>CM042325.1:8340658-8720658 GCA_023566125.1 Zingel zingel | reverse complement strand
ACTTTCTTCATGTTGTACTTTGAAGAGGAAAAAGAAGCTCTTAAAAGGGTCTCTGAAGTGGCTTAAAAAGTGAAATCCATAGCACAACTTTTTTCTTTTGTCACATTTAATTCCAGGAACAAAATATCTTCTGTTGTATGGTAGATCTTGGTTCTTTCTCTTCACACAGAGAGCTCATATCTCTGTCCTTTGGTTGTTTGTAGTGTCCTTGGAGGGGAATATCTCAGAAGTTGCTGAACAACTCATACTTTTTCATCCAGTCCATCTGCGGTGCCCTCTTCTTTTCTTTGGCATGGACCTTCATCTTTTCTTCTGCTGCTGTAGCGCTCAGGCCTATCTCAGCAAACGGGTCCATCAGCCGGCCGCCCTCATCGTCCGCCAGCTAGACAGGAGATATTATTGAAGACGGAAAGACAGACAGAAGGCTTCAGGGTACTGACTTTCATGTGAAGACCAAAGATCAAACACAGCACCATACACAAATGCTCACACTCACATGTGTGCTGTTGCCCTGGCTGCTGAGGTCAGAGTGCGTGGACCTGATGGACTGTGTGGTGGAGCTCCCGTTGATCTGAGGGTTGTGGGAGCCGTTGGATATGGATGGACCATCATAGTCTGTGGAAACAAACAGACAAACAAACAAGCCCACAGATTGTTGTTTTACACTAGTGTGGTTTTAATAATCTTTATACATAGTTCATATTCAAAGGAATGGAATATCATTTAACATATGGAAGTCTTAAAGCTTTGTTGTTATGTACATTATGGTCCAACAATGTTTCACGAGTAGATAACAACACTTTCCTCTAACTTAGTGGTCACGACTTATTCTTTCATGTTTTGTTAAAAAACATATTCATTACTAAATCACATTAGTTGTTTGTAACAATCAGCTTAAGTATGCAGTGCACAGATCACATCAAGCAGAGATAACTAAGGATGTTAAGTTTCTGTATGGGACGGGTGGGGTATTGAGGGGGTCTTGGCAGTGAAAAAGTGTATAAAGATATTTGCACAGATTGGAAATCAGAAACTCTGCCTCCTGTATGATTCTCATCATGCAACACGGTACATTGGATGAATTCAATGTTTATGATAATTGGTTTCCTTTCTGTTTTTATGGAGAAGTGTATTGGATACGTTATTCCTGAAATTATACTGACATAAAGGAAAAAACTATATTTATGTAAACAAATGAATGCTTTAGTAGTGATAAGTAACCTAATGTATTATATTTGTAATGTTTCTTTGCATATTTAACTTAAAGCTATAGTGTGTAGCTTATGTCTCCCCCATGAGGAATTCTAAGTAATGACAACAAAACTGTCGGTGCGTCCACATGATACAGCCTTCCGTGACTGCACACGCGCCCCCACCCCTCCTCCATGCAGTTGTTAGTATGTAAGGTGGATTAAATAAACATGATGGACTCTTCGGAAGAGGTAATTATCTTCACACGAGCTTCTGTGCGGCAAAGTCGCCGGACGCCAGAATCTTCTGAACATAGCCACACTGAGAAAAACAGAGAGAGTTGTGTGGAGCTGATAGTCTTAGTTAGCTTTGTAGCAACTCATTTGGCAATGACATGAATGTAACAGACGTTCATTAATATCAAAAAGTTACGCACTAAAGATTTAACATTCATTATTTTAGACAACATAAACTCCAGAAAAAAATAATGTATGTTTCCTAATGATGTTTAGTAATGACTACTAATGTAAACTTCATTTGTCTACTGCATCAACTTACCGCTCTGTGTTAATACAACTTGACCTGTTAAGTTTCACCTTGTGTAAAAACTGAGACGGTTTAAGGCAACGGATTTCCACTGAAATTTCGAGTAAAGTCAACTAATTCGGGATAACAGTGCAGTAAGCGTAAACTCATTTTGTTTAACCTTTACTTTACAGGTCTGCAATTTCCTAATAATTTCCTAGAAGTTTCCCAGAAAGGACTATATAATTTGTTCCTAATTATAGGAAAATCGAAACAGCGTTGAATTGGTTTGTGTAACCTCTAATATTTTAGTCAGTGCACAGCAGGTCAGCTGAACACACAGGAGAATAAAGTTCCCAAAAAGAAATGAATGATGATGGGTTTTAATATTCTTTCCAGGACACTTTCTAATGAAATGATGGAACTCATGTTACCCAGATTTATTGACAACCTCATTATTTGCAGTAAAATAACTGCTATCACTTTCTAGTATGACATTACCACAACTTGATAATGTTGCATCCTGAAAGTTTATACGTGACACAGTCTTTTGTTAATATAGTCCTACCTCTGAGATGGCTGACCGTGGGGATAACTCCCCTCGTCTTGAAGTGTTCGTCTGTGTCTGGGTCCACCACCAAAAGCCAGGTCTCATCCCCCCCTTTCTTTATGAAGGCCACCACCTCGGCATGCCGCATGCCCTCGACGTTCACACCGTTTACCTGGAAAACACAGAGACAAAAAGAAAGGCGTTTTTGGTAGGAGGAAGGATATTTTTTTATGGTTTTGTAAGTTGGCTGTTCTAGCTCTTGGTGCTTCATCTGTGACTACACATAGCTTTTATAGCACCTCTGGCAGCCATAGTGGATGTCCACAGATCTTGGTAAACAGCGAACAGCAACAGACTGAAAAGACTGATAAAGTGATTACTTCACTGACTCACTGGACTACATGCATGTTCAGATAATACCAGCTTGTAATCATAGTATATGGTCAGATAGCATTTTCTGTCTCACTGTTAGGACATACAACTTTGATAAAAGTGCGTAAGTATGTAGGTAAGTGTGTAACTAGCATTATCATCAGCTGCTTTGTTTTCACTCAAATTGTACTGAATTGAGTTCAAACATATCACATCCCAAAAATGCGAAAACATGTGGGCATGGTCGACCAGAACCGATCTACATTACTTCCAGCAAAGGTCCCAGTCAGTTGGGATTTATGCTTAGGGGTTATAAACAAAGTTTTTTCCAACATAAATCTCTCCAGGTCAGTTGATTGGTTAAGTTCACAATCACCTTTAAACAAACCTTCCCATCACTCTTTTTTTATTTATTTATTGTTGACATACCACATTGAGGGCCGGTGCTACCTAATTCATCCAGTAGGTGGGGCCGTGGGACAATATACTGATAATACACTGTTCAAAAATGACAGAGGGCCTCCACCTCTCCACACAATGTTACTCAAACTCTTGTTATGAATTATGAATTCTTGCAATAGCAGTTCAGGAAAGTGTTTAGCATTTAGGACAGCTGTACCTGCAGCTGATAAGTTATGATTAACCTCAAGAAACAAAGACTTTTTGTCAATACTTTCTCAAAGGGGTTACAACAATCAGGAAACATTAGGGCCAGAAACAGCCCAACAAAGGGACAAAATGTGCGGATGTGACTGACCATGTATGTGACAATACTGCCCTAGCAATTTTGCGCTTATCTAGATGCTGCATGCATTTGGAGGCCTGCTTTGTCTAGACCTTGGCTCCTGTGAAGCAGGTAGCTTTGCACCACGCCAAGTTAGTGTTGGTGCACAATCAATTATGGATGGCTCTCCTGGGCTCCGGCTATTGTGTTGGTTTCAGGTGTCCAAGTCCTGAGAGGGAATTTGTTTAAAATTCACTGCCTATGACAAGAAAGGGACGTAGTAAAGCAGAGAAAGGGAAACTCTAAAAATTTGCTTTGTGGGTGAGGAAAATGGGGTGAAATAAATGCAGAAAATTGAACTGTAGGCAAATATGTGCAATGAGACAGACTTTATGGGTCTTTCGGGGAAGAAAGGAATGGGGAAACAAGATCGTAAGAGTGGAAGGAAGACAACACGAAGAAAGAGTTGAATCAACAGATGGAAAATGTGAACTCTCTCTTTCATGAAAAAATGTATCCTCTCTTCCCAGGACTCATGGCAGACAGATAAGACAGACATACACAAAAACAGACATCATCAGTCAGCCGTGGACACAGACAGACAGTTTGATACAGAGAGAACAAGCATCTTTGTATTCGGCCAGCAACAGGTGTTGTGTCATGTTTCACAGCCCTTCATTAACACTCCATCTTACACAAAACAATACACTTTGCTCTCTGCCCACTGTGCTAATTAATACATGCTGTAGGAACAGTACAGAAGGTTATTTCTCATGGGACTATTCCTCTGGGAACCTCTTGATACTAGTGTGTGTGTGTGTGTGTGTGTGTGTGTGTGTGTGTGTGTGTCTCATCAAAGTCATGGATAGTCCAACCACCTGACATTTACTGGCACATGTTTAAAGTGGTTTGTGTGTGTGTATGTTTGTAAGAGCAGGTACAGACTAACCTTGGGTTTAAAACAAATAATTTCAAATTCATCTGCACATATGTGAGTATGAAGCATGTGTGGCTTTTAACTCTTCGCTCTCCAGTTTACTTTCGCAAAGAGAGATAAAATTAAATGAGCCCAGTTTTCACAGTGATCATGAAGCACATTATGACAGTTGATGTAGATGTTGACAGGAAGATAGATGTTGAAACTCCAGGAAATTGTTATAAATATGTAATGTGTGATTCAGCAACTGCACCGCCTATTTGTGGCCTCAAATTAATTCAATTGGGTGTCTGTATAAAGCAGTTCAACCATGTTCACCAAATGAGTCTGTTCTACTATTGGGATTTTGTATGTGTGTGTGCATGTCAGTATGTTGCTTATATTTTGTGCATTTGTAATTGATACAAAAAAAGGACAGATATACTTTGAAACTAATGTCACGTGGCAAGTGGTGCACATGTAATTTGTGAATGTACTTAATTGGCTGATAAAAATATCAATAAAAAAGAAAAATCCAAAGAGTTATCAGCCATGCCAGCAGCTCTGTGAGCTGTACTCAGGCACAGGGATGCTTTACGCTACTGTAAATGCTAATGTCAAAATGCTAACAAGTGACAATGACAATGCTAACATTCTGATGTTAAGAAGGTAAATTGTGAACCTTGCAGAGGAAAAACATCATCTACACAAGATATTATACTGGATAAGTAAAAAAAAGTGCCATGCTGGTGACGCAGGGTAAACTGCAGGGGATCAACAAAGTCATTAGGATTACAGACCTTCATGGCAATCCCTCCAATAGTTGTTGAGATATTTAAATCTGGACCAAAGTGGTGGACAGACCGACGTTATCATCCCTAGAGCCATTCTGCTAGCATGGTTTAAAACAACATTTCTAGGTTGGCTATGTAAGGTAACAACATAGTGAGTCCTGTGTTAGATAGTCTCACATTGCCAGACCTTCCTTCACAGCGCTTCGGAGGAGGGTCTGGCTAGTCCACATAGCAAGCCGGGATGGGAGAAAAATGAGCTCTGGTTTATTGGCATTTCTTTAAACCAATCACAATCGTCTGGGCGGTGCTAAGCGCAGAGCGGGGCTGCTCAGGAAGGAACTTGTTTTGGTGGAACGTGAACGTTCAAAAGTTGTTTTAATCGTGCAACGGAATTTTTTTTTTAACAGATAGTCTAGCTAGCTGTCTCAATTTATCCTGCAGAGATCTGAGGAGCAGTCAACCATAGTCCTCATAAATCGACCGGAGTTTAAAATTACAACACAAAGAAAACGGAAGGTAACGGGACATCTGAAAACGGACATCCAAAAAGAGTGACATCCGGTGGAATTTCCGGCGGACCGTGAGCAATCCCGGAAGTGGAACGTCATGGATATAGACTAAGTGTGAGACAGCAACGTAGGATTAAATGTGTGTTTTTTGTGTGTGTATGAAACATGAGCTGATCATCATCCAGGTGTCAAATCACTGTGGAGCTGATTTGTGGGCGGCCATGAATTTAAACCCAAGTGTGTATGTTCTTTGATGTCACCCTCAAGTTTGTGAGAGGTCCAGAGTACGCACTGTTGAACGCAGGCAGAACACAGAGACTGATGAGGCATTTACTGGTGTCAATGCTTCTGCCAAACATCGGCAGAAAGCTGAGCTCTCATCATAGCCTTCGCAACGCTAGCTGCTGCTGATACACCTCCAGTGTAATGGGGCGTGGTGAAAAAAAAAGACAGCGAGAAAGAGAGATCTGTCATGGTTGTTCGCCTCTCTAACAGGCTGCTGACAGATAACACAAGCGCTGTCTTGACGCATGGCCAGAGACGGTTACAATTATCAGCGCGTGGACACACACACACACACACACACACACACACACATACTCGGCAGCCAACTAACTCAAGGAGTCTCCAAACAAAACTAATGCACTGAGATAAAGTTATTAAGCTGGCATGAAATCACATTTTTACCAAAACACTTAATAAAGGCTACCTTAAGTGTCCCACAGGTGTAGTGTAAGATAATTACAATACACAAACAGTCCAAAGCTTTATGCAGACAGTAGCCTAAAAATGCACATAAAAAACATAAAAGGCAAATACATAAATAGATACAGTAAAATTATACATACATAATACAAAGCTGTTTAGAGTTTAACTATCTTTAATAAATCCAAATTTTGTTTGTTAGAAATAACTTAACTGGAGCTGCAACTAACCAATCGATTTTATTGATTAATCAATTAACTGTTTAGTCTTTAAAATGCCAGAAAATACATACGAGGAGACCGTTTCTTGTTTTGTCCGACAAACAGTCCAGAATACAATGATATTCAGTTTGCAATGACATAAAACAGATAATGGCAAACCCTCATATTGGAGAAGTTGTGTTTCAGAAATGAATGTAAACGAGTCTTCGATTATCAAAATAGTTGCAAGTAAGTAAGTAAGTTTTAGCTATATATATATATATATATATAGTATTTGTATTTAGTACCTTCCAACTTCATTTGTGTGCGTGCATGTAAATGCGATCGTTAAGTTGTGTGTCCATGGAGAGATGAAGGGACGTGGTGGACTGTTACTGTCATCAGTGACCTGCTTCAGGATGTTCCCACACACTCTCATCAGCTGTCTAATGTTCCAGTGGAGCATCAGTACATCAGCATGCCAGGACTGAAGCGTGATCAGCAACATTTTGCCTTTTTACAGACTTTAACTTTGACAACTGCAGCTCTGCTTGGTGGTCCTGATTATATCGCTCACGTTACCCATATTTTAGTCCATTAACTACATATTGTCTATAGTTTATATTACAGTCAAACATTTCAAAACCCCCCCCCCCCCAAAAAAAACCCAGAAACATAAAGTTTTTGACTGATTTCCATTCAGTGAGCTCACTATGATGTGAAAATCAAATGCGATGACCTGATATTGTTGGTGATACTGTAGATACAGTGAACATTTCATCATCTTTAAAATGTTATCCCATCTCTAGAAACGCCTAAGACTTGAGAGTTAATATCCCTTTCATATCTGTATGGTAAATATGTAGTAGCCAGTTAGCTTAGCTTAGCATAAAGACTGGAAAACAGAGGGAAACTATATGCTATGCTAAGCTAACAGGCTGCTGACTTTTTCAAAACAAGTGCTGCTCTCAACTGCAACACTTAATTCAGCTTTAGGAAAAAGCAGTCTTTGCATGCTGATTTTTAGGACATTTTGTCATGAACTGCTATCGAATGGAACCAAATGCTGCCTGGAAAGTAAAACATTAACCAAAAACTTGTCTTAAACATGCAAAACAACAAGTATGGTCCTTTACATTTTGAGAGATCCTAATTGAACTCTGTTTAACCTCACTATCAGACCCTACTCAGGTCCTGTTTGGCCTGCTCTGCAGCCTGGTCTGGACCCTGATGTACAATCAGTGAGGGCAAAGGTCATGGGAATGAATGGGAATGTTGTGTGTGTACCCTCAGATTAAAAACTGCTCATAATGAAAAGTATATTATAACACATAAACAGTGTAATGTTTATGTTTAGCTTTGTTGTTGTTTTTAGCTGTATGTCTATTTATGTGTATGTACTTTAAGAGCAACAAAAAGCCAGAGTCAAATTTTCTGTACTGTATGTGTTCACACTTACTTGGCCATTAAAGCTGATTCTGAGTCTACTGCCAGCATTATTTTTTAACCTGGGCAAAGCTGACTGAACACCCATGATCTTTGTCAACCATTTCCTCTTCTAGACTTCTAGGAGATTGACTAATGACCCTTTAACTTTCATGTGACTGCCACTTAAACGCAAGTGTTTCTGTTTGTGACAGAAACTCTGTGAAGGAAACTCTCTTCCTTTTTGTTCCTACATACATCTTCGCTCTCAGCTACTTTCTCCCCCTCTCTTATTTAACACGCACGTCTGCCTCTGTATCTCTCTATGTTTTATAAGAAGCGACAAACATATACAAACACACTCCTCCCCCATGTCTCTCCCCCTGTCAGCCCGTGCGATCAGACTAATTTATAACCAACTCTCCTCTCCCCTATCGCTGGCCTCTTCCTTCTCTCTCCAGGCTGACACACAGTAAAGATTGAGTCCAGGCTTTATGTCCTGTTATCTTTAGAAACAGGGGCCGGGCAACAGACACAAGTGTGACTCCAGCCATTTTAATTACAGTTGTGACAGTATGTGTACATGGGGTCACATCTGTATTTGATCCTGTGTGGGAGAATGCATGAACTGTTGCAAACTTTGGTAACACTTTACCTTAAGGTATCTACATAAGAGCGACATGACACTATCATGAACACATCACACTGTCATGACACATGAACCCTAACCCTAACCCTAACCCTAACCCGTCATGACAAAAACCGAATGACACTTAATGAGAGAAGCGTTATGTCATAAACGTTTATGACTTGTTTATAATGTTTATGACATGTTCATGCCAGTGTCATGTCACTCTTATGTAGCTACCTTCAAGTAAAGTGTAACCCAAACTTTTCTGTAGCTTTTCACTAAAGTTTTTAGACTCTCCTAACGGCTTTGTTCTAAAATTGGAACACACTATAATTAATGATAAGTCCGGCTACTTTTTTGGACCAGTGTAAAACATTTGAGTGTTAAAGCACTCTGTATAGTTGATCCTGATGAGTTTATATATTAATAATCATCCACAGATGACAGACTTTTATTTGTGCTATATTGTTAGAATCAGTTACTCTCCAATAAGGCGGTGCATTCAGGTGTTCTCCCTCTATGGTACATACATGTTTTCTGTTTAAATTAACAAAAATAAATCAGTTTATATGAAAACACTGTGCAAAGACATCTGTCGAATTCTAGTGATGTTCGGAGCAGCCAAGAGCTTCTTTACCTGCACTGGCAGTACAGCATTACAGTACAGTCGGTGTGTCATGAAGTAAAGGTCATCCAAGCGTACATGTAGATTTATTTAAAGGTAATGGATTGGATGTTTCGTGTGGAAATGTGGGCACATGTGCAAAATCAGGAGTGTAGGCACACAGCAACACGCATATACAGTTCAAACACACCTACAAAGATACAGAAAAACCATGATTATCCAAAGTGGCAAAATGAAGGGCTACAAGAGGCCTCTCGAGGGATTTTCTCACACCCGGTCAATCATATTATTCTCTGACATGTACCAGACTAACCCAGAATCATTTATCAATAATCACCTCATTAGAGTGTGCACATTTGTTATGATCGCCTCATTCCTCTGCCGGGGTATACTGTGCCAAGTGCATGTATGCATGAAAACACTCACTTACTCACTCACTTCAGGTTCCCCTCACCTCGTTGACTTCTCAGTGAGCCCACACTTCCAACTGCTCCACCACCCAGTATCATAAACATCTGTATTTGTATCTCTATTTGGGTTTCCAGGAGAAGTTGTTAGAAATCATCTGGATTGTTTAGTTGTGTGTTAAATGTTTTTTATTGCCATCTATATTAAATGAGAAGATACAGTTTTGACAAAAACGGGCCATGATAGCTCTTTTTGTCATAATAAATACTAATAATAAAAAAATTAAAAAGTAAGATGTGCATTATGTTGCAGGAAGTCCAAATAAAAAATAAAGCTGGACTGAAGCGCTTATGAAATTAAAATGAAAAAGCTATTGACAAAAATCTGAAAAGCTCGCTCCCCAATTTTGCATCCACTCTTGAGACGGCCCGTAAATTAAGGGGCAAATATTACTTAAAAAATTCAGATACTGTTTGTATCTGATCAAAGGGCAAAATCTGTTAAAATCTGAAAAATGTTTGTTTGTTTACATCACACATTCATACACACCAACGGTAACGCAGTCCAAAACAACACCGTAAGCTAAAAGTACAAGAAAGTTGAATCGGACAGTGTCAACAAAAACTGAACCAGAGGAAGGATTTACTGCAGGACTACTGTATTGGATTGCATTATACTTTCATACCCTGACACTCCATCCAAGCTCCTCTGTCCTACCTCAATCAGCCTGTCTTGTGGTCGGAGCCCGGCGTGGTCTGCAGGTGATCCTGGGTCCAAGGAGCGGATGTACTGTCCGGGCCTGGACCGATCACTGTGGAGGTTGAAGCCGTAGCCCGTGTCAGACCGTAGCAGGTGGCACAGACGTGGAACGAGCTCGGACGGGTCGACTTGGGGCCGTGGCTGGGATTGTGGCTGGGATTGTGGCTGGGTGTGGGCTACAGCCTGGGCAGGAGCCTCCTGGAAGAGAGTGAGAAAAGTGTGTACTTGTCTTTTATACAAGTAAAATATATAAACAATGCAAAGGTTCATCCATTAGTTTATGATGACAAAGATATTGTGAAGAAGAAACCACAAGAGCTTAATAGAGAGATTGGTTTCTATATTGCTTAAAAGCCTATACAAGTTTAAATTGTGCAGCATATGTAGAAAGATAGGGCAAGGCATTCTGCTGTCTGCAGGGCATGTGAACACAGCAGGACTAAAACACACAGTCGGGTCATCACTAAGCCTGTAGGGTGAATGTTTTATACAAGACCATGTGGGTGAAGTGTCACTTCAAGGTACTAATGATTACTGTATTGTAAAGGATATACTGTATATATAGTTCATTACTTGCACATCATTCTTTGTTGATTACAGATTCATTCTGTGCATTCATTTTGTGTCATTTAGGCGTAGCATACAGTACATGTCACGTTTTATTAGAGTGTACTTTATTCTGGAATGAAACTGTCCATTTGCAGCATATAACTGACAGCTCCAACAGCCTGGATGAAGACATTTATAGAACCTGTTTAATTGTGCCATGAGCTCTACAGTGTGATCACACTGATTTACCACCTACACACCAGGAAGAAAATGTGCAATGAGACGGATGATAACTGGTTGCCAGCTCTGTAACCTCAGCTGATATCATCTGTGAGGTAACAGACAGGTAGAGTGGGTGTTGGGTGACCAAATATGAGTCTACATACGGTGCACATATTGTGTGCACAGGACAGATCTGCAATCGTATTACGCAACATGAGAAGTCTATTGTTTTCACTGGATATGTGAAGCTACCATCATGGTCCAGCTTGTGCCTGCTAAAAATACATATGGAGTATGTGGGCAGGGGTGAGAGAGAGAGAGAGAGAGAGAGAGAGAGAGAGAGAGAGAGAGAGAGAGAGAGAGAGAGAGAGAGAGAGAGAGAGAGAGAGAGAGAGAGAGAAAGCAAGTATTGTGGTGTGTAGAGTGGAAGATGGTTTATGATTTATTCTGACAGAAAGAAAGAAAAAAACTTTTAACTAACTCCCCTTCAACATTCTTGTGATTACTGCAAATTCATCTTAGAAATCATGGCTGAGCCTCAGTCACCACAACAGTGCCTGCAAATCTACCTCTAGACTGTATAAAAAATAACACAGATGGCAACATATAATTTCATTTCAGGCACTGAATTCTTTAGGAATTCTTTAGGGTAGCGGCAATCTAGGCAGCTTGCCCTGAGAAGGAAGGAGCGAGAGAGAGAGAGAGAGAGAGAGAGAGAGAGAGAGAGAGAGAGAGAGAGAGAGAGAGAGAGAGCAACAACTCTCATGGATCCCTTAAGATCCTCCTTTTCAAGGCTGGAGAGGAAGTGCCTGGATTGAGCAGCTGGGTTAGATCTTCCAAGGGGGAGAAAAAATCAATTTACAATTAAATGTATTAGCATCCTGGGATCTATGCAAAGGAGAAACATGGCAGAGAGGAGGAAGGGAAAAACCAAGGAGGGAGAGTGTGTGTGGGAGGGATAGAAAATTAGATGCAGCGAGAGGACTGAGTAAGAGAGTTCAAGAAAAGAAACAGTGCAGTTAAGAGTATGTAGAGCCCGGAGATATACAGCAGACAGATAAACAGAGTGGTTCAGAAAAATCGAGATGAGAGAAGTTTCCAGTTAGCCACCATGGGAAGGAAAAGAGTTTGGAGTGGAACTCCTCTAACATAAACAGTAAGAGTAGCACAGCTGGGAGTCATTATGTGGGGGAGACGCAAGTGTCTGCCAATCTAACCTCGGACTGCCTCTCAATAACTCCACTAATCATCACCCCCTGGGGCCTGTGCCATCTCATAAAGTCTCAGTCTTTGACATTTGTGTGCATTTTGGACACTTTTGATTTGGTCTTTTTGTGCTGTGGGTTTGATCTGTACAAGCTCAATTGTGTGAGTTTCTGTCATTGATGGAGGGTGATAACACGACTGTATGTGTTCTTGGCTCCCTACTGATGGTTGGTGTATGCAGATGTCTGACCTATGTGTAAAAGTGTAAAGGACAGAGACCTCCTGGTTTGAAAGAATATCAAAGAGTATCAGCCAAAGAGGCACAGAGGGCCTGAAGTTGCCACACAACCTCTCCAAAACTGAGAGGCCATCAAATGAAATGCGGTCACCATGTTTGTTTGAACTGTGGGTGTTGAAACTTCCTGATTTTTGTGAAAAAAATATTTTGATGGGAGAGAGAGAGAAAAATGGTAGGTCATGTTTTCCCCCTTTGTCAGCAAACCAGCTTGTCATCAGGAAAACGGACGGTTATCAGCATCTGTCATTGTTTTTAAACAGAGTCCCAATGGGAGGAGACACAGTAGGAACTGATGGGAAAACACAGTATCCATGTTTTGTTCCAGGCTCATAGATGTTCACATGGAAAATTCTGAAATAAATCAGAGTGCTTTTCTATAAGGTAACCAATATGGAATTATGTCACGCCCAGAGCAGAACATTTTGGAGTTTGATGCCCCAACACACACACACACACACACACACACACACACACACACACACACACACACACACACACACACACACACACACACACACACACACACACTTAGTGCGTCTCACTATCTTTGTGGGGACCCGTCATTGACATAATGCATTCCCTAGCCCCTTACACTAACCTTAACCATCAGTACTAAATGCCTAACCTTAACCCTTACCCTTACCATAACCTAATTCTAACCCTAATCCTAAAACCAAGTCTTAACCCTCAAACAGCCCTTTAAAGTTGTGGGGTCCAGCATTTTGGCCCCACAAAGCTGTCCGGACCCCACAAGTATACTGTATTCCCGGTTTTTGGATCCCACGACTGTAGTTAAACAAGAACACAAACACACACACACACACACACACGCACGCACGCACGCACGCACGCACACACAAACAAACACTGACCTCTGTGTGACTGTGGCACACTGAGAGGATGTGCTGTCAATGGGACAAGTGCCATCCCATGAATTCCTTTAGTTTCCTGTCACAATCAGCCTTCTGTCAGTCTCTGTGAGTACATGTGGGGGGGGGGGGGGGGGTACAATGTACACACAAGACTTGTGTTTGACTGTGTGGTTCGGTTATGCAATTTTGACTTCATTAGAAATTAGACATGAATCATGACACAAGGTTAGAAGCTTTTTTCAGCACTGACCTGAATTTAAGGGCAGATCACTCATTTTCTGTTTAATTTGTGTGCATATTTCCCTCTGTATGCGACTTCTGGCAGTGGTGTTGGCAGTTGATGAAACTAGATCGCAGCTTGTTGAATAATTGAGCGGTGGCCTACTGCGATGGATGGATCATGACCGCTGTTAACCCTTTCACAGCCAAGGATCATTTGCTCACTGTTGGCCCACAACACAATGAAGTGTGTTTTGGCACGCGTGCATGTGTGCTGTTATACATGTCTTTGAGCTGCGACAAAGAAACTTTAAATCCAGTGTGTGTGTGTATACATGCATGTAAGTCATTTTTGTCAACAATACTCTCACTTGCATGCTTCCCAAAAGGGGATTAACGTAAACTTAATATCCCCGTTCTAATAAATCAGGAGGTCAAGTTTCCTTTAAGCCCTGAGTCAAAAGATATGCTTTTTTTCCAGCTGAGTTTGGTTTGCTAAAAGCAGATGTGGCAAGGACTTAGAGTGACAGCATATAATATCTTAGAAACTATTTTGTTTAACGTGTGTACTGCAAACACAGTAACCCTTTCTTCACCAAAAACACTACAATAGTGTGTGCAAGTACTAGGTAAAGCTAAAGGAAAACCTGATAACAAGCACACATAAACTGATCAATCAATGGACGGCAGGTTAAACAAACAAGAAAGCATCGTGTCAATCCATTTTGAAGGAAAATCCTATCTGCAGTTAAACTAAACACTAAAAAGTGCATTCATCATTTTTTGTTCCATCGCCCTAATATAATTTTTTTTATGACTTTCCATAACTTGACCAGAGTTCTTCCATGACCCAAAAACTGTATCCCAGTTTGTCAATGTTATTTTTCAGCTTGGAAAACTCTGCTGGAGTTGACAGCCTGTTTTCCAGCTGGGCTTGCTATGTAGAAATTACCAAAAGCCTACAGTATTCAAAACAGATGAAAACATTGACTTCTGCAGCATTAAAATGTCAATCAAGTTGGATGATTTATTGTGGTGTATTCCTCTAACTGCTTTACTTTTTGACAATTGACTGGTCCAAGTATGTCTTTCTATAGTAAACATCCATATAAAAGAAGGATCAAATTAATTGTGGGACAAGAAGCCTGCATTTATTTACTTGTGTAAGATCATGCTCTCCTTAGATACCGTTGACAGGCGTAGCAACAGTAACTGGGGGTGGGGGGGAGGGGAGGCTTAGTGAACAGTCAATTTGCAGTTATGAGCAATGTTGTACTCAGTGACTGATGTACCAAACTTTCTAGTTTTATTCCATGTTACATGCTTGTTGATCTTCTATGTAAATATTGAAATCTCCATGTTTTTAAGTTTTGAGGGCACATCAAACGCAATCAGTATCTTGATTTACACACTGCAGGGTTGATTAAAAAAAGATTACATCTTAGCATTTAGCTTGATGATTGAAATGCCCACAAAGGGACATTTCCTGGAAGCAGCAGAGAAGCCTGGTGATATGATACCCACAAAATCGAGTTATAATGACGCGCTGAAAAAACATTGCTTATGTAGCATGACGCCAGTGAAGTACAAACAGAAACATCACCTGCACGTTTGACTTTAGCTGATGTCATGGTTGCCATGGATACAACAGTGGACCCAGAATAGCCAGTTCCATCTGTCAGAGAGAAGACGTCTAGCAGGTTTTTTTTTTATTTTATTTTTTTTATAAACTTTTTATTGAGAAAGGCACAAGATTAACAATATTACACATCACAGTTTTAGCCCTTTCTTTTCTTTTCTTTTTTTCATCCCCCCTATCCCTGTATTACACACACATACAATGTAAGACAATCCAAAACTAAAATCAGAAAGTGTACCCCCCACTACCCCAATCCTAACTTTAAGCATGTCACTTAAAGTGAGAGATATCATCTTCCAGAACCTAACCACATCGGGGCATTCCCAGAACATATGCATAAATGACCCCAGGACATCGAGTGGACATAGGTCACAGCAGATTTCTTCAGCATTCATAGCAGCTAAGTCCCTATGCCATGTGGCTTCTACTGGTAATTGTTTGCCAGGATCAGAAATAAATTTGTGACGTTTAGAGACCCTCCCTCGTGTTGGTCCCACTGAGGCTAATATTATATGAAGAGGATGTGTGGGGAGTGCTGGGACACCATATGCCTTCATGGCTGACCTTAACTGCAGGTAGAAGAAAAAAGAGGATCCCGGAAGATCATACTCAGCCTGCATTAAAGGCTCTTAATCCATGGTCATAATACAGGTCTTTTAAAACATAAACGCCCCTATTCTTCCAATGTGGGAATGAAAAAGGTATATTACCCTTAAGAAGTGAAAAATTGTAGAAAATTGGGGAGTGATTGTGCCATTTATGATCTGCTCGCACATGTTTCATTACAGTACGGAAAGTTGTGAGTAGAAATGAAATTATAGGGCCTAAATGTAATTTGGCTTTTTTCAATGGTATGTTGGAATACACTAGATCCTGCAGTCTGTGAGGCAGTGACACATTTTCCTCAATTGGTCTCCAAGAGACTGAAGAACCAGGATTGAACCAAATAGATAGAGGGCATAACACAAAGGACCGAAAGTACATCTTAAAATCTGGGAGAGCCAGCCCTCCCTGTGCCTTGTCTCGTTGAAGAGTTGTGAGTTTTAAATAAGGCCTCGTTCCTTTCCATCTGAATTTAGATATTAATGAGTGAAGGTTTTCCTAGTAGCCAATTGGAGGAGTAAGAGGAATCATAGATGAGTAAAAATTAACACGAGGTAGTACATCCATTTGAACTATTGATATACGGGCTTGAAGTGAATTTGGGAGATTGGACCAGTGTTCAAAGTCCTTCTCTATACGCTTGTATATACCTTGAAAGTTTTGTGCTGCAATAGAAGGCAAAGAAGGGAAACTACTTAAGCTACTTCCCTTAGGCCGTATGTACTCCATGCTTACTTTTCCGATTCCTTCGTCGCATTTTTGAGGGGGTTAGAATGCACGAAAACTCACAAAAATTTGCACAAGTCACAACTGGTGAAAATTGCAAAGATAAAAAAAAAATACACACTATTGCAGAAAGAAAACGCGTTTGGCCCTATAACTCCCAAACCGCACATCGCACATTCAAAATATACCATATATCTTTGCGTTCCCTGGATCCAGCTGAATCTCCTGATATAGTCCACGGCCATTTCCACCTAGACTTTATGCGTAAAAAATCGCGATTTATCGAAAATCTACTTTGCCGAACTCTTCCTAGACCGTGCAACCGATCTGCACGAAACTTGGCAGGTAGCATCTCCAGATAGACCTGACAAAAATATATCCAAAGAATTTTTATAGGATAAAAATTGCGCATATTATGTACAAACAAATTTGTGTAGCTAAGTATGAAAACACCAACTTTGCCATATCTCGACCAAAATACATGCTATCAACGCAAAACTTAAGATTCTTGTTTGCCATGACCCTCTGGAGATGTCCCACACATTTTACAAAAATTGGCCACTAGGGGGCGCTACAAGTACATCAAGTTTATATCTCATGAACGGCTCATCCAATTTTTACAAAATTTGATGGGTACCATCTAGGGGCACTCCTGAGGCCACCCCTACAGTGGGATACTGATTGGTCAAAGTGGGTGTGGCCTATGGGACCCACATTTGGATTCACCACTTACACTATTGTGAACAATTTAAATTTACAGGGTAGATGTACAATGGGTCTTGGACCTTACCTACCAAAAATTACACATGTGGACCACTAGGTGGCGCTATAATGACATCAAACGTGTTTTTGACTATAACTCCCACATTACACATCGCACATTAGAAAGCCTTACATCGACGTGTTCCTTGAATTAAGCTGAATCACATGATATAGGCCCCGCCCATTTTTAATAAGAAGTTTTTTCGCAATATCGCGCAATGGGCAAAACCAATTTTTTCGAACTTGTCCTAGGCCATGCGACCGATCTGCACGAAACCTGGTACATAGCATGCTCAGATGGTCCTGACCAAAGGTTATCAAAAACAATTTTGCTACGTTAAAGTATGCACATTTGACAACCAAACAAATTTTCCTAGCTAGCTACCACACACATATCATATCATGTCTCGGCCAAATTAAATGTTATCAGCAAAGAACTTGAGATCATTGTTCAACATCCCACTACAATGCTCTGTACCAAATCCGCCAAAGATCGGCCATTAGAATGCGCTATAATCAATGTTTATTTGTTTTGGCCAATAACTCAATGCATTTAAATGGGAAATTTGCAATTGCAATATCTCTGCCAGAGTAAATGCTATCAACACAAAACCTGTGATGCTTGTTCGGCATGCCGCTCTGAGGCTCTGTACCAAATTTGGTAAAGATCTGCCATTAGGGGGTGCTATAGTCAACGTAGACCAGTTTGGGTCCTTTTACCCCTTCTGAGGTCAAGCATATAGGTCATATACGACACCAAATGTCACTTCTGATTCATAACTTAATAACTTTATAATTATAACTAGTAGAAACATACAGTCTTTTGGAGCTAAAAGCGAACAGTCGCCCCGTTCTGCTGATTTCTTTGTTGTCTTCCTAGCCCTTACAGAAGGTTTTGTATCATGCCTAGAAGTCCAGAGTTTTTCGGGGTCTTTGTGCCATTAATCCATACCGTTACATCCAAGATTGATATACTGTATGTAAGTTAAGTTATGTTAGTTAATTAAATGAGTTATAATGTTCAATATGTTTATTTTTGCACTGGATGACTCCAAATATATAGAACTGTTTTAGACAACACAAATGCTTGTGTGGCATTGCTGTGTGTGTGATATCAATATCTGTGAGATTCATGTTCCGTTTTATTTATTTATGTGTCTTTATGGTCCTACAACCTTTTTAACATTCAAGTGACCTCAATGCAGCACAGCTATTCTAATAGCCCATTTTTTCCTGAAAAGGAATGATGTTCATAGATTGACTATGGACAACAGGGTTGATGTTTTACAAGCTTTTATAGAAAATAAAACCAGATGGACCAGAGGTTGTCAAAAATCCTTTAGGGCTCTGGGATATTTGAAATGGCAATGTACCACAGACCTTGCGGCTCACACTTCTCAATATTTCCTGACATTTGCCTCCCCACCGTTATGCATTGGGTCCCACTATTGCATGCTCCCCGGGTCGTCGGGGGCAACTGGTGCCGTGAGGCTTGGACCCCGTCATAACTGCTTGCAGTTCTAGTTAGGGCCTGAGCACGAAAGTGCGAAGGAACCTATTGTTTTTGTAAGGATTATTATTCCGCAACGTTTCTCACATTTCTGAAGGGCTTAACATGCTGGAAAATGTGCACACGTTAGACCTGGCAAAAACTACAAAGTTATGTAGTGATTGGACTCGAGCGTTGTCAGCACAGGTTACAGCAACTTCCTGTCTAAACAGGAAGTTGCGTTATCTTGGAAAAAATTACTCCGATTGGCCCGAAACTTGAACAAGTTGTTCCTCATGGCCGATTTAGCATCTGTGCCAAACTTGGCGGCAATCGGCCATTAGATGGTGCTGTTTTAATTTTTTTTCAATAATCAGAAAAATATCGATATATGGGAAACCTACTTTGTCTAACTGCTCCTGGGGCGTGAGTCCGATCGGCACGAAAACTTGCATATAGACTCAGAAGACCCTCATGACAAAAAGTCATCAAAATATTTTTGATAGCTAAAACAGTGTGCAAGTTATGGAGGACCAAGATCCTGTAGGTGGTTGTCGAAACAGGAACGGTTGTATCTTGGCAAAAGTTAATCCGATTTACATGAAACTTAGAATGTGTGGTCTACATGTGATATTGCATCTGCCAGTAATTAAATGGATCAGTGCTGACTTTGTCCAGTAAATTTTGTAACCAGAAAACAAGCTAAATGAATCATCAGCATACAATGATATCCGATGATTTGTTTTACAAAATGTGATAGGATGCACTGACGGATGTTGTCGGATTTTCTGGGCCAGTGGTTCGAGGGAGAGGGCAAATAGTAGCGGTGAAAGAGGGCAGCCCTGATGAGTTCCCCTAGATACTGGGAACTGGGCAGAGCAAAAATTGCCAGTGTTCAGAGGGGTAACTTTTTAAGTCAAGTTTTCTAAATTAGGTGAGAGAATACATATAAATTGTATCTTTAGATTTCATGTTGATTTTAAGAGTTTTGTGTGTAGTCACATTGCTCTATGTCTGCGTGACAGCACGATGCACAGGGTTCATAGCTTTTCAAAAGTGTATGCAAAGCCCATATAAGGATTATTTAAAAGTGATTCATGAAATTAAGAAAATTGTGGTGTCTCATATATTTTGGTCATGACAGCTTTACCCTCAAATTGTTAGTGTGTACTGTATGTGTCTGCAGCTGCTTTAAGTGTTGCTCAATCAGAGAGGAAAAGAGCAAATATGGCCAGATCTCAGTGGGTGAGAAAGAGAAATAGGAGAGAAACGGGAACAAGAAAGAAAGGAAATGACAGGCAGCTGGAAAAATCCATGACAGGGATTTGGAGCTTGTAAAAATTAAAATGAAAGAAAGGGGACAAGTGAAAAAAAGATAGAGGAGTGAGCAAGAGAGAAATTGAAGAGAATTAAAGCTGCAAGTAGTGATGAACTAGCATGAATGGCAGCCGAACTTAGCCCCGCCCAAAACATTTGAAGTCGGGAAGTTCGGTCTGGACTTGATCCGTTGTGGAGCAACTATGCTTGAACCAGAGCTGTTCAGACCAATCAAATTGTCAGGGTGGGCTTTATATGATGATGGACAGATGATCAACAGTAATGTAATCAAATCACCAAAGAGAGCTTGGGTTGAATTCATTTACAACAAAGATGGCTGCCATCGCGTCTGTTATAGATTATATTGACAGCACATTCATTTTAAAAGAGAAACAGAGAACCGCGAGCACGTATGTATACACATTGCCACACCTGTCCGCACGACACGGAAACTGCCGCCACTGCCTTTGCTCTGTCAAAGCCTGCCTTTGACTTGCAGCTTCTGAAAGTCTGTCTCCATTGCTCTGATTGGTTGGAGGTCTATCCAATTGAGTGCAGAGGCATTTTCTTTCATGGTTCGGTTGAAACACGCCCCATAATCACAGCCCAATGGAGCAATATCAGACTCATATTCTGACTAGAATCTGAGTATGACGATGTCAGGCTAGCGATGAACGGGCCTTCGCACCTTCACACACGTGCTGGCGGGACTCCAGTCAAAGAGACACTTTGCATTAAAGTTAGACTTTATTTCCTGTGTGGAGTGTGTGGCATTGGATATACATTTTTCAAATTTTGTACAACTTCCTTTGCCCACTATGTGGCGATAGAGAACACACACTATATATACGACATGTTGCTGAATATCATGTGTAGACCATGTAAATCAGATGTTTGTCACATAAGGCTGACCTCCTATTGCCAGTAGGTGGCGCAATGACTATGAGTCAATATTGGCATGCAGCACCTTTAGCCCCTCAAAAATGGGATTTTGTTTTAGAAGTAGTAATAAACATTGCAATTTCAATAGGGTCTTTGCTGACCGGCGTTGTTGGTCCTCGGGCCGTAAATGGGGAGGCAGAGAGGAAGATGAAATACATGCACGGCATGTGGGAGACAGCAAGAAAAGGCAGCACCATAAAGAGCAGAGAGAACACAAAAACATGAGGACTGGCCAGAGATCTGGATAACCAACAGTTTTTCCCACTGGTGTGGTGGTGTGTTGTGTAACAGCTCTGTAATACGAAGGCTAGCTGAGTGTGTTTGTGTGTCCAGCGCTACTCTACCAGGACTGACCTGCTGATATCTGTTTACAAAGTCTCTTGCTTTGCTGCAGTATGTGTGTGTGTGTGTGTGTGTGTGTGTGTGTGTGTGTATGTATGTTATGTGTGGTACCTGCTGTTTAAGTGTTTCCTGAGATCATAACTCAGGAGCGAGTGAAAGAGAGAGAGAGGAGCATTGAGGTGGAATGTGTAAAAACAAGAGTGAATGCATCTCCTGGAAAAAAAGATTAAGTAGCCACGGAGCAACATGATCAGATTGGAAAACGGGTATACTGCATTAGTCATGGAGCAAGTTGTCATTCTGTACTGTACTCTGTTTACAATCAGATCTATCATTGCAACTAGTTGGACTCAACGGCAGAATTCTGGATTGATGGATACCACAAGTTGGAGACCATCCAAGTTACACTCCTGCTATTTTTGAAATTTTGGAGTGAAAAATTGAATAAATCTCATACACTTTCTTGCCGAGAATTCAATACAAAAATTGATACAACTTTCATGCCTGTACGTACGGTAAATGTGAAACTGGAAAGCCAGCAGCCGGTTAGCTTAGCTTAGCACAGTGTTTCACATATGGGGGTATGCATACCCCTCGGGGTACTTTGGGGTCTGTCTGCGCTATGCTGATTGTTATGCTTGTAACATCATGCCTTTATTTCACTGCTACAACCTTCTATTTCTATTTGTAGTTTATAAATGTCAGTACACTTTAAATATTCAGAGGCAACATGTCTCTTTTCCTAGACAGTTCAATGAGTGAGAAATCAATTACATAAGGAAAATAAATAATGCTACTGATCTAGATCCAGGGGAAAAAATATTCACTTCCTTGCATCCATAACACAAACTATAAATACAGCTAACAAGAGCATAAAAAAGCAATTTATTAGCATGCTATTGCATTGCAATACTGAAACTTACTAACAATTACTAACAAGCTGCTTGTTATATTCTGCCAACTTTTGTCACACTGAACTAAATATCTAATGAAGCGGACATGGATGTTGATGTTTGTTGTCATTTACCAGCTGTTCCAGATGCCTGCAGCTCTACTGTCAGGCTAACTGAAACACTGCGCTGAAGCTGCAAAACTCCTGAGTGCAAACATATTGTGAAGGGCATCGAGCTGTCACTGAGCGCAGATGAGACCAGTGGTGGAAGAAGTATTCAGATCCTTTACTTAAGTAGAATTACTAATACCACACTGTAAAAACACTCTGTTACAAGTAAAAGTCCTGCATTGAAAATGTACTTAAAGTATTAAAAGTAAAAGTCTTCAATGCAAAAAAATCCTCATATTTTAGAAACTGGAAACAATTGTAACA
Organism: Zingel zingel; assembly: GCA_023566125.1. Taxonomy (NCBI): domain Eukaryota; kingdom Metazoa; phylum Chordata; class Actinopteri; order Perciformes; family Percidae; genus Zingel; species Zingel zingel. The sequence goes on along the minus strand of CM042325.1, from coordinate 8,697,811 downwards.
GTTCTGTCAATCAACTAAGTGTTTAATTGGCTAATCATTTCAGCTGCACTTGTAGGCCTATATATGGTTGGGTAGTTGAATTTATAATAAAACATCGTATTTTATAAACTACATGTGTTAAGTGTGCAAAAATCTTAATTTGTAAAGTAGTTAGTAACTAAAGCAGTCAGATTGATGTAGTGGAGTAAAAAGTACAATATTTCCCTCTGAAATGTAGTGGAGTAGAAGTAGAAAGTGGAATGAAAAGAAAAGACTCAAGTAAAGTACAAGTACCTGGAGCGGGCTGTGTGTGGAATTAGTGATCGTGAAAAAACTTGGGAATTACACAACATACTGCATAAAAATAATTCCAGTGTTTGTATAGACTACATCATTGTACTGTTTTCCCTATATCTGTAAAATAAATAGCCTAAGCTGTTACTCAAGTTTAAACCTGGTGCAATGGCAAAGGACCATAATCAAGCACATTTTTCATCATAAGGCTTTTGACAACGTGAGTGCTATGGGAACACAAGTGTGCGTACATGTCTCGCTGCCTCTCTGTGAGAGAAAGTGCAGCTTTAGTTTCCATGAGAACCTGCTGTATGAAGTTGATTGAATTTTCATGGACCTGTTTCATGCTACAATAGCTTGTGGACACTGGAGAAGGAAAACGATCCAAAGCACTGATGTACAGAAATAAAACGTCTAAAATGATACTCGAGGTTAGTGTCCAGAACACTAACACACATCAAAACTGGCTCTTCCATTCATCAACCCCTAATGTCTGTGTTCATGAGCCTACTGTACAATAACAGCGTCTCAACATATCCTGCAGTGTTACATTTTCACGGTCTGAAAAATATCATGAGATTAGTAAAACTATGCAAAGAGAGAGAGAGAGAGAGAGACAGAGAGAGAGAGAGAGAAAGAGAGAGAGAGAAAGAGAGAGAGAGAAAGAGAGAGGAAAGAAGTCAAACCAACAGGTGGTTTAAACCCCTCTTATATATTCTCTCTATTTGTCTCTTACTATCTTTCTACACTCCATTCTTCCTTAATCTCATATTTACTTTCAACTTCCATGTCATGGTATGTCATGTCTTCTTTCAGCCCAAGTTCTTTAACCCTTTTTTCGCTTTTCATTTCTGTCCCTCTCTTATCTTTGAGTACCACGTTGCAACACATTCACATGCAGTGAAGAGGCTGCACAATACAACATTTCTGCCTTTTTGCATTTAAATGTCAATTTAAATTGTGTGGGCTGCTGGGGAGGCTGATATATTCAGTAGTTATGTGCTGATATGTGTGTGTGTGTGTCACAGATGAGGGAGTGAGATTTTAAAGGTGAATGCAGCTATTTTCATCTCCTCTTCTCTGTTTATTTAAATATATCAGATTAGTTTTTCCATCTGTTTTTCCATATGTCTGTGTGTGTCCACACCCCTGTTATCAGTATGTGGCAGATATCCCTTGTCCCTCGGTTAGGACGTAAAAGTAAGAGAGAGAGAGAGAGAGAGAGAGAGAGAGAGAGAGAGAAAGAGAGAGAGAGAGAGAGTATTGTGATAGAGAATCTGAAGAAGAGGGTGGTGGATGTTTTGTGTCATTAAAACAAAAATCTGTGGTATAAGTATCAGTAACCTTTGACTCTGGGAAACTTTGACAGACATTTTTTTTATTTTTAAAAAACATTTTATAGACCAAACAATGACTTGATTCATTTTGAAAATAGTCTGAAGATTAATCGATAATGAAAATAATCATTAGTTGCCGTCTAAATGTGTGTAAACCTCTGGGCCCCAGAGCGGTGATGAGGCACTCTAAATGTGACATCACAGAGACACAAACATGCTCTGTGGGGGAAGTCTCATAGATGACATCAGGCCAAAGATGTACGTAGCTATGTGTGTTTGTGTGTCTCTGCAAGACACAGCAGATAGATATTAATTTCGCTCGCCCACTTTCCAAAGCATAATTAATTAATGCAGATACCTGTCTGCTGCAAAACACACATTAGACTTAACCTCCACCTCTTGTTTGTCAAGTGTTACTCAAGTGTCGATAGAATTACCAGTTGATCCACACGGATACAAATCCTGTTTCCCATCATATCTACTTGACTCCCACAAACAGTGAACACTGTGTGGATTGATCCGTGGGAATGTATGCGGGCTCAACGCAACAGTGATCAGGAGTGAGAATAACAGCCCAGTACAGCTATGGATAAACCTGTGATAAACACAAAGTTGTGACATAGACTGAAGTACATGTGCTCACCAAATCCTAAACACATAATAATAGCTACACACAAGGGGCAGAGCTCTCTTCACTGCTTTCAAGGACTTCTCCATCAATGGAGCAATTGTTATAAGTGTGGAAATGAAGAATTCTCCGTCTCTACAGTGTTTGTTTCTCTTTTTCTCTCTCTCTCATATTTGTTGGCAATGCTGAGTTGTGTGGGCAGCACATTGATCGATGGTCGGCCTAGCTACAGCTGACTTACTCTCCACTGACATTCCAACACTGATATTTCCACATCCAACAACTAAAAGATGATATTAAGAAAATAGACATAGATAAGCAGTTAGTGTATGTTTCAAAAACTGACTTTAGATAGACCCCTAAATCCAAAAGTTCTAGGAACTGACCAAATGAAAGTGTTAATGATTTCAAAAAAGTATTTTAGAGATACATCCCAGATGATTTGAAGATGGCAGGCCTGTTTTTGCATATTATGACCCAGTAAGGGCTATATAAAGTGCAATCTATAAATAATGCTGAAGAATTGGGGCAAGTGTCTCAATTGCTATAGTTACAATTTGTGGATAGGAGTAGTTCAGTGAAGAAATGTTACAGCTTCATAAGCCTTATAAACACGGTTTGGGTGATACAAATAATAATAAACTTTATTTGCACTTTTAAACTAAGTTAAAAAAAATGCTTCACAGCAAATAAAAGCACAGAGAGACCAATTAACGCAGAAATGCAAGTTTATAGAATTTGTTTTTAGTAGAAGTTTATAGGTATAGGTATAGATACAGTTCAACAGTTTAAGTCTGTATCCATTGGTTGACTGCTAGCAGCACTTTTGTTGCAGGAATTTGGGGTTGAGTTTAGGTACATCTCGACACAAAAACTCACAATAATGAAGTACTCCAAAGCCTCTGAACACCCACACAGGTGATTACAGTTATTGTGGCTGATTAGACCTCGGCTCGGGTTAAAGTGGGCCAGAGTTTAAATGGGAATTTAGTAGGTCACAAATCTTTTCTACCAGTAAGTATGAAAAACCTTTCATTTGTCCTGCCCTAAAAGGTGCAACAAAAATAACAAGAGACTCAGGAAGATGTCAATCAATCAGTCTATACACACCAACACAGTTCTGGGAAGAGGTCCTATCAGCCAGATTAACTCAAAACACCTAAGTGCCTAAGTAATGAGTACAACCTTAAAATCAATTCTAGTCAGCTGAAGGCCAATGCAAAGAGGATACACTTTAGTTAGTAGTTAGTTAACAGTCTAGATGTATCATTCTAAACTTAAAACTTTAAGATGAAACCATGAATAACCATCTTCAAGTAAGAGAGTAAGTAAGTAAGCATCAGATTTTCAAAACAATAGGAAGTTGATTAAAAAAAAAAACTACTTAACTTGATAATCAAAAGATGGATTCAAATTGAAGATAACTCCTAAATATCTAGGCTTAACGAAGAAAGCCAGGTTTCTAAAATGTATTATTAAATTCTGATGTGTTTACAGTAATGACTCAAACAGGAGTTTTCTTCATTGAATTGGAGGAAGTTAATTGACAGTTTTTTAGGGATGTCCGACTGCTGGTTGTTCCCGATTTTACAGATACATAAAGTTGGGTGTCATCGGCATGGAAATGAAAATAAATGTTATGATTACTTATTATTCAACCTAGTGGAAGCATAGATATAAAAAAAGAAGGGGACCTAGGACAGAGCCTTGAGATTATCCACAGTTCAGAAGGGCAGTAAACTTAACCACTCAAGAGCAGTGTTTGTAATGTCTGTCTCCGAGACGACAAATTGAGATATTATGAACTATTCTATAGCATCAAATGCAGAGCTTAATTCAATAAAAATCTGGACTGACCCTTAACCAGCATCACTAGCAAGGAGGAAATTATTGTCACGTTAAGTAGAGCAGTGTCTATCAGTGCTATGCTTTGCCAAATAAAACCTTAAAATCATGGATAAGGAGGTGTTCTTTATTAGTTTATATCAAATTATGTAATCACTGCAACTTGACATGAAACCGTGACAAAGGACATTTTCTGTAGATGTCAAATAATAATTTTTTCTGGTAAACCAAGTCAAACTGAGTCTGTAGAGAGACAATCAGGTCAAAGTCTTCTGGGTTAACAAGGGCAACATTTGAATATATTATCAGCTCTGCATGGGGAGATAATACATGGGAACACACAGCTGTGTTCACTCATACCACACACCCACACACATTTAATACAATGCACTCAGTTGTTCATGTCTCTCTTATATTAGCCACCTTACTAATTCCACCCTTTTAGTTCCTTAATTCCCCAGACACACACACACCCTCTTTCCCCACTCGTGACCCTTCCACATCCCACATACCGTGTTTTTACTCCAGGAATTTGGTTTACTCTCTCTCACACACACACACACACACACACACACACACACACACACACACACACACACACACACACACACACACACACACACACACACACACACACCGAATCCGGACCCCTGCATCTTGATGTAACACAGTTGGTATTCGAAGGAGGGGGGTTGGAGGAGGTCTTGAACACCAGCTCCAGATGTTAGTAAAAAGTATTGCACACTCACTTACTCTCACCAATGTCACTTAAAAATCCAATGTATGTAACTTCATATTTCATTTGACATTTTATGGATAGTTTTATTCTAAGAAAAATGCTGAAATATTCACTTCATTTCAACAAGAACAATTTTGTTTGTTGACAAGCCAGATTAAATAAATAAATAAAATGCCTCCTCTTTGCCAAAAAGTATTTTTGACATAATTTCCATGCTACCATATCAACTGTATTGCTACTGTATGGGCCGTTCAAAGTATCATACTGTACACAACCTCAAATGCTTTGTCAAAGCAACAAGAAACAACCCCACATTTGTCTTGTCCCTTGCAATAAATGTCTGGGTGGCAGGCAGAAATCGTGCACAGATGATCACACAGGCTGAAGTGCTGACTACCTCCAGACAACTCCTGTGCTGTGTCCTGTTACATTAGAGTCGACAGGCAACATCTTTTCCCTATTATCCTGGGTAAAATGAGAAACAAAGTCAGGGACCAGAACAAGTAAGAGATGTCAGGGAGCTGACCTGACCTGAGCCGTCATCTCATTTTGTATTGTTTTAAACAAATGGCCAGAGATGACTATGTTTTCATAGCAGGGCCTCAAAGACATTTAAAAAACAATGTGCTTAACAAGAAATGAAAACCGTTTGTCTTTTCATGACAGTTTTTACAACATCTGAAAAAAGATGTTTACTGCAGTTGTGGGTCTATTTACTGCTGAAGATCATTGTAGAGAGCACTGTTTCTAGCCTTTCCTTATCACCAAAGACATATCTTCTGTTGCTCTCTCTCTCTCTCTCTCTCTCTCTCTCTCTCTCTCTCTCTCTCATGACCACGAGTGTTACTATTTGTGTTTATTTAATTCTGACCCCATGACCTCAAGCCCTGACCCTTAAAAACAGTGCTCTCTGTCCGTGGTTTTCTCACGCAGATCTCTTTCACTCCATAATATGCACGTTTAAGTTCTCTGTAGTAGGATTTCGTGAAAACTGTTAAGTCTCTCCTGTGTACTTCTTCTCCATGTTTGACTTGTTTAGGCTCTGCTGGTGTTTAGATGGAGTTTGCAAGGTTTCACCACCTGTGACACACGTGTCCTCTTATAGCTGATGTATAAATATGCACATAAACTTGCACACACACACACACACACACACACACACACACACACACACACACACACACACACACACACACACACACACACACACACACACACACACACACACACACACACACACACTGAATAAAAGACAATATGTTGTGGCTCCCCCTCTTCTCTTTCTAACTGTTTTAACAGATGTGTATGTGTGTGTGTGTGTGTGTGTGTGTGTGTGTTTGTGTGCTCTATAGAGAGCAGAAGATCACCTACTCATGATGTAGTGAAGTTTATTACAACACAAAGTGCTGTTAGCATGTTAGTGTGTTACAGTAGTACACTAGCAGCTGGGTCAGACATCTGGACTACTGCAACTGCTTTATACATTTTGTGTCTGACTGAACCAAACCATTATGTTTCAAAGCACTTTGAAATAACCTTATTAAAAGTCAAACTCATAATGGACTCATTACTGTAAAGAGAAAAAAAGATGCTGCCCCAAAATTTGTACGCATGTATCTGCAAAACTCCATCTCCTCCCTTTTCTTTTTGTCTCTCTTTCTCTTTCTCATACACTTTATATCAATCCTCAAGTTTTTGCTATCTTTTCACCGCTCTAATCCCGATGCTGACTGTTACCATAGCAATGACTTTCCGTGTACTTCCTAACAAGCCCGGTGTTGCTAGCCTAGAAATCTAGACGCACCCTATCGGCAGCAAATGTAATTTGCAGCCAGGGGGTCTAGCAAATCTCTGTTGGCTTGCGACCTGGAAAAGCCAAACTCTAGCCGGGCCAATCACATCGTATATAGAGTGGGCGGGCTTAACCTAATGACAGCAGAGTTAGCCAAACTCTAGCCGGGCCAATCACATCGTATATAGAGTGGGCGGGCTTAACCTAATGACAGCAGAGTTACGACGGTTCCGCATTAATTCCCTACTACTTGAAAACAAAGACGATGGCTGCTGCTGCTGGCAAACAGTGGTCTTTTGAATCGGCTCTGAAAGACTTGGAGTTAAGCTTTTCTTTGAGAAAAGAACAAAGGCACTGAAGTTATTCTAGTAAAAAATTAAGATGTGTTTGGAGTTTTGCCGACCGGATACGACAAAAGTTTAATCTATCAACTAGCTCTGCTACCTTCTTCATTGCTCTGGTTGGTTGTAGCGCTATCCTATTGCGTGCAGAGGGAATTTGAAAGACAACCGTTTATCCCGCCACTTGGATTGAGCCCTGCCAATGATGAGTTCCCAGACCCAACATCTTGATGTGGGTCTGGCTTGTCAGGCTACGGTGTTGCACCAACCAACCAGAAGTGCAGCAGGACTGGAAAGAACAACAGCAAAAGACCACAGTATGTTTGTGCATGTGGTGGAGGCTTCACCACCAACCGTGAGGGGAAATTCAGGCCAGGGAGAGGTGGGAGATGAGAGCACCAGATAAACAATATATCTCCCCCACAATGCAGCCACTTCCATGCCAGGACCATGACTGTCTCCATGTGGCTGTAGAACAAATTTCATGGTGACTTTGATACTGTATATCCCCGTTTATCTGTCTGCACAACATCATTTAAAGGAAAAACATGCCCATCACAATATCAAATGTGATGAAATAAAATCTCTTGTTTTCTCTGACCAAAAGTCAAAAACCAAAAGATATTTTATTTACTATGCTTTACTACTACTACTTTTCTATTATGAGAACTTTTAATTGATTATCAAACTTTTAACTGATTGTCAAAATAGTTGCAGATTAATTTTGTGTGCATGTGCATGTTCTTGTAAGTTACAAAAAGGTTCTGGTGAGAAAGTGACACCTGACACTTTATCTTGAGCTTTAATGACACACCCACATGACAAACTTTAGCATGTGTGTGAGCACGCGAGAGACACCTCAGGTGTGTGTTAAGGTAAGATGATACATCTCAAACTGGAGTCATTATGTTCTTGTCCCTATTAAAACGTCTCTTCACTTAACTATGAAACAGGTACAGGCAGACTCTCTCTCAGGCCCTGTTTACACGTACATGGTTATTTTTATTGCCTCTGAAAACGAGTTTTTCTAAAACCTCCGGCCAGAGTGGAGATTTTAGAAAAATTTGTTTGCACGTTTGCATGTAAACTGAAACAAACGGAGGTTTAGGCAGCCGAGGAAGTGAGGAAGAGAAGAGAGAGGAAGTGATTTGTTGCTGTTGTTGCTATTTTCGGGATTCTGATTGGCTAACGTGGGCTTGAGCTTCTCGTTACACTGCCACCTACAGGTTTGGCATGCTCTTGACGGCATTGACAGCATATATACACAGGTACATGAAAACTGACAGCTGTGCACGATGTTATTTTTGAAAACGGAGAGGTTGAAATGTCCGTTTATGAAAATAGCCGGCCACGTGTAAACATAGCATCAATCATCCATCCATCTTCGTCCGCTTATCTGGTATCGGGTCGCGGGGGTAGCAGCTCCAGCAGGGGACCCCAAACTTCCCTTTCCCGAGCCACATTAACCAGCTCCGACTGGGGGATCCCGAGGCGTTCCCAGGCCAGCAACCACTTGTACCCTGGATCTTGTTCTTTCGGTCATGACCTTGGTGAGGGTAGGAACGAAAACTGACCGGTAGATGGAGAGCTTTGCCTTCTGGCTCTGCTCTCTTTTCGTCACAACGATGCGATAAATTGAATCTAATACCGCCCCCGCTGCGCTGATTCTCCGACCAATCTCCCGCTCCATTGTCCCCTCACTCGCGAACTAGACCCCAATGTACTTGAACTCCTTCACTTGGGGTAAGGACTCATTCCCTAGCATCAATCATTGTTTCTGTTAAATGTGTGCAATTGTCTGATGGCCATCAAATGATTGAGCATGTAAGTGGACAGAAAATTGTTTAAGAGACGATAGTGACCAAACTGAGCTTATGCCTGAGTTTCCTTTAATCGTGTCACAGACAGATGGACTGAGAACAAGATGTGTTTTTTACCCTCTGAGGTTCAGTTCAGGTCTGTATTTTAGAGCCCACTTTATTTGACTTGGCTTTCAATTTCAATATAACATAAATACTCAACTGTATCACAAAATGACAAATTACTAAAGTAATGTAAAAGACACACAATGCATATTATTGTTTACATATATTATTTTCTAAGTGAAAGTGCATTGATTCATATGCTGCTTGTCCAACAATTCACTTATGTTGACACATATTGCACAAAAATAACAGGAGACACGTTGATTAATGGCTAAAAGAAATTGGTTAGATAAGGACGACAGCCAGGGAAATATTTGATGTAACTTTAAACTTAGGGGTTTGGTGAACAGACGTATTATTGAGTGTGAGTCAAAAGCAGTTTAAAAATGAGTGATGTTCTCAGTGACAGTGGCATTCCTCTTCAACAACGGCCTTTGAGTCTTCATGGCCTACACACAACTACAACAACAAAACAGCTATTGGCTATACAGCACCCCTACGCTTACCAGTTTATATAAGGTTATATAATTCACCGTCGGTCATGATCAATAGTAAGAAAATTGGAAAATTGGATTTCTAACAGCCCAACATGACTCAACTGTAATTATGTTGTGCCAGAGAGCATTGGTGAAGAAATGAGCAAAATAGAGAAAACAGATTTGTGTTCATGTTTTATAGTTTGTGATATTAAGTTAGAAATTCAGTAATAAAATGAATGAGGCAAAAACACAACCTTTGTTTCTATACACACTGCATATTGTATGTAGACTCAAGAATGTACACCTGCAGACACAGAAGCAAATACAAAAGAAACCTGGGGGGTGAGCACTATGAGTGAGAATGTGTAGCAATTAAACTGAGGAAAAATATAGGCAGTGTCATGTAACCTGGGGAAAACACATACACACACACACACACACACACACACACACACACACACACACACACACACACACACACACACACACACACACACAAAACGCTTAGTGAGTAAATGTATTGAACAAATGTGCAAGTGATTACAGTTGAAATGTAAGTGCGCAGTCTATGTTGTGTGTCTTTTTGGGCCTTAGACTGAAATCTGTAAAAATCCTATTGCTTTTACAGAGAAGAGTGGAGGGGATAAAGAAAACAAACTGTAAAACCTTTTGAGTTTTTGACATGTGAGTCCAGTGCCACATTTCTAATATTAACTCACTTTAACACAGCCCTCATATTTCCTCTTGTAGTGGTTTTCAAAGTTTTTAGCCTTTATTTTAACTAATTGCCACCATTAAAAGTATGCAGAGTTAGCTATTAGCTGTTTCTGTTTGCAAAGAAAATGGAAGCGAAAGCAAAGCACGACAAAATTAAATAATATGAACTGTGTAAGCAGCCCAGTTAGTCCGGTTCTCTGGCAACCTGGGAATTTAATGTTTACAGACTATTTTACAATCTTCAGCAAAAGGCAAGGTGCTGAAAACCTACAGTTCACAAAGGCACATACGCTACACCCACACCCACCATCAACCTGTTCAAAAACTGCCCCCCTTACTGTATGACTCCACTACCCTGCAAACGTTTGCTTTCTCCCCTGCCCCACTAAGGGGGGCCCACTTCTTGAAACTCCTTCCAACAAATCATCAAGGTTGTTATTGGCTGCCCTCACTCTTGGGTTCCCTCATTCCAAATGCTGTCTGCCCTCCATCTGTCCCCCATGCTTTCTCTCCTGCCTTTTCGTAAAAAAAAATATGAGAAGAAATGCGCTGCTCTCAGCAGTCTACTGAAACGTCTCACAGCAAACTGAGCTGACTTTTATAGCTACGAAAGACAGACAGACACCAAGATAAAGATTTTTTTTAGCTATGATTAATCACTTTGTGATTAATGGTTGCATTGCTGATCAGTCTGCTTTCCCCTCTGCTTTTGTGGTGGTAATTACACTGCACTGATTGCCAAAGCTCCTTGCCAACCACATGGACGAATGACTACACACAATACGTAATATGCTGTATCAGCGTGCAGTGTCAATACTGAGTCTGCATAAATGTGGTGGAACAGCTTCCTCTGAGATCGGACAGGAAACAGAGACATCCAAGTCCATGCAGAATATAAAGGTACCAAACAAGTGACATTGGCAGGTTTCAATGCTCCAGCTCCAAAAGGAGGTAGTTTATGGTTAATTCACAGTGTAAATAAAGTTAAAGTCAATGTTAAAACATTGTCCTCCAATTTTCCTCCTTTTTATTTGCACTGCTGATGCCTTTTGGCTCATCCTACTTTCTTTCCATCCTTTCATTAGAGTCATTAAAGAAAAAGAGAGAAACAAGAGACCTCTAAGAATTTCCTGAGCTGGGCCAATCCGAGTTCTCCCCACAGGTCACTAAGCCAGAGCTGAACAAAGACACACACACATTTAACATTTAACTGATTGGCCGTGTCACTGCTCTTGTAGAAATAGGGCCTGAGTGCCGCTCACATATGGGCAGGGCAAACCTAAGTGAAAACACATGTTCGTGTAAATGCAGAAAACAGAAGTTGAGCGGCCTCAAATGGATGATCGGGGCCATGAGAAACCAAAGCCGATCAGACATTTGCATCCCAGCAGAGACTGAGCGGATGGAAACACATCCTGTTGTCCATGTCGACATGAAATAACCAAACAGTGAATAAATTTTTAAAAAAAAAACTGTATCAAATGACTATTGAGAATTATGCAACCAACTGTGACAAGCAGTTTGTGTAAATATGTGTAAAACACAGGAAAATGAGATGTGAATGGCCTGTAAAACAACATTCCCATCGGAATATCATTTCACAATATATATTATATCTATAGGCATTCAGAATCTCCCAACCAGCCATCTTTATTCATACTTCTTTTACGACTGCTGTCGATTTCCTGTGATGCAGAGTCAATGCGTTGTCCGTTGCCAGATTCCTAACTTCTGACGGGTCCGCCCTCTGACCTTTCTTGCCCTCTTGGACCTTTAACACAACATCTGGAGAGCTTTGAGCTAGCCATGTTCTTCCTCCAGGACGTGAATTTATGAATCCTACTATGGCCACACCAAGACCCACCCTTCAATAGCATTTATTGGCCAGGCGTCCATGCTTACGCAAGGTAACGTAACCCCATTTGTACAGGTCCTATCCCCTGACCAATCGGCTATCCTAACCTTAACCACTCGAGGTTAAATGCCTAATCCCAACCAATCGAGCTGCTTCGTAGGGCAGGTCTTGGCGCGGCCATAGTAGGATTCGTAAATTTGCCTCCAGGACACACACATTAATGAACAGACAAACTAAACATGCATAGAAGGCTGCAGAACAGGATACAAACTTTCATGACACCTACTAATCTAATCTGAAACTGGCAAAGCAGTGAGAGTCTGGGGTGAAAGCATGTCGGAGCTGATGAGAATCTGTTCAAATGGATGACTCACTATGTGCAATCTGTTTGCTAATGTGTTTAGTATTTTTAACTCTTGTGTTTGCAAGTTGACAAATCTCTAAGAATGCTTGTGGACAAAGAGTGTCCTAAAGGGGCTGCGAGTCACACATTTGCTTAGCTTGATAATCTGGTAATTTGTAAGTGGTAAGATGGGAGGGGGGAGAGTTGCCAACGAGTTTTTACAACAGTGTTGCCAAATATCTGTTCTGAAGCTGTAGGGGGAGCTCTATAGAAAATCTGCAAGCAAAAAGCGAGAAAACAGCGAAGAAATTGCCAAAACTGCATAGCGCCCCTTTAAATCCTTCATCAGGTTAAAATATATAGGTAAAACTGGATAAAAGGTCAATTTATGACTAGCAGACAACCACAATGCGGACGCGTGCGCAGAGAGGATATGATGCCATTGACAGCCGACCAAATGTAAATATAATTATTTCTCTGGGTTTGAACATTGTTGGACAGTTTAATGCGGAAATGTTACATATTATATCTTTAATTAGCGTTAGAGTTGCTAGTAGGTTTACATGCTTGTCTGACAAATGAGTTTGAGATCAGCTTCTATGAGCCTGAGAGTGTACCTCAATTTCTCTATACCAACCAGGAGACAGGCAGCAGAGAACCAAATTAGAGACTGTACAATGTGCACTAGTGTCCTGCTGTGGTGGAGGAGGGCCAGCTTACCTTCTTCACAGCCTTTGACGGTGACCTCCTGGTGGGCTTCTGCACCTGGCTGGTTAGTGTGACCGGCTGCTTGGACACCGAGCCGTTCTCCCGCTTCTTGCTGGGGGAGGATGGGGCCGAAGATGGGGGAGGTGAAGGGGAGGCTGGGGGAGAGGAGGAGGAAGGAGGTCCGGCCCCGAGGACAGCCATATCCTCTGTGGCTGTGAGGCGGAGGCTGCGCAGACTTTCATACGTCTCATGGTCCACCACCAGCAACCTGGTCTCATTGTCCACGGCTTTGATCCGCTGTACCACCTGAGGGATGGGATAGGACGGTAGTTTACTGGTGACTTTGTTTGAAAAAGCAATAACAGAACATAAAGGTCAATGCACAATAAATTAACTCCACAATTTGGCTACGGAGAACCACTACAGACTGCAGCTATAGAATAATTAGTCCAATCACATCAATATGAACATTATTAGGTTAACCAGTCTCTCTAAAAGCATTCACACTTCTTAGACATGTGGGCATACAGTGCCTATCAGACTGGTGATAAAAATATGTCAGCATTGACCAAAATATCAAAGTGTATGTACTGTAATATGGCAATTCATCATTTTTTTTCAAGCACAAAGCAACATTGTTGATGGTTCCAATCTCTCAAATGCTTTCCCCTGTCAAACAATTGAATGTCTTTGGTTCTGTCTGACAAAAAAATCCATTAGATGAAATCATGGGCTCTGGGAATCAATTATGAGGCCAAAACATGCTTTTAATCAATCCTTTATATAATTAATTTACATCTACATAATTTTGTAGAAACATCCCTCAACATACTGGGCTCTCTAACAATTAATATGTAGGCTTTAGGTAACGTCATTATCTGACAACACAATTAAGTGATGCCCAGCATCCTTTGTGTTAACCACAATTAAAAGCACTAGGTCAGCAGAAATGTTCTGAGAGCTTCAAACAAAATAATCAACAATTTTTGTTGTTGTTTTCATCTTCGCTGCAACAAGGTTACAGAGAAACCTAATATATTCCGTGAGATTGTTGGTGCTGAGGTTCCGCTGTGTCTGTGAGCTTGGGGAAATTATTATCTTCGCCTGCTGTCTCTATCTGACCCCCAGCCAGGACACAAACAGTCTTCTCAGCCTGCTTAAAGCCCTTTGAAGTGCCTACCTGCTTTCCAAACAAAGGGACTGTGCAGGTTAGTAACATGAAATGGAGCATGTGAAAGTGCAACTACGGCAAAGACAGGATTCTAATAATAAAAGCAACATGTGGTATCATGTGGGCAAACTGTCCGGGCTAAAAAAGAAGCTGACCAAAAAGTTTCTATGTTTAACAGTTTGTTTCCCACCACGCGAGGAGGAGGGCATGTTGTTTGCCTGATGAAACCGTCCCATGCCACACTGATGTGTCAGGATGCACGCACCAGCCAGTGTGACCTGTTGATATAAAACTGCACAGGCAACTATAACGCTCGTCCTGTAGCAGATGAGGTAAAACCACAAATATGAATGCACATCTAGGATACTTGCCTGGTGGTGTGTCTCTTTCTCCACGTTAACCCCATTCACTGCAACCACACGGTCCCCGGCGCGCAGTCCTGTCGCTTCTGCAGGGGAGCCAGGCTCCACTTTGCGAATGAATTGTCCGCTCTTCCCTTTCTCGCCATGCAAGTGAAATCCATACCCGGTCTCCGCTTTTGCCATGACACACAACCGTGGTTTCCGCTCGCTGGCCATTTCCCAATAGCGTTTTAAACCCCTGCAGTGTCCAGTTAAAGTATACTAACTAAATGCAAAGATGAGAGTTTAGGAGAGCAGGCGCAGGGCTGAACTTACAGAGCGAAAACATATACGATACGCACGCTTTCCCCCATATTAAAGAAATAAAAAAACACAATGTAAACAGCTTCAAACGTAGGGTACTTTAAAATAAGAAAGACCACTGATAAAAATACATGCAAAAAAGGTATCAAACTTTAAGAAAACGATGCGACTAGTCCTCGTGATCGTGTGTCCTCTGTCCAGCTGAAGCGCACTGCTGGCGACTCCAAAACTGATCCGTCGCAGCGCGCACAGACTTCAGAGCCTCCAATAGAGCATCATTGAGGTTACTGCAGACGTGTTCAAGTTTAAAAGATCACCTAACCCTCCACATTGATCCATAACAACTGATCAGAGAACATGCATGCAGTTATAGTTTGCGCAAGGTTAGCGCCTTGTGCGCAATAGCACCACCTCCCTCTGGCCAGGCTACCTGTTTGTTTCACTGAAGAAAGTGCAATATTCAGGGCATAGACAGAGGATTGAAAGTTATACAATACTGCCTCTGGGTGGCAGGAAATAGTTTGTGAACAATGTTATTAAAACTGATGAGGGTGATGCCAAAGTAAGCATACAGTACTGTAAATAGGCTATATAAATATACATCTTCTCAACTCAATGAACAAGATGCAACAATAACATTCATTTAAACCTGTTTAAAACTATTAGCCATGAGAGGCCCGACTGTGGATAATCTTTAGGCCAAGTCCTTGACTAATTCATTGGAAATATTCATTGCATCTTAAATCAAGAATTGCTTAGTCCTGGTCCGGAGGCCAACCAATCATTAGGCCTACTGGTGTGACTGCTGTTGTAAATCATAATTACAACATGGTGCTGTTGTATTATTACAAAACATACAGTATATAATTGACACCAGTTAGACTGTTCATATTTTAGATCTTTACTAATATAATTATCCCAATACTGATGTTACAGCTATGTGTAATAATAACACAACAAATCTGTTGAACTATTGATATTAATAACAATATACTTATTCACCCCTAATTTAATGCAATGTTGCAGTTCCTCACGGTGATCACTGGAGGGCAGTAAACACTCAGGATTTTACACACCTGCACACGTGCGCGTGCGCGCGCACACACACACACACACACACACACACACACACACACACACACACACACACACACACACACACACACACACTTCGGTCAACCGTCCACTGCTCTAACGTCAAGGTAGACACAATATCAAACTGACATTTTCGGTCAAAACTATAATCTTGTGTCCACCGGAAGTAAACAAGGTCATACAAAACTTTTTCAAAGACAGTTTTGTCTTTTCTTACAAAGTGTATATAATTAATTCAGGTAATAACATCAGTACTAACATGGCTACTAATAGCCTACCTTAATAGGTAGATATAAGAAAAAACTGCTTTTTACAGCAATAAAAAACAAACAGGCAATTATTATTCCCATAATGCTGTCCTTCAGATCTTCCCGTCCTCAGCAATGGCACCATCAATACATAATTTCCTCTATCAGCTCCTCTTGAGAACACACACAAGCATAGCATTGTTTGTCTGCTCTGGAGCACTGACTTGCTCACTTTTTTTTTTTTTACCCAGACGCCCACTTGCTGATAGATGGTCTATAATCTTGATGACCGTTCCATTTAATAGCCTAAATCAGTTTCCAGTCAGGCCAGGAAGGATTGTCCTTTTCATGGGGCGGCTTAAGTGAATTCAATTTCAGCAGAGACAACACAATGACAGCAAGTGTTTTACTGTATATTGGTGTTCCTTCTTGGAGGTTTATTTTATTTCTAGATTGATGTTAGCATGTTCTGGGGAACAAACACATTTTTGTTGATTTCTTCTGCTGAATATATGACGAAGCCAGTGACGAGTCTCTAGATGAACCACCAGCAGTAACGCTTTCATTAGTCGGTAAAAATATTTGGCAACAATTTAATCGTTTAGAGTCATTTTCTAAAGAAAAAAATTCTCTGCCTCCAGCTTCTCATATGTAGGCCTATGTATTTGCAGATTTTCTTAATCTTCTAAAATTGTAAATGGAATATTTTTGATTCAGACAAAACAAGACATGTAGCGACATCACCTTGGGCTCTGGGAAATTGGAATCAGACATGTTTCACTATTTTCTGACAGTCAATAGACTAATCAATTATTTGAGAAATAAATGGCAGGCTAATTGCAAATAATCGCTAGTTGCAGCCCTAAGTAGAGATATAACATCAGTAGCACGATCATTTTTTTCAAGCTTTTCAAGCTGTCTTTCCCTGTGTATTTTTGTGTGCACAAAGGGAGATTAAAAGTGGAAGCCTGACATTCGGAGCAAAAGGATTATATCAATTACAAGAAATCTCCCATTTCATTATCACATCACATCACATCACATCACTGCACACACACACACACACACACACACACACACACACACACATAGACACGCACGCGCGCACACACACACACACACACACACACACACACACACACACACACACACTGAGCGCACTGGCGAGGTATTTGGCTCAGTTGCCCTTTGTTTAGATTGAAGAAGACAGTGGCTGCCATCAGGGGAGAATCCCTGGGGGAAAGACCAAGTTTAGTATTCACCTAAATGGCTCCATGAGTCAACAAACACACAAGAAACACGCAACGTCCACAGCAGACAAAAAGCTCCAGGTTTTTTTAAGCATATGACATGAAATGCCTGCTAATTTTAGCAGGTTTCCCCGATACGAATTTAAGTTACAGTTTATTCTTTTAGCCAGAAAAGTCAAATTGCCCAGTCTATAATCCACAAAGAATGGCATCTAAGCTTTTGAACTTTGTCTGTTTTGTAGCCTTATTTGGCAAAGGTGTGGAAAAAGCACGAACACACTCTCTGCCACATGGTTTTGATTTGGTTTAATTGGTACTGACACACTGTTGCACTCCCTGCTGCGCCTCTCCTCCCACTCTAGTGTATTCAGTTTTGCAGAGAGTCACCCACATATCAAATGGGCGTAGGGGAGAGAAACCTGTGTGAGTAAAATGCCACTTTCATGTCATAGTCCTAAGTCTCACAGTTGCTGTGACAGTACTACATTCCTGTTATATATCAGGCTTGCAGCACTGCGTGCAATTTTCTTAAAGCTAAATTGTGTAAGAATTTCTCCCATCTAGCGGTGAAATTGTATATGACAACCAACTGAATATTACTTTCTAGCCGCTCCCATTCCGAGTGTGTTTGAACTCCTACGGTGGCCGTATTATTCCAAGAAGTACGACTTTGTCCGTGAGTGTTCCTTCCAGTGTAATAATAGTTTGTTATTTTGGTACCATTTAATTGCTAACATCAGCTATCAGGTTCCCAAACATATGCAAGCTAATGTCAGTAAAGTATAAGTGGTATCGTTATTCTGTATATTGTACGAGATTAATAGTGTAAGGCAATGTTTACAGCGCAGGAGAGAAGCAACGGAGGTTTGTGTTTTTAATATATTTCTCTGAGCAATATGAACAATGTCAATGAAACCGAAATGAGCTCTTATCGCCATTGTTTACATGCAGCTGTTCTAGCTGTAGCTAGTCTGTGTTACAACTGCACATGACGTGAGTTGTCTGCCAGGGAAATCACGACACATATGATTACGTTTATGTTACAAGGTAGACAATCCTTTTTCATCATTGACGCGAGGAAAAGTAGCCTATCCTAGACGTTGTTCTAGCGTTATGCACAACCATGCTATAGTTAGCCAAGCAACTATAAAACTTTGAATTTACACAAATTGGTGTCCCTTTTAAAATCCCTGCTCCTTATGAGCTCTTTCCATCTTGGAAAAGCCACTCATTAACTTTAGTCTTGTTGCTTTGCCTGTCACGTTGTCGTTTTAATTCTCTTTTTAACTTCCTTGGCGACTCCATTACATGTCCTCGAGAATAGGCGTGATCCTCCATCTTCAACAGGCTTTCAAGTCTGCCGGCAGTGAGTTGTGAGTAATCTTCTCCCCCTCCCTGGCGTTCATCACAGTGCCACTGAATGTAAAAGTGCGAAAGGCGAAGTTATGTCCCTCTTTGGCTAATGTATTTTAAAGATGGAGGTGCAACATAGCGGCCGTCATCGAGCGACTCGCTCGTATGTATTCTGAATGATTCTAAATGGCAGATTCTACGCTTACGAGAATACTTTGATTAGTTGGTGGAAGTAATTACACATGAATGAACACATATTTGTGAAAGAACAAAGGGGTTTTTGCTAAGAATCAACACAATAAAGTACACAATGGAGCTTTAAGATCTAAACAACTCACTTTTTTAAAAGTCTGTTTATATCCTTCAAAAACAGATACAAAAACAGGGAGAGGGTCAAGTGATAATTAATGACAAAGAAAGCATGGGTATTTTGGTGTCAGTATATTGTGAGTGACATACTGACATACTGCATGAATGTATTGGGTTTGATTTACTGGAACAACTATCTCTTATACATTATTGAAATGGACAGAGGCATCCTGCCTCTCCCCCTGGAAGAGGGAGGAAAAGACACCGTGGGGTGGAGAAGGGCACAGCTCTCAGCTATAATTATCCACACAGGATAACCCACTCCTCCTTCTCTTCTTTGATCCCCTCAATGCTCCTTTCACTGGGAGTTTTATGTGAATAAAGGCTCAACAAACAAGATCTTTTACATTTTATTGTAACACTTTCAAACTGGCAACAGTCAACCTTTGGTCAAGTCTCAGGATCATTGCGCAAAGAACTTATAGTCATACAAGCAGTTTATATTCAGAATATCAAAACACCTCCCTGAATAGGAGACTGTACCTTATTGTTTCTTAATGAGACAACCTGCAGCACTATCTTTGCTATGATACACAGAGACATACAAGATCCGTCGTTGGAGTTAATAGTCTATGCTTGCCAACCATAACATAAGGAAGGATAGTTATATATTTCAATACTGCTACACTAAATAAAGCCCTCCGAGGCCTGCTGTGGTGTTCCTTAAAGGGACTCAGGACAAAACACAATAGTTACCAACACATGGCATGGTCATATTCATAGTCATGCAAGTAGAACTTTCAATGTTTACTCTTTCACAAGCAATGTTATACATGTAATGTTATATTGTGAGAAAGCAAAACACTGTCTTGTACATTGTGTGCTTGCCAGGATACTTAAATCATCCCAGCAAGTCTGATTTGCTCCTCTGCATACACAGAAGGGCAGAATTGTCAAGTTCAGAGAGATTACACAGGAATGTGCACACCATTCGATTGAAGTGTTTTGAATCTATTTAATTAGTTGTTTACATGCTCTTTATCACGGGCTTGGATCTCTGGTCTCAGACTCTGGATGAATCTGTCTCTGAGGTGAGCCTCGCATGGACTCATAGGGATGAGGCCTTGACATACTCATCTCCCCCAACCTCTTTAAAGTTGGACAGACTCTGTGCCACTTCTTTCATGTCATTCACTGTCCATTCCCTGAATACATGTTCGGTCCTGCCATAGCTATTAGCCACCTTGTGGCTTGGGGATGTATAGCCAGTTGCAGCAGCTGTAGATGTGGCAGTTGATGGTGTCAGGAGTGTGCTAGTCTCGCATTGCCAGACCTTCCTCCACAGCGCTGCGGAGGAGGGTCTGGCTAGTCCACACAGCATTCCGGGATGGGAGAAAAATGTGCTCT
Source organism: Zingel zingel (assembly GCA_023566125.1). Taxonomy (NCBI): domain Eukaryota; kingdom Metazoa; phylum Chordata; class Actinopteri; order Perciformes; family Percidae; genus Zingel; species Zingel zingel. The sequence continues at coordinate 8,677,331 of CM042325.1, read as the reverse complement.
AGTTTATTGGCATTTCTTTAAACCAATCACAGTTGTCCTGGGCAGCACTAAGCGCAAGACGGAGGTACGGCGCCGCTGCAAAATAGCCTCGAGAAGGAACTTGTTTTGGTGGAACGTGTGTAGGTTCAAAGGTTGTTTTAGTCGTGCAACAGAAAACTCAGATTGGACAGATAGTCTAGCTAGCTGTCTGGATTTACCCTGCAGAGATCTGAGGAGCAGTCAACCATAGTCCTCATAAATCCACCGGAGTTTACAATTCCAACACAAAGAAAGCGGAAGGTAACGGGACATCTGGCTGTTAGAATAATTACATTATCAAGAATAGACAGAAACACTGAAGTTATATCCAAGTTCATTTTTTCTTGCGAACACAACAAGGAGCCATTTACAGCACTACTCATAATACAGAAATTTCTAATGTAAGCCTCAAACAGTAGCTTATTTATGAGTGCAATACAGTCATAATACAGAGTCAATGTCATCTCCTATATCTGGTCAGAGTCGATGATGTCTCCCTTATCTGTTCAGTGAGTGCATGTTCTGCCCTCAGGCTCCACACAAGATAGCCAACGGCTCCATGTTATCTTGTGAGTGTGCAATCTATAATATGGCATTCTATGCAAACAGTTTAATATGAACAAAGACAGTAGAACGTAAATCATAATTTTTCTAACACTGGCGGAGTTCGGGCGGCATCTGAGCAATCCCGGATGTGGAACGTCGTAAATATAGACTAGGTGTGATCTTATCGATGTTGTCCATTTTCTGAGGGAAATTCTGCTCCATCTAACACCATGGCGCATCCAGCTGGCACAGGTCTGCTGCCAATAGGGATAGGGTGACAGAGGTGAATAGCTTGGTGGTGGAGGAAATGGTGCTGTTGCTGCTGGAGTAGCAGCTGGAGGTGGTGGTGCCATGGTTCCTTTTGGTGGAACTGAGTCCACCTGTTTATTTGAGACACTGATGGGCACATGTTAAGCTTTTTGTCCCTGCCTGTTTGTCTGTCTTTTCTTATTACTGGCTTCTTCAAACCAGTTTCCATAGGCTTTCCAGTCTGCTTAAAAGGGCATATATTACTTGTCAGATTAAAAAAAGTAATTTATAGTAATTTGTCACCTTTAATGAGCCAATGGTTGTCTATATTCCCCCTTTGACACAATATTTTCACGAAGTATACATTTTGCATAAAAAAAGACATTTGCGCAGGCAGTCAAGACCGTCCTTAGACTGTCGTCAGGCCGTCCTCAGACTGCCACACATTATTTACAGTCGGGCAAAAAAGTATTTAGTCAGCCACCAATTGTGCAAGTTCTCCCACTTAAAAAAATTAGAGAGGCCTGTAATTGTCATCATAGGTAAACTTCAACTATGAGAGACAAAATGAGAAAAAAAATCCAGAAAATCACATTGTAGGATTTTTAATGAATTTATTGGTAAATTCCTCGGTAAAATAAGTATTTGGTCACCTATAAACAAGCAATATTTCTGGCTCTCACAGACCTGTAACTTCTTCTTTAAGAGGCTCGTCTGTCCTCCACTTGTTACCTGTATTAATAGCACCTGTTTGAACTTGTTATCAGTATAAAAGACACCTGTCCACAACCTCAAACAGTCACACTCCAAACTCCACTATGACCAAGACCAAAGAGCTGTCAAAGGACACCAGAAACAAAATTGTAGACCTGCACCAGGCTGGGAAGACTGAATCTGCAATAGGTAAGCAGCTTGGTGTGAAGAAATCAACTGTGCGAGCAATTTTAAGAAAATGGAAGACCACTGATAATCTCCCTCAATCCGGGGCTCCATGTAAGATCTCACCCCATGGGGTCAAAATGATCACAAGAGCGGTGAGCAAAAATCCCAGAACCACACAGGGGGACCTAGTGAATGACCTGCAGAGAGCTGGGACCAAAGTAACAAAGGTTACCATCAGTAACACACTACGCCGCCAGGGACTCAAATCCTGCAGTGCCAGACGTGTCCCCTTGCTTAAGCCAGTACATGTCCAGGCCCGTCTGAGGTTTGCTAGAGAGCATTTGGATGATCCAGAAGGTCATATGGTCAGATGAAACCAAAATAGAACTTTTTGGTAAAAACTCAATTCGTCGTGTTTGGAGGAGAAAGAATGCTGAGTTGCATCCAAAGAACACCATACCTACTGTGAAGCATGGGGGTGGAAACATCATGCTTTGGGGCTGTTTTTCTGCAAAGGGACCAGGACGACTGATCCGTGTAAAGGAAAGAATGAATGGAGCCATGTATCGTGAGACTTTGAGTGAAAACCTCCTTCCATCAGCAAGGGCATTGAAGATGCTGGGTCTTTCAGCATGACAATGATCCCAAACACACTGCCCGGACAACAAAGGAGTGGCTTCGTAAGAAGCATTTCAAGGTCCTGGAGTGGCCTAGATCTCAACCCCATAGAAAAGCTTTGGAGGGAGTTGAAAGTCTGTGTTGCCCAGCGACAGCCCCAAAACATCACTGCTCTAGAGGAGATCTGCATGGAGGAATGGGCCAAAATACCATCAACAGTGTGTGAAAACCTTGTGAAGACTTACAGAAAACATTTGACCTCTGTCATTGCCAACAAAGGGTATATAACAAAGTATTGAGATTAACTTTTGTTATTGACCAAATACTTATTTTCCACCATAATTTACCAATACATTCATTAAAAATCCTACAATGTGATTTTCTGGATTTCTTTTTCTAATTTTGTCTCTCATAGTTGAAGTGTACATATGATGAAAATGACAGGCCTCTCTCATCTTTTTAAGTGGGAGAACTTGCACAATTGGTGGCTGACTAAATACCTTTTTGCCCCACTGTATATATGTACATCCAGCCCTCTTCCAGGCAACTGTTTCCATGTTATCAGCATGGCTTTGTGCTTCTGCCAAATCAGTGAACGATGAGAGGAGTATCAGTAGGTAACAATTGCAGCATACTGGTATGAAGCAAGTTTTAATGCTGTACAGCATTTGATCCTGTTGTATCTTTCCCAATGTTCTGGAGACACATGATACAGTATGAGGTGGCATTGTGTGAAATTACAATTAAAATATGGGAGCAGTCTAGACCCTACACTGCTGGCCAACATAGCAATATGGACACCATTGCTAGAAAAACACGATAAAATGTCTTTTTCATCTACACTCAATTATCTGTTTGGATCTGATGATCTGTTTTAGCTAAATAAATACTGTGTCAGCGTCTTCTGTCCATGTCACATTGATTACTTTTGGAAATTGCGTGACCTAGAAAACTTGCATTTTCCAGGACAAACTGCAGCTTAACCAGGCTGTAATCTGTAAAATATGTTACAGTGTTGACTTTACAGGCCTCTTTTGTTGACGAACAACTCCATTTGTCTGTTCTCAATGAATATCGATCTTTACATTGTCTGTATTCTGTTCTAGGTACAATTTAATTTGGTTGCAAGTGCTTAATCAGACCAACATCATATTTACCTTTAGTGTTGTCAGCTCTGGTGAATCAGCTGAACATGGTTGCTGTTTTTCTGTGGAGGCCTTCCGGTTGTTGGTGTAACATCAAATCAAATGTTAAATTGCATGGTGTTCTGTATGTTTGCAAAATTGGATTACTATACACCAAAACGACTTTTCAAGCGATTCCACTGTCAGCGACAAATTTACAGAGTCTTGCTTTTTGGGGTGCTTTCCTGTCGTCTCAATCGTTTGTTGGGCTGTGGAAAGCCAATTCAAATATATGTGTTTTCAGAGATGGACAGGGCCAGCAAAACATGCAGAACCATAACATGCATTGTAAAATAATACTTCTCAACAGATTCCTGGCAGTTGTGTATGTCTATTGCACAACTGTCTTTTCTCAAACCCTCTATCTGGCCCCTGAAGATGTGTGTGAGTGGTGCAGTATAAATGCGTGTGCACACTCGAGCAGAGTGTGATCTATTGCTCTCTGTATCTGCTATCTGCAAATCATACACATAAATCAAAGAAATTGGGTCATATTTGCCATGAAACAGTGACACCCCTGTCTCCTTCAATTTTCTTGTCTAATGCCAAAATAACATTTTACCCTAATTGATGTATGTCAACATGTGTTTGTGTGTTTGTGTCAGTGTTCTTACAGTCCCCAGGGCCGTTGTCCCTCTCCAGATCCCCACCTCCCCGCATAACACTTTCCACCCAGTCTCTGGTCAGCTGTGGTGTGATGCTTTGGCAGGGTTGAGTATTAACATTAGTGGACCCTGCCTTTCCTTTACTTTAGCTTTCTTATTCCAACTCCCTTAAAATGGGGAGCAATGTTCTCTTCTTCTATTTTAACTCATTTAATGCTTCTATCTGATTGAGGCTGGGGCTGCTATTTGCTGGAAACCCATATTTGTCCCCTGAACAAGTTCAACATTGAGTGGCACGGTGGCGACAGTCAGTTTTACCTTTTACTTCTGCTTTCATAGTTGTACCTCCTGCTATTAATCATATCATTCCATGTCACTTTACCTCGCAAATGTCACTTTAACTTATCACTTACCTCGTAACTTGTCTTTGCTCTTGCATAGTTCATTTACTTTTACTAGTTATATATCTTATTTTATTTATTCTTTACCAGTTGTATATACCTCTTATTTTATTTTATTTATTCTTATTTTTTATTTTGTACTCATCTCTTTTTTACTCGTATGTCTGTACTCATTTCTGTCTTGTGCTGCTGCAACACCTGACGCTGACCTGCCCAACCAACCCCTCGGCTAAACAGAATCCCTTTAATTCCTACCCTGGTCCTTTCCTAGAATCTACCTAATTATTGACTCTAATATTTACGGTGGATTTTTTTTTATTCCTGTCCTGGTCTTTCCACACAATCCAATTCTAAGAATCACAGCAGAATTTTTCTTACCCAAAAGACACCTCTGAATGGAGTTCCCCATTTTGCATTCTTCCCAGAAATGGATTCAGTGGGGTTGACAACGCCCTCAGCCCTCAGGTTCCTGCTTCTCTACCCTTTTTGTAGGGGAGGCTTCAGGAGTAGAAGAGATGGTGCCCAGCTTTTTCCTTTGGCACTGAGCCCACTGTCAGCCCATGTTGACCGTGCCGCCAATGTCACATTGCACTGGGAGTTTTATGTGAATAAAAGGCTCAACAAAAAGGATTTTGTCTTTTAAGTTTTATTTTGACACTTGCAAGTGGACAACAGTCAACCTTTGATCAATTCTCAGGCAGTGTGCAAAGAACTTAGCCATACAGGCAGTTTATATTCAGAATATCAAAATGCCTCCCTGAAGGGGAGTAACTTACCTTACTGTACTGTACCTTATTGTTTCTTAATGAGACAACCTGCAGCTACTATCTTTGCTATGATACACAGAGACTCACGAGATCTGTCCTTGGAGTTAATGGTCTGTGCAACCATAACACACCAACAATCAGTTCATATAAGGATATTTGCATTCCAATATTGCTTTACCGTTACAGACATTAAACATTGTATTTTCCCACTACAGTCTTCAGTCCTCTAACGTGTCGACATTTGCAGGCTTGCAGTAAACGCACCGCAAACTGCAATTAAATTCAGGTTGGGCTGTGACTGGCTTGTTGTTTTTCTGCAATGCAACACAGATGAAAAATAAAGGACATCCTATAATATGTATGTGTTTACACTATAGGTATCATATTTAAAAATGAAATAGAGAAGAATAAAGATTGATTAATACACTGCAGGCTTCTCTTTGCATTAGAGTGTACCAATTTTTAAAGGACAGTGTTGTGCGCTTCTTCACTGTTGACCCTCTTCTGCAATATGAATAGACACGCTACCAAAAACTAGTGATGCCTTCCTCTGTCTTTGTGACCATCACCTGGCAGGTCGTAGCGGTCTGTCAAGTGTCTGCCACAGAGCAGCACCACAAATGTGACTAGAAATAACTCACTCTTTTTGGATTATGTGATTATATGCCCACTGTGTTGTCTCTACATGGCAGAACTTCAAAACCAAAGTCAAAAACTGCCCAGAGCATTAACAGGCATTTATAGGTTTGTGCTGCAGTGTAACTGCTTCTTGTTTTCGCAATACAAGCTAATGGCAGGCACAAATCCATGCCATTTTGGCCCAGATATAAAAAAACCTGTGAGGTTTGTTGGTTAATTAGACCATTTTCTTACACAGTTCCCAATGGGAGTCAACTAGGGGAAGTGGGTGTATGTGTGTACTACATTCATTATTTAATTACCTGTGTATTTTCCTTTGATCAAGTACTTGGCAGATTTTTCTCAGAATGACCCGAGAGACAAAACAAATTAGTTTCAGTGTAATGTGCTCTTTTTCTCTGCCTGATAATAATACTGGTTCTTTCACTTGACATTGAGGTTGATGGAACAAAAGCAACATGACCGGAAACACCAAGGTAACCAAGCTGCAGAAGGCCAAGAGTGTGTTTCTACCCCCACAGCCAGCCACAAAAACAGGTTGTCAGTAAACAGACATAGAATAAGGGCTAAGAAAGTACAGCATATGTTGTAGAAGTACATAGAGGAATGAGGAAGGACAAAGGCGAGTTTAAGGAGCAGCGGCACAGAGATAGCAGAAGAACAGCAGGGTGTTCATGGGGAGAAGATGATAGATGTTACTAAAGACACATGTGGTACAAAGATGATAATTAGTTTAATTTCATAGACTGTATTATGAGCTTTACTGAATCAAATCCTGTCAATGATATACTTTATGGTGTAATTTAGTACAATTAATTGTGATGATAACACATGAAATGTTATATTATGTTATGATGTTAATGTGCATGTTTGAAATCAGTGATCACTGTTGAACACATTTTCCATATCAACTTAAAAGGTGATGATACGTTAATGTTGTGTTCACAACATTCCCCCGAAGTGGCCAAAAAAACAGGTATTGCAGGTTTAAGAGGTTACAGGGTTAACTTCTTTTCTTTTGTTGAATTTTAAGTATATTTGTTCTGTACATAAAAAAAAAAAAATACTTTCAACTTATACCTACAGTATATACAAACATCAAATATATACAAGTATTGGGCTGCCTTACAAGAATGTTTTATTAACCGTTTTCCCCTCTTTGTCTTATTATTAGTTATCAGCTGGCTGTTTTTTGCCCTTTGTGTACTGTGTATTTTTGGAATCTGAATGCCCAGCAAGTTTAAAGGTTGGCACTTAAAATAAGGTATGCTTTACACAAAACAGCTGATTTGTATCATGCATTTATTTGACTTGAGAATGCACAGAATGAGGACTGTGGATTTTGTCCCCCATCTTTTACAGTGCCGTTTCATCAGCAAAGGATCGCTTCACAACCATGGAGATGGATAAAGATTACAGTGACAAATAACTCTTTCACCATGCTCATGATGATCTGAAGAGAATTTTTCCAAATTTATCCTTTCAACAATTTGCACTCGACACTGTGTTTTTATATGGTGGTCTTTATTATAGAAAGAGTGAAAGGGTTGCTATATCATTAATCTGGGGGAAAAATAAACAAAACCCCACCACCATTAACAAATGTATTTTTTTGGCAAGCCGTATCATAATACATCAAAATTTGTTCTAATGACCTAGAAAAAAAATATACTTCTTCTTCTAGTTTAATGCTTTTGCATTATTGAAACTACACTAACTTCATTTACAAAAAAAAAATCAAAAAAATGAAACTGAAGTGGTTTATGTTTAGAGACATTAACATTCAAGCATAAAGCTGCCACCGCTCTGTTTCAACTGAAAATAACGATAAAGTGCTTCAGTCTGAAACATAAACCTGCCATAATATTGATAAATGACAGTGACAATAAACATCAACTGTCTGTTCATGGAATATATGTACACATAGGGGCTTTGTTTCGTGCAGGTGCATGTCAGCAGCCCTACATTGTACTGTGTATAATTCAGGGTGAACGTGCGAAACAGACTTGTTTGTTAATATTCATGATGGCTTCTTTAACAGAACAACCAAGTTACCATTTTTGTTACGTGTAAAGATGTCATGGAACACAAGACTTCATATTTAAAATGACCTATTATTTTTTTAATTCACAGTGTTTTTAAATACACACACAAAAAAGTCCTGTAAGGTATCCATATTTCCACAGGTCCATCTTACTGAGTTGTTATTCAAACGAGCTCAAACTCACCATAAACATTGGTAATGTGGTCTTGCTTGGCTCAAGTCACAACTATGGAGATGCTACAGTGTTGTCCAACAACTTCCCAATAATGTTGGCATCAAATGTCAAAGCTCAAAGTCCAGTAGATAACAGTGATGTTACTTCCCCATGGCATCCACCACAGCAAATTTTGTTTTAGAAATGTGAGAGAGAAGAGATAAATCAACAATACTTGGCTGAGCTACTTTAAGGCATTTTCAGTTTTGTAACATTAAAGTCAAAATGTCACAAAAAGCCCAAACGAACAAGCCCAAAGAAATATAATTGCCTGTGACTATCAACACTATTTTAACCACTTTTACAATTAACCAACATGCTCACTCTAGTTAAAGCAGCTATGTATTATAATATTATTATTACAATTGTTAAATAGATTTGAAATAATCTTCAACTGTGTCACACACAGTTTTGCACGTGTCTTAGTGCTGTGAACATCATATACTGAATTTATCAAGACAACAGGTAAACACAGATTGATAGCATAAAGCATCAGCAGCAAATATAACAAAAGCACATCATAAAACAAGGTTTCTTACCAGAATATGATCAAAAACTGAAATTAGAGAAAAATGACAGTTTCCAATATAAGCCTGTTGAAAATAAAAGTCTGTTTTTGTAAGGTAAAAAAAATGTATTTGAGACTTTAAAGCATTTTAAGGTTGCATGACTGTATTTTGTACTGTTGTACTGATGTTTTTACATCTTTACAATGCAGCCAACCTAGTTATAGTACAAAGACATGAAGAACAAACAAAAATGTGGGGATACGTGATGAATGGTTTTCCTACTTTGCACCTCTCAACAAATTCCCCAGTCAGAGAAGGAGGATCATCAATAAAGACAGTAAATACCAATCAATAAAAGGTCCTGGAGTAAATTGTCCAAGTCCCATGCACTAGTAACGCACTAGCACATGGTGGTTCAGCTTGAAAACTCATAGCGCTGACTGGCCATTCATCTCTGCTTTTGAAGTTAGAGGATCACTGTCAAGGTCCCCAATCACCTCCATCATGACAGGCTGCTGAAACCACAGACACAGGGATTAGGGATACAATTAAGACAGAATGACAAACTTTGACATGAGCTGTTGCTCTTGTTGTCAGTGAAGGAATCCCGGAGAATGTGAGTGTTGACAGTTATAACCTGGGGGTTTAGTTATTTCCTGTCTGTTACATAAAGTGGGCTTCCTCTCTGGATGTGACATTTTCACACAGAGGATAGAAGACATTAAGGAGACTGAGCACTTTGACGGTTGGGGCTGCTGATAGCTGATGGCAAATTTACAGCGCAGCTTTGGTTTAGGTATGGTCCCAAAGTATAAATATAACTATGAAACATGTTAGTAAGTAAGACTTTCAATAATAAAATGACTATGATACATGTATTTAAAGCACAATTATTGTGTCTCCCCATGTTTCCACCCTTCTTTTCAATATACCTGCTGTAATGTGATATATGTGCTTTACAATTCAGAGATATATACTGTTTGCACAATACCTGAATGCACTGTATTTTCCCATTCTGTGTGGAATTTCTGGGTAAAACAGGATTGTGGTTTTCCTGGGATGCACTCCGTCCCCCTCCGATCCGGCCTGTGGTGCCATAATCATTTGGTTTGTGGACGCAGAGCACCTTCTGGAAGCTCTGCTTGAAGTTGTCAGAGAGGAAGCCATAGAGGATTGGGTTGGCGCAAGAGTTGACGTAGGTGAGGATGACCAGGAAGAAGTAGACAGCAGCGGTGGTGTTGTTCTCAGGGATGATATGAATCAGGTTGACAATGTTGGTAATGAAGAAGGGCAGCCAACAAAGTACAAAGACGAACACGATGATCACCACCATGCGTGTCACCTTACGCTCCGACTTACGCCGCCTAGTCAGGCCTACACGCGCACTTGCTGACCTCACCTAAAAGTGAGATGGTTAATTGAAAAGGTTTTATGAGATTATGAGAACAGAACCTTACAGTAAAATACAATAATGTATTTAGACACCAATAAAAGCCAAAGGCTAATTGTATCTATCCCATTACCTTAATGACAATGAGCAGGTAGCAGAGGCAGATGACAACCAGAGGACCAAAGAAGCCCAGGATGGATGTGTAGAGTATGAAGACAATGGACCACAATTCACGTGGCTCAGGCCAGGTTATGTTGCAGGTGTTGAAGTCCTCCTGTACATGTGAGTAGATTGTTACCGGCAGCACAATCAGTAAGGACACAACCCACACCATGCCATTGAAAACCTTGGCCGCCTGTGGCCTCCGCCATTTGGCACTGCGAATAGGATGAACCACAGCCAGGTAGCGATCAATGCTCATCACCGTCAGGCAAAAGGTGGAGGAGAACTGGCTCATAGCATCAGCAGTCATGCAAACCTTGCAAAAGAAATCTCCATATGGCCAGTAGGAAAGCACACTATTGGTGCCAAGGAAGGGAATTCCCAGGATGTAGAGTTCATCTGCCAAGGCTAAATTGAGGATGTACATGTTGGTTACAGTCTTCATCTTGGTGTAGCGAACCACCACATAGATGACCAGTGTGTTGCCCAGAAGACCCACAATGAAGACGATGGTGTAAACGACTGCGGTGACCACACTGAACGGCATTGGTGCGGCCACCTCTGACATATTGTTGTAGGTGAGGTTGGTGGGGTAGGGCTGGGAGGAAGACATGTTGACATTCTCAGATATCGGTGTCCAATTGTAATAGCCATCCATGTTGAATAAAGGAGTGCTGGTGTCTGTTTGGATTACAGTAGGAAAAAACTCATTAGAGAAAAGACAGAGACACAAATTTAAAAGCATCATATGGGATACTTAACACTAACCCATGTGCTAAAAAAAACATACCAGTAGTTTAGTATTGTGGGTTCTGTGAATGTCTGCTTCAGAGAATTATTGTCATGTCTTTTGCACTTCACAACAACACATGGGCAGGAGGTACTCTAGGCAAGATGCCCATATTTACCAGGAGACAAGATAAATTTTCCATTGAATTGTATGGGCCAGTGGCCAGCATGCCATTTCTCTTAATGGGAAGTAGCACTTTAAAAGAAGAGGATATTAGGGTTGCACTTTATTTTACGATACATTAAAAAGACTTAATAAGCCGTACTTATGAATCAAATTAGACCAAATTTAGAACTAACATGGTCTTTATTAGACAGAAAATGAACAGTTATATCCTAATTAGACACCAAACACCTAAATTATGCTGTAATTAGTACATTAATAAGACATTAAAAACCTTACTTTGTTCCAAATTAGATGATTAGAAATAATGTGGTCTTTATTAGATTGTGAAGCAACACAGTTATGCCCAGACTCATTTCTACTCATTTTAAACAGCATGGAATGCTGTATAACATAAACACAAGATAAAATATACTATACTTTGACCCTATTAAATACAAACTACTGCTAAACCTTCACGTAGTACGATAGCTAGATAATCTGTATTTTGCGAAGTTGCAATGTTTAATCGATGTTAAGTGTATTCATTGTGCTGTGGCAATGCTGGTAAAGACTCATTTCAGTTACATAAAAAATGCTGCAATGCAAACTAGCCTACTAGCTACCTAGCTAGCCTAGCTAGCTTGCTGCTAAAACGCGCTCTGTCTGAGCGGCGGCTTAAGCACGATTTACTGTTAAGTGCTGTCACTCCAAGTGAATTAGCTGTCCATAATATGGGGACAGAAAAAAAAAAACCTTCAGCCAAGTGGCTGGTAGCCCACATCCTTGATGAGCTCGAGTGCCACCGTGATAAATAACAGGGTTGGAGTAGGTTTTTGGGCCAAACCTATTCAGCAAAAGTTATTGATTTTGTCAAATTGTTCACTATTTTGTGAAATGCCTACCATGTATAAATATGTATTATTCCTGGTGTTTAATGACATATCGATACGGCAATATCCTTTGTGTGATACGATAATCCATATGCTGGCACCAGATAGTCCTATTGATATTTTAATTAATAAAATAATGTGCTCTAAATAGATTCCCCTGCTTTCAGCATCACTAATGGCTCCTTGAGCTGGCGCTGAACACATGAATGAGTGAAACTTGAACATAAGTTAACTAGCCGAAGAGGAAAAGGTTTTCAACAAGATGGCGGACAGCAGTTTGAGAAAAATAACAGAGGCCCCAGCCATGTTTACGTCCAAAGTCAGGACCCATAGTTGCTCTATAGTTCTGTAATCTTAATTCACAGACTGAAAACCTTGTGCTGCAGAATTGTGCTGATTTCTAACAGTTTGGACTTGCAGTATATACGGAGAGAAAACATTTTCATGGGCATTTTGTATTCATAGTTCGACGGCTATCATGATGTATCGTTATAGGATTGTCTAGCAATATATTGATTATCACAGAATCGCTGTATCGTGATATTACCAGTATTGTGAGCCATGTATCTTATCATATCGTGAGGTACACTGTGATTCCCTCCCCTACTATATTCTAGCATACAAATGGTAACAGGAGATGAGGTACACAAAGGATGGCTTTACTGATTGAAAGGATAGATGTTTGCTGATGGATCTTTTACGTAATTAAAAGTAACAATACCATAATGTAAAAATACTGGATAATAATAATAATAATAATAATAATAACAACATATAACTGGATTATAATTATTGATACATTCAAATATGCTGTACATCAATGCTGCAGCTGTTAAGGTGGAGCTCATTTTAATTACTTTATATACTGCAGTGTATCTTACATCTACAACAATACATCCTTTATTAGTTGATGTATATATATTGTAAAAAATATCTGAATCTGCAAAAAGAACTAGTAACTCTGGCTGTCAAATAAATGTAGTGGAGTAGAAGTATAAAGTAACATTCAATGAAAATGATAGTAAAGTAGGCCTATAAGTAGGCTACCTCAAAATTGAGGTACTTTTTTTTTACTTCAGTATAATACATGAGTAAATGTACTCAGTTACATTTCACCACTGATTATTATGCAACTGAATGTTGAATGTTGGTAAATGTAAGGCACGTACTTATCTGATTGAGGACATCTGAACATTTGTATTTCACATAAACTTTAAAACAATGAATTCTCTATTAATTAAAGTTATCATTTACATTCTGCGCTTCAATCTATAATACACATATCGTGCGAGTGCAACACACTGTGAACCCTACATGTTTTATATGGGGTCTTAAGGTTGTGACGGTATCCCTATAGCCATAAACGCGTAAGCCTGAAATTAGATAAATGGCCAATTGGCACCCTATAATTAAATGCATTCTGCTCCTGTAAGACTGCATATATGTCCTCGCCTGGTGCCTTTTGGGTGAGCTAAAATAATAACAACCTTATAAAAGTTGTCAGACGTTGCAACCCGAGGCTGTGAAAACGTGTTGCACAAATAAATGGGGTGACGTGAAGATTCACTGAGCCGCGCTTCAAAACACGGGACTGACGCGCAGCCTGCAGCATGTTGTTTAGAAACAAACACTTGGAGCCCCTGTCCCCTTGCTGGATACGTGGGGCTTGACATTATTGCCCACCAAACTACAACAGCCCTCGCCCGCAGTTATGAGACTCATTAAATGGGAGTTTGACAAATAAATCTTTTGGCTCCTAACAGTTGTCCAAACACAGTGTGCCGTTTCACGTCCTTTGTTGGGTAATCAAGGACTAAAATAAACTATGATGAAAATATATCAAAGGGTTACATTTAATTCAATTTCATAAACACATTGTTTTCTTTTAAATGCCGTGACATCCGATGGGATTCAACCTACCTGTGCGCTCCTGTGTGCCACTATCTGGTGGCGTGATGCGCATCTCCCGCGGTATTCATGCAGCTTTCTTCAAGGTCAACTCTCTCGCTCTTTTGACTCGTCGCTTGAAAGAGAAACCTCCTCACATTCGACTTTTCTTCTTGAGTCATTTTCTTGATGTCAGCACGCTCAGATTTCCATTTACAGAGGCGCAAAATGCAACAATAGCTTACAGGACTTATCCTCGCAGGTTAGGTCTGAAGAAAATTCTGCGCAAGGAGAAATACATCCCTAAGCTGGAAGGAGTCTCTCACTTGGTCATTTAGCGCCACAACTCACTGCGAGTATTTATGTGGAAAACATCACCCCGCCTTTAGATGTGGAAGTCCCACCCATGGGTGGTAATCACCTCACAGCACAAAACCAGTTGCTGGTTGTAGCTCTCTTTTTCTTTTCTTCGCTTGTAGAGCTTCCAGTCAATCATAAAGTGATACTAACTTTTTAACTGTATGTGAGAGACAATGAGAGAAATGGAGCAATGCCCAGGTGCAGCCTGGGGAATAAATCACCTTGATTGTGTCCTGCAGGCACCTAAGACAGAGTGGCAGAAATTATGCTGAAATGGAGAAATGGTGGTAGGAGGGATGAGATTGCGCGTTGAGGGAGAGATTTGATGGTAATTGTGAGGGAAAGCTGCCTACTTTTAAGACATTAGCTTTGTGTTGCTGTCGTCCAGGTTAGGATACAGAAGTGCAGCTGTGTGTGTATATGTGTGTGTGTGTGTGTGCAATGTGTGCCTGTGTCTGTATTTGCTTGTTTACAGTGTGTACTCCATTCCTGCATTATCCATCAGTCTGAAGCATCAAAGTGGGTTTTGAAGAAACATGAGGAAGTAGATGACATCCTATTGTTTATGGGTCCTGTTTAACTGGTCCTAACCAGACCACTGAGCAGATGTCTGAGACTTGTGAGTGTATAAACACTGTCAGAGGCTTGTCCTGGGGACAGTGTAGCACTGCCACGATGATGATATGGGTAATTTACACTGTATTTTCTCCATTGCAGGCAATGCAGCTCTTATTTTTAAGGTTACGACAACTACATAAACAACTCTTTTGATCATGCACACCAAATGTTCAGGTGTGTGACACATGAATCAGAATCAGAAAAGGGTTTATTGCCAAGTAAGTAACATTTAAAGGGAATTTGCCTTGGTGGTTGGTGCATACACAAACAAACATATTGAGCATTAGGCAAATATAAACCTGTTTGTCCAAATTGTTGAACAGTTTATTTTTGTGGCTGTTGACATTACAGAAAATGTACCAAACGTAAAGGTGTTGAACTGGACTAAAGGGTACAGTAAATACAGTAAGCACAAGAGAGCATTTGAATTATACTCCCAATTTCCGTCTTAATTGTGCATATTCCTGCTTATTCTGCCTCTCCGTCCTTCTCTTTAGCAATTTCCTCTTTCACAGGCCCCTTCAGCGTTAATCTTTACCAGTCCACCAGATGCCTTCAGACTTTCCTCCTTTCATTCCACATCCCGCCATTCCCATCTGCCCTGCAATCAATGTATTCCCTCACCAGCAACTTACTATACCGACCCAGATCCATTGTTCCAATGCCAGGTTGTCTCGTCTGTCTGCCTGTTTTGGGTCCTAATGCCTGACCTCTGGATTTTGGATTTCCTTGCCTGCTCCTTGTTGGATTTGTTAACCTCTCTGGCTTTGACCCTTGCCTGCCTAATGGACCTGTACGCCTTTGCATCTTATTTTTCCATTAATAAATCATTAAACTGCACTAGCTCTGCCTCCGCCATCAGCATTTGGGTCCTACTCCTGTTGCCCCACTCACTTCAGCCGTGACAACTAGTTTATTTAAGGAGAGCTCAAAGTTTACACATTAAAGTGTTTACAGGTCTTGGGGAGTTTTACTGCATATGTGGAATTTGTGGCTCCAGAGAAACAAAACGTTTTGTCCATATATTAAAATGAGGGACCATTAAGGCCATATATCATAAATACATGCACACACTTTTACTTCACACAAACACACACACACACACACACACACACACACACACACACACACACACACACACACACACACACACACACACACACACACACACACATTGTTTGTGTGTAAGCAAAAAAGTTGAGTGTGTGCAAGGTCAAAGGTTGTTTGTGTCCAAGCTAAAATGTTGTCTGTGTGTGAGCAAAAAAGTAGTGTGTGCAAGCTGATATGTAAATGGTGGCCCGGATTTAGCTCAGTTGGTAGAGCAGCTGTTTATCAATTGGAAGGTTGGCAGTTTGATCCCTTTTTACCTTGCACACAGACGTTTTGTGAGAGAAGAGTGTGTGAGGTGAAAGTGGTGTATGTGCATGCTTTTTATGTGTATGCATGAGAACAAGTGTTGTATGTGCATGCTTTTTATTTGTGTGTGCGAGGTGAAAGCGGTGTATGTACATGCTTTTTGTGTGTGTGTAAGGTAAAAGTGGAGAATGTGCACACATTTTTGATAAATGGCCTAAACGGCTCCTCATAGCCTACTCCTCGTCTCTGCATAAAGCTAGCAGCTCAAGGCTACATAAGTCTATAGGTGACCCTCGACGTTCCACTTGCTCCAGTGCTGCAGGAAACTCTGCTAGATGCATGTATTTTCTCCTTCCGCTTTCTTTGTGTTGGAAATTTAAACTCTGGTTAACTGCTCTTCAGATCTCTGTATGGTAAATTGAGACAGCTAGCTAGACTATCTGTCCAATCTGAGTTTTCTGTTGCACGACTAAAACAACTTTTGAACGTACACGTTCCACCAAAACAAGTTCCTTCCCGAGGCTATTTTGCAGCGGCTCCATGCGGAGCTTTGCACCTCCCATGATGATTGTGATTGGTTGACTTGCATTGTGGGTAAGTGGATAAGTTTGAAAAAAGGTCTATAGTGAATCTGACAATGTTATACATATAGTACAATGCTAAATCGTTTTTTAGGACACATAGCTACAACTGATGCAGTCTAATACAACAGCCCTGCAATAAAACCTGTTTTAGTCTACTCTCATTGATATAAATGGGATTGACACAATAAGAAGTTGTTTTTAAATGACCTTTGTCTTGTATTGCTTGTTTCATATTCATGTCCATATACATTTTCTGCAGTGATCTAATTTCCTCAGTTAAAGTTGAAACACCAAATCTTGCCATAGATGGGATTGCTCCACTAGCTGAGTGCAAAAATAATGAGCACACATGGAAATACTACAATGCGGAACCAAAAGGATTGCTGGAGATTTGTGTTTGTTTTAAAAGATCTGCAGTTTTAGCTGTAAGTCAGAAAAAAGTATACGTGTACGGCTTTCGTCAATGAGATCAACATTTTCTATCATATTCTATTGACAGTTAAATCCGAGGGGAATTCTGATAAACTGAGCAGTAAATTGCGTCCCTATAAACTACTGTCCTGTATTGCTTACTACTATTCTACCTGTGAGACTTGTATTGCAAAAAAGTGATCACCAGTAATTATACATGAAGAATATACAGTACAGTATACTGAGTGCAGTACTCTATGTCGTCTAATCAGAGTACTTGTTTCAAACTTTTTTATTGTAAAATTTGGAAAAGAAATGTTGTATTTTGCCTTGATTTGACACAATTTTATTGTTTTAATGTTACTTCTGGTCTGTGTCTGCTAGTTGTTAAAATATGATACAGAAATAATCAGATGGCTGTTGGACTACAAGATTACGTTGAAAATATGAGATGATTCTCCAAACAGTCCTGTTCTTTCTCCTAGCGCTCTGTCACTCTGGCTTCAAGCCCATGCTCTTCCTGCCTTCCTATATCAAGCTACGGGAATGTGCATCGAGATCATATCAGAGTGGTGTCAGTCACAGACTTTGTCCGGCTGATGACAAAAGCTGGCGGGGATTGATGAGAGAACTCTCAAGCTTACAGGAGTGCGACTCATGTGTGTGGTGTTTATGGCAACCGAGTTCAATCAATACTCCACCACTGATCACCAAGATGAGAAGGAACGGTGTGTGCGTATTTGCAGGTGGTTTTGTGTGGAGGGCAGGGTGGATTGGAGGACAAACAAAGAAAGAAATTAATGAGATGATGTCCAGAGTGGCGACTCTGTGGTTGACGCTGTGTGTTGAGGTCAGAAGATGAAATAGTCTTCACATTCATGGACAGAATATGCAAACAATAAATCGGTCTCTGTGTGTGTATGTTGTATGTTCAATCTATTTAAGATGGGCTGGCCATTTGGAAAACCTTGCTGACACACAGTACCCATGGGCGAGTGAATTCTTAAAGCCTTCATGAGTTTTTTGTTTGTACATCTATGTAATATCCTTTTAATGCAGTTTTAATTACATTTTGTAATTTAGGCACTGGGCTGTCTGTTGTGGAAGGGAGCTTTCTTCACATAGCTAACCAACTTATTTGCCTAATGTTGTTTACTTTCTACTTCAGTTGTCAGTTAAGAAAGAAATTATTAGGTGACATCAGGAAAGTCGTGCAGGTTTGCTTTTGTAGTCAGTAACAGCCTTCCCCCCCCCTGTTCAGTCAGGCCACTAGGATCCTAAGAGATGACAGTGCCTAAGACTGCCACACCCCCACCCTTGACACCCACATTCTGCTTTATGATAAATCATGCACAAGAAGGAGCTGTTGGGATTACATTTTACTGGAATTGTACCTCGAATGATTTATTGTGACAAATAAAAATGAATGGATTGATTCATGTAGCTGTTTATCTGCATACAGACTCCAGATGGAGCTGTTGACTGTGGTGCACTTGACTTGCGTCCATGTGCTGCTAGTGCCAATTTATCCTTTTTTACGGTGCTATCTTGCGCTACATCGTCAGTAAAGACAGAAACACTTGTTTGGCCGGTACACCATCTCCGGGCTTCCTGTAACAATAGCTGTCAATCCAGGTAGGCTACAAGGAGGTGTGTGTGGATGTGATCGCGTTGAAGTGTAGAGGTTTATTCCTCGACGCAGAAGGTCCAGTGTTTGAGTCCGACCTGTGATGGTTTTCCTGCATGATAATCTTAAAAAAAAAAAAAAAAAAAAAAAAAATATATATATATATATATATATCTGTTGAAAGAGAAAGCTCAAATGTCCAAAAGAAAGCAATAGAGAATTTTTTTTTTTCCCACACCAAGATTTTTTGGTGTTCATCAGTGTCATTTTCACAAAATCCACAGCTAAAAAAGAAATTATTAAAACTGAAGGAAACATTTCCCCTAATTTAGAGACTATTAAAAGAAATCCAAACTGAATATCACTCTTTCAGGGGCTAAAAATCCACAGTTTAAAGACATTTGAGTGTACATCCATGATTCCTTTTTTATTATGCGAATAAATTACAGTACTTAATATTTCTTCTAACAAAGACCCTTTGTACTTTCCCCTCAAGGGAAAATCAGAGTAGTTAATTAGGAAGGACCGAAAGGCTATATTTAAGTAAACCAATTTGACAATTTTAATTATAACTTGCAAGGACTGGGTGGATGAGGGAAGGTTTTTCCAAAAAAAGACATATCATTAAGCATTTAGGCAACATTAGGCTTTTACAGAAGTGACAGTGTCAGCCTGTATTTAACACCCATGTCTGTAGAAAGGGAGGATCTGCACGAAGTGGAAGCTCAAAATAACCACTCCAGATGTCAGGTGTGTACATACAAAAATAAAATAATTGGCTAGCCAGAAAATAAAGTAGCTTATTAACACTTTTGCATCAATAAACACAAACCCTTGTCCCCAGAGGTGAGTTAACATTTTGCAAAGCAGGAGGACAAAATACTGACTCTCAAATCTTTCAGAGGAAGGAATGGCCCTAATGGTTTGTCTGATTAAGACTTGGGATACCACGGTGGGTGTCATGTACTAGCTGGTGGGATGGGAAACAGCAGAAGGGTTCTGACATTGGCCAGGTTCTAGTTTTCAAAGTGCAGAAATTAAAATATGTCTGAATATCATACATATAATCAAACCTAGATTATATTTTGTAAATGTGTTTCTGAGTACAGGAAAAGTTTCAACATTCTAAAAGGATGTTTGTGTTGATGACAGAAATAATTGCCCCTTAGCATTAAGACTTTATAAAGCATAGAGTGAGTTTTGAGGCTTTATTTGAAATGATTTGTTCTTAAATGAGATCTGAGACATCTAATTGGTAGTCATCATGAATAACAATCGCTGAGGATATAGCAATTAGCTGAAATAACTTGTCATATTGGAAAGAAACACATAATAAATCTTTCTAAAAGGTACAACATGTTGACATAAACTAATTCTTGTGTTATTGTGCAGAAGTACAGGGGGGCAGAGGCGACAGCCACGCAGCAGTAATAGATCTGAACATAACCCACTGACAATTTGACAAGGAATATGTCACGCAGGAGCTCACATGCATGGCATATATGCTTTCCACACGCATAAATTATTAGTATTATTAGATCCACCAGCTGGGCCATGGCCTTTGTAAGTGGATAACTGGGTTAGCTTGATTTGATTGTTGATGGTTTGACATGGGCCTGGATTTTTCGGTTCTTCGAAGCTAGCATGGGATTTATGTGGTGCTACTGTCAGAGCCCCTGAACTACTTTTTACATATATTATATACTGTACAACTGTTTTTCTCCTAAAGAGAAAGTTATGAAGATGTTATTAAGAAACATGTTTAAATAATGATGGCAAATAAATGTTCACCTAAAAAATAAAATACAGTGGCCGAGGGCACATGCACTAAAACGTCCCAAAAACACTTCCATTGGGAGAAATGTGCTGCAAATACAGAAATGATGCAAGTAAAACAACACACACAAAGCCCGTAACACATGCAACAGAAAAACACTGCAAAAGTTCTTCAGGCCATCCACATTTACAACATGACATGGCAGAAGACATTGCTGAGAGATTACATTTATTAAAGACTTGATATTTCTTTCTGTCCTTTGTAAAACAGAAAATAATACAGCAAATATACATGGAAAGTACATATCAAACACTTAGAAACGAAATGTAAAAAAGTCATAAATCGATTACAAACTGTGGCCCGATGTGACAAACAACATTAATTGACACTTATAGAGGGCCATATGAGGTTAACAATATATTATGGTTGTATAATATATCCAGCTGCTGCTGAAGCAAAGACATCGCTGCAAAAAGTGGATCAACTACAGTATAGAACATTACGTTTATGTACAACAGCTATTAAGTCAACCCACATTGATGCAGTAGAAGCTAATAGAAGCAGGAGAGACCCCGCTTAAGTTAAGAAGAGACAAACTTGCACTTGCATACTGTGTTTTTAAAAAAAGATTTTTTTTACTTTGCACCGTTTCTGTATTTGCAGCACGTTTATCCTACTGTAATGGAAGCGTTTTGGGCCATTGTAGCGCGTTTGCCTTTGTATATAAAATACCTATATATATATATATAATAAAAATAAGCCATATTTATGTTTATAGTGGCGGCGCCTTCTAGTGGCTGTAGTAATCATGACGGGAGCAAAGCAGGAAGTAAGTGACGTAGTATAAGAGCAACAAATTCCACGTAAGGAGGAAGGTTGGGGTGGTGGATGGGTCAAACAAACAGAGGATCTTACCCAGCAGACCGGGATTCATGTCCTGTTTGAAAATAAAGGAAAGCGTCCCACCCCCCCCCACACACACCATTATGGAACAAACCAAACAAACGTGACAAACAGAGCTACGTCACATTCTGCGCCACATGCGTAACCGGAAGTGAAGTAACATCACAAATGTACAGATTTTTTCTAAATTTAACTGAGTAGTTTTTGTGGTTTAGATATGAGGGCAAAAAACGCTCCTGTGGGTCTTATTTCCTGCAACTGCTAGGGGCGCTAAGTTATGAAATGCTCCTGTGGATCGTATCAGAGTGTAGCAATAACCAACCTTTATCGTCACATTGTAAGGAGGACTTGTTGTGTTCTGTACACAGTGTACAGTGCAATCATGCAGGCAGATTCACACGCATGCGCACACACACACACACACACACACACACACACACACACACACACACACGCCCACACATTTTTCAGATTTATAGATTTTTTCCAGTGACACTCTTGAAGTAGTGCCAACTAATTAGTGGTGATTACTTTTCATTGTGTCCTTCTCTGATTACTGCACAGTTGAATCAAAGGTCACTAATGAGAGGGGAAGTTTAATACAAGATAATGACCAAAGAGAAGGAACAGAGTAGGTGTGAGTCTCAGTGACACACGCTGTCACGCTTACATCTATGGTTATCTCAGTGGATCACAACATGCGGCTAGACAAGAATGTTGAAATACGGCTCAGATTTCAGGGCCATGTGTCAATAAACTGTGAATTGCCAACATACACATTACATGCAGTATACATGTAGTATACAGTGATTCCAGCATAATTAAAAATATGTAGAGAAAAAGCAAAGATCCTGTTTACAGGTGGGTTTCAGCTTGCATGCTCAGCAAGTAATCATTTGGAAAACTGTGAAGACCTTATTACCAAACTCTCAATTTAATGCATAATGAATGATAATGCTCACTTTCAGCTGCTTTTGCAATCTCTTTTATATTATCTTGATGGGGTGCTATAATTGAAGGTCAAGGTAATTTTAACAACAAAAGACCATTACTGCACCACAAGCCCAATTTTGCTGGAACATCAGGGGTGATGCATCTTGTCAGTAATTGTCCCAAAGGGCATTCAAATTATTTTCAGAGCATGAGGATGAAATGTTTTTGCCAACAGAAACCTGAGGCAGTAGGCGACTGGAGGTGGGATGCCATCCCCCTTGTTAGCAAATGACCCCCCCCCATCTCCTATTAGCAGAGAGAGTGCAGAGGGCTTGTTTAGGTGAACATGTAAGTCTAGTCGGCCTGACTTTATCCTTTGTCTGACTGATGATTGTGGGTACAGGATTAAAAGAGTTGTCCTCCCTTGTTAAAACTGATCAAATCAAGGGGACTTAGAATGAGTCACAGGCTGTTATTAATAAGGAGCATCACGTTGCCTACCTGATCTAAAGCGATGTATTATGTTTGTTGCTATAAGTTAAGTAATTTATTCAGGATTCTTCTTTACATAAAATCAGCCATGTAAATTAACTATAATTAGAAAATTGGTATAAATGAACTGTGGAAAATGTTTTACTTATTTTCCCAGTGGGAGAAATGTAAAACAATGTGAATTTTGACAATCAGAACAAGTTACAGGTAAAACTATATATATAGAGTTTATTTAAATACATTGAACTTGGTTTGGATTCAAATATAAAAAGAATATACGGCAAAACTTTACTTTAAGCCCCACTAAATTAGCGTATAAATAAACATTTAATACATGGTTTATAACATCCTACAATGTTGTAAGCAGATATAAGTGTTTGTTGTTATTAATGTATTTGTCAATGACTATAACGTCTCACGTGGAGGGGGGTATATAAACAGATAATGAATAGTAAATATATGTTTTCAAGGGAGAAATTATTGTTGCTGACAAATACTGTACATTAAAAAAAACACTTGTCCTTAACTGCGTACAACTACATTATTGTGTGTTATTTCTTTTTTTTTATGTTTATATACTGCTTATAAATGCTAAATAGGGGGACTTACAGTAAAATGCTACCAAGAAGTTCTTGCACTTTGTGCCAACCAAATCAAAGCAGACTCTGTGTCTGACAGATACAGACGATTGACTTAAACATGCTCTGTCTTTCTGACAGACTGACATGAGAAGAAAAGCAAAATGTCCACGCTTCAATTGCTCCATTTGACTCAAGTTCACTCACACAGATTGGTCTGCCAGGTAGCACAATAGCTACAGGATTACAAGTGAGATTTAGGTGATGTCCTTTTAAGTTTCCAATTGGTTAAAAAAAGAGAAGAATGAATTGACGTCATACTTTTTCTAGCTTTCTGGCCCTTCCTGCCACATCCCTAAAGAAGAAAAGAAGCTACATAAGAAAAAAAGAAAAATAACACCTTGCAACAAGTCCAACTCCATACACTGCAGCTGCCTTTAGCAGCTGCAGCTGCCAGTTGATTAAAGGATTTTCTTTTTCACTTTTCCCACACATCCTTCCAAAGTCTGGAAATGTCTCACTGTCTCTACCTCTCTCTCATCAATTCTACCATCCTCCTGTTTCTCAATCTTGTTCCTTCTCTTTCCATCTCATCTGTCATTGACTGCTCTGTTTGTCAGTGTCCTGCATTTAGTTTACATTGATCTGTTGTTATCTATAGGCAATTACTCTTACGCAGATTTGTTCATGCCACAAGGATTAAATGAATAGTTTGACATTTTTCTTATTTGCTTTCTTGCTGAGGTTGAGAGGAGAAGACTAGGGCTGCAACTGACGATTATTTTCATAGTCGATTAATCTGTCGATTATTTTCTCGATTAATTGATTAGTTGTTTGATCTATAAAAATGTCAAAACATGGTGAAAAATGTGGATCATTGTTTCCCAAAGCCTAAGAGGACGTCCTCAAATGTCTTGTTTTGTCCAAAACTCAAAGATATTCAGTTTACTGTCACAAAGGAGAGAAGAAACTAGAAGATATTCACATTTAACAAGCTGGAATCAGAGAAATCTTATTTTTTTAAATAAAAAAATTACTCAAACGATTAATCGATTATCAAAATAGTTGGCGATTAATTTAGTAGTTGACAACTAATCTATTCATAGATTCATCGTTGCACCTCTAGAGAAGACCAATACCACTCCTCTGTCGGAGAGTGGTATCAATGCTCTATCTGTCCATGGTTCACTCTGCAAGAAATCAAATAAGTATATTACCCAAAATGTCATCCTATTCCTTTGATCAGCAACTTGCTGCACCTACAAATGACAAGATGACAAGCATGAAAGTGAAAACCAAGATTCACATGGGCATAATTTGACTATTTGACAGTGTAATATAGTAAAGTAAGCTCAGTGTTATTAACTGCACTGTTTGATCACTCTTTGTGTATCAGGATCCAAAGTTCTACCAGGCTATGTACTTTTGTATTTATTTTTATGACAGTGTTACTATAGCTTTAATCATTAACTAACTCTACTCCTTTTTCCCCAACATTTCATTATTGTAATCACTAATCTCTGTCAACACTTAATGAATAGCATTAGAATAAGATACATTGCATTCAGCATTTGCATTGTGTCTAACACAACAACTTATTTCAAACCCTGCACAATGTGTTCTCAGTTCATGGTAGTTAATAAGTTAATGAGCAGCAGCTTCACTGGTCACTGACACAGAACACAAGGCGTATAGAGTAGGCAGTGTCCAGGGTGTAAACAATAACGTTGAAGATTGTCATGAAGGTGACCACCACCAGTTTATCCCAGGCACAGAGGTGGCCACAGCCACTGGGTCTCTTATTGTTGCGGAAACTATACAGTGGCCAGATCACCATAGCTGTCAAATACATCACCGCTGCCAAAATGTTGTAGAAAATCACAAGCTTGTCAAAAGAAAATGGAAAAAAAGAGGTCAGTTGTGTAATAGTGAGCAGGATTATGAGGATGGCGAAGATGAAGCACAACGAGTACACGGCCACGCACCATTGCAGTCCTGGAGTCGTAGAGTTAAATTGGCCTTCTTCCAGGGATGTGAAGATAAGACAGGCGAGAAACGTCTCCAGCATCTTCATAATGCCGGGCAACGTGGAGAGGAAGCCGCTCATTTGCCCACTTGGACGAAGGCGAGTTAAAGCCACCTCACCTGCGTACACCCCGAAACAGACCCAGGACACCACAGAGGCACCGATCTGGCGATGGCAGGTCTTACAGGTGAAAAAGGTGGGGTAGATGATGGAGACAGCAAGGCACATGAGGGTCGCCAGCATTGCAAAGGCAGTGGTGAAATCATCCCAGGCGAAAGGTAATTTGGCATTGATGGTTGTGAACTCCAGGATGAGAATGAGAAGGGTGAAGAAGCAGCAGAAGCACCAGGTAAACATGCACCACGCCCAGTAGGGAGACTTTACGTATCCCACTGTTGCCACCAGGCTAAAACACATACAGGTGAGGATGGTCGCCATTATTCGCATGATACCCACAGGGTGGGTGAGTGCCCGCAAGTCGACACCAACCATGGCTGGATGGGATGGGTGTTTTTGACCACAAAATAATGTTGTTTCCAAAGTCAGTTGATTCTACTCAGTGCATCCCTCAGTGCTGCAAGGCCTTGTTTTCCAAACTAGATCCTGTTGAAGAAATCCATGCATAGCCAAGAGCCCCGAGCAGGTGTGTTCTTTGAAACTGAAACTCAAAGTGTGATGGTGTATATTCAAATAGAGCATTCTGGGCTTATCTGTGCAGTTTATGGCCCCTGTCTCACTCCATGGATTGGATACTGGTTGGGTGTTGTCATCTTCAACTCACGCCACACACACCGGACTCTGAACCTCAGTGCAAGCCTTGTTTAGAAGATAATCTCAAACACAATGGGATGGGTCATACTGTAGGTCACATCCTACGGAAAACTGCCCTTATCCCGTCCTTGAGATCACTTGATTTATTGTTTGAGAGAGTTTGAAGGAGGGATTTTTATGGATAATGATTATACGCAAATATAAGTGCTTTTTTTTCTTTTTTTAAATCTGAAACTATAGCATGATGTTTTAGTGTATTTACTTTACCATTGTGAGTCATTACATCAATGTTTACAATTCCCTCATTCAAAAGCAAAATGTATGTACTATGACAACTCCCTTTTTGTACGTTGAACCAAAGAGGAAAAACTCTTTTAAAAAAACACACAGTATATGACAACATAAGCACTTCAATTCTAAAATAGATTTTCTTCTCCTTTTCTTTCCTGCCTCCTCTTGATAATTTCTCTCTCTCTCTCTCTCTCTCTCTCTCTCTCTCTCTCTCTCTCTCTCTCTCTCTGTCTTATTTTTTGTTTACAAGATCATTAAAATCTGCCTTCTCCTTTGTCTCCATTTTGACTTTGTAGAGAGCAGCAATGCCCTCGACTGGTCAAAGGTTATACAACTAATCTCCCAAGATATCATAAAGATAAGCAAATTGGGTTGCAGTCCCGACCAATTACTCACTTGCTTTTGTTATATTGTTGGAAAAAAGGCTAAACATAAAAATATGTGAACCGCCTCTACTCTCTATTTTTTTCCTTTTATCATTAAATGTAGCACCAAAGTAGGAGTGGAGTTGTTAGAATGAAACCAATAGCTGCTGTGTGTTTCAGGGTATGCACACATTGACACACCTTTGCAAACATCATTTGAGAAGGACATGAGTTCCCACTATACCTGTTAACCATTGAACGGAGTATATAACCATTAAGCAGAGTACTAATTGTATGAGTTTCATTCAGCCATGATTGTATTTTGTTACTGAGGTGCTGAAACAACCAAATAACAGTTACACCCATGGTGATGTAAGCATACACAATTAACTCCCCACTTTCATGACATTTTATTCATATTTCACACAGTGCGATCGACAAGAGAATGCACTAAATGAGTTTCCAACTGAGACTGACATGTTATAACTATGCTGTATAAAAATAACATGATTAAGATGATCAAATAAAAATCATGGAGGAAAGCAAAAGGAAAGAGAAGAGATTAGGATTACTGACGTTAAAAAATTGTCCTCAGAGAATGCATCATCCTGACAGATAAAAGTCATTCAGAGCAATTCCATAACAGTGTGTTGGGGTTATTATGAAAACAACAGTGAAATAAAATATGTTTTACAAAAGTTGTACAAGAGATGCTTTACATACCATTCTCCTGCTCATGTTCAATCTTTGAGTAGTAGTGGATCTCCAACAGCTGAAACATGAGGCCTATTTACAACCTACGTTCTGCTGATGAAGAACACCAGCTTAAAAGAATAAACAGTATCCACAATGTAAGCAGCAAGGTTGAAACAAGTCATGAAAGAGATGACCACTAAATTATCCCAGGGACATAAAACCACCTTCGAGCAGTAGCTTGGCCTGCTGCTATTATTCTGGAAGCTGTAAAACGGCCAGACCACCACAGCTGTGATGTACATCAACACGGCCAACACGTTACAGCCTGTCAGGACTTTGTCAAATGGTGCGGGAAAAAGAGACAGAAGGCGGCAGATGGTAAAAATGATGACAAGGACGGCAAAAATGAAGCAAATGCAGTAGACAGCAACACACCACTGGAGCCCTGGATACTTGGAGAACTGGTTGTAGTCCAAGCAGATGAAGATGATGCAGGCCACAAAGGCCTCCAGAACCTTAAGGAGGCCCGGGACCGTAGAAAGAAATCCACTGATCTCACCAGATTTAGCCCGGGTCAGCCCAACTTCAACGGCGTACAGGATGAAGGTCAGGCAGGAAAGGACAGTTGCTCCAATCTGTTTGCCGCAGCTAGAGCATGTGAAGAAGATGGGATAGATGATGGATGTTGCCAGCACCTGTATGAGAGAAAGGTAAAAAATAAGGTGTGGAATGATTAGTTCTTTCGGATACTCTCTAGATGTTTATTTGACTCTGTGTGACTATACTGTATATGAGTATAATTGAGAACCATATTGTATCAATTTTTTAGCATAATGTCAAAGTCAGACAAACGTGAATATCATTATCTGTTTTAGGGAGTTGTGGCTATATAAAAATATGCTGTTGAAGTGTTTAAACAGGGCTTCTCCTACTCTGTTATTTCATTGAATGTAAGTGTGCGAAAAACAACATGAGCCTAATGAAATCTTGAGACTAGCAAACCTCCCCATGAACAACTCATTTGGTTTATCCTGAACATAGCTGCAGACAAAGACAAATAGCAAGATAGTTAAAAAAAATGGCACACACCATTAAAGTAGCCAACATGGCAAAAGCAGTAGTGAAGTCATCCCAGGAGATGGGCAACTTAACGCTAAGGCTGGTGAATTCCAGAAAGATGATGAGGAAGGTGACGCAGAAGCAGAAGCACCAGGTGAACATGCACCACGTCCAGAAGGAGTTAGTGCTGTGTCCCACTGATGCCACCAGGCTGAAGGAGATACAGGTGAAGATCACCTCCAGTATCCGCACAATGCCCACCGGCACCGTTAGTGTCCTGAAGTCCAGCGTAACCATGGTGATTGTATGGTCCTGTGGTCGGTTTACAGTGGATTTTGGTGGCTTTTCACCAGCTTGTCTCCTCTATCCTTGTTGATTTAATGTTTTTCTTTGAATAGCTCTTTGGTTATTGTCAGTCCTCGCCCCTCGTTCTGTTAGTGCTGCCTGAATGACGGACACAGAAAGTAAGGTAAATGTGAAACCTTTTCTTCCTTGTCACTGCCCTTACACACCTTGAAATGGCTTCAAGTTATATGGAATGTTTGTGTAGCGGGGAAGTATCTGTTGTTCACTTCCATTTGCTTATCAGTTGTGTTCATAGGCAATAAAATTATGTAATTTAGATAGTTTGACATGAACTTTACTTTACGACAGCCTCACATTCACACTCATGTTTGCTCACTTAGCGGCTTCTCCACCCAACCATTGTTCAAATCTGTAAATGTGTTACGGTATGCTTAAGAGGAACTGGGCCGTAGTGCTACAGAAAAATGTGAGATGTACAATATAGGATGGAAGGATATTAGGAGATACTAGAGATTTGGAGATATATTGGTCTTTCTTTGGATATGAAGTGTAGGTGTGAGATACTGCAAAGGACACAAGATCCGAGATTTAGATTCAAAATGTTGCTTTTTAAGACATGGACTGATTTACAAAAGGGCTATAAATAACTGTTCCAAATTTAAACCACTTTCTTGCGAACTGTTACACACTGCTAACTGCTAACACACACACACACACACACACACACACACACACACACACACACACACACACACACACACACACACACACTTTGATCAAGCTATTTAACTTCTAAATGAAATAAATCCAATAAAGAGAGTTCTGAATCAGCCTCTTATCTCAGACAGAATAATTGATCTGTGCCAAGGTAAACAATGGAGACATGCCCACATGATTGATTTACATTTACCTGTTGACAAAAATATTGAAAGTATAGGAGCCGTGTGATTAATGAAGTACCTGGATTCAAGAAAATATATTTTCAAGCAATAAACTAAATGGCAAATAGCAAAATAAGTAAACATCTTGGTATTGTTTGTGCATTAAACAGCTGATGCTTACGGCACACGTCAGTTAAGTCCGCCGGCATTGCAGCACCTAGAGTTACTTGGGCAGTTACTCACAGTGTTGAAATAGCTTACACTATATAAAAGCTTAGTGTTCTAAAAGAGAATTAAATACCTTTTAAACAGTTTGTAATTTCTGATACATTATTGTTTTCTTACATGTATGTCAGTCATGACTGAATATGGCTGTTTAATGCTTTCTCAATTTAGGAAAAACTTTTGCCACATGACTCCCATGGCAAAAGACAAAAGACAAATATGTCTTTAAGTGTTGAGATGACTCAGCTATGTGCTTAACGTTAATACCAGCACTTAAAATGGGGAGTGGATGTGATATTTGTATATAAAGATAATCTCAGTTTCGAAAGATTTTCTTTAGATTAGGGCAGGGTGCAATTGTTAACTAACAGGGACTCCCTCCCAATCCCCAGCCCACAAACACTGAGCACCCAAACAAAAGTTAAACTACTTTTCCAATGCCATAGTCACAACTGACAGAGATTTGGGTGTTGGGGAGATGTTAGGTGTTTCTCCTGTTTCAGTACAATACTCACTCTTTCTCATCATTTTGTGCAGTATGTGCAGTGTGTTGCTTTTATGAACAAACACAGCTTATACAGCTAGCCCATAGTTATACATGTTTGTTAAAACTAGAATAACAGCAAACACTTTATTTAAGATATTTTTGATCATTCTGATAATAAAGACTTTCTATAGGCATATCACTGCAGCCAATAAGGGATAAGTTGCTTCCATTGTGATAACACATACCGTAGCACTGGCATGTGACCTTTTATGTGGCATGTGACCAGACACTGAGATCTGAACTTGAAATATGTGATTTGGTGGCATTACAGTTTAGATCAGGTGGAGGTGCTCCTACATTATGTAACTAAAAGTTATGCCAACTTTTACCTTATCTTTGCAAGCTTGTTATCAATACGGGAGGGCCAGGTCAACAGAGACTCACTCTGAGGTTTCTTCACAATGAGATAGCGGTTCCTACACCTCTTCCCTTCCTTAACTTTTCTCTCAGATTATGCATATTTTCTTATGATTTAAAAACACTTGTAGGTTATGCACTGATTGTGTAAAATCCCCAATATTTTTATACTTTTACCAATAGAGCAGCCTTATCTATGTGGCTAAGTAGTTGTTGGCAATCATCACAAAATACACGATAAAAGCTAAAACTAAATCTACAAACAAGACAAAAGAAAAACTATATTGACCTTGAATGACCAGGTGTTTTTCAGGGTTTTTTTCTTAGCACATAGTCAGTGTTCTCACTGAACAAGTATGCAGCTTTAATCAAAGCTCCTGGGAGGCTGCCTTGAAGCTTTTGAAGCTTATTAGTAAAGGCAGTTATGCAACAGTTATGATTTTACATTTAATTGATCTTGTACTGATACACTCAAGTGTCTAAATACCCTCCCCCTCCACACACATACACATACACACATCTTAATATTTCTGTAAAAAAAACAACTATGGCTTAAGAGTAAAGGTTGGAAAGTTAAAAGTTCAAGCACTTTTTTTTTATCAGCATCCTGTGGTGTTCTGGCACTATTACCTCTGCTCTCCTGCTTTGATTGATGGTCCTGCTATTTACATATATACTCAGAAGAACATTATGTATTTATACAACATGTATATGGAAGGTACACTGTGAAATGAAACTGGAATAAAAGATTGAAGACACAAAGAAACAAATGACAAAGTGGAGAGAGGCAGAGCGGCCATCAGGTTTGTGTGGAGAACAGAAGAGGAGAGAAGCTTACGATGGCGATGCTGTAAAAAGATTATTTGTCTGGTTTCCAGAGGAAAGTTCACTGAAAAGCCAGAGAGAAGAGAGCTACAAAACTCTCTGGTTTTGGGTGTGCCTGTCCTTGAAGACATATAACTGTTGGTCATTGGACCTGTCTCCTCCAGGGTCAAAATGCTGTGTGATGTATATATCCTGACCATGCACGTGCCTCGCATCCCATCAAGGATCCATCCATGAAGACTGCCACAATGTCCCTCTGGCATGCTCTCTGACCCTAAAACCTTAGTTTATGCCACACTGTACCGCAGCACATCTTGCTTTTCTTACTATTGACCTACTGCTTAGATCAATAGTGAAACTTGGAGTACAGTAAGTCTGGGGTCTGTAATTGAATGACTTCTGCAAAGTCATGAATTGCACATCGCTAATGGAATTATACTTGACCTTCCCAAAGTATTTTTAAAGTTATCCATCAACACTACTATTATGAAAAACAAAACCAGTAGTAGAGAGTATGCATTGGCCAGTTACCGGTTTCAAGGTATACGGCAGTTTGAAAAAGTCACAGTTTCAAAACCAATGAAATTTTCTGTCATACCGTTCCTAAGGTATGAGCTGTTTTTTTATGAGTCTACAAGGACAGAAAGTGCAGTTTAGAAAATCCCTCTCCCTGCCAGTGTACAGTGTGTTTAAAAATAAAATATGTTGTGTTCAATGTAGAAAAAAAGTTGTTTTTTGCAAAGACATTTAAAAAAGAATACAGTTTAAGTTGTAAGTGCAATACCGTAATACCGTGAAACCATGATATCTTTGCTGAAGGTTATCATACCGTCAGAATCTCATACCGGCCTATGCTTAGTAGAGAGAAGAGTTATACGAGGTGGACAACACCCCTCTTTTGACAAACATGCCCCTGTATACAGTTCACTATTGATGATCCTGTTTCCTGTGATTATCTGAGTCTTGTCAATAAAATAGTGTTGCACGAGTATGAAATAGCAATGTGACTGAGGCAAACAGTGTTTCTGGGCTGCTGTATGAAGACCATTAATCAAAACACTATTTTATACTGTTTTATATTTACGCAGAAAAAAACAACAAGAGAAGAAACAGAAAAATGTGGCAATGTGCACTGAAACACAGCTTTCGCCAAGAGTTAAAACAAAGTAACAAAACATCTGCCTTCAATAACCACGCAACTACCTAGGGCATTCAGAAAAAAAATTGCCAGTAAATGATCCAAAAGTACATATGATTAATCAAAACTTGTCAGCTTGTCACATGTTCTCTGTGTGTTCTAGTATTCTTCCCAGCTGCTGAAGTGACCTTAAACTGACCGTACATTCTGCCCTCTCTGTGCAGGAGGGAGGGAAAACAAGTGTCAAACATTATAATGTTGCATTCCACTGACCTCTAGTGACCTCTAGTGGCCATATATATATATATATATATATATATATATACAGTGCTGCTCATAAGTATTCATACCCATGCTAAAGTATACTAAAAAGAGGAATAAAAAAATCTAAAAAAAATCATCTTTTGGAAATTGATCTTAATGCCTTAATTAAAAAAATTAGGAACAATCCGACCTTTAAAGGACACCAATCTTTTTTGTGAATGAATAATGTATTGTAAATAAATAAATGTTCTTCCTTAAAATACAGGGGCCATAATTATACATATCCCTATTTTAAATTCCCATAGAGGAAGGCAGATTTTAATTTTTAAAGGCCAGTTATTTCATGGATCCAGGATACTATGCATCCTGATAAAGTTCCCTTGACCTTTGGAATTAAAATAGCCCCACATCATCACATACCCTTAACCATATCACACAATTGCCATGGTTTTTTTTTCAGTTAGCCTAATAGCTAACTGAGATTAATGCAAATCAAACCAGCTATTAGGCTAACTGAAATAAAACCATGCCAATATCTAGGTATAGTGAATGGTATGTGATGATGTGGGCTATTTAAATTCCAAAGGCCAAGGGAACTTTATCAGGATGCATAGTATCCTGGATCCATGAAATAACTTCCCTTTAAAAATTAAAATCTGTCTGCCTCTGTGGGAATTTAACATAGGGGTGTGTATACTTATGTCCCCTGTATTTTAAGGAAGAACATTTATTTATTTACGATACATTATTTATTCACAAAGAAAATTGGTGTCCTTAAAAGATTTTCCGTCATTTTTTAAAATTAAGGTCAGTTTCCAAAAGATGATTTTTTTTATTCCTCTTTTTAGTCAACTTTAGCATGGGTATGTAAACTTATGAGCACAACTGTATATATATCTACAGTATATTTATATATAACAAATACAGTGTCACTTTCTCTGGATTTCCTTCCCATGTCTACTGTAATTATCAGCATGGCTGTAGCACATCACATTCCAGATGTGATGAGTAATGTCCTTGTGATGGTCCTGTGACCTCTCAGTATTGTTAGCCCTGTCCTGTCATCTGACCTTCATGCTTCAAAGTCATGTGTTTAAAGGGTGGATCCTTCACACTCACTTAGTGTGGAAAAGCATTGTACAGGCGCTGTGGAATAGTTTTGCGAAAGAGTGTGGTATGTATCCTTAGAGCTTAACATAGAAATAATAAGTTCCAGAGAAATCCTGCTTAGGTAAAACACTCCCATTGTATATTATACATTTCTTTCCCCCCCACTACATCTGCTCCAGTTTTGCAAGACCGTGAATATGCTAAGTGATGTCAGTGAGTCAATACTAGAGAAAAAACTACAACACCATTTTCTGGTGAAACCTATTGTACCTTTACAGAATTTAGCATTTTGTATAACAAGTAATACAACTAATGTAACTTCCCACTGACACAATAAGTCTTAAGGTTACCTTTTGAAGGCCCTGCATACCTTTTGTACACCCTCAGGTGATATTACTTATTTTGGTTGACCAGACCTAGGACCTAGATGTGTTTAATTTATTTACATCCTCCTCACTCTCCTGTTCACTTTGTCACACTTAAGGTGGCTGTGTCTGAGTCACAGTGGTTTGTACTTTGTACTTTGTGGATGCACGTGTTCTTAACCGCAATCTTACCAGGATTGCTGACTGGAACGGTGACTGACCATCAATGATATGACGCATTATATTAGGCCAACAAAGAACGCTTTGTTCTTAGAAAACATCCGTCTCTCTCCCTCTCTTTTTGGGAAAGTACATTTTTCTCTTTTTTAATCCTGTTTTCATAGCTCTATTGCCATACTGGTCATTATATGAACAACACTGAACAAACACTGTAATAATATTTAGTTAATTTTCTGTGGATCCACCCAGTCACATGGAATAAAAGGGAGGGCCGAGGAGGAGGAGGAATCAGAGAGTTGTAGGACTAAAACAGTCCCTCCATTACATTGTAAGATATACAGGAAATACCTGACATATCTGTCTCTGGTCAAAACTCTGGTTTTGAAAAAAATCTCTCAGTTTGACTGTGTTTCTAATTGCCTCACTTGGTACCAGGCAGCTCCACGAGAAAGGGTGCGTAACTCTTTTATTTAGATTGAAAGTAACAGGTAGGTAAATAATTTTTTTTGTAGCTATATAATGACCAGCTGCTGTTGCCATTGTGTTAAAGTTATCAGCATTGTGTTTGTACTGTATTTGAATTTGGGTGTTATCCTAACTTAGTTGTTGATGTTATTATTCCACCACTGTACAGAACAGATGTAAAGAATATTAACATAGTGCATTTTTCCTGTCAGACATTGGTGACAGCCACCCTGTCCAAACAAAACAGGGTGAGGCTCAAGTCCAAAGCTGTGGTGATTTAATGCGTGTGGCTCATGTTGCTCTAATTGATTTAGGGTTGGTTTGTGATGAGACAGGAAGTCTTGCGGGGACTGACGGGGCCTGTTCACTATGAGCGAGGCCGACCAGCATACATACTGGCACTACATTATTTCATATTATCAAAATACAGCTCTAAAGTATGTCGGTTTGCATCCCTGAAAACTCAGGACAAGTACAGAGCAACATTATCGGAGCAAAGCACGCAGGCTCTATTGCCTTATGCCTCTCACACTAGGCAAATGACATATAAATTGATAAAGTAAATTGCTGCTGTTCACTGCTTCCATCTGCCTGCGGCCATGAACCAAGAGCTACTGTATTACTACAGTTACTTTAAAGCTACTCTCAGTTTTCCCCAGTGTTGGAAAGTAGCTAAGTACACTTTCTCAAGTACTGTACTGAAGGACAATTTTGAAGTACTTGTAACATACTTGAGTGACTTCTACCTCACTGCATTTCAGAAGCAGGATATTGTACATTTTACTCCACTATGCATATGGTTAATAGTTATTTTACAGGTTACATTCAACTTGTAACATATGATGCACTATCATAGATGAAACTACTAACAACAGTAAATCAAAGATTAGTTAAAATTAGCTACAGATACAACAAGTGAAAGCTGCTTCCTCATTAATGCATCAGCAACACTAATATCATGTTACTGCCCAATATATAATATAGCACTCACAGGAAAAAAAAATGAATTGAATTGAATCATTGAATACTTTACTTTGATAGTTAACGCACATTTTGACAGTAATACTTTGTCACTTTAATCATGTTCAAAAAAATATTCTTGTGGTATTGTTACTTTTACTTAAGGCAATTAAAAATATATATTTTTATAAAAGCAATGTATCAAGTGACAATGTGAAAGGGGTTGCTCATTGTGATCAGCACCAAACATCAGACAGACACAGTAACCAACTAGGAAACATGAACCAAATGTTTCTCTCAGGAGTTGGTAGTGCGAATATTGGATTTACATTTGTCATTGTAGATGTTCACAGTGGTGTGGGTTGTAAAGAGGAAGTGAAACTTGTGGTTAGAGTATAGATTCATAGGAAATGTCAGTTAGAACATGAAAGTTTACAGTGCTTTACTTCCTCCTGCTGATGTTCAATCAAAATTCAGCTAAGCTCAATTAAGTCTAACTTGATCATTTCTTAAAAACATATTATAGATATTAATGGAAATGTTTGTGAGGTGTAACTGTCCACTTCTAAACACTCTTTTTCTTCTTCTAAATTTGATGAAATCTTTTTTTCTTTGGCTGCATTTCTAACCAAATCTGCTCCAGTTTGTATTTAAAAAAAGCATACACTTTCACTATTGTTTCCTCATAGCTATTACTATGTAATGAAAAGTGTACAAATACCGTTTGTACTTTTTGTGGCAGTGCTGATTAAACCCGAAAGCCAGTTGAAAAAATGAATAATACACATTTCTAATATGCAGTTAAGATTTCTGAAGATGGAAAAAGGATACCCACCAGAGGATTCGGCTCCACCATACCCTGGGCCACCTATGAACTACGTGGGTGCCGTGCAGCAGCCAGGGATGTACCCTCAGCCGGGCTTCCCCCCTGCAGCGCATCCACCTGTTTACCAGGGAGGTCTGTGTCTGCCTTGGCTAAAAGATGATACTGTTCAAACAAACAGGAATTTTAGAAATCCAGGGTTTGTGTCTCGTGTAAAACCAAAAGTCAACTATCACTTTTTGAATTACACCGAGTTTTAAGGACTTTAGTCAGTGACGCATCGGCGTCTGTGACATCATGTTACGTCCTCATTTTAGTATTTTTACGTGACTCAATTTAAGCCAATCACTGATGTTGTACTTATCTTATGTAAGTATTTTTGTTGCCCAAGCTTAACTAGTTCCATTTCACAACGTTTACTATGTGTTTAAAGCATAGACTGTATATGAAGATGGACGACGCCTCTCCATTCCTTTCACTGTACAGAAGTGAAGCTAAAATATCTCAGATTTGGCTGCCATCTTGTACGTTTGGAGCAAGAGTCTGCGCAGTAGTGATTGGGAGTAGAGCAGCAATATCGAAGTCCCGCTCATACAACCGCCCAATCGCGAGTTAATAACAGCTGTCAAGCACGACGTTTCATCCCATTTTTATAGCATTAAGTAACCAAACTTGTCAGAAAAATGAACACTTAAAGTGCCCATATTATGAAAAGAATCACTTTTTCTGGGATTTGGGATGTTATTTTGTGTCTCTGTTGCTTCCACACACATACAAACTTGAAAAAAAAATGTATTGAGTGAGATACGGGTTTCTGAATGTGTCCTGCCTTCAGTCTCCGGGTGAGCTGTTCAAAATCGGCAGGGCTTTTTACGTCACTAGCCGAGACGAGGTGGCTAACCGTCAATTTTATGACCTATACTGCAGTCAGCCACCAGGGAGCGATCCAGATGTTTCGGCTTCACTCATACAGTCTGTGCATCACCAACTGGTTAAAAGCTGCTGCCATTACTTAAATTGAACGGTCACATGATTAAAGTTTCCACTGCATTCATGTGTTACAGTCCCAATGTTTAAAGGAGCATTCCGGCCAATTTTTACGTTAATCTTGATAGCTATAGCTATGCGAGTACTTTCAATAGAAAATGCCTCTTAACAGACACAAAATGCAATTAATATGTCTGTGCCACATGAGCAGGGCCCTAACGTGACAGCAAGATGTGTTTTCAACTCAGACATTGTTTAAATTCACCTACCCGGTCTTGATCCTGCTGGTGGGTAGCTTGGCCTGTTAGCTGCTAGCTGCTAGCTGTTAGCTGCCGTCCGTGATAAGTGTGTTCAGCCAGGCTTTTGTGAAAATCATCACGCAGCATTTCCGTGTGTATTTGTAGCTCATCTATTTTGTGTGTGATCGATCTGGTGTTGGTGAGTAGGAGGCTTAGCAGTGTCGATCTGTGTGGTAGTTCCCTTAACCGGGAAAGCAGCCTTCGTCCCCCGCCTTCCTCGCCGACAAAAATCCCCCAAGCGCCCGATTGTCTGGTGGATGTCCTCCAGAGGACAGAATGCCGTTGCGGCGAAAAATTGTAGTTTATTTCCCCCTCAAAAATAGGTAATTGAGCACTGTAGTGGTTATGATCATATCAGTGACTATGTAACTACATGGAAACGGGATAAATGATGTCTGTGATGATTTTCACAAATGCCTGGCTGAAAACACTTATCACGGACGGCAACTAGCAGCTAACAGCTAGTAGCTAGCAGCTAACAGGCCAAGCTACCCACCGGCAGGATCAAGACAGGGTAGGTGAATTTAAACAATGTCTGAGTTGAAAATGCATCTTGTTGTCACGTTAGGGACTTGTTCATGTGGTACAGACATATTAATTGCATTTTGTGTCTGTTAAGAGGCACAAAAAGGCACTCTGAAACTTGCCCCGACCACTGCCGTTTTAGCTCAGTGGAAGCTAGCTGCAGCAACTCCATTTTGCTAGGACTGATCCAGGTCGGGTTTTTTCGAAAGTACTCGCGTAGCTATAGGGATCAAGATTCCCTATAAAACGGCAAATGTGCGGCAGTAAATACAATGGTCATATACTGTATGTCGTTTGGGGAGCCATTGGCAATCCACCTATTCTGTCCTTTAGATATAAGAATGTCTTGTTTGTATCACCTGTGAGAAACATATCCATAATGATGTCTATATAACCACACAGGCAATAATGTTATGGTAAGTGATTTATGGAAATCTTTTCTGAATTGTCCTTCCCTGCTTTGGTAAACTGTGTGTTTTATCTGGCAGGTGCTCCACCCCCGGCTGCACCTGCCACAACAGGTGAGATGGCTGAAACAATACTTTCTCATGTAAAAGACAATACATATGCACCATTTCTCACAACATGTAAACAAACACACGTTTACACCCTGCACGTAAAAACACATCTGTGAAGACACACCTGTGAGCACACAATTGTGAATTGTGAACAGACCGTCAATGTGTTTCAGTTCTGTTTGTAAAGTGAGAACTGCCTCTGCATACTGTCCAAAGGTCAGAGGGTGAAGTCCTCTGTCTCCTACCAAAGGATCTGAAGAATAGCCCATTTGTAGCTTTTGTGCATAACAAAACGCTATTGTTCACTTTTTCTTCTTCTGGTGAGCAGTCACATTTTGAGTATTGCTTGTAACAGACGAGTATCCTGAGTATATTATACTTCTTCACATGGTCTCCACATGTGAAAAACACTAAAACACGTCATGTGAACTGTGGGCTTCTCACATGGACATTAATTGATATGTTGTATGTTACACTGTTTGTCTGTCAATGACAGTTTCCCACTACACAATGAGAAAAATCTGAGCTGTCCTTTACTGTGGAACCCTCTATGTTGGGATGCCTCAATAACTTAAATTATAGGACAGGTACCGTAAACAGACAGAAACAAAACAGAAACTCCTTACAGTTATTACAGTTGTTGTACTATTGGCAGCCTCTGCTGGTCTTGTTTAGTCTGTGCAGTCAGTACATTTTTATCCTCAAATCTGATGGTAACGTCCCAAAGTGGAAAAACTACAGAAACAACCAAAATGTCCAACTAGCTGACCACAACATACAATAATAATAAAAATACATTTCTTTATACAATTGGGCCCTTCTTTGTAATGTGTTTTTTTTTGCTTTAACACTGTCCAAACTATGCACACACTAGCTAATGTCACCTTCTACGATGTGTCTAGAGTAGGATGTTTTTAATTGCAGTGGTTACAAGCAAATACTGACAAAGATTCAAAATTTAATACAGAGACAAAAGAATAAGACAAATCCTTTACTTTTTGTGTTGTGCATTTCTCATCCTCAGTGACTCACATGATAGTAACGCCTGCACTACATGATGTCCCGGGACAAACTGTGTGTCCCCACTGCCAGCAGACGGTCATCACCAAGACAGAACACACAGCAGGCCTGATGACCTGGGCCATCTGTGGTGGCCTCACCCTCTTTGGGTAAAAACAACCTTTTGGATAGAAACTTACTACACGTCTAGTTTATGGTGGCTTCTATCTTCGATCAAATATAATAATAATAATAATAATAATAATAATAATAATAATAATAATAATAATAATAATAATAATAATATAATAATAATAATAATAAATTTTATTTATGGCCGCCTTTCTGGACACTCAAGGTCACCTTAAAAGATAAAATAGTAATAATAATAGCAAAAACAAACAGAACATTAAGTACAGATGAGTGGTGATCATGTTGGATATGCCAATGTGAAAAAAGCGGGTTTTGAAAAGGGAAAGCGAGTTAATGTTGCGAATGTCTGAAACTATACCGGACATGGTACACTCTGTCACAAACTATTATAACTTTAGGAACACAAATGGAAAGTTAAAATTCTTTGTTTCCTCCCACAGGTGTTTTCTTTGCTGTTGTATCCCGTTCTGTGTTGATTCCTGCCAAGATGTGGAGCACCGCTGTCCTAACTGCAACAACGTCATCTACAAATACAAGCGAATGTGAAAGTGACTCTGAATAAAGACCTCAATGCTTAGCTGTAGCCTTAACTTGCTCTACAACA
The DNA here is from genome assembly GCA_023566125.1 of Zingel zingel. Lineage (NCBI taxonomy): Eukaryota > Metazoa > Chordata > Actinopteri > Perciformes > Percidae > Zingel > Zingel zingel. Next base: position 8,636,053 of record CM042325.1, on the reverse strand, counting down.
TATTTTTATACTGATTAAAATGATGATATTAAATGCACCTATACTGAAATTGTCACTGTCATTTTACAACTGTTTTACGTTATAATTTCAATGCTAATCAAATATATGATGAGGCCTCACACTATGGAGATTACTGTCTATTCAGCAAGCATTTGTAGTTCATTAAACAACGGATATAAATGCCAATAAAAAAACTTTTTCAGCTGTCTGCAGTATTATGAGTTGTCCAGTGTTGAATCCAGTTGGTTGCTGGGTGATTAACATTTTCTGCTGCATAATTTCATGTTTTCTCACTGCCCAGTCTTTTCTCATTGTGTTTCATAGTTTTTTCATTCATTGTTTGACTAATTATTCCCCCGTCATTTGCTTTTCTTTTAAAAGAAAGGCATTTGTTTAATGTTCTGTTTTATCCTCTCTCAGAAGAGGGTCAACGAGACAGATTACAGTCATGCTAGCTCCTCTGTGAGGCTGCACACAGCGGTGCTTGGAGCTAAATGCTCATATTAGCATGTGAACATACTCACAGTGCAAAATGCTAACATGTTAATGTTTAGAAGGTAAGCTATAATAAGGTTTACCATGTTCAACTTTTGAGTTTAGCATGTTAGCATGCTAACATTAAAGGTGCAGTAGGTAAGACTTATAAAACTAACTTTCTGTCATATTTGCTGAAACTGACCCTACATGAAGCAGGTAATTAAAAAAATAAATAATCCGGCTCCTCTGGCACCACCTACCTTCGCCTGTAGTGCGATTTGCAAAAATCCACGCTCCCTGTTCAGATGCACCAATCAGGGCCGGGGGGGGGTGTCTAATGACGCTTTTCCATTACATGGTACCTGCTCGACTCGCCTCGACTCTACTCGCCTTTTTTGGTTTTCCATTACGAAAAAAAGTACCTGGTACCTGCTAACAGGTACTTTTTTTAGTACCACCTCCGTCCAGGTTCCAAGCGAGCTGAGGCGAGCCGAAAAGGTGACGTGAAAGCGACAGACGGGGGTGTCTTGAACAAACCCGCTATTTTTAAATAGTTTAGCCAGCTGTGTTTTTTTTTTGCTGCCTCCAGCTTCATTTGAAACAAAATGTGTCTTCTGGCTGTGGCAACAACAACACACATTTGACGTTCTGTGTGTGTGTGTCGCGTTAGGTCACGACAGTTTACTGCGGCGCTGCTTGTTTTTACAGTCCTGCGGAGGCTCCAGGCAGAGCTTTCGCCGTAGCCTACGTACACACACACACGGCTGGCTCGACGCACACACCAGCGCACAAGTATAAACCTGATGTTTATATCTGTGCGCTGGTGTATGCGTCGAGCTGGTATATAAGACGACCAGCCACGTTGAGGCGGTACTAAAATCTGCAATGGAAAACGGACGCACAGTGTGTCGAGTCGTGTCGAGGCGAGTCGAGCAGGTACCATGTAATGGGAAAAACGCCATAACTGCGTGTCAACCACTGCTCATGCACACACATTCATTCTCCCTTGTGGGGGGAGGGGCTTAGGAGACAGTTTTGGGCTTTAGCAGAAAGGAGGGAGGGACTGAGAAGTTGTTGATGTTCAAATGTTTTGACTAAGTACTGGATCTTTACAATCCTACCTACAACACCTTTAACACTAAACACAAAGTATGGTTACAAAGATGTTTTTGTTTTGCAGGTGTGCAAAGTATTGGACAAAAATAACTTTTGAACTGATGGTGCTAAATGAAAGGTTAGGGCACCAAAGTTATCAGGATTTATCATCTGGGGATGCTGACTTTCAGGTAATGTCACCAATTATCTGCATGTACACAGTGTATATGTATTGTAATTTTAAAATAAATCGGACCACAACATGAAAACAAGAAAACTCATTATGAAAATGTTTACTGAGGTAGTCTAATAAATCAAGTGAGAAGTAGGGTCATTTTCTCATAGACTTCTATACAAGCCGGCATCTTTGGGCAAGCAATGGAGGTGCCCCCTGCTGGAAATTAGATAGAATGCAGGTTTAAGGCACTTCTGCATAGACCTTTTCACGGCAGACATGTTGACATGTCATAGTAGGAAAAGCACAGGTGTATTCAAAACCATTAATGATGGCTGCATTCCACTTAGGAGAGGCCCTGGTATTGTGCATGTTGACTCACTGAAATAGCTTACTGGGACACTTGATGGAATGGAACCATTGTTAAGGTTATCAATTTCAGCTGTACTTTTCCTTCTATGACAAGTCAAAATGTCTGCTGTGAAAAAGGTCCATAGGCTTCACTTTTCAGACCCGGAAGCTCTGACCATTATATTTTACTGTCTATGGCTGTGTGTTCTCTGTGAATGTGCCTGCACATCCACCAGAGGTCAGCATGTATCCTTTTAATGGAATGAAATGGTTCAACAATACGTTCAATTGTTTTACAATGTTTGTTAATCAATAATTCCTTAGTGCAAAATCAAGTGACCATCACCATCAGCCTTATACAGTTTGTTTAATCTATAATAGTGATATTATAATGCATTGAATTCTGTAAAGATTTAGATGTATATAAGTCCTGCAGAAAAGTCATACGTACACAGAACAAGGGAAAATGAAACTATTCTGATTGTGGGAGGGAAGCTTATTATAGTATTTGTTGCTCTACATCATTCCTTTGATTGGTAAAATATGTTAAGCAGTAATTGCAGCTTTTCACGCATTCAGTCGTGGCTTGGTATACTGTCATTTGCAGTAATGCTGTTTTAATCCTGAAATTGCTCACGATTTGAACATTTTAAATGTAAAATATATAAACATATAATATATTTAAATATATAAAATTTAAAATGGACATGCTTAAAAAAGTGGAAATTTCAGTTTAATTGTGCATGTGTCAGTCGAAGTGTAAACATTAAGTGTAATCAGTAAAACTCAAGACAAAAAAGAATGAGCTGAAGAAAACAAGGTGTTTGGTGATATAGTGTCATGTGACATATTGACATGTAAGGGATAAAAAAAACGTTGCGTGTCATTGGGCATTTTTACGTGGGCATACCTCGTATACCTGTGTATCACATGGACTACACCACTGGAAGAAGACTGGGGCAGGGTAAGATGGTGGGCAGAGGTGAAAAACTGGTTCAGTATGTTGTCACTTGATGCTCACTCGTGGCATGTTTCCAAACTCAGTCACTGTGTGGGACTGTGTCAAGTGATAATGAAAATATGTAACCACGTCTTCAGAGTCCAGGTAGGCCATGTGCTGCCATGATGCAGGTACTGTGAATAGAGAAACCAAAATAGACACCTGCACAATAGCTAGTTATCTTTCTATTGGACCTTTGGGTGTCCAGTAACTGCTGATATCTTAAGGTGGAGGTTGGAAAATTCTGGACTTTCCAGCATCTTTTCAAACTGTACTTTTAAATGTGTGACACACCCAACCACACCCTTAGTTTACATACCTGGACTGGATGACAGCTTTCAAAGAGAATCATTCTTTCAGATGAGCCAAAGGAAACCGAAAGGAGGTTCAAACATTTAAAACTGCGTGGCCTCACATGATATGCACATCAATGTAGATAACACCAAACAGGCATCTACTACTACTGGATACTCGTAAGTATACTAGCCATGTCTTTGCAATTTAGGAATATCAACTCATGATTAATTTTAAATGCTTTAAAAGCTGTGGTTTACTACTATAGTCACATGATTTGCCAAAGTTATGCAAACGAGATTGGAATACAGAATAAAAGCTTAATTTCTCAATTTCAGTGGTATAACTTGAGGTAAACCATCACCACTTTTTCCACAGGCACAACAGCTGAGGTAAGATCTTTTTTTAATGATCTGTACCGATAAATGTGGCTTTACAATTTACTATTAAGAAGTGAAATATTAAGGATTAAGTAACATTTTCTAAATCTACAATACAGTACCTCCTTTTCTGTTGTTTTGGAAACCACCGCTCTTTCTTAAGAATAATTGTGCATGCCATAATTATATCATGTTGCCACTAAAAAATGTTAAAACAATCTTTTAGGACTCAGTAGAGAAAGGTTTCTTAGGATGGAACAATTGAACACAAAACAAAAAAATACTAGAGTGCACATGAACTAGATTAATTGTATTTTATGTCATTTCTAAACTGTATGTATTTCTAATGTATTTATTTTCTAGCCCTCTTTCCCTTTCCCTAACTTATCAGGCCACCATTGTAAATAAGAACCTGTTCTTAATGACTTGCCTGTAAAAATAAAGGTGAAATTAAAAATAAAATGTATGTGATGCTTACTTGATACTCTTAAATATTCTAAAATAATAAGTCTAAAATATTCTGTTAAAATTTGGTTTGGTTTTAGGCAATAAATAATGTTCATATGAAAAAGTGATTCTTGTTTACACGTTGCCTTGTTTATTGTAGCCGTGATGGCATTTTCATGGATAAATCTGCTGGGCAACTCCTACCCTCTCCCACCTTCTCCTAGTAAGATACTTAGAATATGGTTGAAACTTGTAAAAATAACAGAAAATTACACATTCTTCATGATTGTTGAAGTTATTCCCTTAAATGTGACTTGTGTATAACATGTGCACTTTAGCTTTGACTCAACAATGGAGGGACATAACATGGGGGTAAGTGATGTGCTAAGTGTGTTTAATGGCTTTTCTTGAACTAACTACCTTAAAAAACCAAAATGGCACGACTGCACACACTCATTTGTTGAGAATGCATTTTCTGATGTAATATAGTGTTAGTTGTCAGCCTCACTAACATGATGGTCACGGGTGTCTGTAACAACAGCAACCACAAAGTATGTGCACCATATGCAAAATAGATTGAAAGAAGTAAATCTAAAATCTTATAACCTTTTCTTAATTGAACAGCCACAAAGACCTGCAGTTTGTGAAGGATTTTCATCTTCTTAACGATGATGAACAGCTCAGAGTTCTGCTTTATGGACCCACTGGTTCTGGCAAGTCCAGCTTCATCAACTCTGTCAACAGTGCTATACAAGGCAGAATCACTTGTCGAGCTTTGCCAGATGCAATCTATCAGGAGAGCTTCACCACACAAGTACGAATTCATTTTAAGTGTGTTTTAACTGAGGTCTCGTATATTGTGGACAATAAAACTTCATGAAATTGAACAACTTTTTCAATATTTTATGTGCAACTGCATTGATAACTGCAGTATACAGATCAGGCGAGCAGCTGTGTTGAGCAACTAGTTGTGATGAAACTAAGAGACAAACTGCCACACGTTGATCAGTCATTAGGTGGAACTATTGTTGTTATAACAGCTCTTTTCTGTTTTACAGTACAGAACTTTTAAAATCCAAGACGGAGGACCAGGAAAATTTTACCCCTTTGTCTTCACTGACATCATGGGCATTGAGCAAGGAACCAATAAAGGAGTTGGTGTGGAAGACATCAAACAAGCTTTGATGGGACACATTACAGATGGTTACAATGTACAACTAAATTCAATAAACTTTGTTGGATTTCAGAAATACAATCCAGCTTTGTGCACTGTTTTGCATTAAACATTAAATGTGCATAAAGATGAAGAAGCTATTTAAAGTACATGCAAAATTCATTATTTGATTTCATTTTACATTGTTTTCCAGTTCAATCCTGTCTGTAAAATATCGGAGGATGATAAAAACTACAACAAAACGCCCACTCTAAGTGACCGAGTTCATGTTCTGGTTTGTGTAATCACTGCCGACACAGTAAATATACTGAATGCTGAATCTGTGAGAAAGATGAGGGAAGTCAGACTTGCAGCTAGAGACATGGGTAAGAGTAAGGGTTAGCATTGGGGTTTCATAAATTGAATTATAAATAATCTGACAAACAACATTTTGATTGAATCTGCTCTGTATCATCAGGGATTCCCCAACTGGCTATTCTCACCAAAATTGATGAAGCCTGCCCAGAGGTCAAAAGAGATATAAGGAATGTCTATAAGAGCATGTACCTGAAGCAACAGGTAAGTCTCTATTGGTGATTTTATGTAGAGAGTTGTTATCCAAGTTGGAATACAATTTCACTTTGCATTTTAATAATCTAACAAAGAAATCTCCTTTGATCAGCATTTTCATTTTTTAAATGTCAAACTTTTTAAATTTAGATGGAAAAATTAAGTGCGGCGCTGGGTATTCCACTGTACTGCATCTTTCCTGTGAAGAACTACCACTCAGAGATCGCCACACATGATAACACTGACACACTGATACTGAGTGCACTGAGACAGATGATTAACTTTGGAAAAGACTTTGTTGACAACATGTAGACCTACATACTGCTGAGGCAAACTTTGCTTTAGCACCGTGAAAAGAGTCAGTCTGCAAACAGGAATGATATAAAGTGGGCTTCTGGGTTTTCATTTGCACGCATGTAATGCATATCTGCTATAAGTCGTCTTAAAGCTACCTTGCTAATTAAAGTATGAACAGGCTGCATGTGCATCAGCCTGATGCAATTAAAACCTACTCTCACTATGTATTTTGAGTTTTTTTATCATTAGATAATGTATTGATTCAGTTGGTAATTGTTGGTGTTAGTTAATCATGAATCTGATGATTCGCAGGTCAAAACAAAGCTTCATGTCTCAGTTGAAACTGAACTAAATTTGGTTGAACAGTGAATTTTTTCGAACGACTTGTTACATATCTACAGTTCAAACAGCATTTTCTACTTCAATGTTTAGACCTTATATATACTGGAATGTTGTGCTCCAGAACTGCTGTACTATAATAAATAACAAAAATAATTAAAGTTGTCATTATTTTCCTTTTATTTAATTTCTTCTATTCCATACACCTGTATGTGTATAATGCAAACCGTTAGAAGTGATTCAGGCAGCACTGTACAATAGTATACCCTAAAACTAAACAGTACCTCCTTATGGTGACAAATAAACAAATAAAATGATTGTAGGATCATTTCCATGTCTGTCCCTGGAGAGCGTGGACCTAGCAATATACTAAGCTTCAGGTAAAGGTGTCCCTTGAGGATGTTTAAAATAATAAAAATATATATAAAAATGAAACGAAATGTGAAAATGTTTTTATGCTCTCTGCAGTTTGCCATTCCTTGACATTCACTCTTTTATGTTAAGATTCAGTATTTTTCTATAATTAGCCTAAACTCGAAAATAATTCATCGCAAATAATCTTACGTCGTGAGTATGACGTGACGTCATCACGTGATCGGGTCAACAACTCAGCTGTTGTGATGGTAGCTTCATGGACCGTCGGAAATGCTGCTTTTCCATGGCCACTTGCACGAAAATACCAATACGACTGGAAAGCTCGTGATTCTTTTACAACGTACCAAGTGATGTCATATGCATTCATACTTTGTGTGTAAAAGTATTATTGCATTCCTAAATATACGAAATACATAAATTAATTCTGTATTTTCGGTGTAGTTAGGCTACTTTTTCATTATGTCCGTGTAGCACCCAAAAAAGCTATGGACATCACCCTGCTATAAAAGATTACTATTCAATGTGTATATAATATTCCCACAAGATAAAAAAAAAATATATATTTCAGGACTTCACGGTCTTTGGACAATTCTGTGTGATATCGTTCTTCTGTGTGATGTCGAATCTGGGAAGATGAAAGCTTTGGAAGAGCATTTGAAGGCAGCATGGGACAAGTGAGGGAAAGAGGAAGGAATCCACGTACCCAATCTTCCATCGCAATAGTCCAGCCGTGTAATGTCCTCAATGTTTAACGCTACGGCTATTTGATGAAACGCTGCTTTCAATTAAGCGGATAACGGTCTTCATAGTGGCGGGGTGACGCGGAAGAACCCACATTGGTCCAGTTTGCTGAACGGGAGAGGACTAAAATGGAGCTGGAAGACGGAGTTGTGTACCAGGACGACCCGGGGACATCAGCGATGATGTCTGAGCGGGTATCAGGCCTGGCCAACTCCATCTACCGCGAGTTCGAGAAGCTTATCGGGAAATACGACGAGGACGTGGTGAAGGAGCTGATGCCGCTTGTCGTGGCCGTGCTGGAGAACCTGGACTCGGTGTTCGCCGAGAACCAGGAGCACGAAGTGGAGCTGGAGCTGCTGAAGGAGGACAACGAGCAGCTCATCACCCAGTACGAGCGGGAGAAAGCGCTGAGGAAACATGCAGAGGAGGTGAGTTGAATGGGGCACAATGTGGGGAGAAATCAATGCTGCCTCAGGTGTTTGGTCCTCCCAGCATCCCTGTGCGATGAATTAACCTATACACGTGGCGCAACCTGTTCATTAGGGATGTAAACAAGGCATGTCACTGGTCATGGCTAACGTCAGGCTGAATGGCCCTCTCTTTGTATTGACTGTATGTTATAGCAGGATGGTCAGTGACATAATGCTGCATGGTCTTTATTATACATCCATGCACTGTATCTCTAATCAAACAATGGGAGTTCTTACCCACCACTGCCACCAAATGCATCTCTTTAACAAGCAAAACATAACCTATCAAACCCATCAGCTCGCCTATTGCATCAGATAGTGAAGTCACGTCTGAGCTCTATGAGACCCTGACTGAGGAAACAGCTGAAGTGACTCAGCATTTTGAGCCATAATTATAACATACATTTAAAAAAAAAACGCAGGGAGAAGAAGATAGGGCATGCACACAGTAGTAGCCTTCAAAATAGTCATCACCCACATCATCACTTAATAAGATATGGTAGGCAAAAAACTGCACAGTGTATTCAGGGTACTGTCACACATGCAAAGCCAGTCACTGTGCATTGAGGGTCTTGGATGGCCCTGGCCCTGGAGACAGAATTTACCAAAACTGCCATTAATCGCTGAAAGCTGTTAAATATAAACTTTTTTTAAATCCTTTTTTACCGAATGCCATGTTGAATTGGTTGACAGAGCAAATAGATTTCATGCTATTTATCCAGTGATCACAAACTATGGTTTAAAGTCAGTATCTCTCACTTGAAGGAGTACTCCAGTAGTGTACTTCCATAAGGTTGTTGGACTTGTTAGAGACAGTTTAAAAAACAAAAATGGCCCTAATTGATGCAGCAGATCTTGACTATTAGCCCTTTGTCCAAACTGCAACAATGGATCCCATCATTTCCCATAATGCTACTTGATAGCGTTTCACATTAATACTGTCTAATACATTAGATTGTATGCCTGGTAAATGCCATTTAAAGTGACTATATGTAACTTTTACACTTTTCTGAAACTGTGTAATATTCCATGTGATGATTATAAATGACCTGTAACAGCAAACGAGACTAACAGTGAAAAGAACGCTAGTTTCATATAGTTTTTATTAATGCCTCTGCCAGGGTCTGATTTTCCCCGCAAAGTCACAGAATGATTTTCGGCAGGTAGACGGCGCTACAGAGCACACATTTCGAAGGATCAAAGATTTCGGCTGAACATCGGAAAAGCCTGTGTTATTGTTTCCAGCCAGGTAAAAGGTAGCAGGAGATTTCTTTATATAGGCCTAATTGTATTTTAATGTTATTTTAGAAGTTATCTGCTGTAGTTATGGCTGATACTGGGGCAGGGCCATCACAGAAAAGAAGGAAACTAAAGGAAGAACAACTACAAGCTAAAAGGGAAAGTGAAAGACAACGGGCAAATCCGAGTCACACTTGGTCGGGCTTTAAAGGTCCCATGACATGGTGCTCTTTGGATGCTTTTTTGCTAATGCTGTATCTGAAGTCTCTTTCCAGAAATTCAGCCTTGGTTCAGAATTACAGCCACTAGAGCCAGTCCCACAAGGACTTGGCCTTGACCAACTGCCACTTTGCTCGTTTGAAAGCCATGATGTCTCTCTCTTTCTCATGGGCGGGCCAAATTCTCTGGGTGGGCAAAGCAGAGAAAGGAGAGGTAACCTTCCTCTTTATAACCTCCATAAGGAGCAAGATTCCAGATCGGCCCATCTGAGCTTTCATTTTCTCAAAGGCAGAGCAGGATACCCAGGGCTCGGTTTACACCTATCACCATTTCTAGCCACTGGGGGACTGTAGGCAGGCTGGGGGAACTCTAATAATGTTAAAAAACCTCATAAAGTGAAACTTTCATGCCACGGGACCTTTAACAGATGGAGATAATTACGGGATTGTAAATGATTCAAAAGCGTCCCCGAATTGGCCCTCAGGTATATATGGAATATGTCTATTTAATTCATAAAATAACTTTACAATGTGCATTGTGGTTGTATGTCAGCAGCCAACATTAAATTACATCTCCCTTCCATTTAGCGTCAAAATTGTATTCCTTTTATTTCGCGTTTGTGTTGGCCTACTATTTTCTTTTCCCTTGTCCCCCTGTACGTGTAAAGCGTCCGTGGGTTTCATGAAATGTGTTGTATAAATATAATGTATTATTACGTTGGTTGCTACAACAAACTCTTAATGCTTTGGCTGGTTACACAGTGACAGTGACAACGTTACCCGGGTTAGCTCAAGATACTTCCAGAGTAGGCTAGTTACCGTATGCAACACTTGAAATGCAACGATGCATCTGTAACGTATTCTCTTATTGTAAATGAATGATTTTCTGTCTGAGCAAAATATTTATCGTGACTATATTAACCTCCTCGGAACGCTAACTCAGTAATCTACAGTGGGCAATATAGCACCGTAAAGAAAAGACCTTTACGACAGCAAGCGTCGTAAAAACGCTACTGCTTTTTGTCCAAAGCGGCCGCTAGAATCAACACAAACAGAAAGTTACATATAGCCACTTTAAATAAACAAAATATGAAATCAAGTTAGCATTTTGTAGCAAAAGCTGTCACTCATTACTTCAGACATTAAACAAACAAAGACTGTGTGTGTGTGTGTGTGTGTGTGTGTGTGTGTGTGTGTGTGTGTGTGTGTGTGTGTGTGTGTGTGTGTGTGTGTGTGTGTGTGTGTGTGTGTGTGTGTGTGTGTGTGTGTGTGTGTGTGTGTGTGTGTGTGTGTGTGTGTGTGTGTGTGTGTGTGTGTGTGTGTGTGTGTGTGTGTGTGTGTGTGTGTGTGTGTGTGTGTGTGTCTAAGATGTGTGTGATTTAGATGCATTAATTTGACTCCAGGCCCTAAGCTTTTATATTGAAGGGCAATACAATGTGACTCAGACCTTCTGTCCCAGCTTGCTTCAATGACTCGGGGCATCGGGACAGCAGGGACACTGGCTCAGTAGCATTGGACATGTAGACCCCTCCGCGCACTGACACTGAAGCAGTGTGACAGCCAGGCACACAAAGGCCCAATCCCAAAGTGAGCCCTAAGGACCAAAGACTCACAGACTTAATTGATCTCAGGTGCTGAGTGAGTGAGTGTGTGTGTGGCCACATGGGCTCAGATAGGTATAAATGGGATTGGGACAGCACTTCACGAGATCACATGTTACCTTTGCGACGTTTAATAACAAAGATGTTGCAGACACTTGCCGGTTTGGGAATCTTCATTTTAAGTTTGTTGCTTTCCACACGGCCAAGGCACAGGAGACGGCTGCCTGATTCCAAATTTTTTCAAACTCTTGTTTTACAAGCTGGACAAAAGGTCCGTTCTGTTCCGTGGACGTGTGTCGTGTTGTTGTCTATGCTGTTGTTTACCTTTTTGTAATTTCCGGATTTCCCTTTGGTCTCCGCGGTAAACGTCACAACACTTTGAACTGTGGGTAATTCCCTTTGGTGAAGTCTGCATCGATGCAGACTTACGGAAAGGGCTCAGTAAGTGTGTACTCAAACCCTCACGCCCTTTGAAATTCGACATTGGGACAACCCTAAGCCCTTACGAATTTCGCGAGAACGCGCACCAAAGTCCGTGAGTCTGTGAGTCCGGACTCTGGGATTGGGCCAAACACTCATACAAACTGACAGTGCTATGGTATCCTTCATTGTTATAGTTACATATCATGTCAAATATAAATGCACAGTGTTTATGGGATTGTCCTGGGAAATACTCTTTGTCCACTCTTAGTGAGCAGGGGTACGCTGAGCCTGTTGGAGTTATTACTTCCAGGTCGTGTGATCCTTTGTCAGAAACACAGAGAAAGTTTCCCCCAGCTTGCATTTTTGTTCCCTTTCCCTTTTTTTCACCTTCTTGGGTTTAAGTGTCAAATTATGTTGTCACAGACTGACCCACGCCACATTTTCAGAGTAGTAAAGGGTATCATATTTCTTTTAGGAGGCTGTCTTCAGATAAGATTAATTGATTTTTCTTTGAGACCTTTTCTTCGCTTGGTTGCTTTTTAACCCATTATAATAGATTTGACACAGACACAAAATAGACAGTATCATCATCCTCCCTGCTCTCTTATTGTTTCCTTCCTGTTTTTTAGGATGGGATTGCTACTGTTGAGATTTCTTACATATATTCAGCTCTACGTTATTTAATGTTTAATTAAAAGTTTATTCCTGAATGAAAACCCTGTAGTGGCTACTTCAGATCTGCAGTAAACACAATGCTACATATGCAGAAGATTAATTTAATTGAGATCATTTGTCACTGAGTTTTTTTATTTTTCAATCATTTAGTGCAAAATAAAAGACTGCCAAGCTGGCTTCAACATGTCTTCAAACTACAGTAGGACTCATGTGTCTAGAGAAGGAAGGGCAGCCACATTAGGGCCTTGGCTCGCTCCGCTGGACAGGATGTGGACGCTGACACATGCGCACTCTCCAGCTCAGAGGTCCGCCTTGAAGGAAACTGGGAGGAACTGGAATTTCCGTACGAACCAATAAATCAAGATCCTGTCCCTCTAATGCCGAGTCAGACATATTTCTTACATCCACCATCATGGTACATGTTGTGAAAAGTTACGCTGTCACCGTGGCACATGTTGTCTGTGCTATTATGTAATACACTGTATGTGTATAGGGCTGCAACTATTGTTTAAAAAAAATACTCGTCCCAACTTCCCAGACTCCAAGGCAACACCTTCAAATGTCTTATTAAGTCCGACCAACAGCCAAGCCTCTCGTTTGAGAAGCTGCAACCTGAGAGTGTTTGGCATGTTTTTAACATTTTTGCCTGAAAAATAACTGAAACAATGAAGTGCCAGTGAGTCACGTTTGTTTGTTTGTTTGTTTGTTTGTGTCTTTGGGTCTTGTGTCTGCGTTCCTGAGTAGAAGTTCATTGAGTTTGAGGACACTCATGAACAGGATAAGAAGGACCTGCAGAACCATGTGGACAGAATGGAGTCTCACTCACGGCAGCTGGAACTTAAAATCAAGAACTACGCAGACCAGAGTAAGCGCGCACACACACACACACACACACACACACACACACACACACACACACACACACACACACACACACACACACACACACACACACACACACACACACACACTTCCATTCACATGCACACATTATTATATACCATATCAGTCTTCTCATCACTGTTCTCCATTGTGCCATGGAGAAACATCCATTCATCAATATGAAAATTATTTACCTTAATTATACCTCAAGTATGATTTTTTTTTTTTTTTTTTTTTTCATTTACGTCTGTTCCCATGTACACGGCTTTCCCGTTCTCCCCTCTGCTTTTTGCCATTTTTTACTCCCTTCATATAATCTTCCTTACTTGTTTGATGTCTCTCTCATGGCTTGTTATATATATACACACACACACACACACACACACACACACAGACACACACACACTTTCTCCTTCTTTGCGGGGGTAACAGTAATGGGATTATAGGATTTCTGTTATTCATGTCCTCCTAATGCAGCAGTGCATTACCGCCCATGTTATTGGTGGATTAACGAATGGAGGGAAAGTGGTTAGCTCTTACATTCTGTCTGGTTGGAAATAGATTCACACAATGACCGGAATTTAGTAGCAAAGCAACACATCTGGTTAAAAGTGAGCCATTCATTCACCCAAAGCTGTGAGGGGGACAGAAATGCCAACATGAATTTCTTCCATATCTGACGTTTAGCAAGCATCAACAAAGCAAACATAAGTATCTTAGTATTTGGTTTATTTTGGAAATTGAAATGTAAATAATTTTAATTTTACATCATTAACTAGTTCCCTTATTTAGGAATACATTCCTTGAGTGTGCATGCTCCATGCAACTAGTCAGTGGGTTGAATCAACCCTCTGCCACTCCCAGTCAATAGTACATCATTCATTCATTACTGTATGTTGCATCACAATGCCTGAGACATTTATGACAAAGTCCACAGCTGATGATGGGCAATGACAGTATAGCTGAGATTTATGAAGCCATTCTCCTGCATTGGTCTTGGCTTTATTTTCACTTGCCTAGCAATGAAGAGCGCAATAATTGATCAGTTTTAGTTTGTTCTCTCATTTCTATTCATTCATCTGTGTGTCAGATCAGAGATCCAGGCTGATTTGGAGATACAGTATGGGACGCTCCCTTTTAAAAGAGAATTTGAATCTCAGGGATGCCATTTCCTGGTTGAATAAAGTTATATTATGATTGGGTTATATGCGTATAGGGCTTCAGTATATTAAAGTTGTTGTTTTAAGTCCCTCAATGACCTTGCTCCACCCTACATCTCTGAGCTGCTCCACCCGTATACAACAACCCGTTCTCTCAGGTCAGCTGATCAACTCCTCCTGAGTGTCCCCAAAACAATGCGTAAACTCAAAGGGGACCGTGCCTTTGCTGTGGCAGCTCCTAAACTGTGGAACAATCTTCCTCTGCTCATTAGACAGTCCTCTTCATTGGCTGTTTTTAAATCTCGTCCTAAAACCCACCTCTTCTCGTTGGCCTTTGACACCAGACATTTACATTTTTATTGTTTTACTGTATGGCTGTCTTCTCTTGTTTTATGTTTCTTAACTTGTTTTATATGTATTCTGTTTGTATTGTATGTCTGTGTGAGTTATCTACCTTGTGTCTTCATATATTCTTCTGTACAGCAGTTTTAAAGTACTCTATAAATAAAGTTTGATTGATTTGAAACTGCATTGGTCAAGCAAAAGGCATCCAACAATCTGATGATGAAGATTTATACATAGACACACATCTCACCGTCTTGGCTTCTCAGCAGATTAATGACGTATATTAAATGGACTGAAATGGGTGATCACGCAGCTCCCACACAGATCAGGAAAATGAATCTGTTGGCGTTTCTGTGGTGTTGTTTTGAGTTACAGAAAGAAATGTCTTTTTTGGAAGTGTTAAAAACAGCTTTTTAGGTAAATAAATAATTAATTCAATCAATATAATTGTCTTAATTCACATTCAGCTTCTCCACACATTGTTTTTCTCTGTTTGCCTTGCCTCTCTCTGTGTCCCCTGTGTTTTCCTTTCCTCCTGCCTGCTCCTGCCAGCTGACTACACACACTTGCACAGCACTAATACGAATACTCAGGAAGGATTACTTCAGTCTTCAGCTGTCTAGCCTCTGTATAGCCTTCTCCCTTCACTTAATTACATGTCTCCATTTCCGGGAATGCCAGAATACACACATAGATAAGACATCATCACACAACATGCAGAAGCTTGTGCTGCTGTGATTGATAGTACCCCTTTATACTGTATATCCGCCAGTAGCTCTCTGTGTGGCTTAGGCTAAACCTGACGCGCTAATAGGGGATTAGGTGTTTTGGTCACTTTATAAATCGGCCCAACATTGATACCCATTTGAGTGAGATTATCCCCTCACTGTCCGCCTGGTACGGCAAAGTTATGCAAGTGGCCTAGGCACACTTTTATGTACTTCAATGAGGTACAATGAAGGTCTAAACATTTTAAAAGAATAGTTTGACATTTTGTGGGGGAGAGTTGAGAAGATCAGTACCACTCTCATATCTGTACAGTAAATATGGAGCTACTGCCAGCAGCTGTGTAGCTTAGCATAGCATAAATATGGGGAAACCAGCAACTCTAAAGCTCTTTATTTGACATGTATAAAAGTTATATCTTGTTTGTTTATTCTGCACTAAAATCAAAGTGTGTTTTCAGTGGGTGTTTTGTGCCGACTGTTGCTTGACTCTGAGCAGTTTCAACCTGCGGAGACACCAGGAAAGTCTCGAACGTAACCCTTGTAAAGTGGGGACATTTTTTTTTTTTTTTTTTTTACGCTTTGATTTTTGTACAAACTTTTATATGATTTTACAAAACGTCCATAGACAAAGTATAATCCTTGTCTTGTGCATTATAAATTGACAACTTTCAACTGAGCAGTATTGTATTCTGTTTTAGTTGGCAGGTTAGAAGAACGTGAATTGGAACTCAAGAAAGAATACAACTCCCTCCATCAGCGACACACAGAGGTAAGGGCGAGAGAGAGGAAAGAAATGTTGAGTTGTAATCCTTAACCACATTCATGACTAGTTTCCTGTGGTTCTTTGGTTTGACTTCTGCAGATGATCCATAACTATATGGAGCATGTCGAGAGGATCAAAATGCAGCAGATAAGTGAGACTTCAGAGTCCAGCGCGATCGGCCGAATCAGGTAAGACCATAACAGATACTGTAAGTTTGTATTATTGTGTTGTTCACGTCATAGGGATTGAATGGTAAAGATGGGAAAGACTCCCATGTTAAAGAAACACGCTGACTAATTGGGACTTTAGCTTATTCACCGTATCCCCCAGAGTTAGATAAGTCCATACATACCCTTCTCAGCTCCGTGCGTGTCGTAACTGTCTGGCGCACCCACCGCTAGCCTAGCTTACCACAGATCCTGGAGGTAACTGGCTCCAACTAGCCTACTGCTCCCAATAAGTGACAAAAATAACGCCAACATTTTCCTATTTACATGTTGTGATTTGTATAGTCACAGCGTGTACAAATAAGGTCACATGAGACACAGCCATCTTCTAACCGTATACGTACTAGGAACTATATTCTCAGAAGGCGAAGCACTGTTACTTGGGCGGAGTGATTAGCGCAACACCTGAAAAGCACCGTTGTTACTCTCTGCTCCTCACCACGGGGCTTCTCGTGTGCTGCGAGCAAATCACTACGCGCAAGTAGCAGAAGTAACAGTGCTTCGCCTTCTGAGAATATAGTTCCCAGTACGTATACGGTTAGAAGATGGCTGTGTCTCACGTGACCTTGTTATTTGTACAAGCTGTGACTATACAAATCACAACATGTAAATAGGAACATGTTGGCGTTATTTTGTCACTTATTGGGAGCAGTAGGCTAGTTGGAGCCGGTTACCTCCAGCATCTGTGCTAAACTAGGCTAGCGGTGGGTGCGTCAGACAGAGTTACGACATGCACGGAGATGAGAAAGTAATTAAAACTTGTTGACATGAACGCGATTTACAAGTTGAAAACTTGTCATAACTCATATGATATGAACGCTTCAAAAGGGACACATGTGAGGGCCCTCAGGAAGAACCCTATCTTTGATGGCACAAGACACAATGGACAAACCTGTGACGAAGTTTGAGAACTTATAGTAGGACATTTTGCTGTTTTTCAGCTCTGCTATTGTATCAGCTTCAACCAAAAAGGTAATTTATAAGGAGCACAGACACAGGGAAGGCATAGTTTCACATTACATGGTGTTAACTTAACAGTTTTTCACTTTCATAATACTTTCAATGCTTATATAAAGTTAATCAGTTCAAAAAAGTACCTGCAAATCAAGACACTACGATAGCCAACACATAGTGGTTAACAAGTGCTCTGTTGTGTGGGACCCAAACGCTAGGCTCAGCAAAAACAGGTTTATTGGGAAGACAGGTACTAGAGAGGAGTGGGGAAGCGGACGCCAAGGACAGGAGGGAGGGCTCTGGCTGTGGCAGGATGGTGAGGGAGTCTGCTGTGATAGGATGGTGACGGAGCTCTCTGGGGTAGGATGGCGAAGGAGCTTGCTGGGGATAGGATGGCGAGGGAGCTGAGGAGGAGGCACTGGAGTCCGGGGAAGACGGGAGTCGAGGAGGGGGGTGGCTGGAAGCAGGAACGGAGGCAGGTCGAAACAGCAGTGGAGGTAGGGTGGATCAGGGAGCCGTGAGGAGAGGACTGAATGGCCAGCTGACTGGAGGTAACGGAGGTGTGTGAAGAGAATGACTGTAGGGAGGAAACACAAAGAGGGTAAGCAACGGACAAGGACAGGTAAGTACAGGAATTTTCAGAGAGCTTGTATTGCGTGTCACCGGAACGACTGAAGCAACGATCGAGCGAAGATGATGAGTGGATCCGGGGTTCATATACTGGGCTTGATTGTAGATGGCTGGCAGGTGTGTACGGTGGGAGAGGTGACTGTGGAATGGCGAGCAGGTGTGTGTAGTCAGCTGGCAGGAGCAGGCAGGAGGAGGGGAAAACACAGGGGACACAGAGAGAGGCAAGGCAAACAGAGAAAAACTGACAGTGGAAATGAAATGGGCACTAGGAAACTGGAAAACAAAACAAAGACTCACGGCCAGCCGACCCCAACCATCACAGGCTCAACTGAGACAAGATACGTGAACTGCGCCTTTGAGAAAACAAATAGTTTTTTTTTTTTATCTTGTCCCCCACAGGAGAGAGCGGCCTCTTTCTTTGGGGATCTTCCCATCACCTGGTGGAGCATGTCTGCTAAACCCAGACCCCCAGGCCAGGGCAGAGACACCGGGCACAGAGGGCTGGAAGTTCACCGACACAACGCGGTCCAACTCTAGCCTCAAGGTAGGTGTGTGGATAGCGCCTTCATGTGAACTTCAATCACTGTAGGTGGAAAATAATGACTTGTTCCTGTGGGTGAGTATAAACTTATGTCTCACTACATGATATCAGCCTGATAACTAAGGTGGGGGTTTTGGAATGAAAATGAGCTTCAAGACATGAAGTGTATTATAATGACAGACAAATAATGACAAAAAATCAACAATGCAGAATTTTCAACAAGGAAGAAATTTCTTCCTCATTATCTTTGGTCCGAGTGTTAGTTGTGCATTCTATCTGCTGGCATGTTAAATTCTGATTGTCCAATCTGAACTGTGATGATCTTAAATGATACATGTTTTCACTTGCTTCAAATTATTTAATAGCTGAATATTAAGTGCTACCTTAATGCTCTCACTGTTTTTAGCTGTTTAATCAAAATGAGTGTCAAAATGCATTAAAGTATGGAGAATTATCTGATCGCTATAATCCCTTTTTTTGGTTGAGTGTTTCCAGCCCTCCTGCCAGTGCTAGAAGATAGTAGAGAGTAGTTTTGGCTTTAGATCCGTTTAAAAATAGAGAGCCTTTGATAAGGCTCGGGCGTGCTTAAGCGTATTTTAGTAGGCGTCTGACAAGGCCATCTCTGTTTTCAGACATCCTTCTCTTTAGCCATTGATGAATATGCAAACCTGTCTCTTCTCCTGATGCAGCAGTCACAGGAGATCATTACATGTATGACTATTCTTAATCAGATTAGATACCATTTTCAATTTGATGCAGGCTTCATCATATGATGTGTATTTTCAGGTATTTCAATTCATGTTAAACTGCTTTAAATACTACTGGGGTCACAAGTCACTCTTCTATTATATACATTATTATGTTTATATTCTTTCAGATAAAATGAAGCTGTTTTCTACTGGTACTCCAAATGTTTTTGGTGTGTTTGTATCTGTGGCAGTTAAGACCTGGAGGGCGACAATGTTAATTCATCCCACTGCTGCGTGCGTCTTTGTTAAAACTGGGACATCAGCTCTGTGGCGCGATGCATGATGGGAGTGATGCCGCTGGATGGCTCGCAGCCAGTCCCAGAAAAAGGCTAGCTGGAATGTGATTAGTTCTTATGCAATCAGTGCTACAGGACGGTTATTGTTGAGCCATGGCCTTTTAACGCGAGGAGATTTGATATGCAGACATGCTCTTAGAGTTAAACAGGGAGGTCATGTTTATTCACGGGGTTGGGTGGCGCTTCAAATGAAGAGGAACGACAGGTTAATAAGGTGGATATGTCTGCATGCCGGCCATGGTCTAATCTCCATCCACAATGAGTCATATAAGCAAGACCATCCCATTATCTTTACAGCTGGCATAATTATATTTTCTAAATCACTGCTTTTCGTTTCATTCAAGGGATCTTTATGAAGCAGTGTCACTTAAAGGGGAAGTCTTAAGGAGTACTACTGCCTATGTGAAAAAGTAGTATGAAGTCGTTGGTGACTCCAGAGGGAACTGCACAAAATCTGAAAACTTGGAAAAAAATCTGGGGCTGTGGAGAAAGAAACTAGCTCACCAAACTGTCTAGCCTGCTTCTCATCTCTGCTGCAGGCTAGCTGCTACATCACAAACCCGAATCAATCAAATAATTGTTTTAGCGCTACAATTGTTAGCATTAGTCACATACTGTTCCCAGGGTTTCTGCGGGGTCTTAAAAAGTCTTTAAAAGTCTAAAATTTAAAAATCAAACTTGTAGGCCTTTCTCAGTCTTACATTCGCTCAAGTGTTGTGTTCTAGGTCTTAAATCATTTTAAACAGGTCTTAATTTCCCTACGTCCACGTAACGCTACTTCTAATGCTCTTTATTTTAAAATGTATTCCGTGGTGTTGTATTTCTTTCTGTCGCTAGTCCAAATATAAATTTGCTATATTATGACTACAAATGCAACTTATATTGCAGCCAAACAGCTTTCGGGCCATATCTTGCACAGCGCAAAGCCCGACGCAAGTGTCTTTGCTAGTTTAAGACCGATGCAGTTGTCAATTTCCCGTCCAGAGCCCGCGTCGTTTAAATAGCAAATGCACCTGCGCCCATCTTTGCGCCCATGGGCGTGCTGGTCTTACAGGGAGGTGTGTTTAGGTGCATTCTGGGAGTATTGCTATCTTGAGGCAGTGGGAAGTGATCACGCCATTGACCAACAAAAACCTGGTCTAAAGTCAATAGACCAGGTTTTCAGACTCCTTTCATTGTTATTTTAACAGCAAATTAGTATAATGCACCAAGGCTTGTGCGCAGCAGCACTCAAACATGCAAAAGATTGCAAATAAAAATATTACGGTGCAAATTCGCCATCATAATAGCAATGCGCCAAGGTACAAACGCGCCTGGCTTTTAAAGAGAATGGGAGATGACACTCTGATTTATTGCATTTTATGCCCAAAACACACCTATGAATTAATGAAGACACTAAGTACAACACTTTTGAACCCTTTTTTTCACCGTGAAACTAGCAAAAGTGGATTTGGACACGCCCTAAAGACACCTGTGTCATGCGCTTCATGCCGTTCGCTTAGATCGTTAAAATAGGGCCCTTCGTGTTATTGGTGCGAGTCTCTTTCAGATTGTACCACAGACATAAGACGGATTTTATTCTTCAGCAGAAGTTTAGCGAATGAGTGAATTTAGAGCTTAGTTGATGTATTGATAAAGGTCTTAAATTTCATTCATATGGTCTTAAAGTCTTAACAAGTCTTACATCCGACTAAACCTGCAGAAACCCTGTGTTCCATTCACTTCACACAGACATGCATACTTTTTGGTGTATGCATTTCTGCTGAACTGCTTCTGCACGTGTGAGCTTCATTCTCACTCTTCCCCCCCCTAAGCAGTTGGACTTTGTCAACCCTCCAAAGGAAAGGGAGGGTAAGAGTGCGCAGGACTCTACTTGGGGGAATTCACTGGCCGACGACTGCAAGGTAGTTGGATGAGTGGCGGCTGGCGGAAGTTTCAGCAGCAGCACGCCTGCATTGGCTGTGGACAGCACAGTTTGTGTTTGCGTGTGTGTGGGCTTCAGTAGTCCCCCCCCCACTATGCTGTATCATCATTTCAAAAGCGTCGCCTCTCACTGTGTGCATTTATAGACCCTCACTTCACAGACCACCTGCGCTAGACTGTGCTACATGCAACCATGTCCTGTGTGAAGGCTACATTGGGGGTAAAAAAATCACGAAAACTGACAAAAACAGTCAGCTGCGTCATGGATGGAATTGGTTAATTATCTTTTAAAATCAATAACAGCGTGGTTGCATCTGGCCTCGAATTTGTTTGTTTTTTTCAGTTTAAATGCATGACTTTTATATTTCACATGCTTCTTTGTATTTTGCTTCATTCATGCAGATCTTCAACTTAACAGTAACATTTGTGATCACTCATTGTACAATAACAGCATCGTACATTCAAAAAGTATTCTGTCTTTTAATGCTGTATTTGTGTAACATTAGATCTAATGTGCAGTCTATTTTTGTAGTCTCTTTTCAGTTCATTGTAACTGTTTGTGTTGTGTTGTGTACTAGAGGTAGAATGGCACACCCTTTGTGGCCATGTTTAATTTCAGTAATGTTGTGTGCAGCCCCCTCTGCTATCTGTGTAGCTCTGTGTGGACTCCCTTGTCTGTTTGTGTGCTAGCTCTGCATTGCTCATGTTTTTCTCTGCATCTGATTGGAAAGCTATCCTCAGTCTGTATCGTTTTATGTTAATTCATAGTATTTCTGTTAGATTTCGTGATCTTTTCATGAGGTCCAATTTCACAAAAAAATCCACGTAGCTTAGTATTTTAAAATGGATGTGTTTAAGGGATTAAGAGGTAGATGTTTACCCTGAGATAATTGTGATGCTCTTGCTCTGCACAATGTAAGAGCTGAGAGAAATTGGACTCCTGTGTCATCTGTTATACTGTATGTGTAGCGTATGTAGTAAACCTCTAACCTCCTCTAGTTTGTGTTTAGCACTTTCCAACCGTCCATATTAGCCTGTACCATCTTAAAGTGTGTTGTTATGCTGTTGTTATCTTTGTG
This sequence comes from Zingel zingel, assembly GCA_023566125.1. NCBI lineage: Eukaryota > Metazoa > Chordata > Actinopteri > Perciformes > Percidae > Zingel > Zingel zingel. Next base: position 8,613,456 of record CM042325.1, on the reverse strand, counting down.
GTCTGATTGTTTCTGTATGTTTTCTTCTCATTTTGGCACCATTTCATTCTACCTGTCTTTTTGACTCCTGTTTTTGAATGACTATCTGTAATATTGCTGTTATTAAGCTTCTTTTCATTACAGGATGAGCTGTCTGACTTCACTGGCTCGAAGTCGGCCACACCGATGTCCACCACGACCTCGGACATGGAGAGGGAAGAAGGGAACAGTAAGAGCACGGAGGTGCAAGCTGCACCCGGGACCAGATCCATATCAGTGGGTAGGGTCAGCCATCATAAAATACTTACAGAATAACATTATCCATTCATCCATTAGTGGCCTTCATGTTTTTTGTCTTTTATGTTATATGCAGTATGTGACACAAGGGTTTGGGCTACTATTTTTATTTTTTTTTATTTTTACGGTAATCTAAAAAACATCTGAGCCTGATGCAAAAGTTTGTAGATTGTTACTCACAAACAGCAGTATCCTTCCTTTTCTTTGGTATTTTTGCATGTGCTGTGTCTTACGCAGGTTTGCCTGAAAATGAGGACAACTCAGATGTGCAGGACATCATTGAGTCCACCCCTGAGCTGGACATGGATCTCATTGGATACAAGCCCTGCAGGTAGTACAAAGAGCATGCCGTCAGACCAGTTTCAAACAAAGTTTCACCAGGTATCATAAAATCACATCACATCCTGCTCTTATTACTCTTCTAGTACCCCTACTAAAGGCATTGAGAACATGGCATTTGACCGAAACACAGACTCTCTGTTTGAAGAGCTGTCCTCTGCAGGCACTGGGCTCATAGGGGATGTGGATGAAGGGGCCGACCTGCTGGGTGAGTAACAACTTTATCGTCGTTGCAACAATGCAGCACTAAAATGGGATAATGTGGCAGCAATCCTGTCAGATGCTCTTAATACACTTCATATTTCATTTGTGACAGTTATACCATGGTCATGTAATTTGCTTACCGGTGTCTAATAAAATCAATGAATTGTATAAGGTATATAAAAGTCAGAGTTGAAGCGTCGCCAATGGACTTAGGCCCTCTACCCTAAAAAAAAAAAAACCCTCAAAATTGCAAATTGCAACTTATGGCCAAAAATATATCCACCTATATATTGGTTGTAGAGGCAGCTGTTGTTGTAAGCTTCCCTCAGGATTTCTACCCGGTGGAAATCGTCTCTTATTTATCAGTAAAAGGTACCTCCCTTTTCAAGGTAAAATGTGATTGGTTAGTTTTAATGTCATTCCAGAATGACCCTTTATTCAGTTTTTTGGCAAAGCCATCAAGAAATAAAATTATAAAGGGACCACCAAATACAAAAACATTTAGATTTTTGGGACCAATTTTGCGGGGAAAAAAATATAAAATGAGAAATAAAACTTTTTACAATTTGATTTTGATGTAGTATGTATGCTTCCCTGCTGCTACAGGCAACGATAGCACTTTTACTTAAGATATTTAAACATTTACAAATAGATGATAGCATTTTTTAAGTGGCCATGGTATAATACTGTAATATACCTAATAAGTTACTTTGAGGTGTCTTGATATTGAAAATAATATACTGTGGATCAAACAGGTACTTACTTCATGTTGTGGTGTTTTGTTGAAAAGATTGTGACATCAGTTTCTCAATTTGATAGACTAAAAGTGATTATCTTCTTGTATCAGTTAAATGTATTGCATACAAATGAACTGCACAATAACCCTGAATATATCTGAAAAGATGCCCATTAAACTGTTACAATGGTGCTCTAGTGCTAGTTTTGGCTAGCAGCTTTTGCTCTACTGATGGGACTAGTTTTAATAATAACAATGTAATGCCAAAACCTGCTGTTTGCTGCAATGCTGCTCCACTTGCTTTGGTCCAGCTGTGATACTGAGTGTTATCCATCGACCCATGTTAACATCACCTCTCTTTCTCCCGTATCTCATCCTCTGGCTTTTGTCCATAATCCCAGTGGAGTACTCTGGTGTGTATGACCTCAAACCTTTCCTTAGCTAAACATTCTTCTGCAATGCCCCTTTTGACCTCTAGTCATTAGTCACTTTCTGCCATATCCGCCATCGTTACCGCTCACAGCTTCTCCTTCGTTATGTTTGATAACAGTAGGCATACGGTTGCACAGTTTACATCTTTTCAGCAGCCTAGTTTTGAGCCTAAGTTTGGTGCATGGATGATGGAGTTCAATGCTTCCTTTTTTGGCCTAACTGTTCTGTTTACAGTTTCAGTTCATTTTGTGGTCCTTGTATTTTCCTGTTTTCCTTTCCTGTAACGCTGCAATTGTCGTATCTTTACTAGCTTTAGAGACCCAACAGCATCTTTGCTTGTGGAGTCAACAGCTACACATTTAGCTCTGGCTCCTTCATCATTTTGGTCATTCCACTGTTTCAAACTATATCCGCATTTCTTTCTCTCTTTCTCTCCCTCTCTTCCTCGTCCTTTCCGCCTGACTTGGATTGCATGGTTTTCTCAGACCTTAGTTTGATTGGTAAGACCCCACCCACTCTATCCATCCTTCTCCTGTCAGTCATGTGCTGTTGATTTGTATGTTTGTGGTAGTGTCTTGTGCTGTGAAACCTACGGTGACAAATATCTCACTAGGAGATATTTCACATCCTACGTAGTGCCTTGTTGGATTTTACCCTCGTAAGAATCATCTATAGTGGTGGATCTTAACCTGTAGTCCTGATTTAGTCGCTGCTCCAGCATGTTGTTAAACTGTTTCCTGTGTAATAAAACCCTAATTTAACCATCAACTCTGTTCAGGTATGGGCCGGGAAGTTGAAAATCTCATTCAGGAGAATTCACAACTGCTCGAGACAAAGTAAGTGCATATTTTTTATGTTTATTTCGTGGCATGACTGTGATGTCGTCACATGTTTGTCCCTGCTACAATTTGCCGTCAGTATTTTACAAGTAGACTAAAACGTCCTTGTTCCCGTCTGTCCAGGTATGCTCTGAATGTGGTGAATAAAGACTTGATCTTGAAGGTGGACGAGTTGACCTGCGAGAAGGAGATGTTGCAGGGAGAGATGGACGCTGTGCTGCAGGCCAAGACCAAGCTGGAGGACAAGAACCGAGAGATGGAGGAGGAACTCAAAAAGTAGGTCAACAGTCATAGCCGGTAGCACTCATCAGTTTAATGCTACTGGGCTCGTAGTAGTAGTAATAATAATAAAATAACATGATTTAATGATGTAATACATGCTCTTTTCCAGAGTGCGACTGGAGGTGGAGGAAATGAAACACAAAACTAAAGATGAAGAAGATGTGAGTGTTTTGCACTTGTACAACAATGTTTGTGATTGCAGACATATACATGTATTTTTTTGCGTGGTAACATGTGGGTTTAATTGTGTGTTACCACAGAGTGATGTACCTACAGCCCAGAGGAAGCGCTTCACCAGAGTGGAAATGGCCCGAGTGCTGATGGAAAGGAATCAGTACAAAGAGAGACTGATGGAGCTACAGGAAGCTGTGCGGTGGACAGAGATGATCAGGTACATAATCACGTTTTTGTTTACATCCCGGTTATTATTGGAGTATCTTATTGGCCGGCACTAATTGTACCAGACAGTGGTAGAGTCTCTCAAACTCTTACTTACTATTCACACACATACAAACTCCCAGTGTCTCATTGTTCTGTGAGAATGAGGTTTGCCGTCTGTCTCATGACATCCAGTGTTGTGTTTGTGAAGTAGTTGGTATGCAGTGAAAGCATCACTGGTCAGAATGACACAATGGCCATGTAACAGGAGTATACTTTCTGAATTGATGGTAGTTAGATGGTGTTGCTGCTGTCGTAAACACTCATGCAACGTGATAAGCATGGAGACCATCTGAATCCACGCTAACTCCTTACTCAGATTCTCCACCGGGTGAGTCTGTGCTGTGTCCATCCTCCGCCGCACGCCATACCGCACCAGGAACGTCTCAGAAGCGGAGCATCTTGCTGCCTGAGTCGCAGATGATATTGACTCTACTTTGTACTTTACAGAACAATCGCGTGTCTATTAAGCTAGTATCTACCTTCCACTCCAGGCACTCCTACAGTAAAGCTCCATGCCTTCTCTTTTCTGGTGTTGTCTTTATAAAATAAGATCTGTGATGTGGTATTATGTTTTTCAACCTCCAAGACGAATCTCTCTTCGTCCGTGGTGTTGTAGAGGAGACCTATACGATATTGGGGGGTTGGTGGTGTTTTGGTAAATTGACTGGATAGTCTCGCTGTTTCTCTGCCTGCCCGGCTGACCGAACGGCCCGTGGCTCGCGTGAAAATAGACCTGGCGCGTGTCTTTAGCGGAGAGGAGCAGAGAGCTGCTTCACATACGCTTCTGGGATGCCCCGTGGCGCGGCTTGTGGAATATCAAACAGTAGTCATGTTTCCATCTAATTGTCAAGCGAATTTTAAGCAAACTTTTAAAATGACGCAAAAAAGAAGAAAAAAGAAATTGCGAATCGTAAGCGTTTCCATCAACGGGTTTAGAGCGAAAACTTGACTACGCAAAGCGCAGTTTCGTCACAAGTTGACGTTACGCATGGTTGCAGATTGCAAACCGACTTGCTAAATCAAAGAGTTTAGCAGCTGTGTCACGTGGTGTGCAGGGCCATACGATTTCAAGCTGTTGAACCAATTTGTTAATTTACCCGACGTGGCTGAGGCCCAGGCCATAGCGCACTGCAACTCCCCTACGCACCTTGTGCCACAAGTGTACACTGGATGCGGCCCATATCCCGATCCTTCCCTCATCCGATGGATACCGGGACTATAGTCATGTTCGCTACATGTTCGCTACATCACAACTTATTCGGCAAAGCGGTTTCCATCTCTCATTTTGCTATTGACTATTTTTCGAAAAAAGGCAAAAACCACCTCAAGTGAGTGTAGACATTTTTTAGCAAATTTGAGGAAGTACTTCTGAATTTTGCCGTTACATCAACATTTTCTAATGCCATACTTCAAAATGCGCATAAAAATACGTTGATGGAAATATGACTGTTGACTTAAATGGCCGCAATTGCTCGCGGGGCGCACGCCACACGCCCAGAATGCAACACATACCTGGTGGAAATTAGGGGTTAGTGTTTCACCAACCAAACAGATGAACTAAACAACTTAATGGATTTCATCTTTAAATGTTAAAGGCAGTAGGACATCCTCAACCTGTGTGTCTTAAAAACTGACAACACGTAACATGATATCATCTTGTCCTTTCCTTTAGGGCCTCAAGAGAAAATCCAACACTCTCAGAAAAAAAGAAATCCAGCATCTGGCAGTTGTAAGTCCTCCCAAATGTACAGTTTCTGTTTTTTTTTTGTTTTTTGCTTTCCCTTTGTCAGGGCTTAAACTTTGACAGCCTCTTGAGATCAACGTCTGTAACATTTACTCTCAACTATTCAAATACATTTTTTTTTCTTTTTTCCTGGGATGTGCAATTGAATTGGCAGCATTAGGTAAAGATGGTTTAATAAACCTACACCCAGCCAAACCTCTCTCGTTCCCTCCATTCACACAGAACTGCTCCAACTGGATCCAACATTGATATGTCTTATATCCATAATCTTTCTCTCCATGAAGTGCATCAGTTGTTGTTATCACAAACTGCTCAGACATGACTCTCCCTGTGCCCTCGGGCTTTCCTGTCTCCTGCCTGCTGTGTGCCTTTTTTTATGTTTTTTTTTAACTCTGTCTGCTCATAGGGAGCTAAAGAGGGATAAGGTTCCCTCAGCAGCCTAAATACATGTACATGTTCTGTCTTGAGTCAGGTCGTACCTGCAGATCAGTATGTTTTTTTTAATTTTTTATATGGAATATTTTTGAACAGATTTAGTAGATGTATTCTCTTAGTTTTTTTAGGCCTTTTTTTGAGTAGACATCAAGAAAATATTCACTGAAAATATTAAACAGTAAGCTACTACCTTGTGTTATTTGATTTCAGTTACAGCAAAAATAGTCACACATAAATTGCTGGAGACATATTAGTGTTTATGTTTATTTATTTATTTATTTATTGTAACAATGTTTTCCCTATCTTTTCTGCATGGTATAGTTGATATGGAAATATGATTCAAACGCCATTCTGAAATAATGAATTAGACATGAAGAGATTTTATTTGCTTTTCTGGAATGATTTTTATCTGTTTATTCAAACTTTTATCTACACATACTAACTGGTTTAATTAATAAATTAGTGTAAAACCAACTTCACACTTCAGATCATTTTTGATACTTGCATACATACAATTTGGTTAGTGCTTCAAAAGTATTGATGTGGAATATACCCAGTCACAGTCAAACATGAGAGGAAATGCTCAGCTGTTCCACGGCTCCCAGCATGCTTTACTGCATCATGTAAACGTTGGTGGTAGTTGCTTGGTTGTCTGGTTGGTTGGTTGATTGGTGACCCCCCTCCCCCCCTTCCTTGCTTTCCCCCCTGCCCTCCTGTCTGCTCTGTTCCCCTCTTTGCTTTCTGTAACCTCGTCACCTGCAGCTTCAGCAGACTGTTTAGCTCCTCCTCCAGTTCGCCGGCTATGAAGAAGGTGGAGTCCCAGTCCAACATGAAGTACAACCCCTCTGGCAGCATGGTAAAGAGGAGTAGCACCTTCTCTCAGTTCCCCACAGAGAAGTCCAAGACTTTCGACTTCCTCAATGAAGAGTGAGTAACGGAGTCAAGTGGCTGTGATTTCGGTGTAATTAACCAAGGTGAACATGTAGAGAGAAATTGGAGAAGGCACACTGTGAAACTTATTATGATAGATTGGTAGAAATATTATTTACACCCAATGGCCTGCAGTAATAATAGAAGTAAAATAATAAATTTCCCCGCGGGGATGAATAAAGTGTCTTCTTCTTCTTCTGAGGTACGTGTATATAATGCATCTGTAAGCTGATGACATTCCTTTCTGTAGAAAGGACCAGTGCAGCTCGCCATCGCGTAAAGAGCAGAAGAGAGCCCAGTACAGACAGGTCAAGGCCCACATGCAGAAGGAGGATGGACGAGTCACGGCACACGGCTGGAGCCTGCCCAGTAAATACAAGGTAGGAAATGAAGGTCTGAATATGAATCAAGTAGGAGGATTTTTTTTCTTTAGATCAGTAATTATGATTAATACTGTTCATTTGGATTAGCTAAGTTTTTTTAAATTGTCCACCAGATGGAGCTCAACTTCATGAGATTATATCAAGGTACCAGTGACATAATGCAAAAGTTGTAAATATTTACACACCGTTTAATTTACTTAATGTAGCGCCATTTATTTCTGCTGTTCCTGTATGAGCTCTATGTTCATGTGAGAAAATGTCATTTATTTACTCCTTCATAGCACATAGACCCGGGGTTTTCAAAGTCGGCCACTATGGGCCCACCCTCAGACAAAAAAAACAGAAAAAGAAATGCTACCCACCTATATAAAACCACCCCTTGATATAAGGAAGTGACTCACAATTCATGATATCAGGAAGTGTGAGTCATAGTGAATTTAAAAACCTTTTGTATGATGTCTGTGTGTTCAGATTTGTTGTTAAGTTATGAGGAGGACAAATTTTGACTGAAATTGCAGCTCACACTTCAATTCTCCCTTTCGTTTCTACGGCTTCACAGTTTGAAAATCCCTGACATAGATAAAGTGAAATATATAAGATTATAATAGATATAGATAGATATAATTAGATAAGAGTTAACCTAGTGTCCGTTCTAAAAAAAGAAAAAAGAAAAGGTAATTAAATACACTTAACTTGTCCTTTTAGTATAGTGTAACACAAGCATGGTTGGAAACGCACTGAAATCAGACCTATGCCCAGTGGTATTGCTAGCTGCTGCAATTTCCATGCTTTGCAATGGCTGATTCAAATTGATGTCGGCTTTCCAAAGAACATTTTACAACCAAGATGTTTTCTGTAGACCCTATCACTACTGCAGATGGTCACCATGTGCAGAGTGTTAACAGAGAGATGCTGGCTTCAAGCAGATTATGTTGCCTTTTTTTTTTCAAAATTTTGGTGCAAATATGTTTTGAAAGACCGTGTCCTTTGCATGTGCTGGTTATACCCCAACAGGTGGCAAATGGTGGACAGGTGGAGAACAAGATGAACTTACCTGTACCAGTATACTTGAGACCTCTGGATCAGAAAGATGCTTCCATGAAGGTACATATAGCTCTAGATAACAGATAGCTACATGCAGTATACTGTGGGCCTTTTTGTAAATTTCTTTAAATTCAGAATACAATCTGATATTTATAACTTTATGATATTATATCTTTTCTCTCTGTTCCCTAGCTGTGGTGTGCTGCAGGGGTCAACCTGTCTGGAGGGAGGACATTACCAGAGCTCATGAGGCAGATTAAGGGTTCTCAGAGTAGCCTGGACCAGTTGGAGCAAGAGAGTAAGGTAAGAGTAAGTAATCCAAGGAAAAGGGTATTGCACTTTGTAAGTTCAGAAAGTTCTGTGGAGCCTTTTGGCTGACTTAGTGTTGTCTGTAAGGATCATGAGAAAGGGGAGCAGGAGAAGGAGCTGGTCCTTCAGGACGAGACATCCAGTAGGGTGTGGGTGTGCACCAGCACCCATTCCTCCACCAAGGTGATGGTGCTGGACGCCAGTCAGCCCTCTGACCTACTTGACTGCTTCTACGCCTGCAACACCCACGTCGTCTGCATTGCCAGCGTGCCAGGTAGGCTGAGTCACATGTTTGTGTGGGACGGATTAGTTTATTTCTTTGTCTTTAATGACTGCATCATTTCTTTTCTACTCTTATCAGCACTGTAAGGTTGTTTGTGTTGTTTTTACAGGCGTGTTGGAGTCTGATTATTTGGCAGGTGAGGAGGTACCCCAAGACCTGGAGGCTAGCCAAGGTGACGGGGTGTCACTGGCCGGCAGCGTGGCCAGCGTGGGCTCGGCAGGCAGCGATGGTGCCATGGCAGCAGAGGGGACCACAGCCATTCCCCAGACGGCCAGCGCAGGTGTCACCGACCAGCCTGCTGAGCACAGCGGCATCTCTAGCTCCGGTACACTAGTTATCTTTGAATAATCTACACTTTCTCCAAACAACTGAAGATATGGAAAATGCCAACTCTATTTGAAAAGGCCTATGTAATACATTCCCACATCTTTTTACAGCCTTTGCCTTACTTTCAAGTTTTGGATATTATTCTTTCTTAATCTATTTTAGTTGTGTGACTATGTTTTCTACCTCGCTGTAAATCACTTTTTGTAGTTGCAATAATCTCATTTTCCTGCTGATATTAGTTTCATCTCGTATATTAATTACTCCACTCATGGTTCTAAAGAACATGTTTCACATGTGATTTGCTGTAATTAAGAACTCCATCTTTTTCACGTGAACAAGCTCATAGCTAGATTGCAAAACCTGTATTACTAATTTACCCGCTAATTAACCCTGTGATCCACGATGACCACAGTTGAGCTGTCCAGAGAGGCCAGTCCAGCAGAAGATGGCGTTCCTGCGGCGGAAGAGGCAACGGAAGCAACGGAGGCTAATGCTGGCGTTGGTGAAGAAGGAGAGGAGGACCAGGGAGCGGATCAAAACCAGCCAGGAATCTATACGGAGCATGTGTTCACCGACCCGCTGGGGGTGGGACCCACTGACTCCCCTTCTGCTGACGCACAGAGGTGAGCAGTGATGTTCTAGATTATCACTTCTAAAATTGTTGGATGGTTTTAGTAAACACTAAGATGCGGGATAAGGTTCAACATGCAAATTGCAATGAGAAAAGTAAAAGTAATGGTATGCTCGGTACACAGGTCCAGCATTTTAAACACTTTAATGATTCTACAGTACCAACACACCCTAAAAAAAGCAAAATTAGCTACAGTTGTCAATAATCAACGGGTCTTTTCAAGTTAGTAGTATCACATTGTCCTTACATTTTCAACATGTCAACATTTTACCTTCTAAAAGAAGCTGATGTGCCTGAAAAAATTGTGTAGAAGTATGTAGTGTTTCCTCTCCTGGTAGGCATTACAAAATAAAATCAAGGGTAGGATATTTAGCTTATATAGGAAATGTTAACAAGAACAATCCTGGTAACAGTGACACAGTAGAAGGGCATTCAGAAAGCGCAGACCTCCGCCAAGGCATGCCCTATCTCACAATGTTAATGCAGTGTGAATTTTCAGTCGCGAGCACATTTTTCAGATCATCCTGACACCACATGAATGCGGCACAAACGCCCTATCTTGCACTGTTAACGAAAGTGAAAAATAACTTGTGTATCTGCGCTGTGATTTGGATCCGCTCCAAAATGTAATGGGTTCTTCCTTGGCCTGTGATGCTTAACCCTTTCACTAAGTTTAATGAAAATCGGGTCTGTAGTTCAGAAGTTTGTAGTTGTCGTAATCCTGCTGACAGACAAACAAACCAACAAACAGACGGACAAACCGAACCAAAAACATAACCTCCTTGACAGAGGTAATAATGAATTATATTTAAATAGGTCTTCTCTTGTCACAAGGGTCACCGTTTTGTATGAAGGGTGCATTTGAAAAACCTGAGTCTTCTGCCTTCTGTGATCCAGGGGCTGCGGGCATGATGACGAGGCTTCCTTTCCAGAAGTCTCCAACCCATCAGACGGGGAAGTTCTGAGGATGAGCAGCGCCCTACCCACCATGTGGCTGGGAGCGCAGAATGGATGGTGAGCAGAACAACAGCCAGTAGAAGGCAGCAGCACAATATATAAGAGCTGGCACTCGCACAACAAATTGAATGTGTGACTGAAGATCAAGCCGGTTTTAATCCAATAATGGTTCTATTTTAATTATGGTTTTATCACACAACCTTTTAATGTGAGCATATGTATCCATTCAGGTATCCCCAGCTCTATTTTTGTAATCTAGTTTGAAATGATCAGCCTTTTTTTAATCTCTCTGTCTCGCCCTCTCAAGTCTGTATGTGCACTCGTCTGTGGCTCGATGGAGGAAGTGTCTCCATGCCATCAAGCTGAAAGACTCCATCCTCAGCATAGTGTAAGTACTTAGTCGGTTATGTAGTTATTCCGGTGTACACACACCAAATACAGATTTATTACTTCAGGAAGAAATGTGTAAAAAGAGTGTGTGTGTTTTTTTTTGTGTCTCTTCTTACAGACATGTTAAAGGGAGAGTCCTGGTAGCTCTGGCTGATGGGACATTAGCAATTTTCCACAGAGGCATTGGTGAGTCTGTGGGTTAGCATAAGAAACAGGTTTAGGCCTGCAGAAATATAAAAAAAATAAAATTTCAGTTTTTGCATTTTATTATGTTTTTTGGCATGAAAAAGCAACACACTGTCACAGTTAATTTGACCATATTTTTTATATTTGTAAATGTTGTAATATTTAGCAATTAATGAGAACGCTATAAATATCAGAAGTTATTTAACATATTTTATAGTATTTACACTGCTGGAGGTATTTGGTATTATTTTCATATTTTATGCCATGAAGAGCAATAATTCTCAAGTCTTTTTGTTTCTCCCAAGCAGACGGTCAGTGGGATTTAACCAACTACCACCTGTTGGATCTGGGTCGGCCCCACCACTCTATCCGCTGTATGACCGTAGTCCACGACAAGGTGTGGTGCGGCTACAGGAACAAGATCTACGTCATCCAACCTAAGGCCATGAGGATAGAGGTACAGCTGTCACGTTATTCAATAAACGTTCCGTCTGAATGAGGTTTCTGTTCCAATCCTGTCTTTCGACAAATCCAAACCAACAGTATAGTGTATAACCTTATCTTTTATCTAAACGTTTCTTACAGTGACCTGAAAATCCTTCATTTAACATTTCCACATTATTCTAACGTCACATCATCTTAATCCGTCATGTCTGAGCAGAAGTCGTTTGACGCTCATCCTCGCAAGGAGAGTCAAGTGCGGCAGCTGGCCTGGGTTGGAGACGGTATCTGGGTGTCCATCCGACTGGATTCAACTCTACGCTTGTTTCACGCCCACACCTACCAGCACCTCCAGGACGTGGACATCGAGCCCTACGTCAGCAAGATGTTGGGTACGAATACTTTTCTCTGCCTACCAGCTAGCCATTGCTCTCGGAAACCCTTATCTCTTCTCAGACTTTTATCTGACCAATGTTATTCACAGTGTTGAGAGCAGCATATGTATATTGTATTTAGATGCTGAACTCCTTCCTGCAAACGTTTTGCACATGGATTGAAACAGCAAACAAGTGTGTGTTCTGTGTGTGTTGCAGGTACGGGTAAACTGGGCTTCTCGTTTGTGAGAATCACAGCTCTGATGGTGTCCTGCAGCCGACTCTGGGTGGGGACAGGAAACGGCGTCATCATCTCCATCCCTCTGTCTGAAGGTATCACATACCTGCACTGCAGCTACAGCCCGCTCAGGTTTACCCCATACATCTCCTGAACATTCCATTTGAGTATGGTGTGTATACAGATTTAACAAAAAAGATAGATATAGATATATACATATACTTGCTGAAACCTGAGAGTGGTATCAATCATCTATCTCAGTGGTTCTCAAACTTTTTTCAATAAGGCACCCCTTTCGAATTGTTTCTTTAAGCCAAGTACCCCCTGACCAGCGCTAATCATTTTTGGTAGAAAAAAAAGGTCTATGTAGGAGGAACAGTACAGCGCTGTCAGCGATAGATTTACTAAACAACAGCCTTGTAACTGAAAAAAACATGTAAATGCTGATGAGAAAAGGAGACAAAAAAGTCTACATAAAGAGGAACAATGTTCTGGACAACAGCCTTGTTGTGACAATCATTTTCCTTAAAATAAATGCTCACTTTGGAATATGTTTAAACCATAACTTGTTAACCTCTCTTTAAACCCTGGCTGCCTTACATCCTCTCTGCATTTCGCTTCTTACATCTGCGCCCTAGAGTTCTCCTAAGGCACGTTCAGACAATGTAGCAATTGTTACCAGCCAGGTGCTCCATGTTGAATAAAAGACAATCAGGTTGCCGTGGATACAGGTCTCACAGTCACTGTGTAGCTCACACACCATTGGGCAGGTTCCTTTTGCACGGCTCTGTTCTCAGTAGAAACTGAGGAGTGCTGCTCTCTTTCAAATATTAAAACTATTTTGAGCTTGTAAACTAGTTTTCTTCCCTTGTCGCCATATTCCTTTTCTCTTCTTCACTCGCTTGTTCTCTGTCTTCGCCTGCTCTTACCATGGAGTGTGAATTTGTGAGAGTGTTGAAGAGCTTGGTCCTCTTTTTGTTTAACCTCTAGCTTCTCTCCAAACTGGCTTAGAAGCATAGAGCTCTCTTTTTGCACAGGTGTCTTTTTTTATGCTTTAAAAAAATAAAAGAGATCAAACAGACATGAACCCACAAACCAATCTGCTGTCTGTCTGAGAGACTGTGATGGGAAATCAGTGTCACACTGTGTGTGTGTGTGTGTGTGTGTGTGTGTGTGTGTGTGTGTGTGTGTGTGTGTGTGTGTGTGTGTGTGTGTGTGTGTGTGTGTGTGTGTGTGTGTGTGTGTGTGTGTGTGTGTGCACGTGCGCGCCTCAGTGTATTTCAATTAAAGTTGAGCTTGGACACGTTGAACTTTGTCTACAGTTGGTTATTTTGTATCGTGTATTGTTTGTGTATATTATCCATTTTGGGATTTCTTAAGTTCGTGCTCTCAACCTGAGATTTGATCGTCTCACCCAAGACTTCCCTTTTTGTCTTTTTATCTTGTGCAAAACCCAGATAATATGCACATAGTGACATCAATAGTTTTTATTAATTTCTGTCTTATTCTGCAGCCAACAACATGACGGGAATAGTGCCAAATCGGCCCGGCAGTGCTGTACGGGTTTACGGTGATGACAGTTCAGACTGTGCCATGCAGGGCAGCTTTGTGCCATACTGCTCCATGGCCCACGCCCAGCTGTGTTTCCATGGACATCGAGATGCTGTCAAGTTTTTTGTCGCCGTGCCAGGTAAGCGACGAGCAAAAATTATCTTTGGGTTTTGTACTGTTGGTCGGACATAACAAGGCATTTGAAGACGTTACCTGGGATGGGTGTGTTTAATTATTTTTTTTGACTAGACAAAACGATTAATAAGGAAAATAATCTGCAGCTTAACTGATATTAACGCAATTGTAAGTTGCAGCCTGGCATTTATGCATCTTCATGATGCACAATTTTGTGAATGCCAATAATTTGAATAGAAGTTGACTGAAAATAAATTGCTGAAAATCTTTGACAATTAAATCATTCTTTGAGTCAGTTATGGAGTAAAAATGTCAGCAGCTTCCTGATGACCGCTTCCCCTCATTACTGTAAGCAAATGTTTTTGGACTCTTGGTCATTTGACTTTTTGTCACAGGTCAGGCGATGCCCCCTCCAGGCAGTGCCGATTCAGGCTCTGATGACCCTCCATCTGAATCCTCTGACACAGCAACCTCTGAGCCCAAAACATTCCTGGTCATGAGTGGAGGCGAAGGCTACATTGACTTCAGAATGGGTGAGTATGTCCCACCACTGGCACCAGTGACAAAACAGAGATGTAGTGCAAAGTATTCACTTAGGTGGAGCCAACAAGTAGCGTCCATGTTTCCCCTTAGTGAAATCCAAAATATTAAAGGTTGCATTTGAATCCGCAGGAGAAGGAATATAGCTGTTAAGTATACTATACTGTCTGACTTTACCCTTGTGTTGTCTTCCCGTCGACCATAAACTAGTTGTCCTTCTGGGTCCAAATTTTTTTTTTTTTAATGCTTTTTGGCACCTTTTTAACAGTTTTTGTCACTTCTTTTTCAACTTTTTTTTTAATTTTTTTTTTAATTCATGGTCAAAAAAACTAATTTAAATGACATACCCTTAATTTTTGAGTTTAAAAAAAGCAGAAATGTATAATTATTTTGACTAATAGTTAAGAACAGAGGATGTTGAGTGGATCACAGACTTGTTTATATCTGTTTTAAAACCTTTTTTTTGTTTCTCAAATGCTATAAAATTGAATAAAACAACCACAATTCAATGGAAGTAGTCATTAACTTTACCTGTGAAGAATGTTGTATGGCGTCCATACAACGTACACCCATACATCCATGTTATTTTTGGGTAATTTGGTTAAAAGAAACCCATATTTCTGATATAAAAAACTTTGAAAACGGGTCAAATTTGACCCGAGGAAAACACAAGGGTTCACGCTGGTTAAATTGGTGCAAAACCGACCCTACGTCTCCACTGTGACACACCTGGTACGCAGTTTGTTTGACTCATCCTCCTCCTCCTCCTCAGGCGATGAAGGCGGTGAGTTGGACGGTTTATCAGAACCAACAGCCAGCCAGCAGTCACCGCCTACCAAGGCCGAGCGAAGCCACCTCATCGTCTGGCAGGTCACAACCTCACATGACTGAAAGAAGAAGGAAAAAAAATCACAGACTGTTATATCAACACCACGGCCGCCCACCAAACCCCCCCCCCGCATGTCCTCCTCAAAGTTTTTAATTTGGTATCACTGATTGTTCTGAATGCCTGAGTCGTTGACTACTTTTAAAAAAAAACAATTATTTTTAGTCCATGTTTTGTACAGTTTATTCTTTATGAATTTGAGTTAGGTAAGGTGAGGTCTATGTTAACTTAAAGAATACGTCCAAGGTCCAAGTGTTCCCTTCTGCTGGTCTGCATGTTGGAAAAGCCAGTGCACACTGGAAAAGGCCAAGTTAATGCAACTAAAGTTGTGGGTATAGTTTGATCAGGTAATGTATGGAAGTTGTTGGTCTCCCAAATGTTAAAAAAAGGGTTTAGATGTGAAAGATAAAAGGGAAAAACGCTTGAAGCAGTTTTGCGGTCATTAAAAAAGGAGCAGAAAGTTAAATTGAAGTATAGTTTCTACATTATACACATAAGACGCTTACATTTGTCTGTAAGTGTATGAGCATCAGGTGTGTGTATGCATTCACTGATCATTATTATTATTATTATTATTATTATTATTATTATTATTATTTTCTTAACCATTAGGGCTGGGTGTCAAAATATGTCTCCTGCAAGTCAAAATGTATACAAAATTTTAAAAGGTTAAATTCTTTGAATGTGTTATCTGAGGCTGATTACTCTACTGTACGGTCTGAATATTGATTTAAAAAAAGCAGATTAAGTTAAATGTGCTTTTATTCAGCAAATGTCGGATAAAACACTTTGAGAGGTTGTATTAATATTGAGTGACACCGAGCTCTATTTGCCACAGGTCTATGTTTTATGACATTAATAATGTCTAAGCAGTTTGGGTACTGCTACTGAATAGAGGAACCAGCTTACTGTACTGAAGGTTAGCATTAGCCTGCATGGGGAAATTCTGTATCCTCGTCCAAGTGTGTGTTTGCCTGCTCGGACGTTTTAAGCTAAACCCTTGTCTGTCGTGTGAGGGGAAATCTGCCTGTGCCACCAGCTTGGTGCTTCCTGTTTGCTTCAGTTTATTGGCACTTTAAAATGTTAGATGTTAGTCGCTTGAGGTTTGGAAGAACACCCATGGTAATGTACACCACACTACTATGTGTTAATTGTGTTAAGGGAAAACATGTACAAATATGGGTAGCAAGGTGTCACCCAAGTAACCAAAGGACGAAAGAAGAAGCCCCGTGAAACTGACTATTTTATTATTTTTATGTTTTGCTACTTAAAACGTCTTGTGATTCTAATAATTTGAGGGTATACATGTGTATTTTCAGGGCGTCATCTTATTGGGAAATGAGCTTGAATAAGGGAATTTGACTAACATTTTTGTGAGGCACCTTCTAATGGACATGGACACAGCACTAAAGGGAGTCTCTGCTGATTGCTTCATCATTCCTTGTTTTCTTAATACATTCGGAGGCCCGGAAGGCTATTATTGTCATTATTTTTGTGGTTGTTATTTTGGACATTGTTCATGTTTTGTATCATGTGCGAGACACTTTTATTAAGTATTTTGATGATGACTGTAACACGATTGCAGAATACCAATGTTAAGCAGGTGTTTTAAATTTGTTTTTAATCTCTAAAAAGTTGGGCCAAGATTGGTCTTCAGTCCATTTCAAAATAGTAACTTTCTATTTTGTTTTTGCCATTCCAGTATTTATTTCCTTTGTTATGGAGCCTATCTTGGTTCAGAATGTAACTTTCTACGTGAGCAAAATACAATGGGAGGCTATTGTTAACAAAATAGTCCAATGAATTACGTGATTGTTGATAATGGTCAAATAAAAGGAATTGATGTAATCATGTAGGAAATTTCTGACAAACCACGAGATCAAAGTGTGCAAACAATAACTTGGTGGTTTTCGAACAACTCATTCATGTACAAAGCTATGCATGTTTTTATTTTTTTTATTTATTTTTTTTTTTAAAGAGGACACTGCTCTGTTTTCAGCTAAATCTCTGTTTATTGCCACCGTTTTGGCTGGGGTGGATGTCTACATGTGTGTTTGTGTGTACAGTACATTGTGTACATGTTGGAGTTTGAACGCAGGACACATTTGTCAGTATGTGTTTGATTTTGCAAATGTGCGGTGTATGTGTGTTCACTGTATGTCCATCTGTAATACCCCAGAGACTGGTCACATTTACTCGTTGCACCGGGCTTCTCTGGACGCCATAACGGCGGTTCCTCCTGGTCAATGTTTGCTAAAACAGCATCATAGCCTTATTTTTAACAATCTATTAAACTCAGTTTCATGGAGACGTTTCTGTTATCATGTGTCTCATTGATAATAAATGTTATTTTTTCACACTGAAAGATGTTGCAAAGTGTGTTAAAGGCCCTGAAAGCCTATTTTCTCAATCAGCTTCTTAAGAAATGGCTACATGAACACAATATGTTTGGACAGCTTGTGTAGAACATGTATTTTTTTTCAGTGCTATTTTCACAAGTTTGAAGTGGGCGTGGCTGCATTGGGAAAAGATGATGTCATGTACTGTACTTCTGTGCACCAATCAGGATGTGGAAACATTTGAATCGGAATGAAGCAGATTTACTTAGTGTTAAACTCTTAATTAATAATACCCAGATGTTTTTGCAACTTTGGTTGGTGCTTTTTTTTAAAAAGGGAAAATTACATTTTATGAAGAAATACTTGAAGATGTGGAGCCAATTTGTCAGGGTCTTTAAGTGACAAAAAACATAATCCTACACTAGACTAGACAAGTAAAACATTGCCCTGTGCTTTCTTCACTACATCTCCTGTAACTGCACGCATATGTCACTTTACGGTGTGATCGTCTGAAATCTAAAAATCCATCCCACTACTTACTGCATCCATTAACATGGTCAAATGACCAGCTCAGTTTAGAACTTAAGATATTCAAGTTGATCAAGATTGACATTTCATTAGCCACAATTTAAAAACAAGAAATAATTGACCCCTATTACCACCAGATGGTGCTGTATGTTTATTTTCCAAAATATGCTAAGGTCTCCTCTCAGTCTAAGTGTTCACATTAAAATATGAAGGAAATGACACCTTTTTGTATAATGTCAGAGGCTTCATTGAAGACCACACTCTTATTAATCTGTGCTTTATTCCATCGCCCTGTGTACAGATCATGTAAACTGCGTATCTTTTTTAGGTTACCGAAACACAGAAGAATTACTATAATGAAAAAAACGTTTATCCACTTGGTTTGTTCAGATTATGTCCTCAAGCTCCACTATGGTGTATATAATTAGCTTAAAGAACAAATGCTTGTTGATGCTTAGGATGAAGAAACAATGCTGCTAAATTTAGGCTAGCAACACAGACATATTTCCCAGTCACTTGGTCATTTGTGCTGTGTTTGTGTAGTCTTTTCCTCAGCCAGTAGGAGGATGTGCTGCTCAATGTTTCTGTAGGATGCAGCATCACCACACATAACAGTTTCCATTAGATTACATCACAGCTTAAAGCCCACCTCTGTCTCTCTTTGTCCCTCCATCCCACCTCATCCACTCCTCCTCGTAAGCCATGCGTGGGTTGGCAGCGAGGCATGCACACACATACAAGGAGCTTTCTGACATCACAGAGTGTGTTGCAGCCCACACGGGGGATTCTTAAGACTGTAACATGCTAGGATTGAGTTGCATCACAGCTTGGATGCTGCAGAAAAAAATGCTGATCCCAACGTACTGTGTTAGAGCTGTATCCAATGGATGGGGATGGGAGTAAAAAGTACTTTCGATAGTTTCAGTTACAGATTATACACTGTAAACCCAGATTTGCTACTTATTCTTTCATGTTTCATGTTTCTTCATTACTAAATCACATTAGTTGTTTGTAATAATCAGCTTAAGTGTGCAGTGCACAGATCATATTAAAGCTATAGTGCGTAGTTTCTGTCTCCCCCATGAAGAATTCTAAGTAATGACAACAAAACTGTCGCCGTGTCCACATGATACAAGCCTTCCGTGATCGCGCACGCGCCCCTGCCCCCACCCCTCCTCCACGCAGTTGCTAGTAGCCAAGGAGGACATGGAGGATTAAAAAAAAAACATATGATGGACTCTTCGGAAGAGGAAATTATCTTCACTCGAGTTTCTGCGTGGGAAAGTCACCTAACGACACAATCTTCTGAACATAGCCATACTGAGAAATACAGAGAGAGTTGTGTGGAGCTGATAGTCTTAATTAGCTTTGTAGCAACTCATTTGGCAATGGCATGAATGTAACAGACGTTCATTAATATAAAAAGTTACGCACTAAAGCTTTAACATGCTTATTTTAGACAACATGACTCCAGAAAAAAATAATGTATGTTTACTAATGATGTTTAGTAATGACTACTAATGTAAACTTCATTTGTCTACTGCATCAACTTACCGCTCTGTGTTAATACAACTTGACCTGTTAAGTTTCACCTTGTGTAAAAACTTTACACAAGGTAAAAGACTGTTTGAGGCAACAGGTTTCTAGTAATTTCTAGTAAAGTCAACTAATTCGGGATAACGGTGTAGGTAAAAGCAATGCTTAAGAGGTTAGTTTTAAACAGGAGCTTCGAGGCCTTAACTGATGTTACTGTCCTCAGATTCATAGGTAGAGAATAACAGCTTAGAAACAACATTAATAAAGACAAATAAGGCAAACGGGTTTTAACTCTGATGGATGATTTACCTTTATCTAGCAGGGAAAGAATGGGAGATTTAGTATGGAGCTTAACTGAAATATAGATGACAAAAAGAGAAATCCAATATGCCCCAGTATGTGGAAGCAGGGTTCAACTGTTACATCCCCTGGTGCCCTCTGTGTCTCTTTCTTTCCTCCTCTGCTTCATGAAAGTCAATCCCCCGTCAGAGGTCAAGCTTCATGATGTGCTTTGCTCTCTGTTAGTTATCGCGATCACAAAAAATCCATTCATCACTAAAATCTAGGAGGTCCCGTTTTGCTTTGTTCCTTCGTTTGATGAAACGTGCCGGTGTTTTGTTTTTGATGGGAAATCAGAACCTACCATATGCTGGTCTCAGCTTGGTACACAGCAGTGACAACACAGGCTGCCAGATCAATTGTGTGATCACTCTGTGATTTCAAGCCACAGAGAAGAACTCCAGAGAGAGGAAGACAGAGGTAGAATATTTTCAGTGGAAAGAAAGGAGGAGAACAAGACGTTTTTCTTCATCTGTATACAGTTACAGCTTTAAAACATGTTGTTTACGGAAGCTCATAGTTGTGATAGTTGCATTCAAGGATGCCTGTGGTATGCCAAAATAGCAGTGGAGCACTGTCTTGATTTATTTAGGAGACGTTTCAAAATTAGAGTCTTCTTGACTTCTTGGCTAGTGGTGAAGGGGGCTGGATGAAAGCAAAGTGAGGAAGGTGAGAAATCCAAGAAGTCAGTGAGAGAGAGAGGGCGAGTCAACAGAGAGAGAGGAAAGAGGAGAGGCCCACCAGATGACACTGGAGTGAAAAATATGGCGGTGGCGAGCAGAGAGGGGAAGAGATGCATCTGTTACATATTATCAGGGCTTCCTCCCTGCAGGTAGTGCAGCTGAGAGCTTGGTAAACAAGTAGAGAGGTGAGTGTGTGTCTGTATTAGCACAATTTCTGTGTGTGGGAGTACTTTTTTATATACAGGTGATTTCAAATAAAATCAAAAGTGCAACCCACCCCAAAATTATAACTTCTTTTACATAAATAAAGAGATTTGAGAAAGAAGAAAAAGCACAAATTGTTGCAGAAAAATTCACCAGAATGTAGAAAATGAAGTGTTTGACACACACAATTTTAATTTTGCTCATAAGTGGAGATCTCAACCACCCCAATGTTGACCCCAAAAGTTACGCCCTTGATACATTTTAATTCCCAGATTCCAAAGCATGATTCTCCCTGCAGCCCTTTGGAGAGAGTATAATATTTGATCATTAGCAGTCAGTGCTTTTGGGTTTCTGTCAGACCTCTGTGAACTCTATTGTTGGGGCTGTGACATCTGCCTGGATCTGGTTTTGTCTGTTAAGCCATCGTGACTCATTTGTCATTTTAACTACAGGATCTTCTTCTGTTCGTTCCAAATAATGCTTGCTCTTTACAAGAAAAATTCTCCCAGTAGAAACAAACTTGATGAGCCTGTTCTTCCAAAGTTTCATTCAAGGAGTGAAGACCTACAGCGGGGAAATGCACAGAGCCCACCAAAATGCTGCTAAATGCTACTACTAAATACACATAAAGTAGTATTTAGACGCTGAACCCCTCACACACTATTTGACAACAGAAGAGGCTTTTTTCTCCTGTGTGTACATTCGCAGGCAGCCTTCCGATGTTTTGTGGATACAGCAGGTCCAGCACCACACAGTCACATTATTGTTGCAGCAACAGAGCGATGCTTTTTAATCCAGGACATTATATCAGGCAATACAAATCTTTAATATGTAGACAGAAAATGAGAAGAAGGTTTAAGAGTTTAAAATGGCTCCTAACTCTAATACTGAGCCACAATTGTCCTAGTCTATATCCACAACGTTCCACTTCCGAGATTGCTCTGGTGCTGCCGGAAATTCCGCAGGATGTCACTATTTTCGCCCGGATGTCCCGTTACCTTCGGCTTTCTTTGCGTTGTCATTTTAAACTCCGGTGGATTTATGAGGACTATGGTTAACTGCTCCTCAGATCTCTGCAGGGTAAATCCAGACAGCTAGCTAGACTATCTGTCCAATCTGAGTTTTCTGTTGCACGACTAAAACTTTTAAACGTACACACGTGCCACCAAGGCTTTTTTGCAGCGGCACCGTGGCTCCGCTCGGCACTTAGCACTGACCAAGACTATTGTGAATAAAGAAATGCCAATAAACCGGAGCAGGTTTTTCTCCCATCCCAGAATGCTGTGTGGACTAGTCAGACCTTCATCCGCAGCACTGTGGAGGAAGGTCTGGTAATGCAAGACTACAATTGTCCTGAATGCTAGCGGAGCAGTTCATATGTGTTTGCCTATTCACACATTATTATAAATTGTGTACATACAGTACGTGCCTCTGTCTGCCGTGTTTATGTATGTGCACCTATGTTCTCTTTGATTTAAAAGCCTGCCTCAGCCATGGTGAGAGTGCCTCTGGCCTCCCATGGAGGTGCGCAGTATTTTATTGTGATGGGCTGGGCTAAGCATTTTGGGAGCCATACAATACATATAATAATACAGCAAAGCAACACAGCGCTGTGCACACTATCAACATAACACAAGCCTGCAGGTGAGGCCTCATCCCAGCTGAAATCTCTTTAGCTGAAAAATAAAAGTAGACAGGCAAATGGGCTGGTGAATGTGGTGTGTGTGTGTGTGTGTGTGTGTGTGTGTGTGTGTGTGTGTGTGTGTGTGTGTGTGTGTGTGTGTGTGTGTGTGTGTGTGTGTGTGTGTGTGTATACGCATGTATGTATGCCTATTTATAGCAAATGACTAAAGTGCTGAGGGGACTGAACTAGGGTTGAAAGCGGGGACACAGTTTAGTGTGACACCATGTGCTGGCTGGCAGTAAGGCAGAGGTTATTTATGGGTGCAAACCAATCAGATCCTTGTCCTCTTTCTCGCTCTCTCTCAGAATCAGCTATATTGGCCAGGTTTGCGTAGACAAACAAGGAATTTGACTCTAATCTCCTTCTTTCCTATATTTAGGTAGAGCTTTTGAAGTGTGCGGTTGAACCTTGTTTGTGGAATATGACTGAACCTGAATCTTATATCTGCTCTTTCTGTATGTACTGAAGTTTTGACTATACATGCTAGAAAAGGCTTTTTTTTCCCACAGAGTGGATGACCGAGCCATGCATGATGCAGCCACAGATGCAGGAAAAGAAGAAAAACATATAAGTGGGCAGTAATAAGAGTTTACCTTGCATTGCCAGTACTATGAATTACTGTATTGAACAGATAGATATCAATGAGGATTATTTTATTTGTGTGTATAAATATATATCTGGTGTGTTCAAAAATTAAGCATCTGCAATATGTGTGAGTGCAGTCTCTTTACATACTCTTTGTGTGTTTGTGAGTGACGTCGCTGCCCACCAGAGCATGACAGGTGGCCACAAGCAGGGAGATGTGGGTAATATTACCCACACTCCTCGCTCCTTTATTTATCCCCTCCGCCCTCATAACTCCATTCTCTGCCCCAAGGGTCTGGCTACTCTTTCATCAATGACGTAGACATACTGCTGTTATCGCTCTCCTCCTCATCCCTGTAATTTCTTTTGCACTATTGTGTTTTTGCATGCAGGCAGCAACTGGATGATTTTAGTTCCTACAGTATGAATCACTCTCCTTTTCTCTCTTAAATGTTATGATTCACAGGCCTGGCAGTGGTTTTCTATTTCTGAAGAGCTGTCAGGCACTCTGTACTCTTTCTGACAATCCCCCAACTTCTGAGATTCAGCTTTGTATCTTCTGTAATCTTGCACACAATGTAAACAAGAGAGCTCAGCCACAGCTACTAGAAAGAAACATTTTGGTTAATAAGGCTCTCACAAAATTGTTGAAGTTATTGTATTGTCATTTCTAAATGCTACAGTAGGCCATACTTGCTAATTTGAGTTAACAATGAATATGTTAGCATGCTGACGTTAGCATTTCGCTCAAGCAGCCCTGTTCCGATGGCAATGTGATATCATGACTTTGCGTAAACATACACGCCCACTTTCTTAAGCCAAGTGGCGTGTTACCTGTACGCATTTTGAGCTATCTGCGTGTATGTCTGCACTGTATACAGCGGACGGCACTGTATGAAGCAGACATAAATCGCGAGAATGAGTTTAGGAAACGTGACACGCGGGTTGGGTTTAGGAAAAGAAGAACCGATTGGGTTTAGGAAAAGTAGAACGGGGTTGACTTTAGTAAAAGAAGAAAGCAACGGTTGAGTTTAGGAAACGTGACACGTGGGACACAATCCCCAGTCTCCTGGGTGAAAGTTCTGTGTTTTACCCATCCTCCACCCCGACCAACCTCCCTGCACGGATTTTTGCCCTTTCATACTACTCACTACTGCGTAAATTCACACGCAATCGCAAGGTAATGTAAGTCAATGGAGGCCAAACGGCGTTGATAGACACGTTAAAAAGCGAGTATGTGTCTTGATAACACACCAATAATAGCATACGAATTGGCGTGTCATACACGCGACATTTCATGAGATCAGTCTGGTTTCTTTAAAGCTGAAAATTATAGGGCTACTTGTATATAAACGCCTATGCAAACATACATGAAGGCTGGGACAGAACTAAGCATGGATGCACAGCAGGACTTCAGTTCTCAACAAGAGTAAATTAATGTATTACCATGACACACAATCTTAGCTATTGCCAAAATTCATTTGAATTATATGTAAAGGAATACATTTTTGAAAAAGGCTTATTTTCATTCTTGCCGAGAGTTAGACGAGTAGATCAAAACATCTCTCATTTGAACGATAAATATGACACTACATCCACTAGTCGGTTAGCTTAGCGTAGCGCAAAAACTGAAAAAACAGGGAGACTGCTAGCCTAGCTCTGTCCAAAGGTGACAAAATCCACCTACCAGCAACTTTAATGTGTAATACCATGAAATTAAAGAGAGAAAGTAAATAATTCCTTTCAGCATGATACCAAAAAAAGCATGTGCACTGCTTTCGTCATCTTGTTTTACAGCCCTGTCATTTATAGATCACCTGTAACAGTCTAACTGCATCTGTGTGAGTTAGTGTGCACAAGTTGTTGTAGCTACACACACGTGTCTGAACTTTGGATAAAATGGTGTTACACTTTAGTCTACACCCAGATCATTTGCTGTAAATTGGAAATAGCAAACACGGGTTGTGATTTTGCTTCACATTATGTCAAACACAATTTGCCCAAAGAGGGGTTTTGTGAAGGTTGTTGTGCAGTAAACTAGGCTAGAATAAAGCTGCTGCTGTCATACCGGTTGATTCACAATGTGCCTACCAGTGCAGCCACTTCCTGCTCATGTGTATAACATCTATCCTCCATCGCACACCCATCTACTCCCCCTCTATTTCAAGCTCTTCCACCACACCCTCCCTTTTTTTCACATCTCCCTGTCGTCTCTCCTCAGCCTCCATCTCCTCCACCTCTCAGACCTCCTTGATGCCACACTGCAAGGTCTCACTGGTAAGCTACATTGTAGCTTTTGATCCCTTGGTGTTGTGTCTGATGAGGCTCCACCGGGGCTCTGAGCTGTACTGACCTTTCCAATGGGCCCTCCCATGTCACGCTCATCTAAAGACCCCTGGAGAGAGGCCCGGGGAAATATTGACATTTTCTAATATCAAAAGCAGCTGACATCTTTCTATTTACAGCATGTGTGTGTGTGTGTGTGTGTGTGTGTGTGTGTGTGTGTGTGTGTGTGTGTGTGTAATTGATGGAAATTCCCGTTTTCCTTGTTGCCTTGTTTTGTTGTAAATGTGTTTTTGTCTTTGTTTATACTACAATATTTCTTAACAGAAGTGTGTGTGTGTGTGTGTGTGTGTGTGTGTGTGTGTGTGTGTGTGTGTGTGGCACGTGACTGTGAATATGGTGTAAGTGACCTGCACAGCTTACAGATGGAGAGGCAGGTTTTAAAGTCATGCATAGCTGATTAATACTGATTAGTCTAGATCTTACTGAGGTGTTATCCTCCTGGGTCTCATCAGCTTTCTGGGTGAGAGGGCATATTGACTAATATTTGTAACATAAAAGATTTTTCAAGTTAATTAATGGCCCATAACAAAGTTCCTTGATTGTATTTGCCTCAGCTCACAAGGATACAACACGCAAAGTCAGTCAATACTTGTCACATGTACACAGGAGCTCTATAGAAGGATCAATAAGCAGCACAAATGGCAAGTCTGTTCCGTGTTGTCCAGTTAGCAGTGTATTCAAATCTAGTCTAAATCACTGCATGACCAAGTATTGATGGAAATAATTAAGAGAATGTAAATACCATATAATTCAGTGCCTGAGAGAAAGTACCAGAGAACCAAAAGATATGAGCGCAGACAGACATTTCTACAATATGAACAAAGGCTGCAATTTATAGGTCAGCAGCAGCAAACAAAAACATGGCACAATACCATTCACTAGTGCTTTATATGGAACCCATGTATTTCTGTGGACCTTGTGAGAAATTACTATTTTTCTACAAGATCTATTTATATAGAATGTAGAATGTATAATGTATAATATGTGAATCACAGCTATGAGAGGACTCATTAAAATGTAAATTAGTTCATTTATAAGAGCAACTAATACAATGTCTGTTCTTCATTGTGACTTCAGGAATCCTTTCACAGCAGTAATTTCTGTAGCCACTGCTTTACTTTTAAAATGCAAATGTATGTCTGAGCAAAAAGTAGTTTTAGTAATACTAACAATAATAAAGAGACATGTTGTCAGTCAGGCAACATGTTGATTCTGGTTTACAAAATCCTGCTTGTTGCAGCCCAATGGGGTGTTTATTTGTCACGATCTTCAGAGAAAGGTGGACCCAAATGCAGAGAGCGCAGGCAAAGTTAAGTTGAGCAGAAGATTTATTTCTCAACATAATCCAAATGACACAGGAAATCCATAACCAGGAACGCTGAGAACAGGGTTGAAGCCAAACAGAACTTGCAAACAATACACACAGAAACAGAAGACGGAAAACTACAATGACCTGGCATCAGACAAGGGAAACACAAAGACTACATACACAGGATAACGAGGACTAACAAGGGACAGGTGACACAACAGGTGGGGCAGGACAATCAGACAAGGCGGGAAAACACAGGAAGAAAAACTAGACAAGACAAGACAGAAAACAGACTATCAAAATAAAACAGGAAACAGAACATACAGACACACACGGGAAAACAAGACAGGAACTACAACTAGACAAGACAAGGGAGGAAACACGGGCTACAACAGAAAACAGAACAAATACACAACGATAACAGGAAACAAGAACAGAACCTCAAAACCAACAGAAACTCAAACTCAAAACCATGACATTATTCAACCAAAAGGGTTCATGTTGTGTGCAGGAGAGAACAGGCAATCATCTTGACCAGACCACAGAGAGATAAGCTGGGCTGATATTGCGAGGTTAGTTACCATGATGTCAAGGTAAGTCAAGGTAAGTTAAAGACATAAAAAAGATAACTGAGTGCTTGTAAATTGTGAAGAGAACAGTGTCTAACATAGTTTTTGTTTTCATTAGAGCTGTCAATGGATTAAAAAATGTAATCTAATTAATTACATACTCTGTGATTAATTAATCGAAATTAATCAAATACATAATAAACGGTGCCTGAAAAAAAAAGGGTACTAAACAACAGTTGGTGACACTAAATAACGGCTTGTTTATTGCTAAGGCCATATGGTCAAAATTAAATGATTTAATAATAATGTATAACTATAACAATAACTTATTTCACTAGTAAATTGCTGTTGAATGACAAAACAACCACCAGATGGGAAAAGGACATTTACAATAACTTCAAATGCACCACGAGTCTGTAGTTTACAAATTTCATGGAACGCACCGTCTGTGTTGTTTTTCCGACGGTAGCTGCAGATTGTTACATCCCGGTGTTGAATCCTCTACAGTAAAACACAGTCAAACTTTACACCGTTTAGCGTTAGCTGTCAGCATTTTAACTGTGTTTAAATCCAGCTACTAGCTAGCGGTAGGCTAACGTTAGCTGCTGTCGAGTATAGTGTTAACTAGCTAGCGGTAGGCTAACGTTAGCTGCTGTCGAGTATAGTGTTAACTAGCTAACGGTATGCTAACGTTAGCTGCTGTCGTGTATAGTGTTAACTAGCTAGCGGTAGGTTAACGTTAGCTGCTGTCGAGTATAGTGTTAACTAGCTAACGGTATGCTAACGTTAGCTGCTGTCGTGTATAGTGTTAACTAGCGTCACTTGCAGCAGTGTTTGTGTTGCCTGTATCGTCTGTTTCGGAGCATCAGAGAGAAGCGCAGACATATCAGTGGCACCAGATTTCGGTAGCCAGGGTTGGCAGGAAGAAGATTTTTACAAGTAAATGTTCCAATTAATGATCCAGGCAGCACATTCTCGTCTCCCTCCTTCATTTTACAGTCGAATGGTGGCTAGAACAACTAGAATCGATTTTGAATCGGTGGAGCTTGAATCGCGCCCCTATTAGATATAGATAGATAGTCTTTTTGTGTGCACACAATGTGTTACCCAATAGATTTTGTAAAATGTATCTTTTATCAGATCTTTTATCTGATGATGGATGTTTTAATTAGCATGGACTTTACAACATAGCAAACATTCATTTAAGAGGCTTTGCAAAAACAATAATCACATGCATGAATTTAATAATTTTCTTCTCAATGGAATAATATGATAATACATTGAACCATAATAATTTTTGTGTCATTCAGAATGATTTGAGACAGCACTACACAGCAGGCGATGCAACTGGTTAGCTGACAGAACTGAAGGGAAAGTTCCACAGTTTGGGAAACACACTTTTACAGATAGTTAGATGAGAAGATTGATACCACTCACATGTTTTTATGGTAAGTACAAAGGTATTGCCAGCTAACTTAGCTTAGCATAAAGACTGGAAATGAGGGGGGGGGGGGGGGGGGCAGCCTGTCTGCGCTGTCCAAAGGTAACAAAATCTGCCTACTAGCACACACAAAATCATTTTTTGTTTAATCTGTTTAAAAAAATCAAAGTATTAGAATTACAATTCTCTGTTTTATGTAAGGTTATGTTACTGAACATTTTCTAGGACTTTTTCTAGGCCAGAAACAGTAACCTCCTGGAATATCAACTGGTTGCCTGGCAACTGGTCCTTTTTTGTAAAATTGACCTCAAGTGGGGCCATGGTGTTCATGGTCATTGGAAGGTGGATGGATGATTTGTTTAGGAGATGAGTTGCACCCTGATTAGTACAGGCCATCAAACATTTGCTAACACATGATATGGTGGTATTCTGTCAGAAGTCACCACATGATTTATTTAGCAGTTATTTTGGGGTAAAGCACATTGCATCATACCCAAACATACAGTATATCTCTATTAACATTCAGCCACTCACTGCTATCTCATATAGTGATATACTCATATACTATCTCCATTTTTACTTTATTTATATCTGCCACCCTCCTATATATTATCTTTACCTGAAGGCTGTAGGCACAGAGAAGCTGCTTCACAGCTATCTGCTAGTCATGAACTCTGCGATGGCCGAGAAAACTTGATCATGCAATTTGTATTATAGATGCCTTGGGGACCAAGGCGAGAGCAAACACATTGCAAAGAGAAAGCCACATTACAGTGTATCTATAGTTTTAGAGAGAGACATTATACTGTGTTTCAATAAAACTGCCTGCACAGAACATTGCTGACTGAATAACTTGTCAAAGGCAGCTGCATGATTCTGGTTTCCATAAATAACACATGGGATTGGAAATGAAGGTGTGCTTATCCTCTTGCATGTATACTTGGATGTGGATGGAAATGTATATTTACGTTGCTCAGCCACGCATGCATATGCAGTACACAACCACCACACACATGTTTTGCTGTCATGCACTCTTGTTGTGATTACTGAGCATTTTTGGGTCTTGTGGTGAGACAGAGTCATAAATCTCTGACAGGGAGACGGACAACCCGACAGATGGGAGCAGAGAGACTGAGTCTGCAATTCATTTACTGTAAGAGCAGCACGTCTTTGATGCTGGGACCATTTGTCATTCCCACTTAGCAGCACAACTTAGCAAAATTGATCTTGGACGTGAACACAAATGAGATAAGATATCATGGTACATACTATTGAAGTTAAAACAACCTAGATACAGAAGATTAAGAGTTTTCTAGCAAACAAATAAAACTGTGAAAACAGACAAGGGGTTAGAGTGAGGGTATTAGCATTTTGAGTTATTTTTAAAACTTGAAGTAAGTTTAACATTTTGGGTTATGCTTATGAGCTTTCTTACTACGGGTTAGATGAGAAGACTGATAGCACTCTTGTGTCCGTATGGTAAATATGTAGCTGGAGATGGCAGCTGGATAGCTTAGCTTAGCACAAAGACTGGAAACAGGGGGAACCAGCATGCCTGGCTCTGCAACAAAACTGCCTACCAGGACCTCTAAAGCTTGCTAATTAGTTATATCTTTTGTTTAATTCGTACTATTTGTCGTTTCACAAGGGGCTATGTGCAAGACTCTTTACCAGCACCAGTAACTTCCTGGAGTCACCTCTGGTTGCCTGGCAACTTGTCCCAGCAGAGAAAATAATATAAATAATATATTTTGTTACCTTTAGACAGAGCCAGACAAGCTGTTTCCACAAGTTTCCATTATTTGTTAAGTTAGTCATATAAATTAAAACTCGGTAGGCGGTCACAGACTATGATCATTTGTCAACAGTCCATAATATACAGTATATACAAATAAACCACCCAGTCACAGTATCAACTGCATTCAACTGTCACTCACTGATGCCTCCTGATGATTCCTGTTGCCCCATCACTCAGCCCTGGTGACACCTGCACTTCCTCTGCCTCCTGAGTAAGTTTCTGTGTTTTTGCTGCAAATGAGGCGAGAAAACTGTCAGAGATGTGTTCCCATGACAACCTCTTTCCAGCATTACCAACATAAAGTGTCAGGCTATATATGTGTGTGTGTGTGTGTGTGTGTGTGTGTGTGTGTGTGTGTGTGTGTGTGTGTGTGTGTGTGTGTGTGTGTGTGTGTGTGAGAGAGAGAGTGAGTTGATGTGGGTGGAAAAAATTTCAAATCAAGCATAGAGAAACTTTAAAATACATGTAAAGTATGTGGGTGAAAGGTGATCCTTGATATGGCCAGTTTTTTCAAACTGGAAATGAATATTATGCACACACATGATTATACATAATCTATAATTAGCATTTTTACTCCATATGCATAATTCTTTCATATATTTCCTAACACTCCAAGTGGGCACCTTCTTTTAATATCCGCGCATGAATGGTAAATAAATCACAGCTGCATTGACATTTATGGGAACATGCACGCAAACACATGCTTGCACACACCCATTTAGGGTACACCTTGTGAGCAAGATAAAATTGTAGCAGGCTGAGATCCCAGCAGATAGATTGTGCTGAATATGTTGTTATTTGCATCACGTCCAGCTCAGCGGTGAAGGACTTCTTCAAGTGTTGCTATGCCACAAGAATTTCCTCCCTGAAAACATTACGAAAAATAGTAAATGTAATTAACATTTTACACAGTGGATGGAGGAAACACTTAACTGATGATGTCAACTTATCTTTTAAGGTTTTACCACATCTTGAGATTATTATCTTTAGTTGAAAATAGGTCATGGTTAGTGATATTGCCTCTTCTTGTGAAACAAATCATCTTGTGACATGTTTCTGGCGCCTGTCAGCTCATGGCCTGAAGTATTCACTTACAGTGTACTCCTTCACGTCCTGCCTATCTTGTTTGTCATTCTCTCCTTCCTGTAGTTGATTTCAGTCTAACTCTCCACTTTTCCCCTTAATCTATCTTTTATCTCTCTCATCCAGCCTTCTCTCCCTGTTCCTTCTCGTCTTCATACCTCAATTACATGGAAGAGCGAAATCTTTTTCCACATCTGTTGTTGAAGTTCTTTGATATTCAGTTTCCACAAAAACAACTCCAAGTATTTAAAAAAAATCTTTTACACACAGCTATTGCAAGACCAAGCACATCTTTAAAGTTGCAATTTCGAGATACAATCTCTGAAACTCCAATTTATAAACCTTCCCCTCAGGGACCTGAACCTGTATTTCATACATGTCAAACTAAATGAATCTCTGCCTCTACCTCTTTCTCTCTCTGACACATGAAATACAGCAGAAGTAACAACGGCTTCTTGGCTTTTACTGGACGCTGCACACACAACTGCACAACTGAAAGACATACAGCAAGGCAGAGGGGAATTACATTTACTAATGTATCTGCCAAGGTTGGAATGCTGTGTTGGAACATGGTTGCTTGACCTCTGGGACGCCTGGCAAGAACATAAGTCTCTGTCATGACAGGTTGGGGTGAAGAACTGGTACATCTTGGCTGAAGGGGAGAATAGCTTTACAGAGCGCGCCGGCATCGCTTTTCTTTTATGTGTCATAGTACCTTGGTATTTACGAGGGTTGACAGTGCACATACTGTAATAGGATTGCAAGGAACAGATTGGAAATCAGTGCAGTATGGTGTCAGATTTGGTGTTAGACTGTTTGGAGCTGAGAATAGTCAGATTCAGTTTCATGTGTGTAAAACCTAATCATTGGTGAAGATAGACTTAAATTGCATTATATTCAAAATTTGATAGACTGATGCATTTTAATAACATTTTAGTGTTTGTATGCAAAATCATGCAAAATTGCCCTGAGTCACAGTCAGAAAATTTGAGGTTATTACAGATTATGATGTTTCTAACATTTATTCAGTCTGATCAAATCTCATTATTATAACCACATTGCAAACAAGGGCGTAAATCCCAGGGGGGTCGGGGGGGGTCAGGATCCCCCCCCCCCCCCCCCCCCCTTCTCAGGGTTGTCCCCCCCTAGAAATATGATTAAAACAATGCTGTGTATTGTAAATAACATAATGATGTATACTTAAAATATCTGTGTAAGTAGTAAAACAATACAAACCCCAAAAAATGCTTTTTAAGTTTAGAAACATTTTGAGTCCCCCCTCCCTTGCCTCACAGTGGTTTGGTCCACTGCATGCTGTACGTTACCCATCTTCACTCGACTCACAGTCACATCGGTAGTGACAGGAATGTGTCTTGTAAGTAGGCGGTTCAAGGCTGTCTTATTCACATTAAACATCGGATGAAGTTGTTCTTTTCTCAAGTAGAAATGATGCTGAGTAATTAATGAATTAGTTGTGTATGTTAGTGTAATATAATGTAACGTTAGCTAGCTTGTTTAATAGCTTGTTGGATAGAAATGCACCCACTACAACTAACGTTACCACGGCGATAAGCCTAACTGACATTAGGGTTAATGTTGAAGATCTAGCTACAGTTGTGTTTGAAGTGGCTGATCAGTGGGTTTGCTGCAGTTAAATATATATCCTCTGTCCCAGACCAAACCTAATATTTATGCGGAGAACGCAAGTATTTTTGTGGCTTGTGTACACATGTCCTCTACCAGTATAATTGTGGCTGTATTATTTGTGTCCCTTTCAAAAGTTGCTCTTCAGAAATTTTATGTTTATTGTCCCCCCCTACTGTTAGATCAGATTTACGCCCATGATTGCAAACCATAAGTATTTCCAATAAATATGGCGGCCTTCACTGGCCTCCTTTTACATGACTGTTTTGCAGTAGGGACATGGCAGCGTTTTGTCCCTAATTTCTCTTTTTAGGAGTTTGAGTGTTTGCCAATTTCTTCTGTGTCCTGCCTACATGTTGCACAATGCCCTTTTAGTGAAGGAGAGCTGGTTGGGTATGATAATGTCAGTGTTTGTGAAACTTGTTGTGCACTAAGGTGTAGGGACACCGCCAACACGGAAGGCACAATTCACACATTTCTAACCTTTTTTGGTGGGCGGCTGAACTTTGAATGTGACTGCTCCTCACAATGCTGAAACGATATGAATGCTGAGAGATTTTAGTTTTCCAACAGCATTTCTTTCTCTTGTACTTCACAGGAATGGCCTCAAGTTGGTTTGTGCGATACTGTGCATAATCCTGATCTGTCTCAATGAATACCACCTTTATTGAGCACCAACATGATGAATTTTAAGCTAATATCACATTATCAATCAAGAGATGAGACGTGACCTTTACATAGGCCAACGTTGTGTTTTGACCTGTGTGTGTGTGTTTGTGATAGAGGTGTATGTGTGTGCTTGGATTTGTTTGTAATGTCACTATGCTTGTTTCCACCACAGCTGTAAGCCTTATCACTGTGTGGTTGTGCAAACTTGTTTGGTTATGGCGAAAAGCTTTCCTGTGAAGCCAGCTAAGAAACAAACTTTCTCAAGCCTCATACTGTAATCAATGTTCCCAACAGTAATTAAAGAAGTACTCAGATCCTTCATGTACTGTAAGTAAAAGTACCAATATAGCTATGTAGAAATGCTATGTATAGTAAAAATAATATATGACTCTATGCATTATTAGATTCTTAATACTGATGCAACAATGTGCAAGTAGCATTTTACTTTTGTAGGTTACAGTACAGTCAAGTCAGTTAGGTATGTTAGTGCAGCGGTTCCCAACCTAAGGGTCTGGCCCCTTCTAAGGGTCACAAGATAAACTTGAATTGCCATGAGAATAGGAAATAAGAAAAAACGAGCTTAATGAGTAATAAATAATGAAAAAAATATGTTTTGTTCATCACTTGAGGAAATTCTATTATAGTCTTTTTCTCTTACTTGGCACTCTGTATGCATACTCACATACTTCCACACCCCAGTTCTCTTTCATGCCTCTTTGCTAGTTTTTGTCATTCTACAGTGTATGTTTCAAAGGACTCAATAGTCTAGTTTTAGACTCTCTTAATTAATTCCCATGATAAAAGATTCTTTTCAACTGCTCAGACTCAGATGTTGCTGCTGTAAAGTATCAAGAAGGAGAGAGAGGAAGGTTCAGCCAGATGCGGCGTCAGCCGATTTTGCCGGGGCTTCAGCCCCAAATGTTTTGAGTGTAGCACCGAATGTGTTTGTGTGTTGCTTTAGTGTCCACTTTCTCTCAAATAGAGATGAGCAGCGCGGCTTCCGTGGTCTGTGCAGCTTCAGGTTTATAAAGGACGCTCTCTGCTGTCGACATGCTGCGGCAGATGTGATGCGTTCGTGCTCTGTGTATTTCTGCCGTAGTTTCGGTTTTCCACCTCCGATGTAGAGCAGCCGACAGCCACTTCCCTAGCTAAACTTTGTGTCATTCAGAGACCAGAGTCTCAAACGGGACTCTGAGTCTGTCAGAAGGTCTGAGATCTACCATATCAGCAGAGCGATCACGTAATGCACAGCAGACTATGGTGCAGGTAGATTATTTTCTGAAATATAGTTACTGTATTCTTGTAATAGCCTATTATCACTTTATTTTTCTCAAAATATCACGACTCCTTCAAATCACAGAGAACACAGATATATATGTATTTTGAATGTGCACAAAGTTTTGAACATGAGCAGAAATGTTGCTCAAACAACAGTCCAGGGGTTTATTAATTCATTAAAATGAATGAATGTATCATTGAGGTGAATAATTGTCATGTGCACATTTAAGGAGGTTACTTCCCCAACAAAAGACGCAAAACAGGAGGGAAGAGTAAATGATGCCTAGGCTACATGTGTGCTGACAAAGAAATAATTAGAAATGTTGATCTACAGGAGAATAAATAGTTGAAAGCAATACAGAATGCCTGAGAGCCTTACTGCAAAACATTCCATTATGTTTTTATTTTTTGAATTGTCCCCTATGTTTCCCTTTACATAAAGATATTTTCAGAATAAATTGATTCAGAAAAAGGTAGAAATAGGTGCATAAAAATTCATCAGAATGCAGGAAATTAAGTTTTTAACGCAAAAAAAAAATTCTGCGGGAGGAACCCCAGACACCCCACATCGTAAGTTGCCACACAGACCTGGAAACAAAACCTTGGCCTTTGGTTTGCCAGGCTAGTTATGATTAGGCCAAATGTTGGTGCCATCTAACTAACATCTACAAACTGGGCAGCTAAAATGAACATTCACCGGCTATTAACAAGCTGGGTAAACCAGTTGTTGTTTTTCATTGCATTAACTTTATTTAAATGGGCCTGGGCTAAGCCCCGAACCTCCTCAAGTCCTGGAAACGCCCCTGGGTTCAGCTATCTGGATACCAGATCTATGGGTGGAAGTGGTTGTGGACGAGATGGGGAGAACCACCTCACTCGTTGTGAAGGTGCAGGGAAGTCAAAGTGTAATGCTGCTGAAAGTTACTTTATCTGCTCATGCTGTGTCCGCTGACTCTTGATTTTGGTTAGGTTAGTTTGGTTAGGTTGAACATGATTTGTGCACATGCGTAGGGACACACACTTACACACAAACACTTGTCTGACCGAACCGTGCTAATCAGCTGCTTAGCTGAGGTAGATTTGTCCAGAGTATTTGACTAGTCACGTCCTCGTGAAGTGGCTGAGGAGACAGGGAGCTTGAGAGGGTAGCTTTGGTTGGTATATGAATAGCAAGACTAATCGCCCCAGGCCATGGGAACCAGCTAGCTGCAAGCTGGATTAGTATCAACAACATTGCACTGCTGTAATTGTTTCTGATGCCTTTGCTTACAGAAACACACAGCAGACCTTTATATTAATAATGTATGTGCAGTGTTCAGATCTGCTGGTTGTGCTCAGTTAGGTTATATTGTCTTTCACAGCTTGTTTTTCAGAATTTGCAGACTAGCATTTCTCTCCTTAAAGTAAGCCATGTCTGTGTTGTTGCACATTTTAGCTCATTTACAACAAATAATTTTACATTACTGCTGACTATTTCCCAAAGGATACCCCATTCATTTAGATTGCTGCCCAATTGTTTACATTCCTGTCATATGAGAAGCTAATTGCAGAGATTTGAACCTTGCTTCATAATCCTTCACAGTGAACACCATGTCCTCTTTTATTTTTGCCAAAGTTGAAAAGAATCATGTTAATTTGAAGGCCTCTTGCAGCAGGTCAAGCTAAAATCTGCAAAAAATATGATCATTGATGGCCTTCAAACAAAATAGTATCCCTCTTGATAGTACTGCATATCAATACCTAAGCAGTAAGAAAATCATTACGCAGCAGCACTTAGTTCCTTCGGGATCGAAGAAGTCCTAACAGCTTCTGACCTTCAATGATCACCTCCCAACTTGAGAAACATGTTGGTTGTAATTGAATCCTGTCAGATATGAGGGCATTGTATCTCAACCCTTCTACCCAGTCAATGTCATTTATCATTCGCTATTGACTCTCCCGTTCAATATTTCGGATACGTAAAGGCACGGTTAAAATTAATGAAGGGTGCAGGTGTGTAGGTCACAGAGCAACCGAAATGAGCACCATTCTAATGAACCCTGCAGATATTCTTTGAAATCAGAAGTGCACATGACTTTTGCAGCATAACAACCCACCCCCACAACATTGGATGCCTGGAGCGTTATCAATTTATGTCCAGCAAATTTTTGGGAAAAATCAAATGTTGTAAAAGTTTAAACCAGAGGCACCTTTAGGCCAAAATATGTCTGCTTCTTCTTGTGAGGCTGTGCATGGATATGAGGAATGACCTGAATTGAAATGACAGTGAGTAGAAGAGGGAAAAAAGAAACTGTGGAGTTTACTGTGGAGACAGGTAGATCTCCTGCTAGCTTTGCTCTTCTCTGTCTCTAACCCATTCACTTTCTATAATTCATATTCAACTAATGCATCCTGCAAAATAAAATACACAGAACAAAAAATGCTGCAGAAGATTGCAGAAGAACACTGAAATATTATTGCTCATATGATAAGAACTTAAGTGGTCAATTTGTAAGCATAGTATTGCTGGTTGTTGGCTGATAGTTTGATCTGTGAATGTGGCGGGTCACTACACACTGGGAGGTGTCAATAGAGCTATAAACGATGAACTAAGCTACATCCGTCCTCGGATTAGCAGTGTACCAGGGTGCTTGAGAAATAATTGACAAGTGGCTTTCTCTCTGACAGCTGCATCTTCTCTATCTTCTCTTGTCTTCTATCTTTTCTTCTCCTTTCTCCGAATCTTCAGCATCCTTTCTGATTTCCATTGCTATTTGCCTCAACAGATCTCTTGCTCTTAATTTATCTTCCTTGTTTAAACGTGTCAATATCTCGTCTTCCTGTTATTCCCTCACTTACTGTTTCCCTTTTCTCGCCACATACTCTTCTCATTTCCTTTCTTTCTCTTTTTTCTGCCTTGGCTCTCAAAAAAGCAAATATTCATGCCACGAAAGTGAACTTGAGGAATTCCGAATGATAATGAGAAAACCTTTTACTGAGTAACACTCTCTCTTTTCCTCTCTATCACAGTTATGCTATAAGGACATATTTTACTCTTCACAGGTAGCAGTTCTGAGGGATGACGGGGAAATAAGCGGGAATGTTTGGATAATTTTAGCAGCAATAAACACATATGTTAAACAACATGCAACTGTGAAAGACAAATGTTATCACATACATCACAGTTGATTAATCCTAATAAAAAAAATATTTGCTTCTGCAGCCCTGTTTACTTATTTTCTTTCCTGCAAATAGTCTGCAGTTATGTGCTGTGTTGACAAGGTAAACATGAGGGGGCGGCTGGTCCCCGCATCAGTAAATGCCATGACCAGGTTGCACTCTTAATTCAGTTCATAATAGCTGTAATTCTACCTGCCTATTGGAACTTAAGAAACTCAGCACAGATCCAAAATAAGCCTGCACCTTTCTTCTTGTGAGTAAATGTATGCATTAAATAGCCAAGAGGAAATATACTGGTGTACAGGAAAACTGAAGCCAGCAGCGTTTTTAAAAATCAATTTTATGTCTTTGGGAATACACTGTGCCCAGAAACGTCTGCACATTATTGATATCCAGCAACATATAAGTTTTTGTTCATGTTTTAACACAGAGAAACAGAGCTACATATTTATATATATACATATATAAACAAACTAATAATGTACAATGTGATGCTATAGCTCTATGCTATATTCAAATGGCATATTTAATATAAGGTTTCACCACTTTGCTGACGCTGTCCCTCCCAATCTAAACCCAGATCGTTTTGTGCCGTCCAATTGACGCTAAGCTAAGTGCAAACATTCGCAAAACTGATTAAAGTTTGACAGGACTTTATTGGGTAAACGTTAGTTTGATATCTTGACAGAGAAAGCACGTCCTATTTTACTCTCCCTCAAACATGATTGACTAAAGAAATAGTTTGTCTTACATTACTGCTGGTAAGACCTGAAGATACACAGAGAATGTCTCATTTACATTAAAGGTGCCCCGCCACATGTATTTCATTACTTGAAAATGTCTGAAGTTGTACCATGGACTTTTTTGCGGAAAAAATGCCTTGGTTACCTTGTTTCAAGCCATTCTAGCGTGGTATAGAAAGCCTGCAGGAAGACTCAGCTCAATTTGTGCCAGTTCTCATTAATATTCAACGAGCTAAGCTGCTTGACTCTGATTGGCTAACAGCTAGCCAATGAGAGCCTGGCTATCAGCATCCTTTACCCAGCGCAACTGGGCGAGCTCATGAATAGTAATGAGCTCAGGCAACACCACGTCAGACTGACCAGCTTTTGTAATTGGCCTGATTTCTCTGCTTATTTCTTTTCAGTGGCTAGAGCTGACAGAGGAGGTAGCAGTTTGTTTTCACATTCACGACATAACACAAACACATATGGACCTAACATATTTCAAAAAATGCAAGTAAAAATGGTTTTGTGTGGTAGGGCACCTTTATGCACATTCACTTGTGTATCACACAATAATGTTAACAAAAAAAAAAGTGTGCAAATATATGAAAACAATAAAAGAGGTAGATGCACAGGGGGCATTATTTTCATTATTTGGACACTACTGAGTGTCTTATACCGCAACATATGATTTTAATTGACATATGCCAGCCAATTATAAGTGAGTGTCTCTGACATAAGTAAAGTGAAATTAGTCTAATTGTATACAGTATGCGTGCATTCACCAGAGGATCCGCTGAGTGTGTCCATTTCAGTGTACATTTTAGCCCATGATGTGATGACGTCAGCGGCTGGAGACTATAAAGCACTGTGAGGATGAAGCCTGTGTGTAGGTAGAACATAAACATACTGCTCGGGCATGTTTAGATCTTTTTTTTTTTTACAGCACATCATAACTCTTGCCCCTATACCTCACACACTGACGTGTCAGAACAGTATGTGCTTTATGACGGAGACTGAAAGATTGTCTGGACACGCCTTAATACCATGAAGGTCACCATGTTGGCTCTGTGTCAATGTATGCTGTATATACTCTACTATACTGTTAAAACCAACAGACAACATAGTTTGAACAGTGCCTAAAACTTTAATCACTGTTGTAGCTTTGAGATAAACCACAGAAAAGAGCCTGCTATTAGCAATGTGTTAAAAAACGGATTGTTTTTTAGTGAGCAGTGTTTTTTATTTATTTTCTTCATCTCTGTACTACGGGATTTATGCCACCCCTGTCTAAAAGTGCCCTCGCCCTGTGCTTTACGGCACTAATATGAATCAGAGTTGAGTGCAGAGAGCATAGTGTGTAATATGTGTCAACTGGCTCACCTATCCATTCCATCACTCTGCCCTCTCTGCAGGTTCCTATCAGTGTTCATAGGTGGTAAACATTTAGGGACTAAACATATAGGCCTAGTTACTTTAGACCCTGATGATTTTTTTATGGCAAATATGATTTCATCTAGAAATGTATAACTTCATAAATGAGAAATCCTATTGACAACAACAACTATTTGCTTGTAAAGATATAGTAGAGTAATGGCGTCAATGAGTTTAGTTGACTTAGTTTTCACATGCCTGGTGTACAAGTAACCATGCCGTATGCCAATATAATGCTGTTATCCATTGAAGTAAGATACTTCATGTAACAGGTAATAATGATGTTGCTAAGCAGAAATGTTTTGAAATATTTGGACTGTGCAGGTATTACTTTATTTTGCAGTGTTTTTGTGTTCCATTATTTATTGGAGTGTTATCAGCCTCAGTAAAACAATGCATTCTGTTTGTGTGGGGTTTAGAGCTGCCGTCACGTTAGT
This sequence comes from Zingel zingel, assembly GCA_023566125.1. Classification (NCBI taxonomy): domain Eukaryota; kingdom Metazoa; phylum Chordata; class Actinopteri; order Perciformes; family Percidae; genus Zingel; species Zingel zingel. Next base: position 8,572,333 of record CM042325.1, on the reverse strand, counting down.
GAATCAAAACAACTCTGTGGTAACACTGTTCACTGAGAAACGCTGCCCAGAACACATCAGTGATGACCGCATATCACCAAAGATGTCACAAAACTAAAGCAAACAAACCAACAACACACACACACACACACACACACACACACACACACACACACACACACACACACACACACACACACACACACACACACACACACACACACACACACACACACACACACACACACATTACAATGCTTCTGCATGTAGATTCATAACTGGAGGCAAGGCAAGTCACTTTTGCCTTTATAAATTGCTGTCATCTCACAGTGAGGGACTGAAGATGCTGCAGAGAGCCCTGCACTAGTTGTGGGTTCTATGCCAATTTGCAGCAAGACGCCTTGGGAATATTAAAGAGACTGTATGATACATTTGTGATACTTTGATGCAAACATATGAGCCTCATCTGAATTGTAGTGCATGTGTGTCCTCAGCAGTGAGGTTAGGCCTCTATCCTCTGCACTCAATTAGTGCTATGCTACCACTTAGGCTTGCACAGGTGAAGCCAAACAGGCTGCACTAAATAAATTCATTATGCAAATACAAAGTTTGAAAGGCTCTTTTTCGCCACAGATCTTGTTATCTTTTGATCACCCTACAAATGTGGCAAATTGAACCTCTGATAATCCATTCAAAGATGCAAAATCTAAATCCCTTGATGTGCGGCCTGTGTATGTATTTACACCTGAACTGATTTACATTTCTATGGCTGCTGGGGTAACATAAAAGTGAGGGGCAAGAAACCACCGTAGCGCAACGTTCCTGCTCAGATCACCTGAACTGCACATGTTAATTGAGACATTAAACTGCCAGGATGTGTCACAGAAATCAGAGACAGGCAATTGTCATTCTGCCTGGTGGTGATACACACACACAAACACACACACACACACACACACACACACACACACACACACACACACACACACACACACACACACACACACACACACACACACACACACACACACACACACACACACACACACACAGAGTCCGTGATGACTTCCACTGAATGATTAAGGTAAACAATTGTCTGTACACGATGTGCCCGTTAGTTCAGCCTTGTGTACTGCACCACCCACCATAGTAGCCTACTCATCAACCAAGCAAACATCTATTATGCACCATATGTCTGACAACATAATACAAACACAAAAACACACATTGATTGCATGTCTTATGTTCGGCTTACGTATACTGTAGGATAGATATTATTTTCACTTAAACCAATGCAGTCCCATCAACATCTACTAACAAGGACACTTCATTAAGCAAAACATGCCGGCCAAGACCTTGACCTATTACAGTAAAATGAAAAGCAACTTTCCTAGATTGAATCATAAAAAATGACAGATGGCATTAAGATAATAACTTGACGTGCCATATGGTTTGTCACACAGAACCATCTAAGAAGCAGTCATTGGAAACTGTTTGGAAAAGGGCAGGCACTTAAAAAAAAAAATCCTTGCAGGTGATTGGATAAACCACTTGTCTATCACGTCCACCATTGTTGTTTTGAACGAACAGTCGCGGCCGTCGCACACACCTTAACCACACCTGCTCCTCACTGGATGATGATTGTTTGAATAGCTGGTTGTTCAGACAGAAACGCATTACTTCAAGCCTGACAAGATGGATTTTCGTGTGAAATGTGATCCCGCGATTTTCGCATGATCTCGTGTTGTCGTGAGAATCTAGCTACTGTACAAGGTAATTAATAGGTGTACGTGCTGTGAAAGGTGCTTTAATCTGAAGCAATGTGACAAGCCGCAGACAATTCATATGCTGGCGGCTGTGACTGGACACTGCAACATGTGCTATTCAGTCTCATTTGGACAAAAGAGCAATGATGTTGCAATGCAAATTACAGACTTTCCTTTTAAACTGGACCTCTAATGATTATTTTTCCCCTTCCTCAGCACAAAACAGAAGTTAATAATTGCTGTTTCACGTGTGCTATCATGTAGTGCTCAGGCTTTCTGTTAATCTAAAGCTGATAAAAGATACTCAGCTGCTTTCATTGCTGACCTGTTTACTTTTCCTTCTCCTATTTTTCCAACCCCTTCATCTAGCCATCTGTTCCCAGTGTTTCCTCAGCTTGAGAATAAGTGCTGATGGAAAGCGAGCATCCTGCCTGATGCCAGGTGGTCGAGTGAGGGAGGGAAGGAGAGATTGATGGAGAGAGGGAGGGAGGGAGAGAGGGGAAGCTAAAGTGTACTCCTGCGGTCAAGGCACAGCGGTGCAGTCTGCTCCGACCTGTGATAGGACAGCGGTGACCCTTCCCTGAGCTACCCTGGAAAAGTATGTTGATTTTTCCAGATCTTTGACCTTGTTTGCAGTGGATGGCTGAGAAATCACCTGATGTTTTCCCACGCTTGTCTTCTACACCCTTACATTTTATTCTTTCCTTAGCTTAAAGAGCTGATCGAAAGGAAAACTTTCTCATAGCGCTTGCTCAAATGAACCAAGAGTTACTTTTACAACACTGTCCCTTGTCTCTTCTAATAAAGCAATGGCATGCACCATGATGAATAAAACATGAGAGGGATGTCATTGCTAATTCTGACTGCTGGCTTTATCTCCCTGTCGTCCAAAGATCAAATGCTTTACTCTATATTACATTGCAGTTGTAATGCAATGTAATGCATTGGGTTTACATTACACATGAAGATATTTCGACCCGATACCGGATAAGCGGACGAAGATGGATGGATGAAGATGGATGAAGATAAGATATGAATGAAGATATTTTGTTTGGACTCCTACCACCATCCACCGCCCTGCTCCTCTCTTGTTAGTGATCAACTGCAATCTATGGAAGGACATCACATAACCATGCTGAACTTGGTTGTACAAATACACACACATGCAATATCTGTTGATACCGACTCCTGTTTGCACCATGAAACCTTTCTTGCTCAAGATCTCTTCCAGGTTACATTGGTTGCTTTGGTTACTTCATATCATGGTTTAAAGCGGACACTTTGTGCTTGTAAAAACGTCTTCCTGGGGAGTATATTTACCCTATTCCCGTGCAGGGAGGTGAGGAAGGCCGTTGGATAACTCTGCTCTTGATGCTGCCAATTGTGAACAACCTGGCGATGCAGCTACTCTCTCTTTCGCACTGTCAACCCTCGCTTCAGGACTTTGGCAGCCCCTTTCGCTGTGTCTCTCTCTATGTGTGTAGGTCTGTGTGTGTGTATGTTAGTTTAGGGGAAAGACCATGCCAGTGCCAAGCCAAGTGATGCAGTGCCCTTTGGAAGCTGGCCCATTGAGGAGGGAGACAGAACATGTACCAGCAGGCAACAACTTCTACTTACATGGACTTGTTTAGCCAACTGGGGCACTTGCTGTTATTTACCTAAAGGTAAAATGAGGATTTATCTATAAGAAAATTGTGAATCCAAATATGACAAATTAAGTTTGGCATTTGTTTACCATTAAAGAGTGTTACAGCCAAGTCATTTAAAACAATTCACTTCATGAAATAAGCTACCCAGCTAACTGTCAGTTACCCATTTTAATCTAACAGCTATATCAGAAATGAAAGCATACCTGCTAAAGATGAAGATAAAGGGTCAGTGTAACACTTATCAGTTAAATTTTCTAAGCACAAACGGACATTTGGAAAAACAGAAAAATGGGTTCAAATATCCAATTTTACATTTTTTTCTGCTTTGACTAATTAAAAAATTGGATCTTTAAACTGTTTTTCCAATTTTCTGTTTTTATTCAGAGGATCAGAAATTTAGAAAATTACAAAATTGCGTCTGGGCTCCAATTATTCAATACTGCAATGGTATTCTCTCCCTCGTTCCGCCTAGCTACGTCCCCCCCCCCCCCACTCAAAACCATCAGTTGCAAGCACCTCTGACCCCAAAGTCTATCAGTTTGTTTGTTTTTTGGTCCATACACACTAAAAAATACTGGGTTATTTTATTAACCCGACCACTGGGTCGAGGCTGTTTAACCCTGTATTATGTATATTCAACCCATATTGGGTTAATGGTTTTGGACTGTGCCTCAATCTTCCTTGATTTGAATAACCCAACCAGTGATTATTTTAACCCAGTAGATTGGTTACGTTCAAGTTTGGGTTCCTTCCTTTTTCTTTTCCTCCGAGGCGGGAGACCACTTCTGGAAACGCTTAAGGTTTGTCATTCTTATTTTTTAGAACACTAGCTAGCTACCTCTGTCTTCGACAGAAACATGAGCTCGCTAGTTGTTGGTAGCTAAGTCATTATTTTCATAACGTACAGCCTGTATAACTTTACTTTACCGAAAGCAACCGTTACTGCCCCCTCTAACGGCTACCACTGATGCTAATTAAGCAAACAGCTAGCTAGCTAGCAAGGAGCCTATGCTTACTACAACATTGCTTGCAGTCAAACAGCAGACGTTAGCTCCGGTTACTGGTTACTTACTTGATCTTGATTCATGGTGGTCTACACATAGGTTTGTAATATCCACATTTAGTCAGCATTGCCGGATACGAGGAGCATTTTAGCTCTGATAATCCATTTAGCAACAGTGATTTCTAGCTAACTATGATTCATGCATGCTATAAGGCTAGCGCAAGTTCAAGTATGATAGCGCTAATGCTAGCTAGTTGGCTAATGTTGTAGCATGATACCGAAGATTTAACTGGACAATATTTCTAATTATCTGAGGGAGTGACACATAAACAGTGCATTTATACCCAATGTGTGTGTGTCTGGGGCAAATCACGAGACAAATTCACTATGATATGAGGTATTATAACGTTTTTAAAATATCGCTAATGCTAACCGCTAGCTAGCGCTAATTGCTGACTCATGCTGTAAGCTAGCTAGCTAGTAGTACAGCTAATAGCGAAGCATTGAAGGTGCATTGCACGCATTCTGTTGGCAAAGTAATGTGCGTTTAGTGTAGTTAACATACTTTGATTGTAGAAATACCACTACATTGTGTTTTAAGTGATTATGAAAAGACCGCTAGCTAGCTACATGGCAGTAGATTACAGCAACTTCGTTATATTTGCACTAGACAGACAGACAGACTGACTGCAAAATACACTTCCATACATTGATTGAACATTAACAGATCTTGCACCCATCCCCTGTGGTCACCATTGTAGGTCCCTGAAATACCATTTTGATAGTGACAGAAAGTCTGCCACTTTCCGAAGGCAAACAATTGGCATGAGGTTTTATTCACCTTACCATGGCCACAGGATTTATAGTTTAGTTACCTCTTATTTTACCACTACACCTCTGTCTACCATTGTGCACAGCAATACTTTAAATGTAATTTTATTATTAAAAAATGTGCTGGGGGCTCTCAATCTCTTTCTCTCTCACACACACATTATCTCTTTCTCACTCTCTCTCTTACTTATCTTATTATTTTAGTTTTGATGATATATGATGGAATTACTTATTCTACATCTCCCCTCTCAGGTTGCACAGGAGTTTGAGGTCCTTCATAAAGAGGCATCAGACTAAATGTTTGACCTGGAGGAGGTTCAGAGAGAAGCTTCTTCATGTGGCCCAGCGGGGGGGACGTGCAGACACAGCCTTTGTCACAAGGTATAACATAAACATAACTCTTAAGATTTGAATATTTGTGCATTTTTTGAGCCATAAGCTACTCATCCGATAAACTATGATAATACTTATGTCAAACCATTTTCTTTCTTTACAGGCTCCAAAGACTACATCGCCCTGATGGTTCTACCAAGCCTGATGCCACCTGCAGTCTTCAGGATGAGCCTGAAAGACCGTGAGGACTACAGCGTCTGACGCCATGAAGGCCTTCATCGATCTTAAGCCTGTGAGTATTCCTAGACTCACACAGCCCCTTAGATCTAGTGATGCAGGTCTTGTAATTGTAAAATCTGTTAGAAAACATTAGCTGTCAGCTGGTCAGAGTCTTTGTCATTCAAGTACTTGATTTGTGGAATATTATTATTTGCAGGGAGTGATGCTCACAGGCATTCACTGTTCTCAGTGCGCCGGCCCTGGAGCAGGACAGCGTAGGTCCAAGCTGTACATGTTTGTTTTAAGTTTTTATGTGTTCGATATCAATTTCCCAAAGCAGTGTTCCTCTGCTTGGCAGTTCGTCCAGCAGGCTGTCTATGGAATGGGGGGGGGGGGGGGTAATGTGGCCCCATGTGTTTGTGTTTTGGAAATGCTCTCTCTCTCTCTCTCTCTCTCTCTCTCTCTCTCTCTCTCTCTCTCTCTCTCTCTCTCTCTCTCTCATATTTAGGAGGAAATGAATTATTGTTGCTTGTTATTATTATTCCAGTTATTTGATACACATTTTGAAATGAAGTAGGGGTAATGTGGCCCCATGCATTTCTGTTTTGGAAATGCTGATGTGATAAGGGAATTGGGCTTGTTATTGTTATTCCAGTTTTTCTCTTTAAATGAGTAAATTTAAATATTGTTAAATAAAATCATGGACATTAATGAAGTGTATGCATTGTGTATTATTATTATTATTATTATTATTATTATTATTAAATATATAGTGATTTCATAATTACAGAATAACTAAATGAATGGGTCAAATATCAACCCAACAAGGGGGTCAATTGAACTCCGTATTGGGCTGGTGGGCCTGACCCAGTAATGAGTTGCATTAACCCAACATTGGTGTCACAATGACCCAGATTTGGGTTAGGTGAAGCAACCCTTCTACTGGGTTAAAATTTCAACCCAACTCAAAAAGTCAAATCAACCCAGCATATGTTCTGTCCTATATTGAACCAGGGACTGGGTTGGGAATAACCCAATTTGGGTTATTTTCAGCCCAGTATTTTTTAGTGTGTATGCAGTTGATGACCTGCACAAAGTAGAGGAAGAGAATACCATTGCAGTATTGAATAATTGGAGCCCAGATGCAATTTTGTAATTTTCTAAATTTCTGATCCTCTGAATAAAAACAGAAAATTGGAAAAACAGTTTAAATATCCAATTTTTTTATTGGTCAAGGTGGAAAAAAATGTAAAATTGGATATTTGAACCCATTTTTCTGTTTTTCCAAATGTCCGTTTGTGCTTAGAAAATTGAACTGATAAGCGTTACACTGACCATAAAGGGTGCCTTCACCGTTTTTAAAGAGTGGATTATATGTGGAGCCTGTCTCCTGATAAAAAAATCTCCACGAGGACAAACAGAGATAGAACTGTCACTTTTCATTCAGTGTTTTGTTTTGCTTTTAGACGTGAAGGCAAAAGTCACGTTCTGTGCCGACCTAAACCAGCATGTTTTAAACATAGCCAGTAAACAACAATGCAACCAAACTGCTTCCTCGAGGGAAACACCAATAGTAAAATAAATGTGAAAAGCAATGAAAGCATTATCCAACTAATAAATAATTTGTTCCAAAAATGATTTGATTACATTTCTATTTGTGGGAAGAAGTTTATGTAGAAGGGCAAAGATGAGGTGCATCCATTTACAGCATGATGTAACATGATTATCAGTTATTTGAAGCAACACTGCCCTGATTTCGAGAGATTAGAATTCACAAATACATCAACATACAGCCTCCATTTGCATCTGTGATACAACACAGATTGCTGGGATAGTCATGCCAACTAATTAGAGATAGAGAACTAGGGATTAGGATGAAAGAAGGAGTATTTGAGGTGAGATGGGTGGTTGCATATTGTGATGGAGGGAGCAGATGGCATAAGCTGAGAAGAGGACAGAGCCAGCATGTACAGGATTTACAACAGGAACAGCTCCTCTTTCACAGAAATGACTCTTTCTAAAAGCCTCGCACATAGAGCAGGAGGAGGTGCAGTTTGAGGGAGGATTACATTATACAATCTCACACCTGGGTGCACCCCAGGTCAAAAAGCCTTGTAGTGTTGATGGTGAGCATCAGAACAGTAGAGCAAGGAGCAGTAAGCCTGAATCACCGCCCAGATCTAAGATTTTGTCGAGTAATACACATTTCGAGCTGTCAAACACTGGTGAAACCAATACCATTAATAATTCCTGCATTCCAATTAGCTGTGCCAGAGCCCTATTGTACATGCTGGGTCATGGCAGGGCATACTAGCACAAAAGTGGAACAGAGCCATCACTGATGTATTTAGTTACACCTCTGCTTTTCCTAACAAAATGTCTGCTATGAAAAGGTTTATTTAAAGGTCTGGTGTTGCTCTCATGAGCGGCTGTTTCCTCTCAGTTTATTAATATATCAAAGCAGCATTAACACATGATTGTGCCTCCGAGCATGCATAGTGATGTTTGCCTGACATTGATTTCTCTCCAGATATCAATTTTAGAAGATACTACATTAACTATGCTCATTGGAAATAAGTAATATGCTGAATGTGTCATGGTATTTAATGTATGTTTAATAGTTAGATTTTTTTTTTGTTTTCAATAGTTTTATTTTTTAACCTGCAATAAGTGATTATCAACTTTTATGCTGTTTTAGTTGGTACAAAGTTGTTGTTTTTTTACACTTCTGGCATACAAGGAGCAACATTAGCATTCATTAGGAGTCGTGTTACCTCATAAATGTATTCACTTTGTTTTAGCTCTGTTTTTGGTCTCCACCAACTCTGTCTCTTTAGCTGCGGAATGCTCCACTAACTCTGTGTGCTGTTTGTTGGAGGCCGGATAGTGCTCAGTTGGTTTTTAGAGCGTTTTGGCTAAAAACGACACTATGAGAGCAATGAGAGAATTCAATTAAAATTCACAATGGATTAAAAGAAATGTTGAGGGCCAGTCAAGTTATAATTCTCTGGGGGATCATCATACGAGCAACCCTTTTCACTTACAAGTTATGTAATGTTACGCAAAATAAATATAATTATTTTGCGTAACATTGTACAGTACATTTAGCTGATAAAACTTTTGGACTTTTAGTTAGGTAATATTTTGAATTCAGAACATTCACTTGTAATGGTGTACTTTTAGACAATAGTATTTCTACTGATCTGAATACTTCTTTACCACTGTAGTAAATGTAGCTATATGGCATTTACATGGAACATTGATAAACCTGTAGAATTCTTTTTATCATTATTCAAGTTTGTGATCACTGTCTACTTTGGCGCAAGTCCTCAACATCCTGGTGACTCTGTCATTTCTGTACCAGCTGAGTTACCTCAGCAGCTGGGCATGAGCCCAGTTTGGTTTGTGGCAGCTGGTACATTTCTCACCCTGGATTTGTCTTCATCTAATCACCAGTAATGGATGGCAAGAGTGACAAGTGATTAAAATGATCCTCTACACAATGTCAGACTTTTACTTTTATTTGAGTGTATGTGTCACTACATCCGTTTATCATTGTTGTTTAGATTGTGTCAGTCTTATTAATCTTTATTCCTTAGCATGCTAAGGAGAAGGGTAGGTGATGTAGAAAATCAAAATTAACCACCCAACCACACTGCCTCTTCTCTTCATCTAACCCCCGAGGGAGCAAAAGAAAAACAAACATTGAAAGATGAAATACATGGATGATTAACTCTCCTAACAACATCGTGTTCTCTCCCTCACTGTCAAGTGTCTTTTATTGTGAGGGTCACATTGTCTGTCTAGCTGGCAACACTGATGTCCTCTGTGGAGGAACTAGTTAAAGGTTCTGGCAACTTTCACAGAGATTAAGACAGAGCGACACAGAGAAGGAGGAAGAAGAGCTGTTTACTTGTACAAAGTAAAGTTAGCTTTTGAAACATTTGAGTCGGTCTGAAATGTAGTTGAGTCAAGTTGTATCCTGACAGATTTTAGATCACACAGCTAACTATGTCATCTCTAACTTTAGCAGCCAACAGATTACAAATACCTGGCCGCAGAGCAGTTGTTAGGTTGTGTGACAGATGGCTAAGAGAAGACACCAGCGTTCCAAGAGGTGGGGCCATCAACACTGCATCGACCAATCACAGCAGGGGGTGGAGATGTGCTTCTACCCAGCAACAGACCTAGAGGACTCAGGTGGGCAACAGAACAGCTTTAGGCCTGAGAGGAACTCAGTCTGGCCCTGTCTCACCACGAAGGCCATTGTACATGTTGAATGCTGTGACATTTAGCCCAAGGAGGAAAAACACTCTCTCCCTGAATATATATATATATATATATATATATATATATATATATATATATATATATATATATATATATATATATATATATATATAAAGAAAATACTTTTAAGCTTTGATTGGAGCATTAGTGTATGGAAGTAGTCGCTGAATTAGGCTTCAACAGTTTCAATCAAGCTGATGTGCGTTTTATGTTAGCCGTGTTGATACAGCAAAGAGGGGAAAGGAGTAGAAAATGAGGCAGCAAAAGTACATATTGCAGTACATGAGGGACAGTTATTGAAAATGTCAGGAAGGAAAGAGAGAGAGGCAGAGAGAGGTTGTGTTTGCACAGGCAGTTATTCTCTCCAGGAGACAATAGAGGACCCATAGAGACATTTTTAGGAACTTGGCAGATAGACTGGCAGATTGAGTGAAACATTAACCTTCCTCAACCTTTGTTACTGCCAAAGGAAGTACAGCTGGATTCAAGACAAGGAGAAATATCTTAGTATGTGTGTGTTTGACGGCAAATAAAACGTGAGCATGTTTGTGTGTGTCCCTGGCTGCCCAACTACTGCACATGTATGCACAAACTAAAGTGTTGAAATGTAGAAAATAACATGTTCCTATTTGCTTTCACCACCAGTTCACTCTGTATTCCTTCACATTCCTTATCAAGAGTCAAAGCAACTCAAAGCACCCTTTTGTATAATCTTGTCACTGCTTCAGGGTTTCAATTATAACTCTGAACTTTTTCCACTGCACTCACTTTTTGAGAGCCATTCTCACATTAAAAAGGGTTTTTAATGCATGCAGAACACTTTGTCCTTGAAAATATAGCTTGTATGTTGTGCATGCCAGCATATTAACTCCTGGACCATTTGTTTTTGGTGTTGACACCTCTGTTAATGCTGAAACTGTAAATCACTGAGCGAGTGTGACAGCGGTGACATTACCAATTCATGCAATAACGGAGTTTGCTGAGCACACACTAAGAATATACTGTACAATCTACACATTATACATTTTGCAAATTATGTTTTTTTTTTAACCTTTCTCACAATTCAATGCAATCACACTTCATCAACACCAAGTTTTTTTTTAAGAATCAGTAGTCAAAATAGAATCTGTACATTTGAAGCAAAGCGGTACTCAGATTTGTTTTAATTCAGCCACAAAGTTAACGCTTTACACTTTGTTGCCTCAGCAGAAATGTCAGTACCCTCACAAAGTAACTACTACATCAATCAATAATACTTAGGTACACTCTGCTGGATACAAACAGGAATATGGATAGGACAGAGCAGGATAAATAGCTCCAAGTACTTCAGTGGGGAACAAAAACTTTGGATGGACATGCCTGTGGTCCAAGGAGAAACATTTCCGAAGTCGGTCATGCTTACGTTGAATGAAAATGAAAACAAAAAAGTGTCACTTGAACGTAAACATATGTAGTTTTGGAGCACTTGCTAAAACAACTGATGCTGTCATTACTCTTTGGAAGACAGTCCCCACCTATCTGCTAAAACTAATCATTATCTAGCGACTCCCTGTGTGTTTGGAGGAGGCACATCACCCTCCTCAGGCCAACAGTGCAGTCAGCTGTGATATGAGGCAGGGTAATTGGACGTTCCAAATTGAGGGGAAACGTTGGGGAGAAATGCAGCCGGAGGAGTCGCATTATCACCAACATTTTAGACAGAGTGAAATGTGTCGCTGTAGCGTTTGATTGTTCCGTCAAGTGTCAGGATACAAGTGTTACAGTACAAGAACTCATCAACTGGCTAAAGAGGAGCAGAGAAGCTGCAGGCTGTAGTTTGTCTGGTCAAAAAGAAGCACCGACAGACAGACACTATGAAAAATAAGAGAAGATATCATACAGATTGCTGCCTCAGGGCTTCCAGCAGTAGCACTGTGCACAGCACAACATTACTTGGACCACAAAATTGCTTGAAAATGCTCAAACGTTGACTGAGTTGGGGAGTCTTATGGAGCTCCATGGTTTAATTTATGGAAATGAGAACACTGTCATCCAATTATTTATTTAGGAATCGTAAAGAAGTTTGAATCTCTCAGATGCTGGCTAAATATAAACAGCGCAGCTCTGGAGTTCTGCTAATCAGGTTGTGAGGATGCAAATCAAAGCTACATAACTTCAGTAATAAAAACAGTTCCCACCCTGTCTGAGGTGTTGCACAAATTGAAAGACTCTATTGTGTGAATGTTGAGGCCAGCGGCTTTTTCCTCCTTAACCAAACACCGCATAGGCTGGAGCTTTAGCTCTATCATCCACACACAGAATATTTTAGTGGACAGGATGTGTGGTGGAGGGTCATTTCCCAAAATGCCTCCCAGCACAGATACAGAAGTGTCCGTGATATATGCCTGCATTAGTTCACAGTTAAAAATGTGAACTTAGAAGAAGACCACGGAGATAACTGACATTAAGAATAAGACTAATTTAGTGTTTCCTTAATATGAGTCATTATATCTGTTAGCTGGCAGATAAGGGTAAGATATTAGATATTAGATATTAGATTCATGGGGTGCATATGGGTAATGGCTATTGCCTAGAGGAGCCGAAGCAAAGTCTGGGCATGATCAGGGACTTGTTATTAGCATAGCAGTCAGACCAGCACTTTCTAATGCCCCTGTATACAGGTGACATTTTAGGTCAGAAATAACTGAAGACTAATGTTGGTTCATGGAGCTGCAGCATGTCTGGAGGAGGTGAATACAATGAGGCTGTATTGTGATGCTTGTATTGTGTATGTTATATATCTATTTTATTCGAGACATCTGTTACTATGCTTTCAGTGTGAGAGGGACGCTTCTCCGTGACATTGAAAAACACATCGTGCACAGTCCTAGCTGATTTGAGTAGGAGTCTGTTTTACAATGCATTTGTCTGAATAGAAGCATGACAACATGACCAGAATTCAACTGAAAGAACCAGTGTCACTGAAGATGGTGAATGCCTGTGTTCATTACAGGGAAAGAAGAAAGGATGTTTGGCTACTTATGCAAGCACAACCTCATTAGTGTTTCTTGCACACTTTCTTGTCTCTGTAGTTTTTGTAACCAGACATGTTGATTAAATCTTCTATTGAATGTGTAACTAATAGTAGCTTGTTATATGAAGGCATGGCACTCAAATGTAATGGGTGAGTTTTCAGAATAGCATCCACACCACAAAACTGCAAGTTTGTCACATTAGACAGGCTGTGCTAATTAAAATATAATCATTCCCTCAGTTTACATCTTGATTTTATGATTTGTAAAAGATGTTGCTGCAACACCAAATTGTCAGAATTGTTTTTTCTTTCCTCTTTCACATCCACCAAAACAAGAACCATATTGCAAGGACTGCTTGAGAAACCCTGGCACGGCAGGGTCAGGATTGAGACCACTCCTCAGGTGCCTTGTTGGCATTTTAACAAAGCGAGAACATTTTCTCCAATTGCAGTGTAGTGTCTGATGCCTGAAGTGCCCTGAGCTATTGATTATATGTTCAGAATTCCTGGAGGACAACAATGACTCAGCGTTTTCCTCACACCCACTGGCCATGTTGGAACATCTCCCTTTCTGCTCATGTGCCCATGACCATGCTGTCCTGTCACACAACCGTTATACACTATATGGAGGAAATGGTACTGAATAACAAATAACTTGTATGTGTTAATAGACTACGTTGAGATTTACAGCCTTGTCGATTAGAAGGTTGCCATTTATCTTTCGTACACTTACTGTAGTTTTTTTAATATTTTCCATCGTGATAACGCAGGCTTTGTCACAGCACATTGTGCCACAGCAGGGGATCATCATCGCTCAGCACAAAGGCTTTTGACACTGCTGCTGTTCACTAACTGTGGGAGCAAATTAAATAGAAGATACATTTTCTAGTGAAGGGATGATGGAAAAGTGTAATAATGTCTGTAAGCACTGGTGTGGCATGAGCCACATTGTATATCTTGTGTGGAACATGCAAATACTCATGCGGTTACACACGTACACATGGAGTAATGAAACACACTTGGGGAGACAGCAGCAGCAACACAGCGCACGATTTCTCATCCATTTTTAATGGGGCTGTTAGCGTGTCCTTGGAGACAAGGTGGACTGTGATGTAATAAGTGATCTGGCCGGGCCGAGGCGGTAAATTAAATAATCTCCGGGATGAATGACATTGTGAAGCCGTGATTCTACACCACAGGGCAGATTATTTGAACCCAAGTATCCTCTCTCCAAGGAAACTGTTGCTATTGAACATCATCAAACAACGCTTTCATCAACTCACACTTCTATCGTTTGGCATGTGGCAGTGTGTGTTTGTGTGTGTGTGGGAATTTGTGTGTGTGTGTGTGTGTGTGTGTGTATGTATATATATATATATATATATATATATATATATATATATATATATATATATATATATATATATAAAGACAGGAATTGAATTTGCTCGAAGCAGCCATGACACTTGGCTGGAAAGGTATGTAGATTGACATTTCATGGCTCTTTTAACAAAAGAACACTGGGAGGAAGTTGTCCCTCAGAGACAGCACTGTAAAGTCGCTTTTAAATCCCTAAAATCGTCAGAACCGCCATCATAATAGCAATGCACCAAGGTACAAACGCACCTGGCTTTTAAAGAGAATGGGAGATGACACTCTGATTGGTTTATTGCATTTTACACCCAAAACACACATATGAATTAATGAAGACACTAAGTACAACCCTTTTGAACAATGCGCCCGGCGCCCAGCGCATGGACCCATTTTTCCGTCGTCAAACTAGCAAAAGTGGATTTGGACATGCCCTAAACAAACCTGTGTCATGCGCTTCACTCCTTGCGCTTAGATCGTTAAAATAGGGCCCTATATCTGCAAAGTGATTGTTAAATCTTCAAATTATTATTAAATTGAGATGGAAATTGGAGATGTTTTACTTTAATCTGACATTGCAATTACACAGTATGTTGATTGATTGCTTGATTTGAATTATGTTGGCACTGTTTTATGTACGTAACAGAAATCCTCTCTGGATGTAAACATTAGGTATCAGTGTACTGACAATAGGTAAGTTTTAATATATAATATATATATATATATATATATATATATATATATATATATATATATATATATATATATATATATATATATATATATATAATTTTTTTTTTTTTTTCAATTTGCGCATAAAAACTGTGTAAATGCTGAAAATTTGACAAAAAACTTAAAATAACACAAACACGTTGTGGGTCACGTCCTCTTCATCTGCAATGGTTTAAACTGGAGAATTAGCAATTCAACTTCCCCAAAGAAGATAAAGGATATGTTTAAAATGTTCACCTTCTTTACAACATATATCAGTGGAAAGTATGTGGAGTTATAGCTCACCAAGTAACTCCCAAGGAAGGATGAAGTAAGTACCTGAGAGCACTGGAGTGTAAGGTGGAGCAGAAGGATTGAATTGGAATCAACCTCCCTTAGCAGCCCAGGTTTATGAGTCTGGGATGAGCGGCCAGCAAGCAGCCAGTGGATGAAGTGCAGGAGGGACCAGTCCTCCTGCACACTGGCTGCAGCATCCTGGATGAGCTGTGGGAGCTGAAGGCAATACACTGGAGGGACCACAGGAATAAAAAAGTTGAAACAAGACATTGAGCTGAATCACTGATGGAAAACAGCATGACTGAGCAAAGTTGAGTTCAAACTTGCAGGATTGGATTGTGTCTAAAAAAAAAAAAGAAATAGTTTTTTAAAGGTAGCATTTCAGAAACTTCAACTTAAGACATTACTCAAAAAAAAAATCTCTATTAGAGCTTAATTTACACTAAAACCCATTATTTTAAATTATTTGTTGGCAACTAGTGTCACTGACAACTGTGTTTAGATAAATGTATAAATAGTCAATCATATGTGAAAATTACAGATGAGAAAAAGCGATCAGCTGAACAATGTCAGCAAGCCAATATTGACAAGATAAAAATATCTGTAGAACAAACCCTCATAAGATAGACTCCAATTACAATAAAATAGCTTGATTTAAATTAATTTTTCAAACTGAATGTCTTTGGCACTCTGCAAGTATGTCTGTTGCTGTTACAGAAACAGACATTTCATAGTCTTGCCAAGTATTCATTAACAGCAGATTCATAATAACACCAGTCTACAGGTATATACCAGTTCATGTGACACAGTATTCTTACTAAGGAAAGTTTCTTATTTCAGTGGTAAATGGAGCGCTTTCATGCTAATGTCAAGATGTGAATTGAGTCCTGGTTTCATCAGTAATATGAGACCGTGCTGTCAGATCACTAAATGCTACCTTGATTGTTGTCACTTTTCTAATTTCCATCGCTCATATTTCACCTGGTGGCTGCTTGGCGCACATATTTTTAGCTTCAAGCTCCATTTGGAATTGATCGTTAAGATCCTCATATTCCGGCCTGAGGTTATAAAAGCCTGAAGACTTACATATTCTCTTTCCCGAATAATAATAATAATAATAATAATAATAATATTATACACACACACACACACACACACGATAATGACAGTATCCAGCAGCTTGTACTCAGGATGCAGATATGCAAGAATAGAAAAGCACAATGTTTGCTACTGATTCCCAGTGGGCGCAGTGATATCTGGCATCATCCGAATCACAGATAGACAATTTCCCTCCTCCCATGACTGCTTTTTCATCTGTGCTTCTGTTTCCCCTCCTGTCATTGTCCCATTTGCATCCCAAGTTCCCAAACAAGGTAAAAGCAGTCTTCTCCATTCTGAGTCTTGCCTTCTCTCTCTTGTCCCCTCACACACAGCATATAGCACTGACTCAGAAAAGATCTCCCTCTTATTTTATACTTATCCTTCTTCCTTGGTGCTAACTCTTCAGTTTGCATTGCCGGTAATAATCTGACCTGAAAGAGCCCTCTTCTCTCAAATAATGAATATTACACTTGCTCCCCCTCTCGGGTTCTTCGTCCCATCCCTAGTGGCTGCTGCTTGGGCTCTGCTGAGTTTTTATCCTCGCTGATTATTCACAAGGACAAAACCACCAATGACCTCTCCTCCGTTGGCTTGCTTGCTTGTTACTTTTCATCACTCTGTCATCCATCCATCCATCCATCCATCCATCCATCCATGTTTAAGCACAAAAGAACAAGTTTAAATGCTGCTTCCACAAAGCCTCACTTCTAGGGCACTAGCTCTGAACAAGGGGACCATTGAGCGTTGTGGTAAGAGAGGGGGGAGGGGGGGCAGTCCTGGCATTCGGTCTGGCATTTGACAGGGGGCTGATCAAAGGCTGTGAGACTGTGCAGAATGGGGGCTAATGGGAGATATGCATGCCTGAACTCAACTGGGCATGTTGTAATGTCAGAATTGTTTTGGGCTCTGAACAGAACAGTTTTAATCACTAGTGATGTGGTTATATTTGCATAAGAGAGATACACAGTTTATGTACGCAGTTTTCCACTCAGGTGTTGCTTGAATTCAAAGCCATCACATTGTGACAAACAGAATTCAAGCAATTTGGGGAAAAATTGGCTGAGATATACGTATCATTTTTATGTACATGGCGGCTGGGATTTTCATAACTGGATATGGAATTCTGTTCACATGACACTTGGCTGACCTCCACCTCAATTTTCTGCCTCTGTGTGTGTTCAGATTCCCTACTTCTGACTCAGTTTATATCATGCTTTATTTCTCCTGCATGCCTTCCCTGTCTCTGCTTCCTTTTTTTGTGTTTCTCTCACCATCTGTGTGTTCACTGCAACTGTCTCCCCCGTTTGCTCTCCTGGGAATCGTTTACTCTGTCTCCTGTCATTAGTTTTGGTTTAGTTTAGTTTTCATCACTTCTATATTAAAATGGCTTGTGTCAATTTTTTATTTTCCATGTTACTGATCTACCTGCGACCATTTTAATTGACATAAACAATAAATATTGCATTTATAAATACATCAGGAATAACAGTGGCGCAATAGTGGTAACCAGGTCAGTGTACAGTACGTTCACCCATTACATTACACATTAGCAGGATTTGACCACGGCCACTGAGACCTGACCTCTGAATGACCGCTCAGCAGTCGCTGTGACCTGGGCTTTGACAAAAACAACGATAACAACTGTGAATGCTAAGACAAATACATCTGATTGATAAAGTAGTAACATGTTTCCCCTCAGTGTCACACCTTAAGCTGCTCTAGCGAACACAGCATGTATATGCACATATTTATATGCAAACATGTACGTACAGCATATGTTCTCCTTCTTCCACATGATGGAACCAGCACAACTGGGCCAAAGCCTGGGGTGGGGAAGAGTGGGCGTTTCCTCTAAGAGCACTCTCTAAAAATAAACCTGTTCCCCTACATAATAAGCCACTCTGTGTGAGAGCAAGCGATCAATGCCAGCCGGTCTTCACTTCGCTTGTCCATGATGGCTATTACAACCTCTTTAAATTTTGATTCATGCTTCTTTATCAGTACTAGTAGAAGGGGAAATATAAACAAATATATAACCATAACCCTTTTTAATATGTATAAATATATTGACAGGGGGCTGATCAAAGGCTGTGAGACTGTGCAGAATGGGGGCTAATGGGAGATATGCATGCCTGAACTCAACTGGGCATGTTGTAATGTCAGAATTGTTTTGGGCTCTGAACAGAACAGTTTTAATCACTAGTGATGTGGTTGTATTTGCATAAGAGAGATACACAGTTTATGTACGCAGTTTTCCACTCAGGGTTGCTTGAATTCAAAGCCATCACATTGTGACAAACAGAATTAATACAACTTGTATGAAATATACATATCATTTTTATGTACATGGCGGCTCAGATTTTCATAACTGGATATGGAATTCTGTTCACATGACACTTTATATAAGTGATTATATAAATATATTGTATGGGAATTAAAACAAAGTTAGCTTCAAGCTTTTCAAGATGGCTGACATTAAAACAAACATTTACGCAAGCACAGTACCAAGTGCAATTTTGAGGCACGGTTCTTGATTGCTCCCATTTTACATGACTTTATACTTCCTTAACTAAATTGTATTTGGACATGTTATCAACATTTTTACACTACATTTATTTGGCAGCTATAGTTACAAGTTACTTTGCTGATTTGCTGATTTATGCTAAGCAAAGTGACTGGCTGCTGCCTATGGCTTCATATTCAATGTACAGACATGAGAATGGTATTTATCTTCTCAACCAACTGTTTGCCAGAAAGCGAATAAGCATATTTCCCAAAATATTACACTATGCCTTCGTCAGAATAAATTAATTTGCACGACAAAATCATAGTCAAGCTTGCGAGAACATGCACGAAGATGAGTAAAAACAAACTTTTTCATGTAGAATACAGCTTATGAAATGTCCGCCTTGTCCTTTCTGTCTTTACTCCAGTTTTATTCTGTTCTGTCCCTTTCACAGGGCACTGTCACCATCTCCCAGACAGAGCAAGAGGTCATGGGTAATGGTGATAAAGATCTGGATCAAGCTTCTGATGTTGAACTTGTTTAAGAAAATTGTTTTCCACTTTATATCTCTGTATATAAATTGTATATATTGTATATACACATAAATAGGAAGGGAATATATACAGTATATGTACTGTATACATTCCTTCCCTTCTCTCTTCGTCGCTGCATCTGTGCAGTGTCTACCACTGTCAAGGAGCTCATCAATCACAACTACCCATCTATCTCACCCATCTCAGAGACCGAAGTCCCCTACCTCATCGCTACCTCATAAATCAACAGACAAATGCATACTAAACAGTAGCTGTCTTTCTTTTTTTGGTCCTTCTCAATCTACCTGGTCCCGCTTCTAATCACTAGCCATTTTTTTAAAGGACCCTTAAATGAATCTAGAGGAGGAGGTGCCAGTGACAACATGTGTGAGCTATTTGTGCATGATGTTAGAATGTAAAGGATGAGAGTACATTTTTTTACCAAAATGACCCAAGCCCCATTTTTTTCATCCTGCCCCAGAAGTTACACCACATTGTCCCTGGAATTATTGGCAACATTAGAGTCACACAATGTAGCCTGTATGTTTGCAGGAGGACGTATTAGAGCAACAGACAGATGGAATGCCACTCTCACTCTGAGAAGATTTAAAGGATCAAAGAGGGTGAAAGGAGAGGAGGAGGAGGAGTGGGGTGTATGAGAATAGTTACCATGGTGATCATGACATCACCAGAGGCTTGTGCGCTCTGTCTCTCTGAGAGTTTTGTTTGTATTGAGGTGAAGGCAAACAACAGTCTCGAGACGACAGAAGGAGGCATTTAGTGAAATTTAAGTGACAGAAATTTGTCTCTCAGAGCTCTTGGATATTGTGGACAATCAGGAAAATAAAGCTTTCTGCTGTCTCCCTTCCCTCTGCATCTCTCTGTCGTGGGCGGCTGCTGGAACAGATCTGAGTTACGTCAACACACTAATAACACAGCGTGGTTGTGTGGAGGTGAATTGCATGTTGCAGTAAGCTCAGTCATTTTTAATTGAGTTATTACTCTGAGGGACAGAGACAGAGGGAAGGAGAGACAGTGTGGGGAAAGTGGCAGTATTGTGAATGAATTAATTTTTTGTTATTGTGCCATGCATATAGTGTAACTACGCCCAGCCCACATGGGTCAAAAGATACCACAAGTTTACACATGCCATGACCAGAGTGCTCAATATACATTTCCAAACAAACGTGAAAGTCCAAAAATAGAGAAGCAACGTCAGCATTTTTCAAAATCAAATCTTTAGACCACCATTTTCTACAACAAAGGTCATAAATCACTGACCAAAGGATATCCTATATAATACTGATTAACATGATAAATACTAACTAAATAATCCATCTTGCCTTCTTTTCCAGGCTTTTAAGGCGAAATTGCAAACACAAAACAGCCATTCCTATTTTTGCTCATTGGTACACCAGAGCTATTGATGATTTTGTCTCACTCATCGTCAGCTCATATGTCGTGTGGGGTTCCACAAGGTTCAAACCTTAGTCCCAGAATTTTTCAGTTTGTATATGCTCCCCCTTGACCCAGCTTCTGGTTACTCTACACTGTTGCCTGACTGCTATTAAAGATTGGATGTCACTGAATTCTTTGCAGCTGAATATGGACTAAAACAGAAATCTTGGTTATTGGCCCTGAACAAGTTACAAATTGTATGAGTCCATACAACCACCTGCTTGGTGTTATGTTTCATCAAAACCTGAATTGTGTCCATCACGTTAAGAAATTGGGTCAGTTTTGTTTTCTTGCAACTTTGAAATATCACAAAAATAGTTCAGCTTTGCCTAAGAGCATCGTTCTGCAAAACATTTCATGCTTTTATCTCTTCCCGCCTAGGTTATTGTAACTCCATATTTTCTTGTTTAAGAGAGCCTGCAATTGCTCGACTTCATTAGGCTCAGAATACGGCAGCCAGGCTGTTGACAAACACTAAACGAAGAGAGCACATTACCCCCATTCTGGCCGACTTACATTGGCATCCTGTACACTTCAGAATTCAGTTTCCTGATCACATTTAAAGCTCTCCACAGCATGCCACCCTCTTACATTTCTTATCGTAAAACCTAATGCATAACAAGATTTTAAACAATTGCTTTTAAACATCCCACAGTCCAGGCAATTACTTTTTTTTTTTTTTTTTTTTAATTCTGTTTTGTTTGTTACATTGCTTATATTGTTGAATATCATTTTGGATTTAAAAATTGTGTTTTTCTGCTGTGTATTATTAGGCATTTTTTGTTATTAACTGTGAAGCACTTTGGAACTGCTGTTTTGAAAAGTGCTATATAAATGAATGTACTTACTTACTTACCTACCAGAATATTCCAGGATTTTTTTCCGAGCCATTTCATGGAAAATAAACTCATTTAAAATAATTATTTGTACAGTACAAAAGAAAATGGGATTCACTTTCCACTCTCACACAGCCAAATCACACAGCTCACTTTCTGTTCTCCTCCTGAATGTTTTTTTAATCTATATTAACGTCAATGGCCAGAGGACGAATACCAGCTCTCAGCTATGTAACTAAACATATTTGGCTTCTAGATACAATTCAATAAAAGCTTATTTTTTTAAAGTCAACATTAAAACACAAATTATTACTGTAGATACAGCATATCCACGTCCTCAAAGATTGAGTAAAGCTCTTTTGCCAACAGAGAACTGAGTGAATTACTCCACACTAACACCTTCTTATTTATTATAGCCATTTTGTATATGTAGAATAGCCAAGATCATTGCATCATTTCAGTTTCTTAATGATTGATCCCAGAGCTCTCCCGAGTCAGGGACCCAGTTCCAACCTTATAAGATGTAAATTCATCTTCATCAACATACCGGTATTCTAAACTGACTAAACCAAAACAAATTATTTGTACACTCTTTACCATATCTTTATTTCTAAATGCATGTATTTGTGTTTTTTATTGTTTATTTATTGTTGCACTTATAACACCACAAACTAACAACATTCTACATATTCTGTAGATCAGACTCAGCCAGAAATATATCCGCTTTTCCTCTTGATGATATATATATGTAAAATTGTCATCAGCAGGATTTAGTCTGCTATTTAAGACACCACATTCACAATCCCAGAGAAATTCAAGAAGCCATTACCCATGGCTGTTTATGCTTAGATCTATAGTCACTCGAAAATAAACGTTATACACACTTTATCCGAGATGTGACTATTAAAGTCTCCACATAAATAAATAAATAGCATCAACATCTAAGGAGTAGACCTGAGCCAGCATCTGGCAAAAAAAATATGCTACTTAAATAAGATCCTTCAGTTAGTTTGCTGAAATTCTACTTCGGCAATATTTAGTGACTCTTTTATTATATACATGTGGGTTTTGTTTGTCTGTGTTTTGCAGATTGCATAGTGATTCATTCACCTATACACACATGCCAGCATTAACACAGACACACTTCAGACACATGCAGACAAAGAAAAACAAATGCACAATAGGAGACTTTCACACACAATAACTGTGATGATGTACCTCCTTGATTCTATTCATTTTGCTTCCTCTCCCATAGACTGTAATTGCAGCCATTTTCTCTTCACTGCTGGGTGCCAATTCACCTGGTAGAGGTAGTTTACGTGTCTGACCAGAGCCGAGATGTTGATGTGAATTGACAATTGTGTGACAGGCATTCCAGAGGGCTTTAAGGTGCTATTTTGGAGATCTGCACACTGCATTGTTCATTCGCATGTCCAAGTGTGATAGAAATTAATATGATATGAAATAATATGATATAAAACATATAAACACTATAAACCCACTATAACTGCCTCCTCATACTAATAGTGCTTTCCATTTGTACTCGGAAGTCGGATTTTAGGAGGTCAAAATTGGAAACACGCCCCCTGACCTCGGATTTCCGAGCTCGGAACACCGAGTTCCCCAAGCCTAAAATTCAACATGGCTGCTCCTTGTATCAACAGTTGTGAAAGCTGTAGTAACATACAGTTATAAGCACTTCTGTCTTATTTGTGTCTCACTGAATCAGTCGTACAAGCAGTCCTGTCCAACTTCTATCTGTGGACATGTTGTTACGCTGTTTGTATGCCCAAAAAATAGGATAATGCGTTGTTATAAACTGGCATTGCTAACAATGGCTAACCTTTATAAAGCTAAAGAAAACAATGACAATCCGACTTGTAAATGGAACGCATTCAACTCGGGTGTGACGTCATTACCAGCTTTGGCTTCCGAGTTCCGAGGTAAATGGAATGCACTATTAACTTATTTAAAGGAGAACTCCGGGCAATTTTTACGTTAATCCTGATCGCTATAAGTATGTGAGTACTGTCGATAGGAAAAAAAACGAGCCGAATCGGTGCTAGCATCATGGAGTTGCTGCAGCTAAGGCACTCTTTATGATATGCCCCCAAAACTGCCGTTTTAGCTAAGTGGGAGCTCTCGGCCTTAGCTGCAGCAACTCCACCGATTCGGCTCGTTTTTTTTCCTATCGACAGTACTCACATACTTATAGCGATCAGGATTAACGTAAAAATTGCCCGGAGTTCTCCTTTAAGGTTGGAGCTTTCTATGTTAATGTTCTTCCGGTGTTTGGGTTGGTTTCCTACAGGTGCTCTGGTGCTGCAGTTAACTCAGATGTTTCACAGACATGAAGGTGGATAGGAGACATCAAGGGTCGGGTTATGTTAAAAAATAAATTGTTACTAGCTGTAGCAGCCACACTTAAAGGCGGAGTAATCATAGCGAGGAGGGAGATGCAATATTATTTAAATAACGGTGCAAATTTTAAGCCTGAATCTTCTGGGAGGCATTCATAATGTTTGAATCGGTTGTACATTAAAAGTGGCAGAAACAGTTGTGTAACCAACAAAAAAAGAGAGCCGGAGAAAGAAGTTCAAAAGAAGCTACCATGCGACAAGCACTTCTGATTAAGCTTAAACTGCCCATAGTTAGTGAGTGTATGCTGGGATATGCTGGTGCATTAACATTTCTTAAGTGGGTAGAAATTGTACAGTTAGACAATGAACTTTCCTTAAATTCCCCCATAAACCAAGACCTTGGTCACATGCTCACAGAGGCCCTCCCACCTTCTCAACAAAGATATCATCTCTGGCACCATTATGTAAAAATAAGTATGATAGGGCAAAGGTCAGGACAAGAGACACAACGCGGTTGTCCCTCTGACATTGTTGACACACGGGGAGGAGGCTTGGACACCATATGTGTTTCCCTCTGGATCAAAGGGCATTTGTAACTGATTCAGTGAGTCATGAGCCACCTCTCATGAATTTCAGATGACAGGAACATTTAGGTGTGAAGTGCAGTGGCTGGCCGCTACCTTTTAGTAGAAGATTAAGGAGAGGCAGAGTGTTGTGGAAGGGTGTTGTTTGGTTTGAGCTCTTTGTTTTGGGGGCAACTTTGAAAGACTACACCAAAGTAAACAAAGAGTTTGACCGATGATGGTATTTTGCAAGGTGAGTGTGAGGAGTTTAAGGACACGTCCACACGTACCAAAACGATCTTTTTTCCCCCCGTCTTCCCTGGCATCGTTTCAAGAATATGTGCGTCCAAACAGATCTATTTGTAAATGACTCAACACGCTACTTCATATTCCAGGCCTATAGGTGGTGCTGTTTCTCTTACAAAAATTCTGTTTCTCTTACAAAAAAAAGAAGAAGAGGCGGAGCATGCACATAAAGCTTGCACGCTGTATAGAAACAGACAGTAGAAGTAGAAACCAAACAGCATTTTAGAATTTTTTCACCCTGGGACCAGGTTTAAAAAAAGTGAGTCTTCAGGCAGTGCGTTTGGACGATCGGCCAAAACGATGCAAAACGTGCGTTTGCACCAAAAAGCGTTTCCGTGTGGATGGGCCCTAAAAGGTGATGGGGATTGGGTTTATCTTGTATTATCTTGGTTTCTCATTGTTGGCTATTAAAATCTGAATTAGCAACAATATGAGAAAGTATATGTGTAGTATATGCACACATGCATGTTTCAATTTTGCTCACACAATGTATTTTGTGTCCAGCTGAATTAGAAAACATATGTAAGAGAAAGGTAAAATACTTAAAGGGGAACTCCACTGATTTTACATATTAAAGTTGGGGAATAATAAAGCATATGCTCCAGAGGGAGCTGCACAAAGTCTGATAAATTGCCTCAAGTGATGTCACATGAGTCAGCATCAGTTGGGGCTGAAGACTATAAGTTTAGAAAATGAAAAAAAATTTGATGATTTGAGTTAGAAAGAAGTGAGCTCACCAGAAATCTATAGCCCGCTCCTCATCGCTGCTTAAGGCTGGCGACCCGAGGCGACATTAGCCATTGATAGCATAACACACCCAAATCTCTGCCTGAACTGTCAGCAGTAGCATTCCGGGTAATGTAGGCGGCAGGTATGGACAAGGAAGAGGAATGCATATAATAAAAAAACGATATCTCTGGTTCGGCTGCATCGATTTTTTTTTTACTGATCGTTTACATCGTGAGTCCGAAAATGTTTCAGGAGTGCAATGCTAAATTTGTGGAGTACTCTTAGGTTTATGATGCGACAGCTGAAATCCCTGCATTTTTTTAACTTACTGTATCTCTCTTATAGGATATTCAAACATCCATTCACACCCTTCCACTGGATGATTAATCCAAGCTGCTGTCTATTGCATTATAGTTCTATCTGCCTGCATCCTGATTCTCATTCATTGCCAGTGAGTTTGCCATCTGATATCGGTTCACCTCGTTGACTCCACAGGACAGAATCTAAATAAAGGAAAGGTTAATGCGCTGTATTCATTTTAAGTATGCATCAGCCACTCCGTGATACCATATCTGTTCCCAAAACAGGTACAACCATTAGCTGTTGGAAGTCATGCGCTGTTGCTAGTGTGTGCAATGCAGGCGTGCACTGCATGTGTGCATGTATCTGTGTTGTATGTGACTCACTGATAAGGCAGCAGGAGATTTAACATAGACCTGTCGCCTCACACACACACACACACACACACACACACACACACACACACATTGTGCTGAGGCAAGAGAGGAGGACGTCTGGAAACACTGCAGTAGACCAGTAGAGTTTATGGACTGTGAATGTGGTACATTGTGTCTGCTCCAACCAGATGCACCACAGGGCAAAGTATGTGTAAGTCCCCGGTCTGAGATAAAGAGTGACATACCCAGAATTACGTTTCAACATTACAAGTCTCTTTTTATGCATAATCCTTCAGATTAAGCGCTCTGAATTGCAGTGAGATTTTTATTTTTTTAAATAAGGAGATGCATTGTGGTGCGTCGTGTCTCAGGTCATTATGTCATCTCATATTTTGGGAGAGGAGAAGAACTGTTTCAGATGACATCAGGGTTAAGAAAATGCAGACTGTTCTCATTGTTATCTCTGTATGGCTGCTTAATACTGGTTCAGGCCTAGAGCTAAAAAAGTAGGGAAATCAAATGTTGGCCATCAGTCAAGGTGTTGATGATGTGGATGTAGAGGTGGAATATGAACCGACAGAACAACTCTTATCTTTATGGATAAGGATGCATACTTTAGATTTGATGCAAGTTAATGGGATTTATGAAATACTACAGCTTAAAATAAGAATAGGAAAATAAGACGCCTTGTCTTATTTGCCCCTCCTATCTGTACACTTTTATTTATTGCACGCTGTTCTTGGTCTCCAAAAACCAGGTTAAAACAGTAATCCTTTCTCATGAGAAGTGGTAATAATAACATCCCCTGTTTTGGCCACACACAATACAATAGAGACAAATTAAAATGCAATTTGTTTACACTGGAGAGTGCTGTTATTTTTGGATCAGCACTTTATTAAGCCGGTACATAATTCAGTATTGTGCTTCATCAAATTACATATGGAAACACATAAAGGTAATGCAGTATTTACACAAGCATACATTATGTTGCTGCCTTTTCAATAAGTGGGTTGGTTAGCCATAACATATGTTCCTCTGAGGTGGAATAAACAGACGTGCAATGGAAGATCACAATAAGTGTGACTATGGAAGGCCACTTTAGCAGTATACATCTTTTTACTAAATGGATTCATAGGTATTTTAATTCTGAGCGTAATACACTATCTAATTTCCTGCTTGTGATGTATGATACAAGCTAAAAATATTGTACAAAAAGCACAACCAGAACGTTTCAACATAATATGGGAGGTTTATAAAGCTATTTAAATAAGCAGAATCTCATTTGAAGGTAGATGAGATTCCTGCTGGTGCGTGACCACTTTATCTACATTGATTCCTAACCCAATACAGATTCAACAAAGTAGTTTTCCACAGCCATGATTACAGAGTAGTCTCGCGCCTTCTATTCAACCCAACAGCGAGATCCGCCCCCCTTCTTTCTTTCATCCTCAAACCCCCTGTCCTCTGTTGACTTGCTCTATCTCTCCTCTCACATATCAGGCCCACTTCTCAACAGACAGCCCCTTCTGTTTACTTTTAATTTCTCTCTGTGAATCCTAATTGCACACCATGTCTTTCCAGGGTCAGTTCTAATCAGAATTATGCATCAGACTCTGCAGCCACTGCCTCCAAACCACCTGAAGTGTTTTGGTCATGGGCTCTACTGTTGTCAGCAGGGGCGCTCCATTTAGCTGAATTTGCTTTTTGAAATTGAATAGATTTTGATTGCCAGCAATGTACAGAATTAGTGTGAATTTATTTTGCACCGTATTCTTTTGCTTGGAGTATATTTTGTCCTATAGTCACTTTTCCTTTTTCCACTACATATTTCCATCTATACCAGCTCTGTCTTCATTTCTTTTTCCCTCTCGTGTCTCTTTGAGTTCACACCTGGCCTCAGGGAACAAATGTCTTCTCTCCCTTCGTTCTTCTTTCATATCCTCCCAGCTGTCCTTTATACCTTTGTATTTCCCCTCTTTTCCACACTCTTTCCATTCTTGCACCTCTACTCTCTTTCAACCTGGAGACTTTTGCTTCCCCAACACCTCAGAGAGTCACACTAAGCACTGAAATGTGACTTGACTGATCCAATCACAAGCTCTATACACAGGTGTGAATGACTGAATTCTTCAAGCCACATTTGGAGGTGACCAAGGACACACAAATGTAGTGTAATGTGAATGTGACTGACGAGTTCATACATGCCAGGATGTTTTGGAGAAGCCAAAAATAGTGGAAGCCAAAAGCAGAGGTCTGTCATGTTGTGATTTTTAACGCAGGTCTTGGTTCATGTACTTATCTGCATACTGAGCATGAAATCCAATCGGATGGGCACTCAAAAGGCATTAGAGACACTCTGATGCCAGGTGTGACAGACTGCAATCTGTTTTAACCGAGTCAAAAAATAATCTGGATATATTTCAGTGGAATTCAAAATATTACAGGCAAAGAAAATAAAGAAACCAAGCTGAGGAAAATATTATGCCATGGCCTCTCGCATGGCTTCTGAAAGGGAACTGCAACTACAATGGAAGATAATCTCTAATTTGATTAGTTCAGTTTAGACTGTTATTGTCCCTTGAGGGGAAATTGGATTTGCAGTAGAGGGCAAAACCACAAACACAACATACAACAGGAAATAGGAAATTAATCAAATTCAACAGTTACAGAAAACAACCAAATAAAAAAGGTGTCTGTTTAATATCATACAGTGCAGATTTCAGTTGTTACTTTTGATGTATGATACAAACGTTGAAGAATTTGTCATGTCGTATAGATACTTTCTTTCATGAAAAGCAACACTTTCCTTTCACCTGAGGCTACATCTACACTATTACGTTTTGGTTTAAAAACGAATATCTTTTGCTACATTTGCGCCGCGCGTCCACTACACTACAGCGTTTCCGAGCCCCGAAAACAGAGACATTTGGAAACACTGCTGCCCCCATTTGGTTTGAAAACTCCGGGGTTGCTTTGTAGCCTGGGCGGGCACAAACGGGGACCTTTGGAAATGACAACACACGTCAGTCAGTCTTATCGGTTAGGCAGGCTTACTTATACCTTTCAGTAACAGTTCCTCGTTGTCGGTCAAAGCAAATAAATCCCTGGACTTGCTTTTCGTCATTGTTCTTCTTTTTCAAAGTATAATCGGTATTTTCAATTTACACATCCATGATTTGCAACTGCAGAGTACAGTCAGACAATCTGCTTCCTGTTTAAACCAGCACGCGCATGCCGAGTGTATGCGAATGGTCATGTGCTATGCATTGTCAGACGTGTTAAGATGGACGAAGATTTGTTCTGCTACTGGAGCTAAAACCTTTGTCTGAAAGGATATTGTTTTTGTCTCAAAATGCTGCTTAAAATGACAACGTACTAGTTGTGTTGATGTGGCCTGATAAATAAGAAAATTATGCTTGCGTGCTGGAGATAAAATTACTCATTTCCCATTGTCCTGATATCATTGTTTCTGAAATGTACAATACATTGAAACAAGGCAGAAAACCACTAAAGAAAAAAAAAAACACTTGAGAGGATTGCACTTAACTCATAAAAACATGTTGAAAGATGCTGAATTTATTTTCAGTATTTATTTGTTTAAAATGTCAGAATTTACATTCTTGAGTTGTTTATACTATAACTGTGGCAAGTCAATAATTAATTTCACAATGTGCTTTTTCACACTACCATGCTGCAGAAAGGCTACTAGGCTCTCTTTGTTTACTATTTTGATTGCGAACTCGGAGCACAACCACTCCGGCTGTTTAAAACTCATCCAGAGGATGTGAACCATGTACAAGACCACGTGGGGGACCTTCATCTCCTGCAGCCAGATCATATGCACACTGTGAGCTATACTGTTTTATCATATTAATGGACCAATTGCATTAAAAACTCATGAATGATTGGAGAGAGAGAAGAGTGCAGAATACAAAATGTAAGGTAATCAACATAATGTCAGGTATTAAACCACACAAAGTGATGTGCCTTGTCACTGCCACAGATGAATCAAAACTACCTCAGCACCTCTCTCTTATCTTTCCATCGACTATCCTCGTCTCATTACCAAATTGATTTTCCATGTCCTTGAGGCACAGGAGGTGTCACTCTATCATCTCAGACGGTTTATGTGAAAAAAGACCTAGGAGGATGGGAAGGTGTGTGTGTGTGTGTGTGTGTGTGTGTGTGTGTGTGTGTGTGTGTGTGTGTGTGTGTGTGTGTGTGTGTGTGTGTGTGTGTGTGTGTGTGTGTGTGTGTGTGTGTGTGTGTGTGCTTGCACTCAGTAAATACTGACATATACAGAGCTATTCTATTGACTACCTTTGTCTCTCTTTGTGCCTTTTAAAGCATGGAGTCACAGTGTGGTGAATGGGATGAGGAGTAATTGGAGAGAAACAAAAGAGAAATGTAGGATAAAGAGAATTAGCTTTAAAAGGAACTCATGTGACAACTCGGGACCATACAGTACTGAGGGATATGAACCACTCAGTTGTGTTTTCTCTGCCTGGAGGTGAAAGCTGCAGCATACTGCCGTTGTTTTTGCCAAGCAGGGCTACAAGTTAAAAGTGAGTGAAAAGAGGAGAAAGATGGGGAAGAATGTACAGAAGCAGCTGAACACAACATACAGCAGATAACCAGAAATTAAAACAAGGCCTACATTCAGTTTTCAGTCAAGAGTTACAAGGTTTTCCTTTCCAGAGACAGCATCACTCATTTGCATGTCTTATTGAATAATTAGGAAACATTCATTTTACATAGCTATTAGCTATATATTAGGATACTCTTTCTCTCTGTAGATGGTGAATTGATCTATTGATGTTGCCTTAGTGGGCTGCCACCGGATGAATGATGTAACAGCCTCAGTGGGTTATGAAGGCGACTGTGCAGGAGAAAAAGTACTTATGCTGCTGTCGTGACAACTGATAACATAACCTCTGTATTTACATACACTGTGCCATGTAAATCCTCTGTGTGTATGCATGCTGTGTGACTCGCTGCAGGTCACTGATGTATTATGGGCAGCCACAGCTGACAGACTGTAGCCTGGTTCTATTAGACTCTCGTACATTTCATTTGTACAGAGAGTCTGGACACTCTCCATTGACAAGTGTTAACTTCCTTGAAGGCGGGTACTCTGTTGAAGTTTAAAACTATTGGATCTGCCCAGAGCCACTCTGGATCTGCCATAACCAATCGCTAACGTTTGGTCGTGACGTCGGCTTAGCATTGCTAGGGTTCACCTTAGCCAACTCCTTCAGCACTAGAGTGCGGATCGGGAAAGAGCAGTAACCGAGCCCGGCCCGAGCCTGACAGGCATTAAGATATTTACGTCCGAGCCTGACCCATGCCCGACACAGTTAAAATATCTTTTTTTTCTCATACTAATGACACATGTACGATTGTAGGAAGGCATTCGGAAATGTCAACAGATGAGCGCATCAGAACCCAAATGGCTTCGCTTGCATCTTTCTCCGCTGCCATTACAGAAGAACTACAACTCAAACTAGCGCACAAACTCAACGTCATCGTTCTCAGCCATTTCCTCTGTTCGCTGATTGGACCGGTAAAGATTTGGCCAGAGAAACCCCAAGTATAGACCACAAACCCAGACGGAGTACTGTATAAGAATTAAAATTGAGTGGAAGTACATAGGAGGGCAGAGCCAGGCTAGACAGACTGTTCCAGAGCAAAGAAAAACTACAACTTTTCTTATAACATATTATAACATAAATATTTTTGTGTAAAAATCCAGACACTCATGAAATGTAGCTAAGGTTTCATACCAGGCTGGTCATGGCATCTATCAGTGACATAATAACTGAGGCACTGACTCATTAGAAAGTTACAGAAAAGATGAGTTGTTTTTTAGATTCAATGTTCAAACTATAGGACACAGAGGCACACTGTCTTCTGCTGTTTAGGCTTCAGTGCTGTTTTAACTGCTAATGCTAAGTGATGCTGATGGATTCTATGTATTGTGTTGTGTTGTCATGCAACCATGACCAAGTCAGATAGAGAGATAACTAACTGCAGTCTACCCATTCAATTAATTTGATTTGATTTGTTTTTACACCTAATTGATATCTATATCCCTACTAAGATAATTAGCCTTTTCATCCTGTTGCCAGTTCACAGGGAAAATGTGGTACTTTGTCAAGGATATCAACTAAGAGAAGGCCTTTAAGACCATCACGTCTCTATAGAAAAATAAATGAATGTAGTTGGTCCTATTGTAGTAATGCAATTTCTATTGAGGGTTCTATTGAAAAAAATATGTACTATATTTGTCAGTGGGGACTTTGATCAATGATCAAATGATCACCCTTTTTTGGCAGTACAAAGAAAAAATATCACATAGCCAGTGCTGCAACCATGGTTTTCCTCTCCCTTTCTCTCTGTCTTCTTCACTGCATGTCTCACCAGCTACCTCATTTACTCTTCAAAGGGAAAGCAAAGCATCTGTCTATTACGAGGAGCCCAGGGCGCTCTGCAGAGTTGTGTTAAGTAACAACAACCAGTGACGTCAAAGGCTCTCCATCTGAGCTGGAAAGAGGGAGGGGGCGAAAAAAGGGATAAAAGGAGGGGAGGCAGACATGGAAGCGGTAGTGTGTGAAAAACCTCCTCTACTTGTGTGTCAGTTGCCACTCTTTTGTTTATGTGTCATTGCTGCACAACATTGAACATAAACATTTTGCAGCAAGTCATTCTGCAATCACAAGCCTTAAACACTTATGTGATTTCTGTTCCTCCTCTCTTGTTATTGCAATGATCAACCCCCCCTCCCGCCACTGGTTCAGAGACAAGCGGAACAGGTCTATTATGCGACGTCACAGGTCTGCTGCTGAGCATCATTGTGTTTATGGTCCTATCACAGGTGTTTCATATGTTTATGTCATAGGCTAGCAGCGAAGCAGCCTCTGCTCATCCTCTGGGATGTTAGGTTGAGGTCATTGCTTAAGCAATACCATGTTTTTTATGGTGATTTTCAATTCACTGGGATAATAAATGTAAATGGTTTGGTAAATATCAAGATATCCCACACCTTCTTTTCCTTTTTCTGTCAGAGAAAGCCTGTACGGTCAGTGTTGTATTCCCTCAGTGTAGACTAAAACAGCTCAGCTAAGCCCTCACGAGTCAGATTTTCATAAAAACACTGAAAGTGAGCAACAACATTTAGTAAATTACTAATTTTAGTTCATTTCTGCCTCTCTAACCACATTCACATTCATGGCATCAAAGCAAAGACTCTGACTGAAGACCGATTGGGGGATTAGAGATCTTAGGGTGTTACAGTCCTTCATAAGCACAAGTGACAGAAGCGGCACTGGGTGGAGGATACATTAGAGGATTACACCCTAAGACAATATAGCAGTCTTAACATGCCTCATTATGGCAGCTGACCTTGCTCTGTCAGGTGACAGCTGTTTGTTGCACACACCACAAGCAAGTGCACACACACCTTACACACTACTGAAAAAAACACAAGGTATGGTGGTATGCATGGTATGTAAACTACATCATAAAAGCAGTTACTAGAGAATGTCTATACAAGAGGACATGAGACATTAGATTGCGCTGAGCTGTTTACAGTAAATAACGCAGAAGACCTTGCCACGACTGTGGAAGTCATAATGTTGTTGGCAGCCAACACACTCTCCCATCCACTTCTACTCTAAACTACATTGTGAATCCGAATCCACGAGGCAATGTCAAACCATATAATCTCTCCTCTGCTCTGCCTCTGCCTGATCTATCGTCTGTCTCATGCATTTGATCACCAGACAGCACTTTCCATGGGAGCCCTTTTGCACACATATACAGCTCACAATGAGCACATGACTCCTCTTGGCAAACCTAAGTGCTTGAGGAATGTCTAAAAGTCCACTCTATCAGTAGGCCTATATAACAGCTTTGCTTTTCCATTACAGTCTGCTGCAAATACTGTTACCAATAGATGTGAATAGAAAAGAACACAAAAGGTTTAAAGACAACAAGTTAATTGTATATCAGCAGATATAGGCCTAAATGATGTCAGCCTTAGAAAACCTTTGTTAACAAATATTATAATTAGGATAGTTCTCACGTTTATCCTCTGCGGGATTTGTGTTACAATTACAATAATTACATAAATGTCACAGAAGAAGAACATGTTTTGTTTTATTGTAGTTTTATTAAATATTTAGTTCAGTATTGTGGTTTTATTCAAATAATATATATCCTACGACCTTTTCCCTTTTCAATACATACAGTAACGTTACACTGACATTGTAGAGCAGTGACTTCATGTCCTGAACATACAACTATGTGTTGGTGCACTTTAAATTTGGCAACAACGTGCGTTCAGTCGAGAGATGACGTGCGCAGCCTACATCAGCACCTTAGATACGAGCACACCATTCACCGTAGGGCTCCTGCCCCGTTTTAGACCAATCAGCGTATGTGTTTTCTAGATAGCATTCAGCACCACCCACACTGCTGCCAGCTGTATTGTTCCGCTATAGGGAATCTCCTCTCAAGCAGTATAGGCTACATTCATCGTAACTCCTGCAGTTTTTAGTGGCAAGTTACGAAAAATAAGTTCCTATTTGAATATTCTATGACAAAAAAAGGGCATTTTTGATATGAATTAGATTATAGTCGCGTAAACTGCTCCTTAAGTGCTCTACTCTGCACGTGGTATAAAAGCAGCGAGTGATGTGTACAGTGCTGAAATATATCAATTAATAGCACAGCGTCCCTAATTGTGTATGATAGAGATGGTTAGTGCAGCTTCCTCGAAAATAGAGATGATTTAGTCTGGAAGGCATAGCACAACATTTTCACATTGATAAACGTACGCCTATCTGTTTCAAGACAACTCAAAGACGGGGAGGATATTTTTTTTATATGTAATACCGTTTCTGTCTTTACAATAGTTACTCTTTTTTTTTTTAGCTTTAGCTGTCAGCACAGACCTAGGTTATCTCTGACGCAAGCGCTCGTCACAGGCGTCTCTCCCATTTCACAGAATCATATGTCACAGATTGACATTCCAGATAAGCCAATCAGCGCATGAGTCAGGCAGCACTCTGAGGGCGGGACTCGTACTTTGGACCAATCGCAGCCCGTCGTATTGTTTTGACCTCTGAAACCGCATCACCGCCTACCTCGTGCCCATGGCGGAGGAAAGCTATAAATACAGGCAACGCTGTATCAGGAGGGTGGACGAAGTAGCAAAACTCCCGGAGAGGCGGGAGCTACTCTGCAAGCCTGCTGAAAGAGGAAAAAAAAAAAAAAGACTCTAAATAACCTTAAAAAGAGAAACCGAAGCAAACGCCAATCCTCCGAAATGTACATGTACTGGAATACTTTTTTGTAACGTTGATAATATATTCTATGTGAAGAAAGTATTTATACTTTTTTCAATTTGCACTAACTTACGGTACTTAAGAACTACTGAGACTTTTTTTTTTTTTTTTTTTTTTACAAAAAAGTAAGTATTTTCAGCTGATTTGTTGCTGTTACTTGTGATGTATGCTAGCCTATTTGATATTGTCTTCATTTTGCTTGCTGACGTACTGTAGCTGTATCCATACTTATTGAGCTGATTTGCTGCGTCAGTCCACGAAGGTGTGTGTGTGTGTGTGTGTGTGTGTGTGTGTGTGTGTGTGTGTGTGTGTGTGTGTGTGTGTGTGTGTGTGTGTGTGTGTGTGTGTGTGTGTGTGTGTGTGTGTGTGTGTGTGTGTGTTGCAAGCGCGTGCGTGTGATACAAGTGTTATAGTATGTCCTTTTTTGTCACCTCGGGTAAAAAAAATGACAACAATATCCCCTCAGAGACTCAAAATGCGTCTGATATGCTCGTGAATTTAGACTAGTCTACCATATCTACTTCATTGTATCTATTCCTTGCCGTTATTGTCAGTACAGGCTGTAATGGCTAACATTATAGTGTTGCCAATTCTGTGAAATTGCAACACAATTTCTATTAACTTAACTAAAGCGATACGATGAATCAAGAGACGTGTAGCCATTTCGCAACCGTGAGGAATCTCCTGGCTACTGTATTCGAGGGCAGTTTCATGAGGGAGGCGATAAATGTTGCAGTTCTCCCTGTGCACATTTTATTTCCTAAATTGGATAAATGCATTAATCACATTTTAGGTATTTAAGGAGCCTCGACCCATTCACTCTGTATCCCTCAATTTATCTCATCTCATTTGCGAGGATTATTGCAGCACATCCTATTTGGTTTGTGACATTTACATTGTATCCAACTTGTTACATGTTGTAACATTCAAGTAGGCTATTTCGTCTTCTCTGTATAAAATTGCCAAACATATGGGTGTAGCCATAGTGCGTTAAGTCTTATTTCGACATTGTTTTTAATGTAGGAAGCTCTCCAACTACACACATTAAACCAGCCCCAGTGACATGAATGTAGGCTTTAAGATGCACCTAAATCATTTCGTTGCTAACTTGTCCTCCAGGAGGGATTTCCTGAGTTAAGTTGACCGTTGTCTTTGATTAAAAGCAACAACCCCGCATTAGTTTCCCTGTCCCCTGCTGCATGGAGGCTATCCAGTATCATATTATGTAACAGGATTCCCGAGAATTAGTGTGAGGTTAGTGTTCTAAATACCCAATTTTTGACATTTACATAAACACTGTGCTATATAAAATACAGCTTGATCCCATGCTTTATTAATATTTCTACAGTAGCTGCACATTTTCTCCTATCTGAGTATTGCTGTAAAATTCCGCTTTGGTTGACTGTTGGGTGACATTCGACCTGTGATATTTGAGCTCACAGCAGTCAAAACAGCAACATGCACTAGTACTTTAGACAGAGGTCAATAATTAAATGACCCTTACTTGCACTCCCCTTATAAAGTCTGCAGTCATGGTCTCAAGTAGCCAGAAGAGGCTGAACTGATCTGTCTTGTATATATTTAACATGATGGTCTTAAAGGTATTTACTTGTATGTAAAAATGTTTTGAAATGAATGATTAATTAGTGTTTTTTTTTCTCTACCAATTGTTGCAGGATAAAATTATCACAGCCTGTGGAAAGACATCACTTCTACAAAACCAGCACTTTTTATCCAGTTACTGGTTGCTTTCGCCATCCTGCCTGGAGAGCATCTGTGTTACCAACCACGGATAAACAAAGCAGACCCAGTGGACGCATTCAAGGTCGGACACACCTAATCTTCAAGCACCTGGTAAACATCGGCAGTTAGCTATGCAGCTTGAAATCCAAGTAGCTCTCAACTTCATCATCTCATACCTGTATAACAAGCTGCCAAGGCGGCGGGTTAACATTTTCGGCGAGGAGCTGGAGAGGCAGCTGAAGCAGAAATATGAGGGACACTGGTACCCGGACAAGCCATACAAGGGCTCAGGATTCAGATGTATCCACGTGGGGGAGAAGGTGGACCCTGTGGTGGAGAAGGCAGCCAAAGAGAGCGGGCTGGACATTGAGGATGTCCGCAACAACCTTCCCCAGGACCTCAGCGTGTGGATTGACCCCTTTGAGGTGTCCTATCAGATTGGGGAGAAAGGGCCCGTCAAAGTATTGTATGTCGATGACAGCAATGAAAGTGGAGCTAGTAGTGGAGGGCTTGATCTGGACAAGGAGATCAAGAACAGTTTCAATCCTGATGCACAGGTCTTCATGCCCATCAACGAGCCTGTGAACGGTGCCTCTCCGGGCTCCACCTCGCCCTCTCCTCCTTTCGGCCACTCGGCAGCAGTCAGCCCCACCTTTATGCCCCGCTCCATGCAGCCTTTAACCTTCACAACCGCCACCTTCGCCGCCACCAAGTTTGGCTCCACTAAAATGAAGAGCAGTGGACGCAACAACAACAATGGCGGAAGTACCGCTGGGAACAAGGCGGCGCGTACCTCTCCCACCAACCTGGGCCTGAATGTGAACAGTCTCCTGAAACAGAAAGCCATCTCCACCTCCATGCACTCTCTGTACGGGTTGGGGCTCGGAGTACAGCAGCAGCACCAGAAGCCCTCAGCCCTGTCCCCCAATGCCAAGGAGTTTGTGTTCCCCAGCCTTCAGGGCCAGGGCAGCCAGAATGCTCTCTTCCCTGGGGACAGCTCGCTCAGCCTCAGCCCGCTGCAGTACAGCAATGCCTTCGACATGTTTGCGGCCTATGGTGGCCTTAACGACAAGTCCCTTATGGATGGCTTGAATTTCAGCTTGAACAACATGCAGTATTCTAACCAGCAATTCCAGCCAGTTATGGCCAACTAGTACACATAAAGGTACTACTTAAGCTACTACTTCACACAGAAATGACCAGAGATAATGTGATAGGGGGGAAGCAAACACAAAATGCACATTTTGGAAAAAAAAACAAAAAAAAAAACGTAAACAAGAAAAGAATGTCATGGATAAAAGGAAAAAGTGACATGTCAGCTGTAAGATCTATGTTAAGAGTCTAAGAGCATGAGCCTGAGGGTTAATTCCTTTGCCCCATTGAGTTATACCATTAGTACAAGATGTCCAAGCTTGGTTACCTAAACTTCAACATGCATCGTTGTTATTTCTTTTGCCAACCAAGCACAAAATATCTTTTTTATGTGACTGTTTTAAGATATAAAAAAAAGACAAAAAAAAAACCCACCACAAGTCATGGCCTCTTTCAGTATTTAAACATAACCGGACAATGCCAATTTTTTCAAGGAATTGGCATAAATAAGTGGGATTTCCTGGTCTTTTTTCTAATTGTATAATTTAATTTGAAACAGAGTTTGTAAAATATCAGAGTATCTATTGTTTCTACTACATGGTATTGCATTTATATCTTTTTACTACTCCAGTGATCTGTGATGGCTGCAGCAACTTTGTTTTCTTTTTTTATTGAAATTATAAAAATGAATCCATCTTAAAAAAACATTGACTATTCTAAAGATTGTGTACAGAATATTCCGTAGTGGTGGGATTTATGAATATTTGCTTTTTTTGAAAAACATAAGAGTTGTATTTTCTGTTAAGAGTTTAAAGATTTTTGCTATATTATGGACAAAATGTAATCGTATATTAATTTTGTACCTACATTGTGCAATACTTGATAAAACAAACGGTATAACAAAGTATTTGGAGTCAGTGTCTTACATGTTAAGAGGGACTGATAGTTTATTAAGTTTGTATTAAAAAGCTTGAAAATATTACACTGGTTCAGTTTGTCATTGGCTTTTGTGGTTGAGGTGGTTGATACAGGTTTAAAGGAGGTTCTTTTAGGGTTTTCTAACGTGTCGGGACAGATCCAGTATTCTGTCCTGAGGTCAGAAGAATCCGGTTTTTCTTAGACGCGCACATCCATTGAAGTTCACCTGTTTGGTACACTATTAGTATGTCCTCAGCAAACCGTTTTGACAGTTCACTCACAATAAGTTAGGTCAAAAAAAGAATTATGCTACATTAGACAATATATTGCATACGGCAACACATTTCATATCCTTTGCCTGTAACATTGATATATTAGTACAGAAGCCTCACCACAAGCCCTCAGCAACATTTGTTCACACCATGCAGGCTGTGTTGACCGTTGCCCTTGTGTATCCACACATGGATACTGTATATGGAGTGTGATAACCTCCTGAACTAAAGCAAGGCCTCATATG
This sequence comes from Zingel zingel, assembly GCA_023566125.1. Lineage (NCBI taxonomy): Eukaryota > Metazoa > Chordata > Actinopteri > Perciformes > Percidae > Zingel > Zingel zingel. Next base: position 8,532,185 of record CM042325.1, on the reverse strand, counting down.
TATGAGGCTGTTGTAGCTAACAGACTGCGGAACCATGTAACCGATTTCAGAGGCATAAACCACACAGCAGGCAGGCAAAACATGTAGGTAGAAGAATACGGATCTGACACTTATATGATGGGGTCATGTTAAGTGTGGCATGGTAGGGAAATAAAATAGTTTTCAGTAACTGCACCATCAGTCCATCAGACTGTGTGGGTGACAGGTTAGGCAGATGTCCTCTGCGGTGGAAAAAAGTGCTTCTATGCAAGCTACTGATTCCCTGCCAGCTGCAGGGTGCTATTCATCTGCACTATCAACCTCCAGTGAGTCAGCAGAGTCACTTATTAACTTTCAATAATAAAATACATCATGCAATGCTGGAAAACAGGAATAGAAATTGTTCACGAGTTTGTAGCTGAATGCTAAGTTGGTCAGTTACATTTCACCCAGTGTCCTCAAAGATGTGGCCTGTTAATGGATAACTGGCAATACTTTTTATGCAATGAGATCCAAGCATGTACCTCCAAAGAATAGTATAATATAATGGGGCTGGAAAGGTCAGGCAATGTCTGGCCTGAAATCAGGCCTGACCTTGTTCAAACTCAATAGGTAATCTACTGAATAATTTCTTGTGCTTGTTATTTCAGATACACTTTATCAGCCTTTCCAAAATTGCTTATACATATGTGGTTTTCTGACATGCGGACTTATAAAGTAACACTTCAACTTTGGATTTCAAGCTGCTTACATCGTTTAGGGGTTGAGGATCCAAGTCAAATTGTTAATGCTGAAGCTCATAGCTTTTTTTTAAATAATGAACGTACAATTTCAGCAAAAAACCCACTCTGCTGCATCAGAGTAAGAATTGATTTTCCTGATGACCAGTGCCTGGGCTTGTTCTGTGGAAGTTAATATAGTACCTTTGTGGTGTTAATGCTGTTACTTGTAATGACAGGTTGTTGGACTCTATCAGTGCAGGCTGACTCAAACCACCCTGACCCTGCTGGCATATACCATGGTCCCCCTGGGGCCGGCTCATCATTGCGTGTCAGTCTGCGTGTCCCCTGATACAATTGATATGCTGTGTAAAGTTCAGCCTGTGTGTGGGGGTTAACTCAGTTGCTGATACTGTTGCTGATACTGTGAGTGTTACAGAGTCGGGTGGGAGTGTGTTGTCTGGGGCACTGTGTTTGTGTTCACCCGGGTGTGGAACCGTTCGTTATAGAAATACCATTGATGGATTATTACTTTTTGCACACCCCTGATCTGTCTGCTTATTATTTTTGTTCATGTTTTTTTTTTTTTGTACATCACAACTCAGGACTGTGACCAAGCTAGCTTGACATTAGCTCTCCCAGTTTATGTTATTCTAAACAGGGTGAGAATCAACTATGGCTGGGTGTTGTTCAAACAGTTTTGATACCGTTACCGATAGCAGTACTGTGACTTCGATACCGGTTCCTGAATTATACTTTTTTGATACCAATTTTATAAAATCCATTTTAACAAAAATGAATTACAACATTACACATTACAACAAAAATCTTTTTTATTTATTTTACTATGTTAGCCCGTCTCTGCGTAACATCAAGTTTTTCCTGCGTGTCTCTACGACGTGTAACGTTAAACAGCCAATCACAAACATCATTAGATCTTGGTAGAAGTATGCTGCGTGTTGATTGGCTCCCTGACGCTGACAAGATTTACCCCTTAGGTATTGAAATTTGGTATTGAATGACGAGGCATTTTTCAATACTCGATACTTAGAAGGCAATTTGGTCGGTGCCTAAAAAGTATAACATTTGGTACCTAGACAACATATAAAGGTTGAGACCAGTGATGCACCTCTAGGGGTAAATGAAAAGGAGCATCACTATTTTTAGATCATGTTACTAAGATTTATATCAACCTAAAATTACATTAAAACTATTTCTGCAAATATAACAACGCTTTCATAGTTGGAGGTTATGTCTGGAATATACTGTAATCTGTTAGGATGACTGATCATCTTTTCAGAGTTGTGAGTATTTCATCATAATAAAGTAACCTGACTGATTATATTTGATCACTATAAGGTGTCCGTTAATGAAACAAGCACATGATCTTTCACTCAGAGTACATCCTTTTAACATGCACAAAGGTTGGCATACTCTGATTTTTAAGAAGCAAATAAGCATTAGAATAAATGTGTACTGTATATTTGATACAATAATTCAATTTCTAACCCTATATACATCCCCAGGTGTGACTGAAGGACACTGCAGGGAGGAAGAAGGTCAGGTACAGACAAAAGAGAGAGTGAGGAAGTGTGATATGGAGGATGTGAATGCCCTAAACGTATGATACTAAGAATACCAGTTTGAAGAAAATCCAAGTACGACGAAGCTGAGAGTGGGATCAGAATAGCACAGAGAAACAAAAAGAGACAGAAGCTTGATGAAAAGAAGAGGGAATGGGAAAGGCATGGAGCAATGTGACTGGGAGAGAGAAAGAGTGAGAGTGAATCATTGCCAGTGCCACTATTGATGCTAATCTGGTGCCAAGCGCACCCCTTAGCCCCCAAGTCCCTCCCTCCGCCTGTCATAAAAACAGGTGGAGCTCAGCTCGGCTTGTGGTCCCAGCCAGCCGAGAAGGCCTCATGGTAATGTCACCCTCCTCAGCAAAAAAACAGTTAATGGCTTTTCAGTCCCTCGCCTTATAGCCCAACCCCTTTGCCCCTTCTATTTCTGGAAGCGTGTTGGAGCTGATTGAGCAATGATAAGCTTGATAGAATTGTGCTTTCCTCTGAACATGACTTCACCACAGCTTATCTGTATCTCACAGGGGACAGTAAATAAGTTAAACCACAGCATAGAAGAATCTATCTGTTTTGTTTTTGTTGTCATTGAAAACTTTCTGTTTTAGAGGTGCACAACAGAGAAATTAGACTTCATTCACGTCTTGCCTACTAGCAGAACACATTAATGAGGAAGCTAACATGCGTTGACTGGTCTTACAGTTGAAGCTTAAGTGAGTATCAAGGGTACTGACAGTTGCTTTAAACAGTTGCTCACATACCCTATGTGAAACACACAAGGTGTTGCTGGTAGGCAAACAAGAAACAGTTTACATTCACTCAAATACTGTATATTCTGTACATAAACCCTACAGCTGCAAACTGTCTTATGCTAATTTAAGTTTCGCAAAGGTAACGTATCTAGTATATCAAGATTACATGTGTTTTCAGTAATCTTACGAGTCATTTTTCATGGAATCTGGTAGATACATGTTGGTCTGGTCTATCTTCTCATACATGCGTTCCTGTGTACACTGACACACACACACACACACACACACACACACACACACACACACACACACACACACACACACACACACACACACACACACACACACACACACACACACACACACACACACACACACACACAGTGGGAGTTGTCTAGTTTGCTTTTGCTCACTGTAGATATCCCCAGCAGTCCCCTCCCTCACCACACTTCTTCAGAGTGACGTTTGTTTCCAGTGCAGTCTATCACGGCACTCCCAAACGTACCACTGGGCCCCCACCATACTTTGCAGCTAAAGGGTGGGGACAGAGATCTCACCAGCAATGTTACAAAGTAGCTCTGCATAATCCTGGTTAGCATGCAATGTTTATGGTATTTCTAGCTCCACTTGTTCTGGCTTATCAGTTGGAAATAAAGATTGATCTCACATCTGATGTGTTTGGATTTAGTCCTGATCACATCTCTTTACTGCTTCATGATGTTATCAGGTTGTCTGTTCTGTTATAGCAAGTCACAACAACATGCTGTGTGTTACATTCCGATATCTGATTTTTTTTGTTGTTGCAATTGTGGCCTAAACAGTGCCTACCATTCAAAACATGTATTATTTGAATATGGCTATTGTTTGGGGATCACACTGCTATTTCTGGATACAAATGAACATATTTTTGACATTAAAACCATCTAGGAGTCCACAAAGATAACGCTGTACCACCACAATTTGGCTATATTTGGCAGTGTCCAAACGACTTGAATCAGACTCAACTTGTCAAGCGGAGATTAATCAGTGCTGTGCAATCTGCAGATCTGTGGCACTGGTGATGATGGTGGGGGAGTTGAGAGTAGATCAAGGTATAGGGGGAGGGGACACCTGCTATTCATCATTTCCTGTGCGTGTTCAAGTAAAAGAGAAAGGGAGGGAGGACGCTAAAGCAACAATATAATCTTTTGGTGTCTCTGAGAGGCTTCATGCTCGGAAGAAAATGATATGTAGCCAGTAAAGGGAGGAGGGCATGCTGGGAAACAATGGAGATGAAAATCATGCACTCAAAAATGCATATAAAATACATATATCCATTTACACGAACAGAAAACAAAATTATTCTGCACATGCTCTTGAGTTGAGAGGAATACAACAAAACTGAAAGTAAGTCCTTCCCAAGAACATATTAATATAAAATGTTCTCTCCATGACCACTTCATTCATTTTATCTCCTACACATCCCCACAAAGTCCCCTCTGTTGCTGAGAAAAACACCTTTTTTATCTACTTAATGTCAGTCTGGATTTACCTCAAAGTGTTTTGAACACTTTCATGAATAATATTTGGCCCTGATGACGACTGGCCATGCAGCTTCTGACTTGAGGCCTAGTCCGCAACGTAGCTTTTTCTGTGTTTTGGCCTTTCGTCCCCATGCAAACTGTGTTTTAGGTAACTGATACACACATACATTTACAGCTACTCTTCCACTATATTGAAGAACAGAGATGTCCAGATGCGCTACGGCGCAATCAATGCGCCATTGCAGCCAGGTAGCCTTAGCTTTTTTCCAGGCTTCTGCTTGGCCAACATATTTTTCTTTGCGTGATTGGCCAACATTGCTTTAGGGTTAGGGTTATATCGCCGCCTGTTGGCTTGGCAGGCTCTTCAATTTTTGCGTGTTTTTGTTTTTAAAACAATGCTTGTGTGAACGTATTAGGGAAAAACCCTGTTTATAAAATTACCAGTGTACGTGTGAACAAGTCATAAGACTTGAGTACACTTTGTTCCTTTGGTTTCCGTAGCTGTCTGCACAGGACTAAATATTTTGTCAACACAGTTAATGTATTCTCAAGCTCTCAAAAGAATCTATTTTTTCCCCCTGTCTGTCTAAATGTGTAAGGATGGGATTGTTGGTAAGCACAGCTTGCACTCATATGGATCAGTGGGAAAGGAAGTCAAAACATGCCGAGATAAAGCCATCTCTGTGGAATTTGCTGGCACGGGTGCAGGGCAGTAATCGTGATTGAACACTATACCATGGCAGTTTTGTGCCCTTGAGAAATAGAGAGTGTGTGTTTAAAGCTGCAGAATTAAGTAGAAGTAAAATTAAGTAAGAGATACACTGCTGTCTTCTAAACTCATTTTGTGATAATGAGAGTGACACATTGCACAAGTGACTGCAAGTAATAACTCAAGAATGTAATGGCTTCTCTTTAAGTTCTTTACAATGCAGTTGAGAGTTGAGATTATCCGGCCTCTCTTGTCCAAGTGAACTGGTTGGACATCACCAGGAAAGGTCTCCACAGCTTGAGCAGCCCTGACTTACTGAGGACTCTGCAATTTTAACCATCCCGACTAAAATAAGTCTGTCTGGGACACTCACATGCAGGCCTGAACACACTCTTTCCTCCCCTTTCACTTTCTCTATCTGAAATTTTCTAGCATTCGCTAACATTAGCCACCATAAGATACTGGTCGTACCAGACCAAGTAAGGCAGAGGTAGCAGCAAAACCTTTGAGTATACTGAACAGAATTCAACAATTCATTTCTAAGAAAAAATATGTTATTTCTTCTTTCAAAAGTTACATAGTCTGAATCCTCCAGCTATTATCAGCTCTGTTGATTGTGCTGACATAGCTTGTTTGGTGGGTGTGCAACTATGCAAATGGAAAGTTCCTATTTGCATGCATTACCAGTTATGCTAGTTATTTGCATTGTTGAGTGTAAAAACATGTTCCATTACGGTGTAACCTCTGGGTCAACCTAATTTACATTTTCCCCTGAGAGTGTTACTTCCCAAGGCTCAGATGTTTGCACTGCTTAGCACATTACCCTCAACCTCAGCTGATTAGGGCTTCGGTGTAAAGGTGCTTACACACCAACCAGACAGCCGACCGTCGGCAGAAAAGACAGTCGGACTGATCAGTCGGGTCCCTGAGGTCCAAAAAATGCCTCAGAACACACTGAGGCGACGCCGAATTGAGCGTACGCTCTGCGCGTGCGTGAAACGTAATACGTCTCCGTAGCAGCAGGCGGCGCTTCTCTGTATTATTTCTATTAACAGTCTATGATTGTTTCCCAGAAAATGAAAACTGGCAGCTGATTGGACGAACGTGTCACATGGGTCTTTTTTCTCCGGAAATTCACAGCCAGACTGTCATGGCGGCTTGTTCAGAATACGATCTCATATTGTACTAAAATAGTTCACCCAAACATGTTTCTGAAAACATTTTAAGCGAGAAATAGGCCATGCAGTTGCTGAATCTGTCTTCATTTCAGATCAACAAAGGTCTGTTAAAAAGATTTCCGTCAGATTTTGAGAGGCTCATCCACTCGCCATTTCCGGGTGAGCCCCGACTGCCCTGTCTCCGACTGAACATGTCAAGTCGGCCCAAATGAAGGCCGGCGGCTCCTCCGACGGGCGACGGCACGGGACACATCGAATAGACTCGAGTCACCGACCTCGCCAGACGGTCCGACGGCCGATAATCGGCTCTGTGTGTCAACGCCCTTACTGATACATTAATTTCCCTTGATTTTGCTCATCATTTAAGGCTCTTTGCAATTATGGAATTAACAGACTGCAGATCTGCATGTGAGGTGAAAAAAAAACATATCTGCTTTATTGCTTGTCAGATCAAAAACTAAAAGATTGTATCTGGTCAGCCTCTACCAATGTCCTAAGAGAAGTATGGCCCAGTTTGTGCAACAATCTGGGGAATGTAGCACACACCTGTCAACCAACAGCACTGCACAGACAACAGAGAGGATCTAATGAAGCCAGACTTGGTGGTTGTGATAGAGATTCCTCTAGCCAACCCACTCTATTTTGATGTGTTGACCATCCCAGAAAAGTTTATGTTATTGGTGGATCAAAATTCAGAAAATCATTTTAAAGTGACTTTCCAAGAGGCTATATATCATTTTCAATCCAGTTTGCAATCCTGTTATAGTGTTTTTACACTGGATATAGTGAACCAGCCAGATATTATTATTTGTATGTCCTGGGATTACTTTGCAAGATGAAATATAATTGTTTCCAGGTACTAAGCAAGCCTGCATGCCTGTGGTGTTAAAGTTGGCCTGAAAGATAACAAAGTTGTAATTGGTAAACATATTGAACCATAAAAATTTAAAGAATTATTGTATTGTATTTTCTGCTTGTCTACCCAGTCCTTTAATCAGTTCCATAAGAGCATCAAATTAATTGCATTGTGTATTGTTGTGCTCTTGTGTGAGACATGAAGGATTATGAAACTAACACTAACACTAACTGTCAGGTATTACCCTGGGCTATTTACAAGGGTTTCATCATTTGTCGCAGGCTAAACTATTGAATAGCACAAATAAATAGATAGAAGGAGTTGGAGGCTGTTAACTTGCTGTGGAATCCAGTTTGGGCTGAGGATGCATCCGAAATAATGACTGAATTAATAACACTGTGTGGGTGACTGGTGATGCGAATTCCTATGCTCTCAGCAATAACACACATAAAAACTAGAGTTCTGGAAGAACCAGTCGCTTCTCACCTCATCACCAACTTGAAAGACCGTTAGTACTTTATCAAACACATGTTACATAGCTTATATTATGTTAAATTAGTTTATGTTTCTGATGCAGGCTAACATCCATGGTGTGTTACCATAGGTGCCAGATACTGTATATCTATTACTGTGTTGTGCTCAATCTTGGCATTGTGCTGCAGGGTCTTTCTCCCACACACACATCACCACTTTCACCGATCATTATGATCCGATTAACATAATACTCTGAAAGCAACGGCAGCATTGTGACAAAAAGGGCTTAGTTACACGTTACATTACAGAACAGTTCTTGATTATCATGCATATACAACTGCAGCCATGCGCTAATACTGTGTGCTTTGAAAGGAGAAATGTGTGAATTTGTGTTTGTTATTATAGATTGTCCTGAGGTGCTATGTGCTATGTGCTTTTTATTATATGGTGCTAATTTACTATGGATTCCTAAATATTATTGGCTGCATTTCCCATTTTAAGCATATTAAGGCATATTTTATGTTTGGAGATTTTTTTAAATATCAATTTAGCCAATGATTTTCCCTTTGCCCCTCTGGTATGTAATTGTATAGTATATTATCATAACACTGTAGCAATTTACTGTGTTGTGGAAACACACAGGATGCATATAATATAACATTATATTAAATGTCATTTAGCCAACGCTTTTATCCAAAGTTACAGTTGCTATATATATATATATATATATATATATATATATATATATATATATATATATATATATCAGAGGTTGCACGCCTCTGGAGCAACTAGGATTAAGTGTCTTGCTCAGGGACACATTGGTTGATGTATCACAGTGGGAATCGAACCCAGAACCCCTACCCCTAAGGGATGTGTCATATCCACTGCGTCATCACCACCCCAAAATATTTTACCAGGTTCACCTCGCTATAATCTCTCATTGCGAGAAACCAATCACAGCCGTCCTGTGCAGCGCTAAGCCCTAATGCAGCGACGGTGTCCTAGCAAAAGAGACAGCGGAAATAGCGGAAGGCTTTATCCCAGCAATGTACATCCGTTGAGCCAGACTAACCTCGCTAAAACTGACGCAGTCAATACACAGTCCTGCAAACAGTCCTACAATATTTGTTTGTTTGATTAATTTGATGATTTAAAAAACACATACAACACTGCACAGCAGTATTTACATAGGCCAACAATTAAAACCCCCTGTGGATAAAAACACAATAAAGTTAAAGGCTTATTGGTGCTTACGTATGGTGCTTTAGCACTGCCTAAACTCTCTGCCAGACCAACCACTGTTGGGCTGCTTGTGATTTTTTTCCTGGGAATGTCACCCCCAAGTTTGTAATACTGGAAATGCGAGGGCTTTTATCACTGAACTAAAGGCTCAATCACCATTGCGTTACCTCATTCGGCAGTATATACTGATTTAACAGACATTTATTTAAATGAAAACCTTCAAGATTAGATTAGATTATTTCTTTGTTTGTCTGTGCAACAAAAACACATGAAAAAAAATGTCATAATTAGTATTGGTTTAAATCAAATGCACAGATGATTGGATTACATTGTTCCTTCCTCTCTGGTTAAGGTGTGTTAATCAGTCACTCACTTTATTTCGAATGGAAATCTTGTCCTAATTAGCACACTCAAGAGAGTATCATGCCCTGAATCAGACTAAACTGTATATATGTTTGTTTTGTACATGCAACACAGGTGGACTAAATGATGTCACTCCTCTCCCACACAGATCAAATATGCTTAAGGCTATTCCTTGTGTGTAGGCCAATTGTGTTTGTGTATTTGTGTGTGTGGGAGGTGCTGATGGGTCCTCAGTGGGTGGCGTTGCATAAGAACGTCAGTGCTGAAGCAATATTACTCTCTCTCTCTCTCTCTCTCTCTCTCTCTCTCTCTCTCTGTCTCATATAGTACAGTATAGCACAAACACATGGACTGAGCCCAGCACACAATGGTGTCTGAGTCAACTGCGTGGACCACAATTGTAGGCGATTTGAGCAGCGGTGGCATATAAACACAAGACTACACCAGACCAACATCGCAGATAAGATATAAAGAATGAGACAGAGCAACAAAGATAATGAAACTAATAAAAAATTCCTACTCTTAAAACTAACTATGTTGGTGAAGGTCTTACTTCTATTAACACCTACCTCAAATAAAACAGACTGTATAGGGTTCATCAACATAACAGCAGAACTATTCATATCCCAACACACTGATTGGCTGATAGTATTGCTGGCCCACTTTCATCTAACTAATGACCTTGAATATCTACCAGTACACGAACCAATGAGATTGACCATCATTGTTTTCCCATATAAAAATATGATGTTTTTTGAAAATTAAACCACATAAACCTATTATGGTACAACCTCTAAATACAATTATGAACCTGAAAATGAGCATAATATGACACCTTTGCAGTCAGTAGACACAAACACACTCCTCCACAAGACTGGGGAATGTTTGTTTGGTAAAGAAAAAACCTATAGACACTCTCCTCTCTACGAGGTGTTGTGGAGTTTTACGGAATTTCAGTCCGGATTTATACTTTGTCCCTCGCTCATACTTCTCCCTTCTCAGGCTGATAGTAGTCCACAGTAGACCTATAAAATGTCAATCCCATCATGTGATATAGTGCCTGCTGTCAGCCATCGCAGAGGATTACTGGCAGTGTTGAGAGTTTTCTGGCGGCCGGCTGCAGCCAAATGAGGAGGAGGAAATGGAAGTGGAGAAGCTGCAGATGGCTTCTGCCAGGTCATGTCACCCCATGTCACTGAAATGTGATCTGTAGGTCTCACTTGAAAAAGCACAGTCCTGATTAAACAAGTTTTAGTTCATTGCACTTTGACCAAGTAGCCTATGTCCTGTAATGTGTCTGAGACTTTAATGTTTCAAAAGCTAAGTGTGCATTGTGTTTTTTTTCCTTTTGGTTATATTTATAAATATGGTAACACAGATTTCTGGGCTCATGGGAGGGAATGTCTGAGTGAAAGATGTAATGTGGAACAGGCAGGCTTTCTTCTGTGTACAGGATTGAAGCCAGCGCCAACCAACTGGACAGTTTCCAGATTGTATAAAAGAAAGCAGTAGGTGAGTTGAATCCCTCCAGTATGAGGCTCTTGTTGTAAACAATGTTGTCATGGCATGTGGTCTATATCTGAAGATAGAAATCTACCTGGAGTTAAATTTCATACACATTTGGGTCCATTAGGTACCGCAGTATAACTGCCCTCACCTCCAAAATGGGGAAGAACTTCTTCCCTCAAGCAGTCAGACTGTTGAACAGCAAAACATGATGCAAATTTTTCACACTGAGCTGAAATGCACTCCTGCACTTTTTCTCTGCAGCTAAATTCTATATACTCTACCTCTACCTCACAGTGAATCTAACTTATAACAATTAGTGCTCTGTTACAAGTCTACTTATGCCCTGTCTTTTGTTGTCTGTTGTCTGTCCTGTCCCTTGTCTGTCTTACATGCTCTACTTAAAGTAGTAATTGCACTTTATGTAGATCTATAATGTGTGTGCACTACATGTAGCCTGTCTGAAATGTCGTTTTTATATATTTTTAAATGTGTAACACCACGTGATCCATGGTGAAACGTTGTTTCGTCTCACTATATACAGTGTGTATGGTTGAAATGACAATAAAACCCACTTGACTTGACTTGATTAGATTTGTGAATACATATATTTTGTGTAATCTGATGTTCCCAGCAAAGAGATTTAGATTTCTTGAGACTACAACAAAATAATAAAAAAAAACTCAGTTTACTTGAGAGGGGAAACGTAGAGGGCTTTACTGGAGTTGTCTTGTCGGCATAGTAGGCTAGTTAAAATAGGGCACATTTCACTTTGTGAGCTCAGCAAAGAAAGAAAAAGGGAGCCTTCATCAAATATTAAGCACTAAACTGTCAGACATGCAGTGTGACTTCCTTCATGTATTTATTTATTCACTTTTATCATTGTCATTACAAATACAAAATTATGTGATAAAATGTTTGTGTTGAGTTTGTGTGAATAAATGTGTATATGCATGTGTGCCTGTGAAGAATCTTTGTGTGTGTGTGTGTGTGTGTGTGTGTGTGTGTGTGTGTGTGTGTGTGTGTGTGTCAGTGTGTACTATTTATGTGTGCATGTGTTAGGGTGTGCACAAGCTTGTGTATATGCCCACCACAGACCTCGGCTCATGTGTGATGTACGTGTGCATTTCATTAGGAATCTGTGTGATTTAAGGCAGTCCTTGGCCGCGCTCCATCGCTACTGCAGACGTCAGCAGCTAGCTGAGAAGGATGGGATGAGGGGGGTGAAGAGAGCAGATGGAGAGAAAGAAATATGGAAAGTTAGATGTAGGAAGGAAAGAATAGACTGCTGACATGATGGAGAGGTTAGCAGGGACATGGATGGATGGAGAAATGAGAGAACAGAGGGAGAGATATAGTAAGGGACTGAAATAGTGAAGGATGGGCAGACTTGCAGGAAGCCAGGGAGAGAGAGAGAGAGAGAGAGAGAGAGAGAGAGAGAGAGAGAGAGAGAGAGAGAGAGAGAGAGAGAGAGAGAGAGGGAGATTTAAATCATATATCAAATACAGACAGAAGAAGATAAAGAAAAATATACATCTCACATGCACTGACTTATGTGCAATTACAATGTGCACTAAGTAAACACGCAATTTTTTTTATATCTACCATTTCTACTGTGAACTGCAGGCAACTTGCATAGAAACCATGTCTCACATTGTGTTATGTGTCAGAACTCTAAAATAACCAATTAGGAGTCACGTTGACATTGAGTTAGCTTACCTTAGCACAAACACTGGAAACGGGGAATAGCTAGTCTGGCTCTGTGGTAATTAAAATGCAACCTCTTGTTTGTTTAATCTGTACAAAAAACAAAGTCTTCTTTGCTGGGACCAGCTGTTAGGCAATGGGACTCAAGGAAGTTACTGTTTTCAATCTTTATATGAAGCAAAGCTAACTGACTTTTCACAGCCTGTACACACATAAGAACAATTAATCACCAAAATATGGCCACAAGTAACACAATACACTCACAAGAACATGAGTCCATTGAGTATTGTCTATGTGTTGGCAGTGTCAGTGAGGGCTGGGAGGTTGGGAGTAGGGACTTCAATTATTTTAGACGTATTGTGTGTGATTTTAAGGAGTTTGTTCCTGTTGGTGACAGTGAGCATAGTGAAGTAGCATGTGGAACAGCAGAAAAGGATGAGTTCTATGATGCTCCCATACAGGAGGAACAGATATCATTTATGTACAATATGAACAGCTTTGGACCGAGTACTGAGCCTTGTGGAACCCCACATGTTACTTTCTTACCTATTTGCACATAATGCGGTCTATTATCCAGATAGTTAAGCCATTTGTGTGCTACACCTCTTATGCCATATTTTTCTAGTTTTGTCATTAATATTGCATGATCTATAGTGTCAAATACTTTTTTTAGGTCTATAAATACTCCTACTGTGAATTTCCTATTTTCAAATGCTGTCGATATCTCCTCTACTAATTAAATAACTGCCATTTTGGTGGATCGGTTGGATCTGAAACCATATTAGTGATCACTCAATAATGTGTGGGTTTTATTGAAGTGGTCCATTCTTAGAACAAAAAGTTTTTCTAATATCTTAGAGAACTGAGGAAGACGAGAGATGGGTCTGTAATTTGAAAAGGAGTGTATATTTCCATTTTTATAGATGGGTATGATCTTTGCTATTTTAATTTTGTTGGGAAATATCCCAGTTTGCTGAGTTGAGTTTATTGTCAAGGATGATTCTATCTGCTTTTGCGCAAAACACAAACTCTGAATAAACCCCAACTCAGTTCTGAATGCACAACAACAACAACAATACTAACACCACCTCGGTAACAGCACAGTGTATTGTCCCAAGTAGTCTCACTTTGCCAGACCCTCCTCCAAAGCGCCCTGAAGGAGGGTCTGGCTACTCCTCATAGCATTCGGGGATGGGAGGAAAACGTGCTCTGGTTTAATGGCATTTCTTTAAGAAGAATCAGAATCGTCATGGCCGGTGCTAAACTCCGCACAGAGCTGCTGCAAAATAGTCGTGTGAGAAAAAAACTCAGATTGGACAGACAGTCTAGCTAGCTGTCTCAATTTACCATGCAGAGATATGAGGAGCAGTTAAACCATAGTCTTCATAAATCTACCGAATTGGAAAGCAAAGGATATAGACCAAGTCCTAAGTGAACTCTGCCGAACACACACACACACTCTAACACAATCTTCTAAAATGAATCAGTGCTATAAGTGTCCTCCACAGGCAAACAGGTAGGTATGGGCTGACATTTGAAAGTGTAGCACTGTAACGCCGTGTGACACGTTGAGGAGTCAGACAGCAATGAGCCAGCTAAATCCCCAGCAGGAAGGCAGTCTTTATTGAAGCCAATAGTTGGGCTGTCTCAGGAGAAAAGCTGTTATTAGCATATCCCTGCAGGGGTCTCTGCTACAGGTAGCTCAAGGGAAGAAAGAAGGAAGGAAGAGGAGAACACTGGGTTGGAAATTTGAAGAGCAGCTTGGTTGTGGTTACAATGATGCAGGTGACGACAGTGATAGTGACGGTGATAATGGTATGAACCAAGTGTTTGTCTAGATGACTATGGTGACTATGATGACGTTACCAAGCAGTGATAATTATGAAGTAATGCTGATTGCTGGTTGACATGAACAAACATGGGGCAGGAGAAGTTCAGTGAGAATCCACTGTGCTTTGGAGTTGGTTTAACACTGAATATTGAGGGGAGAAATTAGCTTTATTTGAGCTTTTGAACGCATTTGATGACTGGTCATTACAAATATTATATTATGCGTGACCCCCCGTCCCCCCCCCCCGTCCCTCGCAGTGATTACACACTTGGATAGCGCACACAAGTGTGCAATTGCTGATCGGTAAAACTAAATCACTTTAGACTCTGCAATGTAACATCTTCTCTCTGTCATCTCACTTTTAGACTGGATTTGAGAATGTAAATGCTGTTGTCAAGCCAGAGATGAAAATATAACGTTGTCCCTAAGCCATAAGTTGTTGGGTTTTTCCTCTCACCCTGCAATTGAAGCTCCAGTCGTATTCATAGTGGCTTGACAGCCACACACAATAGACATGGTAATGGCTGGGTACATTCTGATGCACACACACTCGCTCACAAAATAGAAACGTATACAGACTTACAATGAGACCACAGGCGTTCAGTGTACCACAACATAAAGATCATCATTTAAACTCTGCCTTCCCCTCCACAGGAAACTGCAGACACTGATTATATGCTATTTGTTGTGTTGTGTATGTGCTTTGTGTGTGTGTGTGTGTGTGTGTGTGTGTGTGTGTGTGTGTGTGTGTGTGTGTGTGTGTGTGTGCATGTGTGTATGCAGGCGTGCGTGTGTGTGTGACCAGAGAATACTTTTATAGATTACATTTCTGAAGTTAACAAATCAAAACATTTGATTTTACTACCTGTTCGCCATCAATTCCCATATCACCAACATATATATATATTTAAAGGGGCACTCCAGCAATGTAGTATTGCACCTCCATAAAGTTAAAAAACTTACTAGAGACAAATAAATATTACAAATATTACAAATGGTAAATATCAAAGCAACGAAGGCTGAGCCTGATTTTAGATCTGGGTATGGATTGAGTGGATCACATCCTCCCTGCCTGGTAAACACCCACATCTTTCAAGTGCCATGTTGGCTTTGACAAAGCCCCCCCAGAGCCACAGAAGACTGATATGTAGTACTCCCTGTGACTAGTGAACTGATACTTATGTATAAAATCAGTGAAGTGCCCTTTTCATATCATAATTATATACTCACATACGGCAAGTGTTTTCACCTGTAGAGAGAGTCTTTTTGTGTGGAGTGCATAATACTCTATATGTCTTGTTTTACCTTCTAAATGTAATCAATCTGATCAATAATTCCTAAGAAAGTGTTTTCATAACCACAAAATAATAAGTTTCATAAGCAGTCCTTTACATTACCAATACTGTCTGCATTCTCGACGCTGTGTTAACGAACATCATTGGTCCTCTGTGCTATCACACTGAAATGGTTTTATTAAAATATACCACTGGAGTTATTGAGCAGAAATTGAGCCTTCTGTTTATGTCTCCCAAAATGATAACATCACCTATTCAAGATGGTTCCCTTGAGAAACATGCAGCACTCAGAAAAAAGGAAGAGAGTGCCCGTAAATGACAAGAGTTGGGAGTCTTCCTGGAAAAGTATCTTTACTAAACTCGATTTCAGAGCATGTGCAGAATGAGATGTGATTAAAATACAGTCATTGTGAGGACTTATTTTATAAATTATAAATCAATGTTGACATGACATTCATTTGTTAAATGTATTGTTAAAGGTTTAATCCACTTTTTTTTAGCCAGTTTATTCTGATTGAGTGATTTACATGAGACATTTTGACTCTGATTAGATGTTTAATATCTATTCTGATCATTAGGGAAACAAAACGCTCCATGTAAACACAGCTAATGAGGCAAACTGAGCTTTCCCCCCCACAAATTCTCTCCTGTATAATTAGAGAAGGTATGTGGGGATTCTTCAATTGATATTCCTCTCTAACGTGGATCTTTTTAAGCAGGAATGAGGTATTACAGTTGTTTGCCATCAAAATGTGATTATCTGCTTTAAAATCCCCAATTTCATATATATTTAAAAATCACATTTTATTTCATATTTCATTACTGTATTCCAGGATTAAAGATTGTGGGACTTCTACTAATCACTGTTATAACCTTCTGCAGCAAATAATTGAGTTAGAGAAGCTGCATATTTTTCATATGAAGAAATGAAATCCCATTTGGAATGAAGCTCATTATATTAGGTGGAGGGATATGAGTACCAGACAAGAGTAACATTTTACTGATACCCAGCTCCTGTTCCACTAATAGAAGCTGTACAGAGTGCTGTCACATGCTTGAAACTCATCTTGAAACATTTATTTCCATCAGTATGGGATATCTCAGTGCCTGGCTGATATTTAAAGTTGACATCTGATGAAGCTGTTGACACATTCGGCTAATGCAACAGCACAGTACGGGCTTGAAACTTTTATGACCCATACTATTATAGTTATTGATCAGTGATTACAGGTAAACTATTTATGGCACTGTGAAATTAATCATTTACATTTTTTCTTTATGGTATATTAAAAATAGGCGTGTAGCCTTTTTACCATTATGTCTGCTGCTTGTTACCCCAAACAGCAAAAGCCGTCAGATGGCAATCCCCAGCCAAAAGTGAGGCTTCCTGATAAAATGCAGATCTATTTGGTGTAATGAGGTTTGAGAGCCTTAAGCCTCACTCACAGAGGGGTATTGATTTGAGTCAATATTGAGTCAATTTGACTCTGTGAATATAAATCTTGATTATAGATGTTGCTGTGGCCAAGTGGCTTAGGTACTCGACTAGCAATCCTTTGGGGGTTTCACTCTTCTGGATCTGATTCTGCAGACACAAAAAAAATATCTTTGGACTGACCCAGGCTAACTGTTTCCCTCTGTTGTTGTGCTAAGCTAAGATAAGTAGCTGTTTATATTTAGCATACCGACTTAAGAATGGTATCATTCTTCTCATTTAACTACCGGCACGAAAGCCAAGAAGCCGATGTCCTGAAATTTTAAACAGTTCCTTTAATATGTGTAGCAAAGAGCTGTGGTTAGCTGAGTAACACTGAGCTTGTAAACGTTTTTACACAATCTCGTTCTCTCTGTTTATTCCCACTCCAGTTCAACTATAGATCTCTTGTCTTTTACAGTGGAAGTAAATGCAGTCCAGCAGAGGTGTTGGTTTGAAAGTGTGAAAGTATTTGAAAGCCACAACTTTGGTTTCCCGATGTGGCTTGACTGTGTTGTTCAGCCCTTATACTCTCTTTTTTATTTCCCCTCACCCCTTACGTCCTTCCCACTAACCATATGTTTGTCCATATAGGAGTGAAATAGATATAGTGCACCAACCAAACTATACTAAGAGGACATTTGATGCAGCGTGCTAAGAATAAGGACATGAGTCAACAGCACTGTTCCTAATGTGACAGGACAGGCACCTAACACATTTCAATGGAGAACAGATAAAAGTTGGTCATGAGGGAGGCTTTACATATCAGTACCTGTGTACCTGTTTATTTAATAAAATTATTTTGTGTATAAAGTCATATATGATTTATTTATTTATTATTTATGAGTCCCCTGAAAGGTGATTACGATTTCCATTTGTTTAGTTTGAACAACTCATGTGCCAAGAGGATTGCTGAAGTGTTTTAGGAGAATGAAAATAAGAAAGCAAATAAGAAAGTATCACCCTAACTTGTAATTTGAGTCGTCACCTGATCTCCTCTTTCCTGCTGCAGATTTCATGAGGCATTGCACAGCATTCTCTTAAAACAGCAGGTAAGGCTCATCTGAGACCATCCACACACACACTGGAGCTCCACTCCAACCACCTTCTCTTAAGGCTCTGACACACCAACCTGACGCCCGACCTTCGGCAGAAAAGGACTGCCTCCCCGAGTTGGTCAAAAAAGTGCCTCAGAACACACCAAAGCGACGCCGACTTGAGAACATCATGGCGGCTCGTTCAGAATACAATCTCATATTTTACGAAGATAGTTCACCGAAACGTGTTTCTGAAAACATTTTAAGCGAGAAATAGGCCATGCAGTTGCTGAATCTGTCTTCATTTCAGATCGACAAAGGTCAGTTTAACAGATTTTCGTCAGATTTTGAAAGGCTTAGTCATGCTCATCCCGCTTGTCATTTCCGGGTTAGCACTCCACCAATCAGATTGGTCATTGAGTCCGACTGCCCGCCCTCCGACTCAGCAAGTCAGGTTGGCCAAAATGAAGGCCGATGGCCCCTCCGACAGGCCGATAATCGGGTTGGTGTGTCAGGGCCTTTAGCTCCTCCCTCCAGTTCAGGTCTCCTTTTCCAGATACTGATAGGTCAGCAGAGTCTATGTTCCACTAAAGATAGTAACACACAAATCACCAGCTATCTTATTGTCAGAGAGGGTGAAATACTGGCCTTGGGTATAAAAAGATACAGGACAGGGTTTGGCTTGCTTCTGATTTTCACATACAATACACAGCGAACAGGCGGACAAAGGTGCGTACACACACACAGGAATGCTCCTAAGCATACAACAACCCACAAACACACAGACATACAAACACTCATAAACAACATTTTCACTCTCTCTCTTTTTTTGTTTTAGCCAGTCTCCCTCTCACACTCTCTCTCTGTCTCTTGTGTGTCACTTTACTTTTATTCTGTCACTCCTCTGTGGTCAGGATAAGTTTAAATTTTTGGGTTGATGCCTGAGAGAAATCTAAGGGAATAAATGTAAGCAGCGTCCTCCCTGGAGGTGGGCTGTTGGACATAATCAGTCTTCTACACACACACACACACACACACACACACACACACACACACTAGAGCTGCAAAGATTAATCGATTAGGTGTCAATTATTAAATTAATCATCAACTACTTTGATAATCGATTAATCGGTTTCAGCTCTTATGATATGGCAATATGCCTTTCTCACGTCAGGCCTGATTTCGGTCTGAATCCCCACGAACACAGCACACAGAGCACATAAAGGGGCTTCAGAAAAATACTCCACTGCTTGACTTGTTATATTTGGATGTATGCTCAAGGTTATGCTGTGGTTTCTCTCTGTGTTGTCACTCAAAACACCTTGGGTGTTAACCAATTATGTAATAAGCTGAAAAATACCCTAGCCTTACCCTAACCCTAATACCAGCCGTAGCATGGAGAGAAAACATGCATCTAAACGTGAGCTTTAGCTTGTTGCCTTAACCTTAATTTCTCTCAATAACCTTGTTTCTCCTGTACGTGTAGTCGATGACTCACTAACATTGCATCTGCTATCACATCAATCTTTTTCCCAGCTACACCAATCAGATTTTGGGCCGCTTTCATGCCATCTCTCATTCTCTCTCTCTGTCTCTCTTGCTCTGTCTCTGTCTCTGTCTCTCTCTCTCTCTCTCTATCTCTCTCTCTCTCTCTCTCTCTCTCTCTCTCTCTCTCTCTCTCTCTCTCTCTCTCTCTCTCTCTCTCTCTCTCTCTTTCTCTCTGATGACATGCTGTGCCAAGTCTAAGTGATTCAGCTGACTCACAAGCAGTGTGGGTTGCCAACTACCACCCTCCTCATTTCAACAGACATACCCGAACACAGAGATAGAATACAGAACAAGGCAGAGACAAGGACTGAAAAGATGAACGAAACATATATTCCTATTACACTAAATTTTAGACCACCAATGACTCAGTATGAAACTATTCAAAGGATTTATATTAATATACATTTCACTCAAGAAAAAGTTCTTTCCTCTCTCTCTATGCATCTGTTTTCCTACTGAATCTGCAGTCTGGCAGAAATAGCTACATATAATACCAGACTGAGTCACTCCTTCAATTACAACAGTTACAAAGTAAACACAGGAGCATATAAAGGTAGGCAGAGAGCTCCCCTGGGGTGAACCACTGCCCCCTTTTTACACAAAGACACACATATCACACAAGAACACACAACCTATACCTGTACTCATTCCATATAAGAGAGACCCACTTCTGCCAGTGAGAAACAGGGTCACCTTACAAGTTTACCTTCTGTATTCCAGCAATTATAATTGTTTTGTTAAGCAAAACATCTTGCTTTTTTTATTTGCATGAAAGGTGATGTGCTTTTTAATGGCCCAGATAATTCTTTCTCAGGGTGTGTAAATAGTGGTTATAATAGTTGTAGTGAGATGTATAATATGTAGTCTTATGATAAATACGTACCAGGGGAAATGAAGGGTGTACACGCTGTATTTAGCTAATGCCCTAGTATCAAGTAGAGATCTTGCCATGGGACACTGGTCGCTAGGCCTCATTAGCTCCAAGGGACAAGGTTGTCACCCTAACAACACACACACACACACACACACACACACACACACACACACACACACACACACACACACGTACAATCCACGTGACTTCACACACATGCTTAGGTGTGTGTGTGTGTGTCACGTGGATTGTATGTGTGTGTGTGTGTGTGTGTGTGTGTGTGTGTGTGTGTGTGTGTGTGTGTGTGTGTGTGTGAACGTGGATATTAATCATCTGTATTGTGCAGAAGCGGTCATTTAGTCTGAGGTGACCCAAGGTTATCTGGTCTCCTCTGCTGTGGTAGGCCCACTTCAGCACCACACCTTTACACACATAACACACACACACACACACACACACACACACACACACACACACATATATGCAGATAAGACCACACATTGCAAACTCCATGCACTTAACTATCCAGCTCAGCTTGACCGACTCAGGCAACCCACAAACTGGAAGCTTACCATCGCACCCATACCAGTCCTAAAGTTCACCACCCCTGATCCACCCAAACCTCCACCACTCCCCCACCCCAAACGGCCACCCCACCCTCTCGGTTTATAATCAGAGTTGCCGAGCTAAGCAGAGTGAAAGCACAGGAAAGACAGTGGGGGCCTGGTGCTCGTCCCCCATTCAGCGCAGCCGGGGGCCGACCTGGGCCCCGAAAGCTCAGATTACAGCCCACATAATGAGAGGCCTGGCTCAGCAGGCTCTGCCTCTCTCTCTCTCTCTCTCTCTCTCTCTCTCTCTCTCTCTCTCTCACACACACACACACACACACACACACACACAGACCCACTGTGGCATTATTGCAGAAGTCCTGTTCTGTTCTGTTCTTCTCTCTGGTTACTACACTGACAACTGCCAGCACAGCTGCTTTACATGTCACTGTATTGCCAAGAGAAATAGACACAAACCTGGTATGAGATTTACTTTTTTTTAAACGTGTGAGAGTCTGGCACTTAATACTCAGACCATTTCCACTCCAATGTGAATACATTGCAAACGACATTGTTTGTTTTAGTTTTTCCCCTCAATCCACACTTATCCAGTATTTTCCACTTGTGACAAACAAAGCTTGCTCAGTTGCTTTTTTTTTTTTAATATAGCCAATAACACAGTACAGGTGTTGATGTTTGACATAGTCTTTTACATTACATTACATGTCATTTAACTGACACTTTTATCCAAAGTGACTTATTATTGCTATATATGTCAGAGGTTGCACGCCTCTGGAGTAACTAGGGGTTAAGTGTCTTGCTCAGGGACACATTGGTTGATGTATCGCAGTGGGAATTGACCCCAGATCTCCCACACGAAAGGCATGTGTCATATCCACTGCGCCATCACCACCCCAGTATTCATTGTCATGAGTATAAAATGGTGATTTGATCGAGGGTCTAGTGTAGTTGCCCAGGAGTTACTGTTCTCCATGGTTAGCAGGTAGCTATCAGGTCAATAATTTGACTTTTGTAGAGACTAAAAAGCTAAAAGCACACCTTAACTGCGTGATTGGCTTTGAGATAAGCATAAGATCTCCAAAGGGGGAATTTGGGCATAGTATAGATTAATAGAGAAAAAATAAGAATATAAATAACAAACTATAAATGTAGTCAAAACTACAAGGCAAGCAATATACAAACAGGACAGTACCCTCAACCAGTGTACATGGTGATGTGGACATGAGTGTCCACAATTTGTAGTAGATGTAGAGTTATTTCACTGTACACATGAAAAATGTGACCTGCTGGTGGTGCTAGAAGAAAATACAAGTTATCCACTAAGTCAGTAGGAATCATTCTCTGGAGACCATGAATGTACAAAATTGCATGTCAATTCATCCAATAGTTGTTGAGATATTTCAACCAGGAACAATGCCAGACCAACAATGCCATTGATCCTCACCCAAGGATTATTAGTTCAGTTTGCTTTATATGTTAAAAATGAGTCCACTACAGCTCACAGTACCACACAACAATAAAACACAAAGATAAAACTAAACGCAATGTGAATTAAGCTAGAGTGAACAGTTTGTCCCCTTTGAACCCCGGTGGTGAGGTCCTTACTAAACCATACTGAAACATGGCCTTTTCTGGAAGCTCAGCGTGTGGCGTGCTGGGACAAAGCCTGGCTCCTTCACAAAACACACACAACACACACACACACACACACACACACACACACACACACACACACACACACACATATCCTTTCAGCACACAACTCACGGCCTACTCACTCACATGCCATGTGGGCCGGCATTGTGTTTATTGCTCTGTGCTTTCGTAGCACCAAGGCCATTAGCATTGTGAAAAGCTGGATATGACCACAGTGAGCTTGTGTAAGTGTCTTTAGTGTGTTGGGGCTTCAGCGTGTGTGATTATGTGTGCCAAGGGGCATGAGCTTGTGTTTGTAAATAGAATAATATTGCATTTCAGCAAATGTGTTTTTTTCAAACTTCCATGTGCTTTCCCTCAGGAGCATGTGTGTGTTTGTGTATATGTCCGTGTATTAAAAGGAGTAAGTGAGGTCACAGACTTTCGCTACAAAGGCTCCCAGCCCAAGGTCTACTAGAGTACAAGCAGCCTTTGTAAAGGCCATGTGTGGACTGCTCTGTGCTGCATTACAATGGATCTGAGAGAGAGAGAGAGAGAGAGAGAGAGAGAGAGAGAGAGAGAGAGAGCGAGAGAGAAAGAGAGACTCTAACAACTTGTATTGATTAGCAGGAAAGGGTTCCACCTAATGCCCCATCCACTGTTACTGCTGCCAACAAGAAAACAACAGCACCTAAAGGATATCTACCTTTATCTGTCTTTTGGAAAAATGTTTTTCTCCACACAATGTGACATGTCTTCCACGGTTGTGTTGCCCCAGGGTTGCACCCCCCCCTGTTTTCCCTTTGTGTGTACCCTTGTTTGAGGGTACATGTGTTTCTGTATAATCTGGGTCTTATCATTCTGTTATATGTGGGTGTCTGTGTGCACGTGAATATATCTCGCTGAGTATATGTGTGTATACATATATATATATATATATATATATATATATATATATATATATATATATATATATATATATATATATATATATATATATATATATATATATATATATATATATATATATATATATATATATGAGTAGGTGAATGTGTAGTTGTATGTGCCTGCCTTGTCTTGTTGTCCATTTCAACCACGCCACAAAAGAGGAAATGTCAAGCTTCATACAGAGCAGGAGATATAAACAGAGCCTGGTCAGGGCTTTGCTCACAGCTGTTCCATACACTCACACATGTTATGATATAAGCAGCCTCGGATGGTCGCTGCAGGGGGACTGGTCCTCATTTATTGATAGGACAAAGCTACCATAAGTCAGACTTAGGGTAACTGTGTGAATGCAAATAGTGCAGCAGGGTCATTTTTATGCCAGGGATTTAACAGGGGTGAGTGAGTATCTATCACAATAAAGCTTTGTTGGTGTGCTGGGGAGGTGGGGTGAAGGTGGCAGGAGCCCAAGAATATTGCACCGTGGGTTGAAGGACATGGTGTGTGTGTGTGAGCGTGCGTGTTTATGTGTTTCAGAGATTATTGTGAGGGGCAGGTGAGGGTGAGCAAGTGGACTAATCTATTTGAGGCTGTGCATGTGTGTGATTGATGTCATCCTGCATTTTTTTCTATTACATAACAAGTATCCTATGAATGTGTGTGGTGATAAAGGTTAGCCACCCCTCTCTTGCTTTCAATTTTAACAGCAGTCTGATAGACGGACTGACTCACCAACCCATTAATACACTCTGCACCTGTCACTATGGGCCAAACACACAAATGGCTGGGGAAAAAAAATTGCAAGAATATTCCTACTATAATCAAGTAAATTACTGAATCGTTCTAAAAAAAAGTAGAGTGTGATACCAGCAAACACCACCAGCAGTAGGTGTTCACATGAGAGCTTGGTTGTTTATTTCTGCACTTTGGATGTGGCTATTCCAAAAATACTGAATATTAAAATATTAAATAAATACTTACTTAGGGAAAACATTGTGAGGTATACCTGTAAATGACTTAGATGAAGCCAAACGATTTCCACTGTACTGCTTGCTGTTTCTATGACATACAAAACTTTTATGTTAATTTATCAAAAACTTCAAGAACAAAGTAAAGTTCCAAAAGCTTTTGACTCAACAACAAAATATCTTCTAATAAATCTTAAAAACTATATATGTACAGTTATATATATGTTTGTGTGTGTGTGTGTTTGGACTATTATAAGACACACATGTGCTGTGCTCAGAGATACACGCAGTTCTCTGCTATTGAGAAACGATGTTCGTCGTGTCATGGCTGGTCATTTCATACTTGTCTTGGTGGACAAAAACAATTAAGTCTATTCAAAGCAAGCCGGTCCGCAGTTGTTAAGAAAAAGTATTTGCTTCCTCTTCTCTTATCTGTGTTTTAGCTATCAAGTTGAAGGTAAACAGCAAAGCTGCTGCAATATTTTCAGCTCCTGTTCTGTCCCAAGGCAACATATTGAGCAGATGAAGGGGATAATCGTAGACGCTGCATGTGAGTGCCTATGCATGTGTTTGTGCACGTTTCTGTGGGTGTGTGGTTTGTTTGACACAGTAAGAAGTGGCAGCTCTGGCAGACGACAGCACAAGCCATCTGCTGCACACCTCATAAGTGTTATGCAAAAAACACAAATCACAAACCTAAGAAAACTTTTATATTTAAGTCTTAACACCTGTAACAACACATTGTTACTTCCTGTTTGTTTCTCATTTCTTTCCTCTTACTTCAAACTGCCTTACTACTACCACTCCAAATGAACACCCAGGTGATTGAATGCCATCGTTTTTACACTTTAAAATTGACTGTAGCTGGAGGTGGAAGCTAATGGCTGTTCAGGAAGACGATTTAGGCTCTGAACAAACATTAAAAAAGATATTAGAACTGACGAATGCCATATGGGAGAATGGCTCTGGCACCATCAAGGACAAAATCATGTTACCAGGTAACTGTAGTACTGTACACATCAGAGAACACAAATACACACAACCCAATTTAAAAAGCATGGAAGTCAAATGTGTAATGGGATTTTATGTGAGGTAATGAGTCACAATATCTGACTATAAATGAGTTAATGTTCAGTGGGATTGTAGGTTATAATAGAGATATTTCAAAGTTTCATGGTAATCTCCATAACGCAGTATATTTATCAGGTAGACTCATGTAAGACAGCATGGAGGAAGTTGTTTCTCTTAGAATCAAGCAAGGTTATTTCATCAAAATGCAGTAAATGATCGGTGTAACGTGCAATGTGATTATTTTTATTTGTTGGTAAGAGCAGAGCTTGAGATCAACATGTGAACACTGACTGAAAGGCGTGACATCCCTGCAGATACTAGGTATTTATCATGCAGTCGTGTTACAGTATGCAGACAACTTGACAAGACAATAAATGAAAGGACGTTTGTCATCTGTCATTGTTCATAACTGAAAGATTTCACATCACTTGAGAGCTCTAATGACTTAAACCACAAACTTTTTTCACTCTGTCCTCAAACTGGAGCTCCTGTTGTCATGGCAACAGATCAGGCGTAGAAACATCCTCGGGCAAACTTTCGATGTGATCCCCCTCTGGCCTGCTGCGGTCTATTCAAGCAGCTCATTAATGGTCACTTGGCAGGTGCCGTCCACTTTGGGACATCATTAAGAACTGTCAACCTCACTCCATCCCTCAGTGGTACAGAACTACATTCTCTATTGGTCTTACCTTATTATTTTATTCCAATCTGCAGTGTCTGTTGTAGTCAAGACCACCTAAACCGAGAAGAAGTCATCACCAAGACCAGAGTGTATTGAAACCAGACCAGTGCGCGTCCCACGCTACATGACACGATAAAATGTGGAAAACGCCAACCATAGGCACTCCTAAAATTGATCTGAAAGGTCCACATTCTCATAAAAAAACACCCACAGAAAACAAATGAACTCCTTATAGTTTAGGTATAGCCAGATTTTATTACTGACGATTTGGCTGACAGCCAGAGCTTCTTCTCCTGCCTCCCACGTTCACTTTCTTGGGAGTGCGTGTTAAAGGGGTGGGGAGAGGGGGTTAACAGTAACACATTTCAAATTAGAAATGAGTCAAATTGCTGGTTGCATTTGAAGCAGGACGTTTTACATCCAATCACAGTAATGATGTTAACACATAAAGCAGACAACGCACAGAGACAATTCAGTGTTATCCCTGCAGTTGTGATGTTGAAAGGTCTTGAAATAAAATCCAGAGTCCTCTTTAACTGACACCAAGACAAGACCGAGTAAAAATGTGATTGATTCCGAGACGAGACCTTTCAAAAATGATCTTGAGACCGGTCTTGAGTACTACAACATTGCCAATCTGGCTTGTTTCTTCTCTCTTTCCCTCTATGCATTTTAAATGCGGCCTTTTTGATTTGCTCAGTGTCTCAGTTTCTCTCACCCCACACATGTGCACTCTCTCCCTCTGAGCTTGTGGTCAGAGGTCAGAGGTCAAGCGTCATGTGATTTGGATGTTGAATATACACTGACATGCTGCCTATGCTGCTCAGGACGAAAACATGACGGCATTGAATCTGCTACACATAAATGCACACACACACACACACACACACACACACACACACACACACACACACACACACACACACACACACACACACACACACACACACTCTCACACACACACACACACACACACCCAGCATTCCCCTCCCTCACCAAACTTCTTCAGTGCAGTCTATCACACTATACACGAGACACAAGCCTTGATTAAACGTGAGCTACACATGAGGATTTTGGCTGTAGCCAGCTTAGAGGCATTTGTCTTGCTGCCAACACACATGTGAAGTAAACACACACATATGCCTCACAAAGGCCAATCTGTAGAAAAAGTAATTTATCTTCCTTTTTACCTGTTGATTACTAATCATCACCTCTCTAAACAAATCTGAAAGGACAAATTATTCAACCATGCAGCCCAGCTTCCCTTCCACGCATCTGTTTTTATGTTCAAACAAGTCCTCTGCTCTCTTTCCGTGAGAAATGTTTTCGACTCATATGGTAATACAGCAGAGAGAAAAACAGGTTCATGGCTTTCCTGTCATTCAAACAGAGACGGAGCCTTTCCATGACAAACAATAAAAGCATTCATTAATATTCATACTCTCTCATGGAGGGGCGGCACAAACTGTGGAGAAAGGGAACTGATTACAATCCAAAAATAGTTAGGTTGCGACTTCTATCTCATTCTCTCTGTGACAGGCCCAGGCATTTCCTTCCATTTCGAGTAGTGAACACTTATGTAATGCTTCTCTTGAAATAAGACACCAAAGCCTTATGATATGCTTTAAGGTGTGTGAAACTGTGTGCTGGAAAGAAGCAACCCTGTTTTTCCATGTAGATCAATATTCTCTGTAAACTGTAGCTCAATGTAGAATTAAACCCCAGAGGACTCTTCTGAGATAAACCAAAGGTCACACCATTATCAACAGTGCTTAAGTCATAATTTAAAGTTAGTCAGTAAGTAATCAGTAAATTGATTGTAAACTGTGTACAATTCCATAGATTGTATCTATTCATGGAATAGTCTTTCGGAGACAATGACTTACCAAGGAAACTATCTGACGTGCAACGTGGAGCTATCCCCCCCCCCCATGCTAAACTGGGGTCTCAGTGACTGAGTTGTTACTGCAAAATTACTTAGATGCTACAGATGCTAAGATGGTAACAAACATGGGATAGTTGGAGATAACTGCGCCCTTCCCTCCCACTGCACAGAGGTTAGTGTTGAAATTGAAGTTTATTTTGAAGGCACCAAAATAATTGAAATGAATTGCATAAAGTTAATCAATGAGGGCATTTTACCTCCATTCCTATCACCCCACTAAAAAAACATGATTGCCCCTTAAGTTTTGACACATTCAGTACCATTGCTTCTGAGTCTAAATTGTTCTGTCTGTGCTTGTCTCCATAAATAATAACTGACGTTAGATCAACCACTCAGAGATCAAACAAACTATCATTCTCAGTCTTCAAATCATTATGATAGACAGTAGTCTAGCACTCCCTCCAGTGTCTGCAGAGCTTTATAGCATTTCAGCAGACTTGCTTCCGTTGGCCCCTCCGGTGCCACAGCAACAGAGGCTGTGAAGTCATTGTGGCCGTAAGCAGAACAAATGCTATTTACAGTGACTGTATAGCCATGTGGTCTGTGTCAATAAGGAAAGGCCTGGTATATTTCTACATGAACAAAAACAGGCTGACTTCTGTTTGGAATTTATCTAGTGCGCATGAGTTCAGACAATTAATGGATGACATTTGAATCCATTTGGGCGATTGCAAAGTGATAATTCTGGGCTATAAGGTCTGTGTGTATCACATACAATACACATTATTGCTATGCTATTTAAATATATAATGTTAGCAAAGTATTGGCCAACAAAAAATCTGATGCTTTCACAATGTAACTATATTTCAAATGCCATCTGATGTTGGGACTATTTAACGATGACTATTGCATTGTTTAATTACTTATTGGAGAGTATTGACAGTGATTTCATTACATTCAACTTTGAACAATACAGCAAGTTTTGTATAGATAAAAGAGGTGAAGATGTACATTTATGTAATTTCAGTCAATTGTAAGTTGTTCTTTCTTATTAGAATTAGAAGTATCCATACCTACTTTACGATATGGAGTTTTGTGATGAGATATTATTGAAACATGCACACAACCATTGTTATTAAAATACTTAAAATTGCATAATTATTTAATGACTGTACAATTTTTGCTTACATCATAACACCGGAGTTGAGAACCGAGGGGAACTGATACAATAAACAAATAGATGTGGGAAGCACATTGGGATGATTGGAAGAGCACCCAAACACTGGAGGAGACTATTGACAAAAAGCGTATTCATCCAAGTGATGAAGGCTGAGAAAGAAAATATTTTGACATAAATTCTTGGAGACATTTTCTGCAAACAAGCACATTTCAGAAGATGTCAGTAATGACATGGTTAAAGCATTCCGCCTAACTCAATAAAAGCAATATTGCTAACACAGCTCAGATGTAAGGTCTTGAGCATTCACAAGGCTATTACAGGGTCACCGAAGAAAAGTCCCACTGGGCCTAATTACAGCAATATTTCAGACTCTGTGTGTGAATACTGTATGTTTGTCCGTAGGCATGTGTGTGTGTGTGTGTGTACTGGCTCTTTCTAACTCATCGAAAACAGGACAAGACACAGCATCATGCTTGGTGTGTACGGACCCCACGAGTATGCTACGTATTCACATCAGCGCGTGTGTGTGTGTCCCAAGTCCCCAGAAATAGTGCTGGGCTGCCATTTTGTCACAGTGGCCACAGTCAGAACAGCAGGTCACTTGATGCCCCGGCCGGGACCCATAATAACATTTTGCAATACAATATCAATTACATGGAATTTGTTTTATATAATTTTCACATTACATCTTAATAACTTAAACACATAATTACATTGCTTTACTAATTACTCAATAGCAAATGTAATTAGTTACTTATCACTTTACTTTTGTTACTCAGCCCAGCTCCATCAAATGGGCCTTTTAAACATCTTCAAAACCTCAATAGCCACATGTAACATCTGCAGTGTTTAACATGTGTAGAAAAAGAAAGCAAGATGTTGTCGTGTAACAAGCAGCCAGCCTCCAGCTTGGAGGTATTTAATGCCCATCAACAGCTAGCTTAACATTAGCCCCAGTGACTGCATAAAGTCCCGTCCTCGCACACCATCCAACACTCAACTAAAGCAGATGATTCCTGCATAATGGCATTATCAATGGCTAATGTTAGAAAGCCAGCTAAGAAGACACAACATGTAAATTAGACAACTTTGACGTTACTGGGAGTCTCTTTTCTCCACTTTTGGTGGCAGCTAACCGCCTCCCGTCTTCCAGCCCCTGCACCATGCTAGCAAGTACCAGATAAGTCTGAACGCACAGAGTCCAAACTAATATCAACACTCAATCAAACTCCTAGTAAGACGGTAGACAAGTTGAGTCCCACATTAAAAAAAAACCCAGAATATTAGTAACTGTAATGTCAATTTCTTACACTACTTGTTGAAAAGAAAATCACACATTACTGTAACTGTTAATGGAGTAGTGCGAGCGTGTGTGTTTGTTTGTTGTGTGCGCTAACATACATCAAAAGCCTGTTAAAAAATGAGACGATCATAATGAGCTCATTTGCAAGCAACTTTAACAGTGAAACTTTTGAAATGAGGACTTCGCTCCCTCATACTGTCCTCTTTGTCTGATAACGTCATCCCATTCATTATAGAACACTCATAAAAACGCTAGTGTCTCTTATAACTCCTATGTCCTTCCCTTCATCTCCCAGAGGAATCTCTTTTTTTCTTCAACACATCTAATTGCAGATCAATATCGATATTCCCTGTTACACTCCTGACAGCAGCTGATCTCTGCTTCCATTTTGCGGGTCACACTAGGGCAACTGTCCTCATCCCAAAACAGAAACAATGTAAAATCCCTGAGTGACTCTTTGATGTTGGTTTGAGATTAGAACATTTTGTCCCAAGCATCTCTTTATCCCCAACCCCACCCCCTCCCCCTCCCCCTCCCTCTCCCTGTCTCTTTTTTGGCCACTCCCTGTCCTCTTTCTCATGCTGTGTCACTTCTGTTTGGATTTTCTGTTTTCTGTGTATCTCTGTAAATCTCATTTATGAAGAAGCATTGAATGTAACTGGAATTAAAACTGATTTTCAAATTCTGATTTGTCCGTACACAGAAGAAACAGACAAGGAATGTGTGTGTGTGTGTGTGTGTGTGTGTGTGTGTGTGTGTGTGTGTGTGTGTGTGTGTGTGTGTGTGTGTGTGTGTGTGTGTGTGTGTGTGTGTGTGTGTGTGTGTGAGTGAGTGTGCGTGCGTGCGTGCGTGCGTGTGTGTGTATGCGTGTGTGCATAATGCATTTGTGTGTGTGCATGTATCAGCGAGTGTTATATGACATAAATCAACAACAGGCTGGTGGTGTGACATCTCATTAAAGAGACAGTCTGCCTGACTACATTGGCAGCACATCTGAATTTTACAAACCGAAAGCCTCAGGCATAGTTTTTTGGGGAAAGAAGTACTTACAATGCATTGTTATAAAACAATGCATACAGGTCCCCTGTGTGTTTATGTGTTAGGATGTGTGCATATATGCCAGTGTGTGTCATGGTGGATGATGGCTAGCAGACTTTGGCTAGTTTCTAACCATATTTTACAATCTATGTAAGAAAATACACGTACAGTAAATGGTACTGAAGTAGATGTAAAAGTTGTGCTGAGTGATGAAGTCAGATTTTTATTATGATAGCTTATTTTACTGGCCGTTTGTAACTATGAACCAAAATCTCAGGATCTTTCTGTTTTTATTCTGTACTGGCTGTCGTGGGTTTGAATCTATTCATTTCTACATGTCAGCATACTGTATTTGTGTTTAGTTGCATGTCATGGCATGTACAATTACATGTTTAAATTTCAAGTAGTATTTAATGCACTAACCTCACTATATATGATAATAAGTGAGCACATGTGCACAGTGCATCATGCAAAGCTGTATCTAATGGAGAAAATTGCTATTCCTCATCAATAACATGGTTATTATTCATGTTAAAGAGGGTGCATGGAGGATATTAAATTATATAAGTGAATCTTCTGCATGCCTGTAATGCAGCTGCCACCTGATTACTTGTGTTTCCTTATTATCACAGAAAGAAATTACGTTTGAAACAGTTGATATAGCAGATTTTGGCTCATTCTGATGTATATCAAAGTTCAGCCAAAGTGTCCAATTATGGCAACTTAATTGCAATTTAATGCAACCACCAGAGTCCCTCTATCCACCAAGAGCTGCAATCTTATAGTAGAATGTAGAATATTATAGATTATCATTTATAAAACGCTGACTAAATCAACCTAAAATGACAGGTCAGATATACATTTTTGTTTAAACGTGTCTCTAATGCATTCCCTAAAAGGTCTATCTATCTATCTATCTATCTATCTATCTATCTATCTATCTATCTATCTATCTATCTATCTATCTATCTATCTATCTATCTATCTATCTATCTATCTGCAATAGGTATGGATATAAGAGAGATGTGAAAGGTAACTGTGTCCTAGTTTCCCCCTACATTGAGCAGGTACTATTTTTAGAAAGCAGATAAGGGGGGGAATCCCCTAGAGTCGACAGCAGCAGTTTTATGTTCTAGACAATTTACACCCTCCTTATGCTACTCTGACCTTTCTGCCTTCATCGTTCACTCATCCCAGCCCCCCTTATACCTTTGTACCCTCTACTCCTATGTCCTACCTTCGTACTCTTCTCCTTTCTCCTGTCTCCTTACCTTTCTTGATTAGCCAGTTTCCTATCATATCATGTTTCATCTCCCATCCTCCAACATGTCCCCCGCTTCCCCTCTTCTGTCAGCACATCCTGCCACATTGTTAACCAGTAATTTGCAAACATGCAGACCTTATGTTTACCACCAACCTTCCTTCACCTGTCTTATATAATAAGCAAGTGAGAGCCACTACAATTGTCAATGTGTGTATAAGATGTATATGAGAAAACCAAGCTTGTACTTTTTGTGTGTGCCTGTTCATTTATCCATGTAATGCAAAAAAAATGTCATTTGTGTGCTAAACATGAAATGTCCTCTGTGTGACTATGAAGAATCCTTCTCCTACCCCTCACCTAGTGCCAGCAACATTACTCCACTGCACCCATGCACTCACTGTGTATGTGTGCACATGCATGCGTGGGTTTATATTGTAAGTATGGGAATGGTGAGTGCTGGTAGTCCACATTTTATCTTGGTAAATTATGACTTTCTGTATTTCTATCCCCCTCTCTATTCCTTCCCATCTGGACAATTTTTAGTCTAACCCAACACACAGACCAGCTGTGCCCTGGAGAGCTGCTATTGTGGTTCATCCCGTGCATTGGGCACAATTTACCAACCCATCTGGCTGATTGCTTGTGGAGGCATTCATCGGGCATGTGAAACTGTGTGTGTGTGTGTGTGTGTGTGTGTGTGTGTGTGTGTGTGTGTGTGTGTGTAATAGATAGGAAATTACAATAAAATCTGTTTTTAAGCTGAGATGCACTGTAAAAGCCAAAACAATATTCACATGAACTACAAATTGTGTGTATGTTTAGCTCTTAATATCATAATTTGTCAAGCAAGTAAAACAAATCTGCTTTACTTCAACCTGTTTCCAGTGCAAACTGTTTTTTTTTCTTAAGTTTAGTGCTTTGATCTCACTTATCCAACTATATTTCATTTTTCAGAAGATTTCTGAAACAAGCGAAATTACACATAGAGGAAGTGGAATCTTCTCATTTCATATGCAGATTTTTTTTTGTGTTATATATAAATGATTGATGGCTAAATATGAATTAAACTGACTCGATAAGATATCAGAGAGATAAGCAACAGTTATGCTTAAGCCAGTTTACATTACTCTCACTCTAGTCACCAGCTTTGTTAAGTGTTATGCTGCCACCCAGTGGACAACTTTATTGATTGCACAAAATGCAGTAATGTAGTTTTTCTATATATCTATCTAACATGTGTGTACGTATTACATCAAAAACAAGAGAGGCTTCATTGCCTAGCACTGTTGACATTCTCCTCTGAAGAGAGTCACATCCTGTTTGTTGTTGTAACGTTACTCACCTGTTGAAACGTCACCCAGTAGTCTTAAGCACCACGCTGTCCTCCACCATTTGCTCCATGATCAACTTTGTTTATGGTCCACTTAGCTTTCCATACTTGCATGTCCTTGTGCATATGCTTGTGTGAGTGAGTGTATAGTTTACCTCACTGTGTGCACACTTACAAAAAATGAACCACCTGCATGTAAAGTGAGTCTCTCTGCTCCAGCCTCACTCCCCCTTTTTCTCTTTATCCATATCTTTAGTTTTTTTTCTTCTTAGGTTAAAATATTTCTCTTTCTTTCCAAAACAATGCATGTCATCCAATGCTTTTTCTACTAGTACTTTTTTCTGCAAGAAAAAGAATATTTCACAGTGGACTTTGCAACACATTGCAAATTGCTCTTAGTACGCACAGTAGATTGTATGTGGAGTGATTCACCACAGCAGGCTGATGAATATAGTTGAGTTTCATTGTGGGTAATGTAGGCGACAGGCTTTGACAAGGAAGAAGAATGCATGGAACAAAAGAATTTTGATCCTTTTTTTGAAACTGTCCATTGTGAGTCCGACAAAATTATATAATGGGAGTGCAATGATAAATCTGTCGAAGAGTGTTTTAAATAAATTGGCTTGGCCCCTAAATTTTCCATCCAAGTTTGTGCAATGATGTAGTTTTTTGGTTATGCATACAGTATGTGAAAACCATGTCAATTTCCTGAGCAAGACAATTAATGTACAATCAATGCAGTTTTTGTGTATTAGTTATCTTTGGAGAAAGTCAACCGTCCCTTTGAACACCAACAAGTTTCTTACTGATGCTGTGTCACTGAGGGCATTGTGCCTGTGGCTGTCTGGCTTATTATTATGGTCTGTCTGGCAGGCTGCCTGGCTGGTGGTCTCTAAGTGAACTTGATACTGAAATCAGCAGCCGGCTGTGATGTGTAGAGCATCAAGGGGGTTGTGCGGAGCTAGTCTGGAGCTCAGCCAGTCACTTAACACTTGTCAACAGTTCTAATAAAAGTGGCCTTTTTCTTGGTGGCCTCTTTTTCATTAGCGGGGTCGGAGGTCGCCACTCAAGGCTGGTTGTCTGTCAGCCTGAGAGGGCAAACAACTGAGGAAGAGGGCTGAGGAAGGGGGTTAGAGAAGGGGACATAAGGGCAGAGGGGGAAGGGGGAAACATTCACTGGCTAGTTGGCTCCTTATATTTTGTTTCCTGGATGCCCTGCTGGTTCCACTGAATCATTTTGTGGTTAACATATCCCACAGCTCTAGCATTTGTCAACTGTGAATTTTCTCACTTGACATTGTAACTGCTTGCATCTTTATACCCATGCACCTTTATACTCATTAATGTATGAATTTGTCCAATGTCTTAATCTCTTCCACATACACTAGCACGAAAAGCTAGACATTCTACAGAATTATGTTGTGTATATGTAGATAATGAAAACTTCAAGCTCTATCCTAACTATAGAGCTTACGTTGCCCAAGTTCTACTTCACTTTTTACTCTCTTTCCATTCCTCTCACTGTTCTCTATGATGCTCCTTTAACACAAATGTGGCCAACTTAGTGACTAAGAGAGAGAGAATTAGTCGACATCCCTCTCCTCCTCCTCCTCTTCCCCTTCACCCCGGCCTCTTGCACATGAAAGGGGCCGCGCAAGGCCAATAGATGGCCGGTGGGGTGTGTGCTATGCGAGGGCCCCAGACCCAGACACAACACAACACACAGCTCTGCGGGCCACCACAGCTGGGCTGGAATGTGACCTGCTTCAGACTAGGCCCTGTGTGTGTGAAATACAAGTGGAAGGAGGAGGACATGGATGTAGGGATGCACTGCCTGCATAAGCCTTTTGATAAGTTGTGAGCATGTTGGGTATTTTGTCTTCAACATAGGGAACAGCACAACATAACAAAGCAGGACATATGTAGTATTTTCTAAATAATCTTTATTCATTTTGCCTTTATATTCATAAAAGAATTAATAAACACTAAAATATATAGATATAGATTAAAAAAAATACGTCTGCTCTCTATGTAATTAGATTCACAGAGACTTTCTGCCTATATATAGACATAGATATAGATATACATATATATCAAATGGCCATATCAAATAGATCAAGACAAATAAATACATAGTACAGAAGTCCACATACATATTCTGTATTGTAAATTAAAACTTATCAAAATGGATTCCACAAAATATGAAACCAAAGAGCTTATTTGATTCTGGTAAATAAACTGAGGGTACAAATTGCATTATTGTGAGCTCAAGTGCGGACAGATGTTACACACTGTCTATCTTGGGATAACCCACAAAAACATAAAGCAAACATAGCCTACTAACATTTAAACATACCCTTAAAATGAATGGTATTAGTATATTCAAGATAACATTTGGAGAGGAAATCTATAATGCTATTTTAGTAAACAGTTTACTAAAGATTAAATACCTTGTACAGGGTAAATGCTGCACCTTTTCCAGACAGTGTGCCCTAGATGCAGACATCCAAACTGCCTAAGCTTGATTCTTATTTAAAAAAAGAGCGATTAGGACCGTGTTGACACAGCAGCTTTGAAGAAATCATGAATGAAAACTGATAAAAATGATCAGTGTCAAAAACACAAACTCTGAGGAGGGATTTTCTGAGATCTACTGAGCAATAAGGAACAAAGTAAGAAAAGAAAAAAATCTGAATCAGGTAACAATTTTACAGATAAGTTATGTTTTATGTTTACTGGCAGTCAGTCAGACTGGTGAGTGAGGTCACTGGAGCTTGGAATAATCAGAAAACATGAGACAAAAGACTTTTTTTAGTGAGTGTGAGACTTTAAAAGACTACTGGACGGCAGAGAAATCTTTAAGGAAATCACAGGTTTTCTTGTGAATAACCTCACGAAGCTTCCTGATTCTACGAGTGCTGGAGGAGCCTACAAAGCTGTCGGGCTGCAGGACGGCCATGCCATTTTGTACATCCCCCATGATGATGAGCTGCCCGTCGGCTGTGGTGATATTGGGGCAGGGGCAGTTCCAGTCCATGTTCAGAAGAGTCACCTCCAGGGGCTCTTTGCCAAAAAACCTCAGACCCATCTTCTCATCCTTCAAGATCTCTTCTACTGTCACCAAAGCATGGCCAGACTCTTGCTCCTCCGTCAGGTCGGTCACACGCCCGAGGATCACATAGTCACTTTTGCAGAAGCTGGTGACCATCTTGGCTCTGGGTTTACACATCTTGCAGTTGTGGTTTTTCGGAAAGGGACACATCTCTTCACAGGCCTCTTTAGACTCAAAGTTGTTCTCGTTGCCACCGCACCCTCCGTACACAAAGGACTGGCACTTTTTGAGGCCGCTGCTATAAGCCCAGCGAGGCTCATATGCTTTGCAAGGCCCTTGGAGGCTCGGTAGGCTGCATGGAGCCGCCAGCTCAACTCCGCATGACAGCATGCAGGCTTCATAGGTGTCGAAATGGTTACGGTTTTTATTGCACTGACTGTAGGTGAAGGTGAAGCAATTGTTCCTCTTTGGTTCATAGTACCAGCTCATGCTCTCTTCTCCACAGTCATCTGTGTCTGGACTTTTAAGACACTCTTCAGCTGAAAATGGCAGGTTGGTACTATTCCCCTCTGCATTCTTACCTTTCGCCTCCTTCCTGATCACTACCAAGGGAAAGTGTGACGATACACTTCCCCCAATGTTTTTGGCTGTACACGTATAGATGCCGGCATCCTGAAGTTGCGCATTGTATATGACCAGCTGGCCAATGTTAGTGACCACAACGTTGCCTCGGACATGATTAGGTCTCATTATGGTGTTATCTTTGCCCTTCAGTTGTTTCTCCCAGGTGATTTCCGGATGTGGTTTCCCAGAGACATCACACAGGAAGCTAGCTGTCTCACCCACAAAAACAACCAGTTGGGTGGGGCCACTGTGTATGGTGGGGAGCTGGATGTCAGCTGGGAGGGTGGTCTGGAGGGCGGTGGTAGGATGTAATGTTGTCTCTGCTGGGATTGGACTGGTGTTTGGCCAGGTCAGGTGGTACCTGTAAGTAGGTCGAATAAGAAAAGAATTAATCAGAGCCAGGATGTGTCAAAGGCTCTTCTTTAATTACTATACTGAAATATTACACACAGAATGAATTTATTTTTCTACCCAATCAAATGTCTTTATTTTGAGCACTAAAACAAGACAACTTTACCTCATCACACCAAAAACAAACAAGTAGAGATCTAAAATACTTAACATGTTACCTGCAGGTGACCTCAGAAATAGAGATACCCTTGGAACAGGCCTCAGCATCCATGTAGCACTTGTTATAGTATGTCATGCCGTCAGACGCACACGTGAAGTGGGGTTCTCTCTCGCAGCGGTCCCGGCACTTACAAACAGGCTGGCCATCCCAGATGTCGCACTCTGACCCTTGCTGAGAGCACATGAACTTGTCGCAGGTGGCGCCCTCTGGCATTCCAATGGGGCCCTTGTTGCCCTTGACGTCTATATAGCGTGATGCCACACAGCTCTTGTTACCACATACATTAGGGCAGCACTTCTCAAATGTCTCACAGTCCTAAAGTTGGAAAATAAAAATACTGTTTACAGTTGAGATACAGTTTAAGTTAAAATACGGCATAATTTTTAGTAAAATTCTTCTTAACAAAACGTGCTGACAGATTTCATTATGAGGAATTTAGCTCAGAGGGTTCTTTAAATGTGTTTAATGTGGATGAGTATTGACTTTGAGGAAGTAAATAAAATTAAAAATGTAAAATTTTTAACAACATTAAATTCAACATTGTTGAATTGTGTTTCTGCTCAATATTTTTTCTATTAATTTTCCATGCAGCAAGTGAAAAAGGAATTGTTGGCATAATAATAATAATAATAATAATAATAATAATAATAATAAGTGGTAATTGAGCTGTTTATTATTTATTTAAGCAGATCCTGGTCGACTAACGGATACAACAGACTGTGTGCCCAGAAGCAAACAAAATGCGTATATGCCCCATTGTCTACACATTTCACATGCAGCAGGCTATACATCACGGTCAGTTGCAGGTCAACTCACCTGGTCAGATTCACACTCGCGCATGCAGGTGCTCATAGCATCCACCCACAGGTTGGGGTTCAGGTCATTCGGGCACAGACCTGCGTGAGAGTACACCACTTTTGCCACAGACATGGGCATGGGCATTGCTCTCACGCGGCAGCTGTCCATATAAAGGAGTACGGTATAACAATGTCCCAGAAGAAACCAAATCCATCGTGGAAACAGCATCCACCACATAGCCGACGCGTAACAGAATGGACGCTAAAAATCTTGAAAATGCAAGAAGTTTAACACGACTTTAAAGTTTGAGGAAAACTCTTGAAACTATGTATAAAATCTCGCGTAATTCGTTTTCTAACAACTGGAATCACATGCGGCACAAAAGCAGCGAAACAAGGGCGTGCGGAACCGGTCTCGATGTGGAGAGCACTCCAGGTTAGTCGCTCCACGTTTAATAGTAGCGAGAGATTAGGGCTGCGCTCAGCAAACCCACTTAAGATCTAACTACATGAATTACAGTGGCCTGTCTAGTAGGACAGAAAATCCCAGCTGAGTTCCAGTTATGATCAACTTAATTAAAGAAAAAAAAAAGTTCGCCAACAGTTTGCAGGCGCTGTCTCATAAAGGACTGGCGAGACACCTGTGCGCGCAAGGCGCTGGCTGCCTTAACCCTTAGCTTGCAAAGGAGAAGAAGATATTTAGCAATACTCTAAAAGAATAGTTGATACCTTATTATACAATTAGTGTACACATTAAACATGTATGTTCACACATTTAAACAAAAATGTGTAAAGATACATGCTACTGAATATAATCTATACAAATGGCTACATTTTGTATTACAATCATATAATTCTATTTATCAGTGTTGATAGACTACAGCTTTCATTTGAGCAAAGAGTTATTATTGTGTACTGATATTATAAGATGCTTTGAGTATGTCTGCAATTAAAAAAAACATTGTCTGTCTTGTCATATGCACCAAATTAAAACAGCACTGTGTGACAATACCGTGCACTAGAATACTGCGTTATCATTTAGCACCGTTTACACTAAAGTCTCTCCTTTCCGTCTCCAGAAGATGGCACCAAACACACTGTCTTCTAGTCTTTGTTATTTGGAGATCCTGTTCTGGTTTGACTTCTGCACCCAAAATAACCAAAAAGGTTTATTTAAACTGCTTGAGTAGATTTTCGTATTTAGTTACATTATTATTAATTGATAGGGTATTTTGTACTTATGTGTACTATGGCTGTACATTGTGGGTAATAAGTAAAACCCTCTATCCTCCTACTTACCTCCT
This sequence comes from Zingel zingel, assembly GCA_023566125.1. NCBI lineage: Eukaryota > Metazoa > Chordata > Actinopteri > Perciformes > Percidae > Zingel > Zingel zingel. The sequence goes on along the minus strand of CM042325.1, from coordinate 8,491,314 downwards.
CATCTTCTTTTTCTCTGAAGTTTTCTGTACCTTAAAAACTCCAACAGCAGCCAATCTTTCCAGATTAGTGATAACAATTATTCTGATCCACCAGATAATGGTGCCATAGCCACCTATGTGTTTTGGCCCGTAATATCTGAGCGGTCTGTTGCAGAATCCAACCTTTCAAAAACACAATATTTTAGACAAAACCAGTTCAATTTCTGCCATACTGGATACACCACTTAGTCGTGATTAGCCTACTGAACTGTGGTTGATTCTATATTGTCTGATATCCCATAATGTACCATTCAGAAACTGATTCAAATGATGAAACATGCATCCTCAAAATGTTTGTTGTATGTGTTACAGTATGTGTTGTAAAATGTCCAGAAAGGTCCAGTTGGGAGTCATACTTTTTGTTTTCATGAATTAACCACTGCAATGCAGTCTACAATGGAATGTGATTCGACTCACAGGGCTCATGCTATCACAATATTGACATGTAAGACGTTACAAGTAGTACAGACAGCTTGATATCATGTTGTGAAAACCCGGATTGTTCCCCAAAAGCCAATTCCAGGAAGAGTTGGAGAAAAGGGGGCTTCAAAACAAACCAAATAGGCTGGTGGTCTGTTTGGTCGTGAACATGAACAGAAAAAAGGATTATGTTTAGTTTCGACCAAAAAGTGACACAAAACGCATTATAATATAATAAACAGTTTTTGCTCATGTTAAAAAGCTGAGCTATCTTTAGAGGAACAAATAATTAAACATTTTAGTAGCCACGCTGTGTGTGTGTGACTATCCAGTCTGTGCTTCCCAAGTTGAGTCCCTGCTGAGTCCAAAGGGGCCCAGTGCTCAGGCCAAACCCTGCAGTCTTAGTCTGGTTTGTGTCTGTGAGCCCTCTCTCTCTCTCTCTCTCTCTCTCTCTCTCACACACACACACACACACACACACACACACACACACACACACACACACACGTATATATGCATGCTCTCAATTTCATGCAAATGCACAAACACAGTCAGGCTGTGTTTTCAGTTTCAGCCCACCCACTCCCCCCTAACCTTCAACCCTTAAAGACCCTGCATTCCCAGCATAGCCGGCACTGGGGCTATGGGGCATGTCACATATTGAATAAAGCCTCACGGTGGACCCCATTCAGGGCGCTCTGACAGTCTATCTGCCTTCAGGACATGTATTGTCTTCAGTCAGACCTTGACTTTGACCTTCTCTGTTCACACCCACCATCTTTCAGATCCCAGTTCAAAACAACATTGCAACTTAGGCGATGTCTCCATATAAGTTTTTTTGGTTTTTGTGGTTTATGGCAAAAGATTCTAGATCCTGGTGCTTTCATATACTTTATATCACATAGTCCCAGCTTCACTACGTTATTTAAGGACTAATCACTCACGGGGTCTCACAGTTTGTTGGGATATATACCTATAAGCTACTGTACGTCTTACCTCACCATTAATCTCTCTGTGGTTTTACAGTGTCATGCATGCATTTGTGTCGTAAATAAGCAGCTCTGCATATTGGCTTTTTGCATTACGCCTGTTAGAGAGGGGCACACATTGCACCAAGGGCCATAGTCCAAGCACATCGACAAAGGCACGTACCTGTGAGGAACGTCGCCTTATGCCTCTATTTCTAAAATGTTCTTAGGGGTCCTTGGCCATGCAGGTTCACAGCGTCTCTTGCCCATGACTGGGTCCTGGGAAGCTGGTTCAAAACAATGAAGGTGTTATTACTGTTCATACTAAGCTTATTAAGAGTGTCTCACTCCAGAACAAAGGAGAGAGACACATCCAGCCACAGCAGAGCCCTAAGCTGATTCCTCAGCCCTAGTCTAGACACACAACGCAACATGCCGATGGACAGATAGATATATATACACACACACACACACACACACACACACACACACCTTTGTCAGCACCATTCTGCTCATTATGCAAGATTTGTGCTCTCCAGATTGCCGTGTCTGAACATCTGTTCACCACATGAACACTATTGTATTCATTTCACGGAAGAGGTTAAGGATTCCACAGACACACAAGTGTGTCAGTACGGCCATAACTTAGGTGTTGTTTATGTTCTTTAAATCAGAAAGGGAACATAACAAAATGTCTGGTTAGTTAAGTTCATAGGGGAATGTACAACATCAGCTTGTTGTGCAAATGCAGGTCAAAAGTGAAAAACCACAGCTGGATGGTACAATACTGAACTCTGAAATACGGAACATTTCCAGAAATGCTTTTTATTAGTGTTAATAATGGACCTAATAAGTGGTAATACACTGCCATGTTTAATTAAGTTTAAAAGAAATATAAACCAATCATTAAAATGTGTATCTGTGCAGCACATAGTTCAGCTTGATAACCATTTTTTATGTTATATATTTAAGTAAATATTAAAAATATATATTACTCAGGTTTATTAGAATCAATGTGCAGGCAGGATCTTGTGTGAATGTTGCTAAACTTTTATATTTTGCTATTCATTTTTATTTGTGTTCAATAATGAAATAATTCATGCAATAGCTGAAAAAAAAAATACTTTCAAGCAGACCATGTCATACAAATGAAGATCCTTTTCCCAAGCAATTACCTTTTGTGACATCAGTGCCAGCACTGAAGAAGCAGTTTCATGTATTACTTGTGAATTAATTGAAATTATTCTTATTTAATTATTAAGAGTTTAGAATAGTCAATTAGCATGTAAATGCTGAGGCCAAAAATGAGCTCTGAACAAGTCTCTTAAGAGCTTGAGTACTGAAGGTGCATCTCCGAGCACACTACTAAACAGGCATCTCGACAGTGGTGCATTTCAGTATAAAAATAAAATGGACTAGTATCCAAACAGTAGGTTTTAAAATACTTTTTATGAATTTAATTAAATCCAAGCAAAAAAAAATAAAAAATAAAATAGCTATCCTCTTATGACTTAAAGTGACATGACTAGGTTGCTCATCTGATATTTGCTCTTGTGCCCCCTCTACTGGCTCTCGGTTGAAACATACATTTCAATAAATTAATTGGGGAGTTTACCTCAACATCCAGCACACACATGCAGGTACAAACAAAGGATAACCTGCGACAAAAGCCAAACTAAACATGTGACTGGCCCCTTCATTTAAAGTAATCATTAAGATTAGACACTCAAACTCATTACTTCAATTGGTCAGATGGACATACTATGCTTTTAGTAGACACAAGGTCAGTTTGAGAGAAGAGGGAAGTAATTCACCATGCTTTTATGAAAGAAGAGATACAGGTCTCCAGAACAAAAGAACGTAACTTCTTAACAGTGCCTAAGATCAGTTCTACAAGTACACAGGACGTACTGTATATAAAAATATCAGACTCTGAATGCATAGGTTAAGTCGAACTGTATTCTGCTTTGTCTAGAACAATAAGCAACCCCAACAAATACAATATTAGTGATCTCCTTTCCACAGAATCAAAGAAGATCCTATAAAAACCCATTTCAAACATGCCGCTGTCACTCTCCCAGAGCACCAAACGGCCGGGGGGGCGGAGGGGGGTTTTGTCCATACATTGTCCCACTTTCTCAACCAAGCTCCTGCCTTAAACATGTGGCACAACTTTACTTAATCAAGCATTTAACATAGTAGGAAACAGAAAATAAACACTCTTGGTAGTCCTTTCTTTTCACAGCAAACTTCCTGGAAACCATCTTTTCCTCCCACTTTGCACTTGGCTTCAACAACAGCATCGCAGCACTTTTTACATCCCATTGTTAAACACGTTCTTGCACAATAGAAGACTTTTTTTTGACACAAACACAACAGGCCTAACTGGTTAAAAAAATTATACAAATTAATAAAAAATATATCATAAAACATACAAATACAGTAAGAGCTTTAGGTATACATTTCAACAGTAAACAGTTACCACTGGGTAAGAAACCTTTTGATTGTAGGACAAGTGTAGTGGCCGCCTACTGCACTGCTTCAAATAAACGAGCCTCAGCATCGAGAATTAAAAGGAATATAAAGTGTTGATGAAAGCAGCATAAACGTTACCGTCCGACACAACATGGCTGTGCCTCTTGACCTGTTCAGTTTTTAATGTACAGTATAAGAATGGTTTAAGTGTAGTCATCTTGTCAGTCTCCATTTAAGTCGGACAGTCTCGGAGCGACGGAATAGAAACCATTAACGTCAACATTTTCTTTAATTAAAAATGTAAAATTAGCACTAGACTGGCTTTAACAACCAAACTGATGCCATATATAATTGATATTTTAAAGAAATCTAGTCACCATATAGATAGCCTCGGTTCAAACTGAGATGACACAGGGCGACAAAGATAACTGTCAGCAATAAGAATTCTGATTAGTGCTGGAGGAACAAGGAAGCACTCAATCATACAACCCAAGATCATCATGTCCTTTGCTGTATACCATTTCTTTTTTTCTTCACTTAACAAAAAGCTGCATTCTTTTCTGAAGCAGTGATAGTTTGTTCTGCAGTTAGTATCTCTGCTGGCTAGGTTAGTTTTTGGTTTTGATTCTAATCACAGTTAAACAGAAGGACAGCAACTGAAATGAAAGTATAAAATCAAGTGGGCAGCCATATACACAACCTTGGCCGGGACTCAAGTCTCGCTACTCTTAAGCGCATGGTCTCGCTTCACTAGTAAGAATCAATACAACCCAACACATTTAAAATAAATACTTCACAGTTGACAGTTGTAGTGTTATGCTGACTGAACCTAATAGTTTGCCCTGCAAAGCAGAAGTGCTAATGCATTGTAGAAAATAAAAATTAGTTGCTGCACATTTATCTCCACTTTTTTGTCCGACATGAAAAGACACAAAAGAGAACAATTTGAATAAAACTAATGATTTCTTTTTCCACAGTGTATGACTGAATGATTTAAATATGAAAGGAAACCAGTCCATCCTTGAGGGGATATAGATTAAAGCATACTGTATGTGTAGTCTGCAAATAGAAGCACTATTAGTCCAAAGATGCTTTTGTCTCACTTGGTGTTAGACTACCGCCACCTTAAGAATTAGGACAGTAATGGATGCCCTCTGCAGGAAAGACACTAAGGTTTATGCCTACAGCATGTATGAAAGTGTGTAAGCCAGCTAGAACATCTGATAGCACTCTACAGGTCGATTTCCTAGAAATTCAAGTTGCTGTGTGCAAGTCCAACTTATTCTGTGGACTGATGATGAACTTATCGGTAAGAGTTATGTAAATCCTTCCTTTTGTCCTCTGCTCTTTGTCTTATCAGACCAGGTCTTTTCCTCTGTGACCATAGTCCACAGGCAGGATAGGGATGTGTCCAAATAAGGCTATTACAGGAACCCATTAAGTCCAGTCCGTAAGGAAGACAAGCCAATGCCTCCCTCTTTTGTCCCACTGGAGCCTTGGCACAAAGTGCAGTGGGAGGAGAGAAAGAGATAAAGAGAGGAGAAAGGGGCCCAAATACTTCAGCACATAATCGAGGACACCATGCATCAGTAATCGCTTACAACTGGTTGGGTACACTAAAGCGGCAGGAGTGCCAGAGCAGGACAGGAGGAGGACAATAGCTACAGAACTTGAAAGAAACAAATCCCAGTTAGGAAATTGGCGAAACACCAAAGCCGGACAAAGCTGTAATCGGGGACCTGGGCGGGCAACTAGTTATGGTTGCTTGAGGGTAGCTACAGAAGCCCATCATAAGCGGGGAGGCCTCAGGTTTCGCGGTAGCTCTAGTAGGTGAGGCGGGAGGCCTTCATGTTGTAGCAGGGTCTGTCTGTTAGGCCCCCAGTCCCAGAGAACAGGGACAAGCCCTCTGCTTTCTCCAACACAACCTCAAGCTCCTGAAAGTCCTGCAGCCGAGCTACGTCCTTGTCCTGGACAGGAAAGACATTTAAATCAATAACAGATTCACTTGCAAATCATTCATTTTCATGAGGAAACAGTCTAGAAACTATATGAAATCATTCATTGTACAGTGACTACACATGGTTTCAGCTCAATGGACTGCCATACCGTATTTTTTCTTTCCCATACCTTTCTCAACATGGTGTTCGGCAGCTTGCGGATCTTCTCCACGTGCTCAGCGCTGATATCCAACTCGCGGCAACAGACCCTCAGAAGGGAACGATAGGTAAGCTCCTGGCGGTCCAGCTCCACTTCAATGAAGTCGTTCTCCCGAGCGTTGGGGTTCTGGATACGCACCTTCAGCACCAACTCTAGAAAAAGGGACCAGAGTGATACCTCTTTATTAACTAAGATATTGTGCTTTCTAATAAGATGACGGACATAGCCCGAGGTGAGTCGCTGCAAAAGATGGGTGTGTAGAAGCAGTGTTCGGTTTTTATGCACTAGTCACTATCCACTATTCTCTTGGCTCTTTAATGACTTCTTTTTCAGTTTGTCTCGATGCTGTTAATGTTATACGTCAACCTAACCTGCAGAAAACGGAACATCCACCAACAACCCTTTCTGGTGTAAAGAGTTGGCTGCCAACACACAAATTAGAATGCTGTCATGCCTTCGCTCTAACTGGTCGCTTAACTGAGAACACGTAAGCTTTACCCTGTTCACACATAATAACTGACTCAAAGTGGAAGGCTTTCTTGCCTCTAATGACCACAAAGCTTGCAGGTGCGTTTAGCCACACGCATTGACTTATTGGAGTCCCTACTGGTTGCCTGGCAACCTCATGGCGACAAAACGACTCCAAGAAGTCCCAGCTTCCAGCCAAGAAATGAACTCCCTTCAAAACCACAACTTGACATGTTTACTTTTCTGTAGGGCTGGGTACCGAATTCAATACTTCTAGGCACCGACCGAATTGCCTCTAAAGTACAGAGCATCGGAAAATGCCTAGTCATTCAATACCAAATTTTAATACCTGAAGAGTAAATCTCATCAGCGTCAGTGAGCCAATGAGCATGCAGCGTGCTTCTCCCAAGATCTAATGATGTTTGTGATTGGCTGTCTAACGTTACACGTCGTAGAGACACGCAGGAAAAACTCTACGTTATGCACAGAGACGGGGCTCGAGTAGCAGGAGCTGAAAAAAATAAAAGAAAGTTTGCCAATATGTGTAATGTTGTACTTTCTTTTTGTTTTATAAAATTGGTATTGAAAAAAACATTGTTTAGGAACCGGTATTGAAGTCAAAGTATTGGTATCGAACATTCTTGAATGATACCCCGCCGTACTATTCTGTTTGTGAACATATTAAACAAACATGTTAGGTTTTAATTAATATAATTTAGAGGTGCTGGTTGGCTTTTGACTTTTGGATAGAGCCAGGCTAATATGTATGATGTAATATAGTGCTTGCCTATCATCATGTTGCGTTGTGTATATTGATGTGGGGTTAGAAATAATTGAATACATGATTTCTCTCTCACCTTGCACGTTGACAGGGAAGGTGCTGGTGAAGAAGAAAGGCTGGAAGGCTGGCATGGGCCCACCAGCCTGGCCATAGCTCAGCTGCTGTGGGATAGACTGCTGCCTGCTCATAGTTGGGTTAGCGCCGGCCACCGGCGCCTGGACCTGGCTCCCACTGCTGCTGGCCAAGCTGGGGCTGGGTGAGGCCAACGGAGGCGAGCACATGGTGCCATTATGTGCCACCGCATGTGGGTAGTCAGCATGGTTGACAAGGTGCGGCTCAACTGACAGGTCCATGGGCACTGTGCAGTTAACAACGGCGCGATTGTGGGATGAGGCCGGGCTGGGTGACACACCATTTTGCTCAGTCACAGGAATGAATTCCCCAGCCTGGGCTTGGCTGTCAGTGGTAGGGTTTGGGGGAGGAGAGGGGCCGTCAGAGAGCAGGCTCTGTGACTTCTGAGGCTCATGAGTCGGTGAAAGGGAGGGTGAATCGCTGTGTGTATCCTCAGCGTGTTCTCCAGAACCATTCTGTGTAAGGTGCTGTGCCAGGATGATCTCTGACCGGTTATCGATCTTGGAATATATGAAGGCCGGGTTAGACAGGTAGTTTGGGATGATTGGTAACTCAGGCTCCTTGACTTCAGGCACTTCCTCCACTTCAACTGTGGTAATAATGTGCATAAAAAAAGAGGATTATTTCCTCAAAAAGCTGCTCAAAATGATAACCCATTTTTCACTGTCAAACCATAAACAGCAATAGATACATTATACCATCGCTACCCGGGGTTATAACCTGTACATTACATGTCAATGTATCACATGCACTGTGTATGCAACTGATATAGCACATGCCAGTAGAAACTAAATACTTCTAATAATGATGTGATAGTGAACAAGATGGTAAGAAATTTGTAGTTTACCTCCTAAAAGCCGTTTGATCTCTGGTTTGGATGTAAGTTGTGAGGCCAATTCATCCTTAGCCGTGAGGATTTCTTTGTCTGCTCCATAACTGAGTAAGAAGGACACTATGTGCTTATGGTTCCTCTTGCATGCCCAGTGCAGACATGTCCTTTTGAGATTATTGCAGAGAGAGAACACAGTTATATGAAACAAAACATTGTGGATATGCTGATAATATGACTTTAAGACAGTATATGTTGGAGATCATTTAAGTTTACATTTATATAGTTCCACCTATCATCACACAGGTTGTGTATTTAACTAGGAAGTTGGAGTCGTAAATCACAGCAGAACATGATAATGTTGTAAAATCATTTTATTTATATGCTGACAGAATTGTGTTGCATATGGACTTCAGTAATACAAATAGTTATTTTATCGGTTTGTGTTATGTTATTTAAGTCAATAAACGTACTAGCTACAATATACATGTGCCAATGAGAACAGGCTTGGCAGTTTCATGACTGGAGCAACCATGTGCCAATTCACATTTTATTTGACTTTTCTGGTGGCACTTTATACTTTAAACCATCCCAAAATAAGCAGGGATAAAAGGTGGCATGTCTGGCGGACTAACGAGCCTTGCTCTGCCTAATAAGATAACACTGGCCAGCTTGAATCCCTGGAACAACGCACTTGGCTGCACTAAACTTTTCAATAGGCGTCAACAACTGATTATTTACAACACTCGTCGGCTTGCGTTTAACGTGTCGAAGACCACATGCATTCGTCCAAACACTCACCAGCCATTTATTTCATTCTGTGAATTCACGTTTACTCCACTCTCCACCAATGTCCGCACTTCGTCGATATCCCCGATGGCAGACGCCTCTCTCAGTCGCTCCTGTAATTCTTTATCCAACGAAGTGGTGGACATTTTGGTACAGACAACTAGCTAGCGCTGCGAGATCATAGGATACACAAAATCCTCTCGGATTAAGTTGTCAAAACTAATCGCCTAACGATGTTCAGACTACCGATGGCACAGAGGTCCACTAAAAATAGACTTGTCAGCTAACATTAGCTACCCGGCTAATCTTACCTACTGGCTAGCTCAATGAGATGCTAGTAGTCTTTGGTGCTAGCTTGTGGCAGCAGATCGCTTCGGCTAATGCAACTTCGTGTTGAGTCTTTGGCGTTCACAATCATAGACAGTAGGTCCCGTCCTCGCCATGTAGCTATATCTGTAGTTTGTTCACGTTATAGTACCACTACCGACACTCAGGGCTCTCACTCATTCATTCATTCAATCAATCAATCAATCAGTGGTGTCGGAGTTCCGTCAGTAGGCTGCCAAAAACATCACCGCCTCATCGGGGGGCATCTTTAGATGTAACAACAGTTTGCACAAATGTTAGTTCCCATATGAATACTCTCAATTATCGGACGCGTTTTGTTGCCACTTGACTTTATGTAAAATGATGTGACATTATATCCAGTCCCGAGTTCTCGTCATAACTCTGATAATTAAAAGGTGAAATAATTGTTAAAGATACCCACACACGCGCGCGCACCGGTGTTGCTGAGGTAACCATGCAACCAGTGGAGAATAATAATTTCCACGTGTTGCATATTAAGTCACACAAATCGTGGTTAGATCCCTTCAGACCACATCAAATCATTTTTACTGAATTACAATTTACACGTAGCCTGCATGGGGCCATAAACGTAAAATACACGGGAAATATAAATATCTATTAACCCCATGGAAGAACGTGACTTGTGTAGTCTCTATTTGGGATTACTTGGAAGAAAACAAAAATTCTTGGATGTATTAATATGTTTTATTATGCAAATACCATATAGACTGATGACCAACTTGTACTTCCGGTTCAGAGGCTAAACGGGCTACTGCCATGGATGTGGGAACCGCCGGACTGGTTGAACGGTTGAACCATAAACGGGCGGCGTTGTTACAGCGTCTGCCATTTTGATTACAAGTACCTTGCGCGCAATAGATGGTGTCAACTGGCTCTTCAGGATATATAGTAGTTCTTTAAATCAAGGCTACAATCTTGTAGGCAAAATGCTCTCAGCAGCCCAGTTACTCGATGAGTTGATGGGCCGAGATAGAAATTTAGCCCCTGATGAGAAGCGATGCAACGTGCGATGGGACGACGAAAGCGTAAGTTAGCATTCTAGCTAACGTTAGCCTAGCTAGATAGTTATGATTAGTGATAAGCTAACATCATGTTAGCTAGCTAGCTAGCTTAGATAACTTTAATCATAGTATGTGGGAGTTGGCTAAACTAAACAATCTGTCATTAGTCTAGATTTCAATGATACGGTACGAAATTGGTAACTTAGCTGGCATTTTGAGTGTTGTCCAGGCACCCGTGTTAGTAAGATTAGCACCAGAGTCTGCTAATGCTAATGGTGTTTCATCGGCTCACAATGCGGCGTTATAGTATTAGCTAGCTAGACTGTTGCACTGTTGCTAGCGTTAGCTTTAGGTGAGAGTTCTTGTTTGACTAATTATTAGCGCTATATCCGGGTTTGGTTTGTGTAGCTATCTAACTGGTAACTTGAGACATAGCAATTACATGTTAGTGTTAAATCCACTTAAGGACAGATTTGCAACGCTTATTTGTTCCTAGTTAGCATACGTTAACGTTACATGCTAGGCCTGATTTGATGTAACGTTAACTCGAGAGATTCCAATAAGAATTTTGTCTAAAATAGTGCAACATCTGTTTTCTTTTCAAGAAGGTCTGTCGGTACTATCTGTGTGGCTTCTGCCCAGCTGAGCTATTCACAAACACCCGCTCTGACTTGGGTAAGTGAAGTATTTATTTATTTTATATATATATATATATATATATATATATATATATATAGTGTGTGTTTTTAATAAAGCAGTAGCTGACATCATATTGGAGGATAATAAAGCTTTGCTATTTTTTCCCAGGCCCTTGTGAGAAAATCCATGATGAAAATCTCCGAATAACGTAAGTTCAGATTGTGTGTTTTAACATAAATTGTGTGTGTCTTGATAAATCCACCTATTAAAACTAATGAACTGCCTCCATACCACTGTGTCCAGGTATGAGAAAAGCTCTCGGTTCATGAAGGAGGGCTATGAGCGGGACTTCCTGCGCTATTTGCAGTCACTCCTGGCAGAGGTGGAACGGCGGATTCGTAGAGGACATGCCCGACTTGCACTTTCCCAGGCTCAGCAGAATGCAGGGGTTTGTGCTTTTGGTTTTGGCACATTGTTCTGTAGGGGTGAACAAATCGACTAATGTAAGGATCATGATTCTTACCTTCTAAGATTCTGAATCAATTCACAAATTCCCTATAAAATAACCTAGATGATGCCTAATATCAGACTAAATTATCATGGTACAGTAATGGACTAGTTCCCAAAAATGGCAGCAATGCTCGGCCTGCGAGTACTTGCTGTCGGCTGACCCGGCTTGATATCCCCCGTCAATGTTGTAGTATTCATTTTTACTCTGTCTCAGGCAAACCAAACTCAGGATTTTGTTTCAAGACCACACCTGTGGGGATATCCCTAAACTGCCTGTGCGTTGTCTGATTTATTTGCGTATTAACATCGATAGTGGAACCGCCCCCTCACTTGGGTGCGAGAGATAGCAATGGGACAAAAATACATAAAGGGCTGCTTTTCCTGGTCATCAGCAGGCAGCACATTGCTTTAGGCATGCTCATTTTGAGTGTTACAGTCTGTCTTAGATGTGCTTTTGTCTTTTTACATTCTTGCAATCCGTTGATAAAACTTTTCAAATATAAAAACTCCATAATTGTATACACACTTTACTCTGCTGCTGCACTTGACTGTCTTCATTAGCCGCTTTCCAACCAAGTAGTTACAGAAACGTAGTTATAGGAAAAGTCTACTTCTAAACAGATCTACTAACTACTCTCCTCCAAAACAGTTTTTTCCAATTGCATTTGCACTGGCCAAGTGGCCATAGGGACTGGTAGGAGGGGTAAGGGAGTGATGCAAGCACGGCAACGGTCATAGCGTTAAAATCAGAAAACAAATGCACCAAAAAAGTATGAACTAAATCTAACTTATATAGCATATTTGTCATAATTTAAACAAGTCTCCCGAGTAGAAACTGGTATCTCTCTCTCCCCCGTGTGTGTGCCGGCCGGCCACAGGACCGGCCGCTTGTGGAGTTTAATTCCGAAAAGACAGTCAACCACAGGTTCCCGTTAATCTTAAGTTATGATGGACATGTGTTGTGATATTTAAACAAACGAACAGTCAACGGCAAAATAAAAGCCTCTTTCTTAGGAGTTTGACAGACCTCCAGCTTACAGCGGGGTCTCTGAGCATAACTGGCCGATTGACGAGCTAGTGGCCGGGGCAGGCGACGGCTGGCTGTCGCCTCACTTCATGGAGCTTCTCAACTCTGAAAACTTTGAAGCAAATTGTCAATTCGGCATAAATTTTTGCAAGACTGCCTATGTTTGAAATCTAAACAGTTAATTTGTCGCATAAAACATTGTCATAAGTGAAATTAGTGATGACTAAGGTGGCGAAAATTGTTTCGTTGGTCTGTCTGTACCGGAAACCCGACCCTCGTTGACCTCGGTTCATATGCTGAAAAAGGAAAAGAGAAAAGACCCTGCCCTGAAGTAGGAGCTGAAAGAGTTACAGGAACTGCTGCCAGAGGGACTTAAACATCCCCAAATTGGTCCAGTCGGAACACGAGTAAAAAAGGGTTCTAGGAATTTGATTTTCTAGGAACTGCAAAAATCCCTCCGGCCGGAAAGCGGCTATAAATGCACTAAGCGGACTGGAGTGGATCCTGAAATTCCCACCCCTATGTACTGAATTGATTTTGAATCGGGAATCGTGTTAAATCAAATCACGAGACACACCCCTATTTTTCTGTAACCATGCTTCTTGCTTTGTTGCATTTGTGGCCCCAGTTGTCACACAAACTTAGTGTCCTTAGTACATCTTTCTGTCCTCTTACGGTGCAATGGAAATAATGGGGAATAAATAATAGGGCCTGTGTGTTTCTACCTGAGATACAATGTAGTTATTTTTCCAGGGTCCTGGTCCATCAGGAAAGAATGAGGAGAAGGTCCAGGTTCTAACCGAGAAGATTGAAGACCTCGTTTTACAGGTTTGTAACAACTATGTTGAAATAAGTTACATGTTGTTTTTTTTTCTAATTGATTAGTGCATATATTAGCCTTAGTGATTTGGAAGGAACTAAGATGCACTGTAACATATAACCATTGCCATTTATCACAGCTAGAATTGCTAACATGGAATACATACTCTGTTTACATAAGCTGGTGTGAAATTATCTTATAAAACCTCAAACTGTTCTCATTGACAGCTCAGCAATCTAGTTGTCATTGTTATGTCACTGCATTGGGATAAAATGGTTGATTTGACTTGTCTCTGTTTTTGCTCAGATTGAGGAGCTGGGGTCGGAGGGCAGAGTGGAGGAGGCCCAGGGAATGATGAAGCTGGTGGAGCAGCTGAAGGAGGAGAGGGAGCTGCTGAGCTCCACCCCCTCGGTGAGTCGGCTAACTCCGGGCCAGTCAGCCCACAGACGCCGCTCAGTATAATAGGCGCTGCTCATTTAATGCTATCTGTTAGCAAACATGCTTTGTTCTTATTATTAAAGTCAAACTAAGCTTGGACTGAAAATGATTCAACCATTCCCACCGACATTCATCCTGTCTAGCTAAAAGTTATTCCTCACTAGAGTCAACAATAAGCATCCTGATTATCATTTTTTGTCCTCAATGCCATAACGGTGCAAATTAGACAATCAGTTGTGCTCTGAGGCAGAAATGTATTGCTTATTACATTGTTTTATGTTGTAACGTGTACTTTGTATTTAGACCATCGAGAGCTTTGCAGCCCAGGAGAAACAGATGGAGGTGTGTGAGGTGTGTGGGGCCTTCCTCATTGTGGGTGACGCGCAGTCCCGAGTGGACGACCACTTGATGGGCAAGCAACACATGGGCTATGCCAAGATTAAATCCACTGTGGAGGAGCTCAAGGTAACAGGGTTACATTCATGTCATTTTAAAGCCATGGTACGTTGTACACAGCAGTGACAATGTTACAAGAAAAAATAGGCAATATAGCTACATCATTTTTAGGGTTGGGGGGGAAAAATCGATTCACGTATATATTGTGAATTTTTTTTTTTTTTTTTGAGACAATTTTTTCTTTCCAGAGATAGATGGATATAAAAAAAACTTTTTTTTTTTTTTTTTTTTTTACCAATCTGATTCACCTAAATACTTTCTATTTATACTGTACGGCCGACAGGGACTACATCATATCCGTTTCCAGCAAGACAGATTGAAAGCAGAACATAAATGTTATGTACAAATGAAATAAATGTCTGACTGACATGTCATGTGCATTCTTTTTAGAATACAATTAGTTTTTCGAAATGTCTCATGATATGTTGTCTCTAGAAGTGTATTAATCAACTTTTTTTTTCAATAAAGAAGGAAAAGAAAACTGCAACACTCAATACTATCGAATCGCAATAAATGAAAATCGCAATACAGATCGAATCTGCACCCATGTATCGTGTAATAATCGAATCGGGGGGGAGGAGCATATCGTCCCAGCCCTAATCATTTTTGTCCCCTACTTTTAAACCAAGTGAATGATCTACAGTATACCACCTAACCTATTTTTGATCTTGGCTCTGGTCTAAAATGTACTGATCAACTTGTTGTAATTAACATGTGGGCTCTTGCTTATTTACTCTCAGGAGAAACTACGTCGTCGCTCGGAGGACCCTCAAGGTGAAAGCCCAGCGCTTAAGAAGGACAGAGAAGACCGTGAGCGTGAGAGGGAGGAAAGGGAGAAAAAGCGCAAAGAGGAGGAAGAGAAGGAGAAGGAGAGGGAGAAGGAGCGTGAAAAGGAGAGGGAACGAGAGAGAGAGCGGGAGCGCGAGAAGGAGAGAGACCGGGAACGGGATAGAGACAGAGACAGGGAGAGGGACCGGAGGGCACGCCGAAGCAACTCTAACAGTCGCCACTCCAGTCGAGCATCAGACAGGAAGAGGAGCAGATCCCGAGATCGCCGGAGGTCCAGGAGCAGAGACAAGGACAGGGAGAGGGAACGCAAACGCAGCAGGTATGGCTGACTCTCATGTACCACATTGACCTCCATATTCCTGGTGGTCTAATAATGTTAATGTGTGACCATAAAAGGACGGAGCACTGTTGCCTGCTTCTGTAATGGATGGAGGCACCAGTCCAGAATTATATTAACCATTTAAATCCACATTCACGACAACACATAGTGGTAAACGTTATAGTTTGACCTGTAAGGGTTTTATTTTATTTACACGCTCTCAGCTGGTCTAAAAAGAAAAACAAGTTAGGCCTGTCGTTACGTTGTTATTGCAATACTGTTACAGGCCGGTTGGTCAACGACCCCTAGTCTTTTATTCTTTGACAAAGGCCAATTCTTAACTGCAGTTGTTGACTGCGATGTGTTGTCTGGTTGTTCCTACCACAAACAAAAATGACACTTGACCATACATAACTTGTGTGCCATTGCATTAGAAAACAAAATGGCGGGAGTTAAAAAAAAAAAAAATACATTGTTCACTTGTTTCCTTACTAAACTATATCCCCCTCCCTCTCTTTATAGGAGCCGGGACAGGGACAGGGACAGGGAGAGGAAGCGCAGCCGTGAGCGCTCTGACAGAAAGCGTCGCTCCCGCAGTCGTGACAAGAGAAGGTCGCGCAGCTCAGAGCGCAAATCTCACCGCCATCGCAGCCGCAGCAAGGACAGGGACAGAGAGGAGAAGAGAGACCGGGATAGAGAGCGGTCATCGAAAGACAAAGGTGAGGACTTAGAAATGTGTTTTTGTTTGAACTACATACTAAGTTACTCTCTTGGTCTGACCATTTGGTGCTGTGGTTTTTTTGTTTTTTTTTTCCCCTCAAGAGTGTGTGCAGATTTCTAATAGAAAGCTATTAAACCAAAAACATTACTGTACCCAGGACAGTTGTCCACCATGGAGATAAGGTTACTCTTTGGTAGAGGTGTATATAAATTAAGGCTGACTCGAATGCTTTGAAGCTTTCATCGTTGCCACGGTAATCAACGTCCAAATCAGTATTCACACATCAATATTAACATTTATTATAATTAGTTATTCTTAGACAGAGTGCTGTTTGTGTGTGTAGGCCTAGGTGCAGCGCTGTCTCAGGTACTGAAATTGATAGACAGAAAAACATGTCACGGCCTGCCTCACTTCATCCTGGCACCTGGCCTGAGCTAGTATCATCTAACGTTACCAGCACCGAAACTCTTTGACTACGCGAAGGCTAGCAATTCGGCTGCAACTATCGGCATGCAAGATGTCGAAAAATTCAAGCGAACATTGGGAAGATGACCCGTGCCAGAGATGCCAAAGGAAACTGGCATATCATATCAAGTTTGGCAAATCATCTGAAAACCGTAACAGCTTAGCCTTGATAAAGTATGATTGCCAGGCCTTTTAACCCTTGTGTTGTCTTCGTTTCAACCTTGAAAAAAAGATGAACATTTGTGAAAAAAACACAAATGTTTTCTGACATTTGTGATGGCCTTTTCCACAATTTGTTTTTGCTTTTTCCAATGTTTTTAAATTTTTCTTCTACACATTTTCAGCGCTTATTTCTACGTCTCTATTTTCTGACATAAAACAAAAATTTAAAACGGGCCAATGTGACCCGAAGTCAAATTAGGTGTGTGTGTGTGTGTGTGTAGGTGTGTGTGTTAGCCTTAGTGATTTGGAAGGAACTAAGATGCACTGTAACATATAACCATTGCCATTTATCACAGCTAGAATTGCTAACATGGAATACATACTCTGTTTACATAAGCTGGTGTGAAATTATCTTATAAAACCTCAAACTGTTCTCATTGACAGCTCAGCAATCTAGTTGTCATTGTTATGTCAAATTAGGTGTGTGTGTGTGTAAGTAAATAAAAATTATATAATTTTTTTTTTTTTTCTTTCATGTGTATAATTTATTTGATGCGTAAACGTCTCTGCCGCCTGTCAGCAGCAGCAGAGGTGGCAGCTTTAAATATATTCATATTCTTTCCACCGACGACCCAAAAGTGATATTCGGGACAGACCTAATATAAACGTATGTTTTCCCAGACCGTAAGGTAACGGAGGAGAGGAGCAGCTCTAAGAAAGACAAACACTCTGACGGCGATGCAGCTGCCATCAAGGCTTCGTCAGAAGCGGAACCGATGGAGGCGGCTGCCTCTGCCTCCCCTCTGCTTAACGGCCAGCAAGAGCTCCTCCATTCTGAAGGTGACACTCAGTCCAATTAAAACTGATCTGATAGGACCTCAGATCAGACTCAGGTAAGTGCGTCCTCCTCCTCGCTCCCCCCTGGCTCTCAACCCAACCCCTCCACCCTCCCATACCCCCAACCTCTCCCATCTCCCCTGCCCACCCTCTCACCCTACCTCTCCCACCCTGTTTACGTTCAGTTCAATGCCTATGATTTTGTGTTATGTACTATGTGCATATATCTTTATCCTGTTTCCGAGTAGTGCATCATAAGTATGCACTGAAGATGAAGGACTAGGCCTGATGAATGAGAAGAAAATAGAAAACATTCACATAAAGCCAAGAGGGAAAGGCCAGTGTAGCCCTGAGCAAACATGCCCGGAGGTACCCCTCGTTTTATATCGGTTTTTGCTCCTTTGTAGATGTGTATTTCTTTGTGGACAAAATGGCAGAAAACTATTTTTTTTTTTACTAGTCCAGTAAAACTTTACTGCCTGTATTTGTTTTTTTTTTTGTTATTTACTTTAAGTAGGAAAATGTAGTACATTTTGATTTGCTGAGATATTCAGCCACTGTGTGTCTACATTTTATCTCCTGCTCATATGTAAACACACAGACATACTTTCAGCTATCGTCAAAGGTGTATGTGGAAAAACAAGCCATTTATTTTTCCATAATCATAACTCAAATGCCATGGATTTGTTGTCCAGCTTACTGTGCCTGATAATGCCATGCAGTGTGTGTTTGGGGGGTGTTTATAGCACCGGGGGCCTTAAGTAACTAACTAACTGGAGGGTAGGGTTTATCAAATGAATTGCAGCTGACTTCCATACCTCACACAGCGTTGGTGTTGTGAGCGAGACCACATGAGAAAAGGGCAAATTAAAAATCATGGATACTCTCTGACTGTCAAACTGTGCAGGTACTCACCCCAGGTACTCCTTTCTCTACCCACATCCATTTCTGAATGCTGTTGCCTGTCAGAAAAACAATTCTGTACTTCTCCAGAACATGAACTTGAAAGCTTGAATGTGTATTTTTTATTTTATTTTTTAAAATCTTTGTTTTTCTATTTGCTAACTTTCAAATATGTTTTGGGGAAAAGGTAATTTTATAGAAATGTCAGAGTGACACATTTTAAAAAAAAAAAATGCTGATAATGCACAGACCGCCTGCTTGATATACTTATTCCCACTGCTAAAATTGTCACCGATGTGTATATTTCCCCATTGTGTTGTCAGGAACAGTTTTGTTGGTGGAGTTTGTCTCCGTCCATAATTGGTCATTGAATCTGGTGAAAAGATAAAATAAAAAATTGTCAAGTGCACTTTTGCATTGGTGTAAGGAATATCAAACAGGTTTGTCACTGTTTTTTAAATGGTAGGGCCAGAGGTGGTGCTTTATTTGTATTGATCTTTAATGTACAGGTCTGCTCAAAATAATACAAGTATTTACAAAATATTACTATATTCTGGCAAAATGATACTATTGTGCTGGTATATGGTTAGTATTTGTGCATTATTAGCAGTGCCTCTTGTTTATGATGTACACTTTTCCTCTGTGACTAAATTGAGGGATATTTTTGACCAGTAGTCTTTTATATAGAAGCTAGTGTTGCTCCAGTAGCAGCAGTTGTTGCTACAAGCACTTGTTGTGGGACCTTTGCTAACATTGCATTTTGTGAACATTTTTGCTCAACAGGGGAAGCTGGGATATCTGGTGGAGGAAGAAGTGGAAGAGCGCACCCATCCTTTACCTGAACCTGACACGTCGCTGCTTAAAAACAAGGTGAACCACAAGTGTGTAGTGGCTTATTTAAAAACATGAACCTAACGTGTGTAAATGAGAGGAGAGGGGGAAAAAAAAAAATTACATTGATTTTCATGTTCCATCACCTGTCTATCTTTTGGCTGGATGAGGGTAGTTTGTGGTTCATCTGATGTATTTCTTGGTCTAGATGTGAGTCAGGCATCACTTTGAATACCAAACTTTGAGAAGTTCATTATGGGGTTTTGTGTTATTTAGAAAATCTTTAAACATCCTCCTTGTTTCTTAGCATTTAGTAAAAAATAAAATACAAAAAAACAGTGCTTGTGGTTTGTTTTGGTTTGTCAGGTTCCACTTCACTCCCTGACCTTCTTTTTAAAATGTCAGTTGAAAGCGTATGTACAATATTAGTCTCATGATAGGGCGTGTTTTTTTTTTTTTTTTTTTTTTTTTTTAATTCCACTTAGCGCTCACATTGGTTGCTCTTGTCCCCTTGTAAAATATACTGATTTAATTATGATCAAAACATTTCGAAGACTGAAGATTTGTTTAATTTTGCTCTGCTTTAATGTCCATGTTGTCTCCATGAATAAAAGTAAAAACTTGTCAAGGTTGTGTTGATTTATTTCCCATCATCGGGACCGTCTACCAGGACACAAATGTCCATTTGTTTTATTTAAGCAAAAGCAGATTAGCGCAGTGAATGGGAGACTGGGAATAAATAAGGTGGTGAAGTGTCCCTTAGCAAGTTGAGTAACAACCAGACTTCTATGGTGTTTACTGTTTTGAAAGTTCATCCTGCATTTTGGTCTTCCCATAGAAGGGGATGCATGCCGCAATAGATTTCCTACTGAGATCAAGTAACACAGAAGATCTAAGGCCTTTTCATAGAAGCAGGTTTAAAGGGTAACCTTTCAAGTGAAATGTCAACATACTTGTCTCTTTACTCAGTAAAGTTTCACAGTAACGACATAAACCAGTTTCTTAAAACTGGCCTGCTTGGTTTGCCGTGAGTGTCAGTGAGATTTTTAGGCGAACCATTTACAGCTACAGATGTGCTGTCTCGACTCTTAACAGTGAATGTGCAGTATACTAGGATGACGTTCACGTTGTTTAAGATTTTGAGAACTAGAGTTAAAGCTTTAGTGCTTAACTTTTTGATATTGATGAACGTCCGTTACATTCGAGCCATTGCCAAATGCGTTACTACAAAGCTAATTAAGACTATCAACTCCACACAGCTGTTTGTTTCTCAGCGTGGCTGTGTTCAGAAGATTGTGGCGTCCGGCGACATTCCCGCGCAGAAACTCGAGTGAAGATAATTACCTCTTCTGAACAGTCCATGTTTATATCTATCTATAATCTATCTGTCTATGCTACTAGCAACTGCGTGGAGGAGTGTGTGGGGGGAGGTGCACGGTCACGGAAGGCTTGTATCATGTGGATGCGCCGACAGTTTTGTTATTTAGAATTCCTAATGGGGGGGACAAACTACGCACTATAGCTTTAAAGTTAGAAACTTAATTTAATAAATGTATTTATATTTTTAGACAGTGATAATTGCCGTACCATTAATAAAGAAAAAAATCAAACCGCTGCAGTATGCCATCTCATTATACTGTATTGATCTACAACTACAGACTCCCATTTAGGTTTTTGTTAATTGATAAAGCACCTGTGCATTTAATGAGAAGGCTTTTGTGGTCTCGAGTAAAAAAATGCACACCACATCATTATGCAGACAGTTATGCAAACGCTAATTTGTAATCTTTCAAACCATAACCAGTTTATGAACTGCTAAAAAGCCACTCCGGTATAACCTCTTCATCTTGCTCAACTAGTAAGTCTGTGGATATCCATACATACATTATAATCAGAATTTGCCCCTCCTGCTAGCTTTTTAATTCCTCTCTTGTAATTGACTGAGAAAACACTGCCGAAGTATCCTTTTACTGCCAACCTAACAAGCAAGACCTGGATGCAAATGGTGAAGTGTATTCTGGCTTAAAGCCACTTGCCTCGATTTGAATTAATCAGCAATTGCAGGAGCTTCTTGCTCATAAATGCTCGACGCTGACTTGAGTGTGCCTTCTTGCTGAAAAAGTCACTGGAGAAACAAGCGGTGGCTAGCATTAACATCTTGTGCTACTGGACTTTAGGTACAGCTCTCCTAAAAATAAGTTGTTTCCCACCTATACAGTGTGTGCCCACGTACAAGGCCTGATGTTTTTCCTTAGTACTGACCTTTCCAAACCAGGTGCCTGTGGAGGAAGCAGCAGGGGTTTGTTCTTCATTTGAGTGTAATTAATAGCTGCTGTGTGGTTTACAACCTGCATATTAACCGACTAAAATAAAGCAAAGAGAAGAAAAATGCAGAAATATTTCAACTTTTAAACTTATTATCCCACTTGGTGTTATGAGAGCTCAATATGGTGTTAAAGATTAATAACCAATTGACATTCAGCAAAATATGTAATAATCTCAAGCAATAAAGGAGACAAGGTTGTTTTGTTATGGTGCTCTGAACTCGACAAAAAGAGACTATTGTTAAGTTACCAGTTTACAGTAGTAGCACTTGTGACTGACAACTTGCGTTTAATAAACTGAACAACCATCCTCCTTACTGCTTCAGCTATGTCCAAAGCTACTTACCATGTTATGAGTGTGATTGTGAAGTAAACATTTTTAACTATTTATTCTCATCTTCCTAAGCTGAAAAGGCTTGCAATTAAAACTCATTTTTGGCAACATTTTTGTTTTGCACTAGTATTCCCATTGTCAGTAGAGAAATACAAGTTTTAAATAGTCTCAATAGAGTTCAATTAGTGTAAATACAGTAAATAGCTTTTGGTGTTTGTGTACTCCGCAAGCAAATTATCCATCAATTACAACCATGCATGATTGTGCAGGAGGACTGGCCCAGCTGTGATCTCTGTCTCTCTTGCTCAGTCTGCTGCTGAGTCGTCGCCTGAGCCTCTGTGCTCCTACACTTGCCATGAAAAAATTAGGCATCCTCTCCTCCCTTCCTGTCCCAGAACACCAGATAAGCAGATGGGCTTCAGATGGTCTGTTAACTTCTAGGACTGAAGCTGTAATATGGAATAATGACCCATGGAGGAGAAGGCCCCGGTTTGAGAGCCAGACACTGCTCATTTGGAAAGGTGGATAGCCACCAGGCAGCAGCAGATATGCATGGTTTGCAGATATGCAAGATATGCAGCTGGATTCATGGGGCTAGTTGGACTGATGAACTGACTTAGGTTTTCTGCTCCATATCATTTGCGGATTGTACTTTAAAATGTTGAATTTTGCTTTATTTATTAATCAACTGCAGAACATTTGCATCACTAAACAGCAGGTGGCAGTATGTACCTATTTTTTGAGGAAAGACCAAACGACAAAGTGTGTGAGGCAGTGGCCCCATAGCAGTGCAGACACACTATTGAGACATATTGTTATTGTATGCAGGGAGGAACCCTGAGAACATTGAGTCACAACAGTTTCACACTCGGGCAACATTAACACTCCATTCTCTCTGCAACACGCAATCTGTACATGTCATTAGGAAAGCCGTATTTCCCCAGGGTAAGAGTTGCAGCTAGTGAAAAAACAGGGAAGGAACAACAGGAAGATAGTGAGCTGAAATGGCAGGGGAAATGAAAAAGTGATAGAGCAAAAAACGAGGGGAGAGAGCCCGATGTGATGCTAAATAACCAGGGTGAAAAAAGGATAATGGAGACAGATCGTCTTCTCTTTTCTCTACTTTTACTCTTTTTTTTCACATAGACACACAGTCAATCGCAAGTGAAGGTCAAGAGGTAGAGCAGTATGTAGATTATGCAGCAGAGGAGGCAATTCATCAGTGCCGTCGGCGTGCTGTCTGATTAATGATCTAAACTCCAACACACACTCACAGCTTATGTCAGCTGTCAGTCATTTTCTGGTGGAGGACTATTCTTTCCCCTAAAGGCATCTATTACTTGTGCTGAGCTAGTAGGCTACCTATTGCTCCTTGCACAGCTGTAGCACTAGTATTCGACCTTAGAGCGTTTATATTATTACAGGCGATGCAGTGATACTAGGTATCCTCACAGGAAGACACTGCAGAAATACTCAAACTGCTGCATCGTGTTCTTAATACGGTTGCAAATCCGAGTTGTTTCTTTTTTACATATGCCAAACATTTTCACACGCAGCAAGTCTTAGCACTGATCAGCCTTTTTTGCCGGAGCCACCTAATGTGTACTTTAATGCCCAGCACTCCCACCATCATTCATGTTCAGTACATGTTTATTATTAAATCCAATGACTGCTGTAGTGCTTCACTATATTATGCAGCAAGACACCAATATGCCACCTTGCAACCAGTTAATTGAGGTAGCGGATGGCTGCAAATCCACCACTGTGGACAATCCACGGACAAGATTATTAACACGTTAATGACTTAAAGCTGTGGTAGTCACTTTATTTTTGCCGTTCGTTGGGCAAAATTTCTATAATAACCTTTCTTATGTCATAATCTAGACTGTATAATATTAATGGACAGAGCATGTGTGACGTCACCCATTGGTTTGTGGAGCTCTGCTATGAGTCGTCGAGTTTGCCGTTACGGGCGCAGCCATCCTGGTTGCAAATGTGACGATTTTAGACGAGAGGGAGGAGTGAGGGAGGCGCCACGTTACGTTACACACTTTTACTGGCAATCACATCATAGCCACACCCTAAAACACCCCCTGCTTTATCGCCGATTTTAAATACTATAATATAATATAATAATAACAAAGAACATCATTCTGTGTTGCAGAAGACTTAAAACTAGCGATTGAGACCATAAACTCATTATGAAAATGTTTACTGAGGTAATAAATCAAGTGAGAAGTGGGTCACTTTGTCATAGACTTCTACAGAAACCAAACTCCTTTTGCAACCACTCGTGTCGCCCCCTGCTGTAATTCAGATAGAATGCAGGTTTAAGGCACTTCCGCATTTGCATCACTTCCCCGAACCGGATGCTTTGTCGATTAATATTATACAGTCTATGGTCATAATATGTCAACAAAACAAATTAAGAATTTTGAACCTGGCTTCATCTAATGTTCAGATTTCTGTTTTGGAAATGTATGTAAATTAGCACATATTTAATTGTCAGCGTTAATCGCGATGCGATTAAGGGCCGACGCGATGTGATTCATGTTTTTTTTAATCGCATGTCGGCATTTATTAATTTATTTTACACTTCACTCGTCTTTACGTCGTGCCTAACATCCTACTATTTTGACCCTTTGCAGCACCGTTACTTATCATCAAGCTGCCACTTCCTCGTAACACATCCTGCTGCTGCAGGCTGCAGGTATGATGGAGAAAGACAGCAGCAATGAAATCCTGAATGGCATATGCACATTGTGTAAAGCCGAATTAAAATATCACCGAAGCACGTCAAGCTTGAGCTACCACCTACGGAGCTAAGCATAGTAGTACAGTTAACGTGATGCTACCTGCTAGCATGCTACCTACTCAGGCAAAGCATTATTTCGGAGAGTGCTACTTGCCGACCTGTGGATGAAACCAAATCCCAAAAAATTACTACAGCTCTTGCGAAACGGGTGGCAACTAACTACAGACCTATCAGCATCGTAGAGGACTCGGGTCTTAAAGACATACTACGGTTGGCATGTTCTGACCTGTCTTGTTGCCGTCGAGGGAGCACCCCCACACACAGCCTGTACGACACGGAGAAAGCAGCCACACTGGAACTACTGCAAAGTGCTGCAAACGCTGTCTCATTAACCAGTGATCACTGGACGTCAGTGGGTAATAGTTGGGTACTTGGAGGAATTGTGCAATAATGACAGATTCACACATTTTTCTTTTGTTTACAGTAAATAAATAATTAAAAATCTTAAAATCAAGTTCATAAAGTAACTTTCTTTGCATTCATTTGATTCCCAATCAAGATACATTGGTAACATTGCTTTTGATTGTTAATATGTACTTAAAAACTGTTCTGAAATGCAAAATAATAGAATTTTAATCATGTGATAAAATATGCGATTAATCGAGATTAACTATAGAAATTCAGCGATTAAAAAAAATTGATCGTTTGACAGCCCTAATTTTCACACATTTCTAAGCTACCTAGCTTTCCATAAGGCTAAGTATATGTCAGTCAGTGCTCCTGTGAGGATGCTGTATGTAAAGGAATATTTCATGGACTCTAGCTTAGAGTCAAATTACAATGGAAGTAACATACATGTACACAAACACATGCAGTTCTTATGCCTACATGGATGTGCATCCATTGTTGCTATATGGGGGTTATATAATAATAGTTGTAGTATTCAATCATTTATATTATCCTATATTGAGTTTTGATTCCCTAGGCTCATTTTAATTGTATTTCATATGGTATTAATAATACAGGGTGACGTCAGTTCTGAAGGAGCATACTGGCCGCTTAAAGGAGAACTCCGGGCTATAAGTATGACGACAGTACTCACATACTTATAGCCAAGGTACAAAATTATTTTTATTGTTCACCAGCCAAATGGTTAGTGAATGTTTACATTTTTCAAGGCACTCAGTAGATTATCATTGTTTTTTTGGCTGGTGAGTGAACCTCTAGAAGTACCCTCGAGTTGAGTCATCTCTACAGTCTTAATAAAAGTTGCACACTATCAGCTTCACAGAGCTAAGATTGCAGTGCTGCTGTATTGGGTTGCCTTTCATTGCACAGGGACTATACTAGACTAGATTGTCTGGGTTTGGTTAGACATTCAACTTCAGGGTTTTACCCGCATGCTGTAAAATCTAAACTCTCAATAGTAATAATGGAACCAGAGTGGATCAGGCTCTAGTGTTTGCACTGCACTTCATTTTCTCCCTCCCTCAGCAGATGGCTCCACCACAGGAATGGGCTCCGAATCAACGAATAACAGCCCAGCAGCTTTCTGACTATCTCTTCCTTTATGTTCTCTCTTTTTCTTTTCCCTCTTTTTTTCCTGCAGTTTTTGCAGTTCTGGCCCCAGATGAGCCACCTGGAGCCAGGAACCAGGGTGGCAGCCGGTGAGACTTTTCAGTCCTCCCACCTGAGCATCAAAGCTCTTTTGTGGGTGTTGGAGTAAGGACAAGCCTGTCCACTGTGCTGTCTCCTCCTCTAAAAGCTCAAGAAGGAATAGTTGGACAGAGAGAATGACAAGAGGATAAAACAGGAGCAAGAATTTATTTTCCATGGGTTGACTTGCATTCATTTTTTTTAGGAGGTGAATTACATGAAGCATAGACAGAGAGACAGGACTTTGGAGCATGTTAGCAGAAAATAATGAGAGAAGAACTAATTTCAATGCACCAAATCACTTAATTTTGAAATTTAGATCAACAGTAAACTCAAGGAGGAGTCAGAAAGAGAGACTTGTGGGGGTGGATGAGTGATATGGAGAGCAAACAGAAACTGACTGTGATTATGTAGGTAAAATATATTTCACCTCATGTCCCTAAAGAACACACTCACCGACACATGAGATACAGAGCAATACCAAATCATCCCTTGGTGTAACCCTGTCTCCACGGCAACGCCTCAAGCTGACCTTGCTTAATTTGTACCATAACAACCGACAGTCGCACTGCGCCTGGAAATATGCACCAGGTGAAATGAAAATAATTTCACACACAGAGCTAACAGACCTGCCTTCGTGTCTCCCCACACAGCCAGCAGGGGAGAGAAACCTGGAGGAGAGCTGGAGCAGAACAAATGACAATTAACCACCAAAGTCTGGCTGACTAATGTCAAACAAGGAAAAGAGCATCATTATGGAAGATGTCTCTCCTGTTTTTATGTAAAGCCAAAAATAACAAAGTTACCAAACAAATGTGTGCCTATTTTGTCCTGTATAATCAACTTCTTAGCCCTGTGAATCAGCTCCATCATCATTAGAAGACCCTTTAGCGTCCCCTATTTTTATTTATTGATCTTAGACGGTGGCACCCAAAGGCTTCTCATTACAAGTCAAATCCATGATGCTTTTTGAAATCTTTGTCAGTCATGAGTGATCATTGTTCTCTAGGTTATTGACCCGCTCATCGTGTGTTAGTTTCCATCAATATGGAAGCAACATTGTACTGACAAGATGCTCATTATTATTTAGTACTTTTATTGGCAGTTGGTCATCTTTGATGTAAATGACACATTTTATTTTAGAGCCTATACTGAATATTTATTCTCACATTTCTTTTTCTTGTTTTCTTTAATTTGAAATTTAGTTAATGGATGGAACTATTAAGGTCGATTACAGATTGACTTCAAAACCAGTTAGGGATGCTCATAAATGTTGAGAGGTAGAAGGGACAAATGATGTTGAAAAATACAGAATTTGTTGCCTTGTATTGAAAAATTAGAGATTGAACCTTTTCACCCATTGATGGGTAAAGATGAGCGATTGTATCTGCTAGAGCAGGGATCTTCAACGCTTTTTAAGCCAAGGACCCCTTAACTGAATGAGAAATGGAGCTGGGACCTCCTACTACATATACGCTATAAAATCAAGTTGCATATTAAATTGGGCCTACAATAACCTGTAGGGCGGCCTAAAGTCTTTATGCATATCTTTTTTGCTTAGAATACTAAACTATTCAAATAGCCTAATAATTGTTGGCATGACTTTATAAATCGTGTTTTAATGTTAAACATACATGTGGCACAGTGAATCGTTAGGATCTGTGTATGGCCTTAGTGACTACCTTACCTATAGGCCAGTAAGTAGTGGGGATTTATATTTGCTAATATGTTGGATTCATGTTAAGACTTTTTAATTTTTGAAAAATCTTTAAAATATTAACAAGAATTTGGAGGCCCCCCTGCATTGACTCTGAGGACCCCCTATGGGTCCCGGACCCCCTGTTGAAGATCACTGTGCTAGAGAATAATCTTGGAAGATAATTGTAATATATTTTCCGTTAAATTGGTCATTTATATTTCTCGTTATTTTTCTTTTACTGCCTCTATTTATAGAACAGATTAAGTCAGGAAAGTGGGAGAAAGAGGGGGACAACATGCAGCAAAGGGCCGCGGTCGGAACCAAACCCGCAGCCGCTGCGACAAGGATTGAGCCTCTGTATATGGGGCGCGCACGCTCAACAAGGTGAACT
Source organism: Zingel zingel (assembly GCA_023566125.1). NCBI lineage: Eukaryota > Metazoa > Chordata > Actinopteri > Perciformes > Percidae > Zingel > Zingel zingel. The sequence goes on along the minus strand of CM042325.1, from coordinate 8,462,810 downwards.
AACCAGGCGCACCATATTTCTCTTTCTCTCTCAGTTTTTGTATGAACTAAGTATTAAGAAAAGGATGATGATATTGTTTAGTATACATGGTATCTGTGGTGATCTATCAGTCACAGGACCGATCAATGGATAGGCAAAGCCTCAGACACCTCCCTGATGAAGGCAAGACAGCCAAACATCAATAGATCATGTTGTACTGGAGACAAGTTGTGTGTTTTAGCACTGAAGCTCACACAGGTCTGCACCTTGCTATGTTTGCATTTTTAGAGTAAGTCTTTTGTCATATTAGGTCAAAGTAAAGCTTGTGACAATTTTTTTCCTTTTACTATTCAAACTCATGCTTTTGCCCATGATTGCATTTCTGTTGGTCAAGCACATACATAGCATGTTTGTCACACACAAACACACATTCCAGTGTTCTCCTCTATCTTCTCCTCTCCAGGAAAATGCTGATGGTGCGGTCTTGTCTTCTCCCTCACCCACCCCTTCTCTTTCACAGCACACTTTTCCGTCCCATTAATTATGTATCTGATTAATTAGGCTCGTCATTACAGTATATGGTCAACTGGAAACTCCCCTTTGTTCTAGTTTAAACATAAAATGGATCTTTTTTCCCTTTCTTCATCCCCTCTCTCCTGCAGTCATTGTTGGCTGTGTGTTATGGATGAGAGGGAGGGCCCTGGGTATTTGTTGTACCCCTCCGGACGTTGCATCGCGTTGCTCGGGGGAATACAATGAAATAACAAGATAACAAGATAAAAGCCTCGTGTTGGACTTCAAAGCGGAACAGCTGCTTGAATAGAAGCAGAGTGAAATACAGTCTGCGCCTCGGTGATTTTCAAAGAACAAGCATGCGTTCATGGAAGACCGGGGCTCCGACAGGATATGCAGACATGGGATGTTACGTAGGTGTACAAGTGATGGTGTGAATATATTTAAACACTTTCCTGTGCCTCAGAATGCACCTCAAATCACACAGAATTGCAGCAACCTCTTAGTGCTCCTGTCATTTGTATGTTAATACAGCAGCCAAGCTTATCCTCACTGGAACGATCAAGTTAGGCCATATTAATCCAGGCCTAGTCTAACTGCACCGCCTGATATTCCCCTCTTCCTTTACAATGTCACAGGCATGTTTAGCACTAAGTAACCTAAAGGTGTAAATCTCCCACAAACCTGTAATTCCTGGCAGACCTCAAGTCTCCCAGCTCAATGTGCCGTCTGTGCAATAAATTTGCTCAGCATTTATTGATCCATGCTGTGCTCACAAAGGTGGGCTGTCTTGGCACCTCAGAGACAGAAAAACGCACGTGTTTGAATGCTCATACTCTCTTATGACAGGAGGGAGGGGATATTCAGGCATATTTCTCTGCAGATGCCACACGCAAAGCCCACTTTGTCTTTCTCTGTCACACACACACACACACACACACACACACACACACACACACACACACACACACACACACACACACACACACACACACACTCACCCCTACATTTTACAAGCTTTAATGCACTACTCTCACACCATGAAGCAATAGGAGGGTGTTGGGATGTGGCTTCTGCATTGTGAATCCTTTGGCCTTTCATTGATCCAGGGCTTCAGTAGCTCTGTATTGATCGCCCCTCTTTCCTTGTACAGAGATCAGTCATGTACCTGTCCACCGATGCCAGCAGCAAACTATTTTATGCTTGCCCAGCAGTGAGATTATACAGGCAAGTCAGTGATAGGCAAGGTTTAACATACAAGGCTCTTATGCTAATTGACAGTGTGTTTCAGAGTGACAGCCTTTGAAATACCTGAAGATTTAAGCATCCTGAAACACAAGCTTTGACACAATACATGTGTACGTGTGCATCCTTGCTGCTCAGCTGCAAACAGTGTCAGATGGCATTACTCTGATATACAGTATCTGCATGCACTTGCGTGTCTCAGTATAGGTGTTTATGCCTACATTTATGTGTGTGTGGCTTCACTCACTTCACTCCCGCAATCACCCTGTGTGCGTTTGGGAGTGAGTAATGAGGAGCTGGCTGTCTGGCGGATGCTGTGTAATCATGCAAATCAGCACCACGCTCAGCCCCAGCAAGGATATTACAGTCGATGCTGGACACTGAGCAAGGGCGACCTCCTGGCTGATTTACTCTGCCCTGTTCCCATTGTCCCCATGAACGACACCACGGCACTGACGTAAAGGATGACAGGGAAGGAGAGAGACACAAAGAAGGGCGGGGGAGCATGGAGGAGATGCTAAAGAAATTAGACACTATAAAATCTCAGATAGAAGCAGAGGAGACCATTTGCAGCGGGGAATTGAAAATAGCAATAAGGTTGTAAATTGCTGTTCAATTTTGTGTGTTTTCACCAAATACACTGCATGTTTTGTTCTGTGTTTTCAGATTAACTCACAAACACTCATTTGAATCAGCTAGCTGGTAAACATGTTTCCTACCCATTTAGTCCACTCATACTGTAGCATATTGACATGTGGCATGAACCCAATGACAGACATAATCATAATCTAAGTGGTAAGCAAATGTGGTTTCAACAGCAGAGTGAAGTTTATCAAGTGCTATCAAGGTATTCAGTATATGTGAATTGGAGTATTAGTGTCCGTGGGTGTGCATACACGGGAGTTGCAAGTCTGTCCAAGTGCGTGTGCTTGTGTTTTTGGGGAATGAAGTCAATGAGTACTGACATTTGCACTGATGTGCACTGAAATGGAAAATACAGTGAGTGTGGACTGACACCTGACTCTCACCTCAAAACGAGGGGCTGGTCCACTGTGCAGCTCTACACGCAAATATACATTCATACTCAAACATGTTTTACAGATCCAGATAACATTTTGTTCACATTGGGTTTAAGGCTATCAGGCACTTTGGCACAAGAACAAAATCTTTTATGTCAATATATATAAATATCACTCAGAAATCAAGATAAACACTCCACACAAACACTAATCACAGGGCTTTGAAAATGTTTTGATCTAAGTACTCCCTGCTGATTGCTCTGACACATTTCTATTAGGTTATAAGTGATTCTCAATGGATGCATCTCAGAATTGAAGCTAATAGCTAAAATGTTGTCTGCCATTACAATACTTAAATCCTGTGACACAACTAATTTAATGCATTCCATTTTTGTTTGTTTATTGCTTAATTTAATTTCCTGAAGGTTGCGTATCTTCCTGCTAAATAACATAACATAACATAACATAATATAACATAACATAACATAACATGTTCATGTCTGTTAAAACAAGGTGGTTTTGAGTCATGCTTAATCTGGGTATTCATGTAAAAGATTAGATGACTGGGTGAGCGGGCCACACAACAACCTGTAAGAACTGCAGAACAGATATTCTTTTGCACTACAATATCTCCCTTATTACAGCTAGAGCCTTGCGAGAATAATGAGATCACACGCAGGTGAGTGGTGAACTGCTGGATCGCCTGTCTGGTCTTGAAAAGGGGGAAATTATTAGGCTGCTTGTTGATGTTGTTAGATGCATTAAATAGCGGCAAACAGCGAGTGGACATCTGCTTCACTCTTTTTAAGTTGACTGCATACCATATGTGTGGAAGAGAGATCACATTTGCCACAAAACAGGGAGGAGAAATTCACAAGAACAACAGATCTGCAACAAGATACATCCCCTCCTGAGAGAGCAGAATAGGGTCATGCTACAAATTTCCAGCTCTTGTAAAACTAATCCAAGTAAATTAGCCTACGGTGTCACTTGAGACCATGCTCTAATAAAATACCTGTCCAAAAACTATCTTTCACCCAATGTGCCATGCCTAAATAAGAATGAGCCCATTTGGAATGCCAAATTTGATTTTACTTAGAGTGTAATTAATTTAAATTAAAGTAAAGCAAGCTTTATTGTGTGGCAGTAGCACATTTGTCACAGGCTTATTTATTTTTTCTACCAGAAGTCATATTGACTTTATTATATGTTAAATCCATCAACATCAGCAATAAATACACAATTTGAGAAAAGTAATTACCTGCATTCACAACCTTTTTCAGATCATCTTGGCTTACCAAAGCTCATCTTTATTTTTATTTTTTATCAAAGATGTCTTTGAATAGCTTTTTGTCATCACGCCTAACAATGAGAGATCCTAACTGAAACTCACAGTTGCAGGTGTTTTTGACATTATTTTTGTTACTTGCAGTTTACTTTGTAAACATTTTTGACTCTCCTAATGTTGCATTAAATACATATTCCTCTACACTTTTCTTGTATAAATAAGCTGCTTGACTCACAGATGGAGTTTGATCACTTTGTTACAAGCTATAAGTTTACAAGTTTGTCAGGAATAACTTTCCTGCCCTAACAGGTGATCTGGGGTTCACTTTCAGCCAGCCCTGTTGCAATCACTTGGAGTCTACACCAGATGTGACAAACCACACTGAAATCTGAATGATAGGTTGAACATGTCATATTAACGTTCTTGAATGGGCACAGTAAGAATAGGCTAAACATTACTTTCACTTTCACCTCATTTACACCCATAAGTGAAACTGAGCAGGTAGGCACTGCCAGTACAAGGAAAGAAAATCAGTGTAAAAATGAAGTCATTTGAATTCTGATAAACACTCAGCGGACCCTGGTCTCTTTACTTGTGTCATGTTCTCTGTATTGAATGCCAGCTCCTTATTGACCTATTCACATCTATGTCCAGCAAACCAAATATAGCCTGCTGTCCTTGACGTTCCTGTGATCACACTGAGGTCTGTTTGTTGATCCGTATGGAGCCAAGAACATAGATGTGAGACTAAAGCAAGATATTTTTTTTTATCAACTTCTATCAATCTGTGTGACCTTTCCTCCTCTGGTTTCTTCAGTGTCTCTATTACATAATGTTGGTAGCTATACTCTAACATAACCACTTTTCATTAATTAGTTGAACTTAGACCTCGAGCTGCCTATGTATACATACTGTACTGTGATGTACTAAAAATAATTGAACAAGAAAGCCAACCTAACAATGTGATCATTAACGGAAAAAACAAGAAAAAAAGAAACCCGCTGGGCTCATGTTCAAATCTCCATCATTGATCTTCCTTCTTCAATCATACAATTCATTTAATAAATTATCTCCCTGCCTATTAGTATCTGCCCTCACCTCGTCTCCCTTGTCTCCACATGAGCACCAAAGCCACAGACATAAAAAAGTATCACTTTTTGAAAAGTAGCCACTCACTTGAATGCAATTCACCTGTCGCTAAGCACTGCTCTTGGAATGCAAATAAGCCAATGACAGTCCAGCCTCAACGAGACTTGGACATCATGCTGCGTTCCAGACACAATTTTTAGCTCGTAAGTTACGACTTCAAGTCACGACTCACGACTTGGTAGCGTTCCAGGGTTCAGGTTAGGCTACCTAACGTTGACGTTAGCTAGCGGCTACCTAACACTGACGTTAGCTAGCGCTAGCTGATACTAGCGATTTCTAGTCAGCGATATATTTTGTGCTTCATTTAATAAACATAACCTGTATTAGTACACAATCATACTGTATGTGTATTACAATGTGCGGAATAACTTTATGTTGCCTATTTATGTCTATTTCTAGTTAATCACCGGTGTCTGTACAGCATCAACAGGGGGGTCACCATTGTTGTTATATGTGTGTGTGAGACGTCAAAAACTGTAACTGGGAGTACAACGATCTGGTACGAGTTCACGGGTAGTAAGGTACGGGTTTGACTGCCGTTCCAGGGCACTTTCATGGGTAGAAGGTTGTGAAAACACGGGTTACGGATTGCCTGGAACGCAGCATCAGCTCGGACAACTCCATAAGAAACAACAGGGAGGAGGCATACAATTAGAAATTAATGGTGGCTTTATTAAGTTTATTTGTCTCAAAAACCCAGATGAATAACAATTGTCAAACAATGTCCATGAGGGACTTGTAAGACCGATAGCCGGTACCCTGAGAGGCTAGAAATGGGTATATTTCATCCCTTTCCCCAAGCCAATATGGGACAAGAAGAAATGTTTACTGTGGATCACACTGTGTAGCAGGCCAGAATATCAACTTAACGTCAACAAAATTAACAAGGACGTCTACATTTGTTCAAAGGTAAGACAACATTTAATATACTCATCACTTTGTCACAAACAATAGTAGTTTTTACCTTCCTATCGTAACGTTAATAAATCGCGGCTAACGTAAATAGAAATTACATTAATGTTAGCTCGGTATATTCTCGCCTCCAGTTTAAGCTTGACACCTTCTGAATATATTTTAAAGTCTTGAATATACCCCTTCATAGCACAATTAAGTCCCTTTTGATTGCTTCTGGATGAAATGAAGTCCTTTTTTGCCCAAAACGTCTCCAAAGCATGCTTGATATTCTGTCAGCCGTCATTTTCCATATGTTTTTCTAATCAAGTCTGGTTTGTTTGTCCGAGTTTCTCATGGTAACGGTGGTAACGGTGGGGGGCGGGACTTAGTGACAGGTCAATTACCCCTTCACTCATGCTAGTGAGACTAAATAACATCCAAGCATGCATTCATACACTTTTCCAAAATCCGTTCTTAAGTATGTCTCAAAACTATAATCATGTACTCATAAGAACACGGAAACAGGTTTTGCTTGTTGTTATCATTCGTCCTGCTCATGCTGACTATTTAGAAATCTCTTCCTAATTCACTTCCAGTGTAAGTGATGGGTAAAATCTACACGTGTTGTATTGCAAAAATGCATTAAACAGTAAAACGGAGTGTGGATTTCACTTGCATTGGAAGTGCATTATAAAGGGATCGCCGCGCAGCCAGTCTGGACAAAAGGAATTATTACAGCAAGCAAAACCAGTTTCCATGTTCATATGGACACTTGAATATTTGTTTTCGACAAAGTTAGTCATTTAAGCGATACAATATTGATCCAAAATGTGTGTATATGTATGTATGTATGTATGTGTGTGTGTGTTGTTATGCAATTAGGCATCCGAGATTTTGTGACCTGTGAACGGGCACTCTCTCTTACCTATCTTTCATTTCTCCTATCCTTTTTCCTAATAGTCTCCTCTGAATCATGTCTGATTATATCCCTCACTATTTCTTTCCTCACCTCTCATCTCCACTTTTTCTTTACTCCCATCCCTCTCACCCTTTCTCCTCTATGCTCTCTTCCCTGATCCCCTTTTTTACCCTCTATACCCTTAACTCTCACTCTGTCTTTGTCAATGCAGACGGTGCAGTGTAATTTCACTATGGATACATCCTGTGCACGTAGCGTTGGCTTCAGTTTCACTTCCCGGGCTCCCGCGGATCTACAACATATGTTCAAAAGCTAAATATGGACATTTTTACATCCGCCATTGGAGTTTGCGACACACTCTCACTGATGCTTTCCTAAATGTTTTTGGCACCTTTCTCCTGTGTATTGTCCATTTTCTTTCAACCTCATTCATCTATCCACCTGCATTATTTTGTCTGCAGCATTGTTTCTCTGCCTCTGTCTCTCTCTTTCCTGTCTTTCTTTTGCCCTCTAAGCTAGGTCTGTCTGATGGCGATATCGTCACTGTATACAAGTACAGACACAGCAAGGACAAAAGACAACATTTTCTACAAAGGAAGGCATGGTGGCTTCTTGATCCAGGCTGCAACAAAAGGCAAGCACTTGACAACCGACAGGTGCTCAAAACTCCATTTGCAGCAAAGACGGCCAAGTCTTTTTCTTTCTGTTTCTCTCTTGCACACACACATGTGAACACACACACAGCAGGCTTTTTTATGTAGACAGGGCAGACAGGCTCTCCAGTGGAGGAGAAATGCTTGCCCAGTGTGGGCCTACACGCTTAGCAGAGCACCTAATTGCAATGATAAATATGAGATTGTGGAGATGGGAGACAAAGCTTCGTAGGAACTCTCCTCACATGAACCTGGGAAGGGAGATGGGCTTAACATAGAAACACATACGTAAATGTACTCTATACCCACGCACACATGCACGCACGCGCGCGCGCACACACTCTCACTCACTCACTCACACACACACACACACACACACACACACACACACACACACACACACACACACACACACACGCAAAAGAAACAAGTCCACAGAGGTACTAATGCACACATGCAGCACACAAGCCAGAAAAACATACATAGAAAAATAGCCTGAATTAGCACCTCTAAAATACTATACTGCATGTTGCAAGGACCATAGTTTTCACCTCACAGTCTTAATTTCTCACATCCAAAGAATGCATATAAATAGCCATGGTGAAGACAGTAAATGTAGCAAGAAACCTTGATTCTGTCTTTGAACTCAGGCTGAATCTTGAGTTTAACTAGAAAATGCATTTCCTGCAGAAAATGCTTGTGAATCTGAAAAGCTAAACTGGATTGCTGGCATAATTCCGTAAGAAGAATGTGAAGTAGTGAGAATAGTTGGAAAAGTGGGATTTAAAGATGCATTAGGTAAGCCTTATAAAACTAACTTTCTGTCATATTTCCTGAAACTGACCCTATGTTTAAGTAGAACTACTGTACATGAAGCAGGTAATTAAAAAAATCGGGCTCCTCTAGCACCACGTACAGCCTGTAGTGCGATTTGCAAAAATCCACCGCTCCCTGTTCAGATACACCAATCAGGGCCAGGGGGGGTGTCTAACTGCGTGTTAATCACTGCTCAGGCACACACATATCATAGCGTCCTCCCCTCCCCCTTCCCCCCCGCACAAGCTGCAGATAGGTTTCCTCCCCTGACCTCCTCTTCACACGCGCTCTATCGTGCACAGCTCTCCCCTACCGTTTTGGGCTTTAGCGGAAAGGGGGGAGGGACTGAGATGTTGTTGATGTTCACATTTTTTAAGTCCTGGATCTTCACAGTCCTACCTACAGCACCTTTAATTAGTATGGATTGTATTGAAATGTCGAATAATACCAATAATGTATTAAACAAAATGTGAACATTTTCAAGTTTTTTTTTGAAAAGAAAAGTCATAGTATAGGTATGTTGAAAAAAGTCAGAGTGTAGTATGTCGAAAAGAGTCAGAGTGTAGTATGTCGGAAAAAATTCAAAAAAGTCATTGTATACTAAGTCGAAAAAAGTGATGATAAAGTCATAGTAGAGTATGTCGAAACTATTTTATTATTTATTCTCTTTACTTATATTTATTTATTGTTTGTTTATCTGTATCTTGTACTTTTCCTCCTATCCCTTGAGGCTGCAACAGTGTGAATTTCCCAATTGTGGGATTAATAAAGAATTTTGAATCTTAAATATGGTATGATGAAAAATAGTATGTTGAAAAAGAAGTTATAGTATGTTGAAAAAAGTCATAGTATTGTATGTCGAAAAGAGTCATAGTGTAGTATGTCGGAAAAAATTAAAAAAAGTCATAGTATACTAAGTCGAAAAAAGTGATGATAAAGTCATAGTAGAGTATGTCGAAAACTATTTTATTATTTATTCTCTTTACTTATATTTATTTATTGTTTGTTTAAGACTTTATTGATAAAGTCATAGTAGAGTATGTCAAAAAAAAGTCATAGTATAGAATGTTGAAAAAAAGTCATAGTATGGCATGTTGAAAAAAAGGGATTAAACAGTCATAGTATAGTTTGTCGAAAACAGTGATAAAGAAGTCCATCTCCGCTCCCTGGTGAGCCCATCCATGGACCCACTTCAGTTTGCCTATCAACCTGGCATGGGGTGGATGAAGCCATCTTATACCTTCAAATCTCTCTCCCACCTGGAAAAGGCTGGAAGCACTGTGAGAATCATCTTCTATGATTTCTCCAGCGCTTTCATCACCATCCAGCCAACGTTCCTGAGGGACAAGTTGGAGCGGACCGGGGTGGACCTCCACCTCACTGGATGGATATTGGACTACCTCACCAACCAACCTCAGTTTGTGAGGACACAGGGCTGTGTGTCCGACACAGTTGTCTGCAGCACAGGGGCCCCGCAAGAACAGTTCTAACTGTTCTGACAAATGACTCCGCAGTTGTTGGCCTCGTCGCAGACGGGGACGAGAGGGAGTACAGAGTACTTAACCGAGACTTTGTGGACTGGTGCCAACGGAACCACCTCCAGATCAATGCTGGGAAAACCAAGGAGCTGGTGGTGGATTTCCGCAGGAGCAAACACTCTCCTTCTCTGCCGGTGAACTTTCTGGTACAGACATCAATATGGTTAAATCATATAAGTACCTGGGTGTTCACATGAACAATAAACGACTGGACTGACAACACCACAGCACTTTACAAAAAAGGCCAGAGCAGACTGTATCTGCTGAGGAGACTCAGGTCTTTTGGGGTGCAGGGGACATTCCTGAGGACATTTCATGACTCTGTGGTGGCATCAGCCATTCTCCAAGGAGTGGTCTGCTGGGGCAGTGGCATTGCGGTGGCAGACAGGAAAAGACATGACAGATTTATTAAGAAGGCCAGCTTTGTTCTTGGTTGTCCCCTTAACGCCGTGGAGGTGGTGGGAGACAGGAGGATAGTGGCTAAATTATCCTCCATGGACAACTCCTCCCACTCCATGCAGGACACTCTGTCAGCACTGAACAGCTCCTTCAGTGACAGGCTTCTGCACCTGTGCTGCATCACGGAGAGACAGATCTTTCCTGCCTGCTGCTGTCAGACTCTACAATCAGCACTGCTCCCAGTAGACCACATGGACAAACCACACACACAAAGACTGATAAACCGTGCAATAAAAAATGTGACTGTGCAGTACTGTGAACACATTTTACTATTTTATTATTTATTCTCTTTACTTATATTTATTTATTGTTTGTTTAGCCGTGTCTTGTACTTTTCCTCCTATCCCTTGATGCTGAAACAGTGTGAATTTCCCAATTGTGGGATTAATAAATAATTTTGAATCTTTGAATCTTAAATATAGTATGATGAAAAATAGTATGTTGAAAAAGTCATAGTATAGTATGAAGAAAAAAAGTCATAAAAAAGTCATAGTATTGTATGTCGAAAAAAGCATACAAATTCATAGTATAGTATATCAGAAAAAAAAGTCATAGTATACTATGTTGAAAAACGTCATAGTATATTATGTTGAAAAAAGTCATAAAAAAGTTATGGTATAGTATGTCAAATAAAAGTAAAAAAAGTCTTAGTATTGTATGTCGGAAAAAAAAGTCATAGCATAGTATGTCATAAAAAGGCAAAGTAGAGTAAGTCATAGAATTGAACCTTCAACCTTCATTTTTTCTTTAGCAGTTTATCTCACTGAACTATTTGTGAAGCACATAATGCACTTGTTTGTATTTATCGTTCACATTACTGAAGACAAACAAAGTTGTGAAAAGTCATAGTTTAGTATGTCGGAAAAAGTAATAAAACGTCATAGTATAGTATGTTGAAAAAAGTCGTATAGTATGTCGAAATAGTTTAAAAAAAGTCATAAAAAAGTGTTGGTATAGTATGTAAAAAAAAATCATACTATAGAATGTCGAAAAACTGTCAAAGACGATGTTGAAGAAAAGTCACAGTATATTATGTCAAAAAAAGAGATAAAAAGTGATAGTATGTATGTCGAAAAAAGTTATAGTATAGTATGTCAAAAAAAGTCATAAAAAAGTCATGGTATAGTATGCCGAAAAAAATCATACAAATTCATAGTATTGTATGTCGAAAAAAGTAATAAAAAAGTCTTAGTATAGTATGTGGAAAGAAAAAATCATAGCATAGTATGTCGAAAAAAGTCTTGGTATAGTAAGTCGGAAGAATAAGTCATAGTATAGTATGTCGAAAAAAAATCATAGGATAGTATGTCGAAAAAATTGATAAACAAGTCTTAGTATAGTATATAAAAAAAAGTGATAGTATAGTATGTTGAAAAAAAAACTCATAGTATAGTACGTTGATAAAATCATACTATAGAATATAGAAAAAAAAGTCAACAAAATTTCATAGTATAGTATGTTGAAAGAAAAAGTCATAGTATGGTATGTCGAAAGAAGTCATAAAAAGTCAAAGTATAGTATGTCATGAAAAGTCATTAAAAAATCACAGTATAGTCATGAAAAAGGTTTTGAAGAATTGATCCCTCAATCTTCAATCTGTCTCTAGCAGGTTATCTCACCGAGTTATTTGTGAAGCTAGCAATGCACTGGTTCGGAGTTGTATTTATCGTTCACTACTAAAAACGAAAAAAAGTTGTGAAAAGTCATAGTTTTGTATGTCGATAAATTGAAAAAAATTCATAGTATGGTATGTCATGAAAAAGTCATTGTATCGTATGTCGAAATAGTCATAAAAAGTCAGAGTATAGTATGTCATAAAAAGTCATAGTATAGTATTTAATGAAAAAGTCAGTATCGTTTGTCGAAAAAATCAAAAAGTCATAGTATAGTATGTCGAAAAAAGTCATAGGGTGGTATGTTGAAAAAAGTGACGTAAAAGTCATGGTGTAGTATGTCATGAAAAAAATCAATGTATGGTATGTTGAAGAATTCAACCCTGAACTTTCAATCTGCATTTAATCGCTAGGAGTTTATCTCACTGAGCTACTCATAATACGTTGGTACAGAGTTATATTTATCGTTCACATTACTGAAGACAAATAAGGTTGTGAAAAGTCAGAGTTTAGTATGTCGAAAAAGTGATAAAAAGTCATAGTATAGTATGTTATAAAAAAGTCATAGTATAGTATGTTGAAAAAAAGTTGTAAAAAAAGTCATAGTACAGTATGTGGAAAAAAGTCATAAAAAAAGACAGCATTGTATGTCAAAAATCATCATAGTATAGTATCAAAAAAGTGATGAAAATGTCAGTGTATAGTAGGTCAAAAAAGTCAATGTATAGTATATCGAAAAAAAGGCATAGTATAGTATGTCAAAATAGTATAGTATAGTATACCAGAGAAAGTCTGGAAGAACATGCAAACGCCACTGTGCCACCAAATAAAGTATGATGAAAACAATCATGGCATAGCATGTCGAAAAAAGTCATGAAAAAATCAAAGTATAGTATGTCGCAAAAAAAGTGATGGTATAGTATGTCGAAAAGTTGTATTTTGAAGAATTGAAACCTCAACCTTCAATCTTCATTTTATATCTACCAGTTTATCTCCCTGGGCTATGTGTGAAGCTTGCAATTGACTTGTTCAGAGTTGTATTTATCATTCACATTACTGAAGACAAAAAAAAGTTGTAAAAAGTCATAGTATAGAATGTCGAAAAAAAATCATAAAAAGGCAATGTATAGTATGTTGAAAAAAAGTAATAAAAAAGTCATAGTATAGTATGTGGGAAAAAAGTCTGGAAGAACATCGTAGTATAGTATGTCGAAAAAAAGTATTTTGAAGAATTGAACCCTTAGCCTTCAATCTTCAGCAGCTTGCAACACTGGGCTATCTGTGAAGCTCACAAGTCACTGTTTGAGAGTTGTATTTTTGGTTCACATTATTGAGGACAAAAAAAAAAGTTGTGAAAAGTCATAGTTAACACTGGTCCGGAGTTGTATTTATCATTCACATTACCAAAGCCCAAAAAACTCGTAAAAACTCACAGTTTAGTATGTAAAAAGAGTGAAAAAAAGTCATAGTACAGTATGTCATGAAAAGTAATTGTATGAAAAAGTCATAGTATTGTATGTCGAAAAAAGTGATAAAAAGTCAATCTTCATTTTATCTCTAGCAGCCTATCTCACTGAGCTATTTGGAAGCTCTCAATTCTCCGGTTCGGAGTTGTATTAAACGTTCACATTACTAAAGACAAAAAAGTAGTGAAAAAGTAATATGTCGAAAAAGTGAAAAAAAGTCATAGTGTAGTATATCACAACAAGTCACAGTATAGTATGTTGAAAAAAAAGTCATAAAAAGGCAAAGTATAGTTTGTCTAAAAAGTCTCAAAAAGTCATAGTATAGCATGTCGGAAAAAAGTGAAAGTATGTCAATGCACTGAACCCTCTACTTCCAATCTTCATTTAATCTCTAGCACTTCAGCTCACAGAGCTACCTGTGAAGCTCATAATACACTGGTTCGGAGTTGTATTTATCGTTCACATTACTGAAGACAAAAGAAGTCGTGAAAAGTCATAGTTTAGTATGTCGAAAAAGAAAAAAAAGTCATAGTATAGTATGTCATGAAAAAGTCATAGTATAGTATCTCAAAAAAGTGATGAAAATTTCAATGTATATTATGTCAAAAATCGTCATATTATAGTATGTCAAAAAAGTGATGAAAATTATAATGTATAGTATGTCAAAAAAAAGTCAATGTATAGTATATTTAAAAAAGGTATAGTATGTCAAAATAGTCATAAAAAGTCAAAGTATAGTATATTAGAGAAAGTCTGGAAGAACATGCAAATGCCACTGTGCCACCAAATAAAATACATTGAAAACAGTCATGGCAAAGTATGTCGAAAAAAAGTCATAACCTGGTATGTTGAAAAAAGTCAAAGTTTAGTATGTTTAAAAAAATCATAGTATAGTATATCAAAAAAGTCATAGTATAGTATGTCAAAAATAGTCATAGTATGTCGAAAAGAGTCATAAAAAGTCAGAGTATAGTATGCCAGAAAGTCAGGAAAAACATGCAAACTCCACACAAAAAGGCCCAGCCCAGACTGGTGTTTGAACAAAGTTTGAGAGTCTGCAGTGCCTACTTGCTGGGGCTGGTTGAAGTGGTACTAAGCACTGAGCCACCAACTCTTATGTCAAATATAGTCATAGCATAGTATATTGAAAAAAGTCTGGAAGAACATGCAAACCCCACAAAAAAGGACCAACCCAGACTGGGAATCGAACCTCAGATGGAGGGGGTGCCAACCACTGAACCACTGTGCCATCAAATAAAGTATGTTAAAAACAGTCATTAAAAAGTCATAGCATGGTATGTTGAATAAAGTCAAAGTATAGTAAGTTGAACAAAGTGATAAAATGGTCATAGTATAGTATCTCGAAAAAAGTGATAAAAAAGTCATAGTATAGTATGTCAAAGAAAGTCTGGAAGAACTTGAAAACTCCACACAAAAAGACCCAGCCCATACTGGGTTAGCTGTGACATCATCCACACTAAGCAACTCTTAAAAATGCAGAAAAAAGCCTAAAGAAGCACTAAACTTAAACAGTGGTAAAACAAAAACTGTAAAAGATGTCAAAAAGTTGAATAATTTTGTAATAGCTTAATAAGGTTTTTTGAATAGTTTAAAGTTTGAATGAAGTAGGTGAAAGTACATGAGAGGAGTAGCATTTAGCAGTGGAAGAAGCCTGAAGAGGATTTAAAGATTGCTCCATTGACTTTCAATGTAAAAAGAATGAAGCTTAATATTTTACAAAGTATAAATGGTGGAGAAAAGTTGAATACAAGCACAAATGTCCTCAAAGAGCTGAACATTTTGATATTTGAATGGTTTTTGTAGCTGAAAGTATGCAGAAGTAGTAGGCGACCGGAAATCGTACGAAGAATCGGATAACAGAATGCTGCTTAATCAGCATTCACACTATTACTAAATGGCTTGAATAGCCTTATATTTATACTCAGGTAGAAGAATATTACGGGCAATTATCATCATGTCTGATGCTGTAGACTATTTTTTCCCTCAAACTAATAGGCTTAATTTAAATCTAATAAAGTCACAGTGAAATGATTTCAGTAGTCAGCTTAACATGCATGATTAAGTTGTTGTTTTTGTTTTGCCTACTCTCTCTAAATTTCTCTGCCTTATTCTCTTTCCCTCAGACAGCGACAGATGGAAGGGAAAAGCAGAATAAAATAGTGTGTAGATAAACTGAGAATTAAGCAGATACAAAGCATTAAATAATAAAAGGATGAGTACATTTATTCATAATTCCTCATCTTTCAAAGTGTCAAGCTGAATACAGGAGGTTGAGGTAAATAAAAGGTATATAAAATGCCAATATTTAGTTTTATGCGTCATAAATATCTTCATGGACAACCATGTGCAGTCTTACAAGGATCTTAGGGCAAGAGTAAATTCATATTTTAGAATTGCAGTTCTGATTCTGATTAAATTTCAGACACACTGAAGAATAATTTTTATACTCTAAGATATATTCAGGCAAATTTAAGGTCTTTGGAATTCATGACTGTTCTACCATCCCTACAACCTTGTGTCATGCATAATGCAAATTTTAATGTGTGTCTGAGTCTGAGCTGAAGTAGCGCAGCATGCATGAGAGACTATAGCCAAAAGCTCTAAGAAACAGAGCTTTTTAAGGCAGGTGACAGGCATCAAACTTAAGCACTATACCATTAAATCAACTCAGGACCTCCGAGTTGTTTCAAATATCTCGACTCCTATTATTCCTTATATATTCCTTCCGAGGGAACACAGCGAATCTGACTGCAGTAGATGTGACAGAAAGGCATAAAAATGGTGTTAATCCAGCTAGTGCACATACCTCTGTTTATTTCCTGTTTTCCGAATCACTGCACATAGGTAGGCACTTGTAATGACAGTTTGAGCATGTTTAGAGGCTAAAAACACATTTAAAACTTTCCCTGTTTAAGCCTGTTGGGTGCTAATGCTAGCAGGGGGATAACACGGTGTAGGCAGAACCGATTGTTTTAGTTTTTCTTGCTATTGACAGCACTCCAAATTTCCAAACAACAGAGCTACGTGTTGAAATTGACCAGAATTCTCCTTTAAGTAAAAAGTCAACAAAGCTTAAACCACAACTCCCTGTTTGTGCACTGCCTGACTGAATTAATTTTCATGTATAATTGCTTTGAAGTGCATGGAGATATTGCAAGGTTACCATAAAGGTCCAACTAAATATCAAATAAATAAATTACATGAATAAAAAACTGCTGCCTTTGTTGCTCTGGAGGACAAAAGATAGACTTTGATCCGGCAACCTTATGTAATTTTTCTTTAGAGGGCATGATTTTTTTTTTACTCTGAATACTTAGATTTAATTTTTGCTTTGTAAACAATTGGGAATTTTTGGAGGTATGTGTTCCTGCTTGCATACTGTGGCTGTGTAATTCAATCTGAGCTGTGTTCTAAGGTAAGATCATTAAGAGTTCTCACACACACACACACACACAGAAATGAAACTTTGAGGAAACGTTAGAAAGAAAAGAATAATGCCACAGTCGATTGTCCTGGGAAGGAATTTCATCATTCATTATAAAACAAAAGAAAAATCTAAAGCCCGCAAAAACTGATTTATTTCTTTATTTGTTTGCCACTTGGGTGCAGGGGAAACAAGGTGAAAACAACATTGACATATTGTCACCTTTTAAGTTGGTATGGTGAACTGAAACCGTTGCTTATTAACAAATCTAGCAGTTAAGGAGTAACGTTATCAGTGATTTGGAGTCGTGTTTCTGGCCATCTGGCAAATGGAACTCATGCAACTCACTTTTTGCTCCGTTTTTGGTCTCTACAAAGTCCTGAGGGAAATATTATGTAAGTTTATGGCTCTTAGGCTGCTTAATGCTAAATGCTATGTTCACCAGCTAATCACTTATTGTGTCTGTCTGCTGTTTGGTGCTGAGCAGGTTGTGTACAGTGGAGTTCAAAATGACGCTATAAGAGTGAACCAAAGCAGTAACAGTAAGTTATGGGCCGGACAACAAACAAAGTTGTGGGACGCTGCATATTCTCTCTCCACCACATTGGTGACCCCTTTCACATTTTTTACGTTATTTGATACATTGCTATTATTAAAAAAATATTATAGCCGCTTTCATCTTTTTCATTCTATTTTTGTGTGCAGGTGAAATAGAGGTCAGCAACATTTGTTTGTTCCTGATGCTCTCAATCTATCTTACTGTTCAGCAGTAAACGTATTAAGAGGATTGCTTTGAAATACACAGGGAGTTTTGCCAGCCTTCAAAATGTTTTTCATGTTAAGGGAAATTGCTGAGTTCTAAATTCAGACAAGGCAGAGATGTGACAGCTTGAACTGGGATTTCAAATCTGTCTGTTGAGAAAACACAGCCCAGCATATGACTGAACCGCCAGAGCTCCCTTCGAATAACTCTTTCAAACCATAAACCAATCACTCAACATTGTTACTGTATTATTTGTCAGTATTACCTTACAAAACAGTGGGTCAGGTGTTGAGAAAACCAGTCAATCATCCCTTGTGATGAAAGTGCAACAAGGCTGAAACCAGCAGTGTCAGCACTGCTCCCAATCTCACGGTTTTGTTATGGTTCGGTATGTTTCTGATTCCTGTTTTATTTTGGTAGTCTGGTTTTCTGTCGCGGAATCAGAGAATGTAGCACCAAAGTGCAGAGACAGCAGGCATAATTGATGTTGAATATTTAATAATGAAAATTCTTACAACAAAAGGAGTCCTGAAGATAGCAGGCAAAATACAAAAACAGGAACAGGCAGAATCCCAAAAACAGAAATAGCAAGGAACAGGAATACCGAGGCAAACACGGGTAGACTAACATACAAAATCCAGAAACACAGAGACAACAGTGTAGACTCCACAAACACCTTACAAAGTACAATACAATGATCTGACACAAGACAAGGGCAACACAAAGAGGCAGGTGACACAAGGGCTGGGAAACAAGTGAAAGACATCAGACAATCACAAAGGTGGGAAAACCAAAAGACAGGAAGTAAAACAAGACAAGACAGAAAACCAGACTACCAAAATAAAACAGGAAACAGAAACATACACAACCATAACAGGTTTCAGCTGTTAGAGCTTCTCCTACTCCGCTAATGGCTTTATGTTGCAGACCTAATGCAGAAGAAACAGGGAGAAGAGAGTGAGGGTTTGTGAAGGAATAAGCTTTAGCCATTAGCACTGATCCTCAGACAGGCACACTCCAATGCAGACTCACGTTGGGTGCAACAAGGGAGTGGATATCTATTTGTGTTTGTGTGTGAGTGGAGAAGATGGAGAGAGTAAGTGTGCCATGTGTGGGTGTATGTACATGTATGTCTGTGGATGTGTGCCCACAAACCCTGAAATGCAAATGTATGTGAAAGTCCATTAAAGCCAGACTGCTTCCCATTCTTATTACAGATGGGGAGAAGTGGCGATACTGAACCTGCTTAATTCAATTCAATTCAATTTTATTTGTAGTATCAAATCATAACAAGAGTTCTATCGAGACACTTTACAAATAGAGTAGGTCTAGACCACACTCTATAATTTACAAAGACCCAACAATTCCAGTAATTCCCCCAAGAGCAAGCATTAGCAGTGGCTAATGCGACAGTGGCGAGGAAAAACTCCCTTTTAGGAAGAAACCTTGGACAGACCCAGGCTCTTGGTAGGCGGTGTCTGACGGTGCCGGTTGGGGATGTGCTGAACAGTGGCAATAATAGTCACAAAGATAATGGAACAGTGACTACAAATGGTAGTCATAGTAATTCATGTCATAACAGGGCACTGAAGGGCGTTACAGAATGTAGCATGGCACAGCGCAGCATGGGTGGGCGTAGCAAGACGCAGACACTTGGCAGGACGCAGCCGGACGCAGCCGGACACTGCAGAGCATCGCCGGACACTGCAGGGCATTGCAGAGCGTTAGACCACAGTGACAGCTCCAACCAAGATCGTGGTGCCACCCTAATCCAAGGGAATATTCTGGGCGGGAAAAGAAACATAAGGACTCCGGGGAGTTTACTTATTTTGTCTAGGTTAGTAACAAGCATTTCTGGGGCAAGGATGCACACAAATGGAAACAAATGGAAAGAGAAAAGAGAGAGCAGCTCAGTGTGTCACAGGAAGGAAGGAACCTCCCCCGTAGTTTAGAACTATAATAGAAGAGAGGCAGGCTAAAGAGAGGTGCCTGGTCGGGCTATAACTCTCCCCAACCGGACTGGGCTGTACTGGCCTGCCTCCCTCTACTCTTCTCTATTCGCTCCCTAACTATAAGCTTTTTCAAAGAGGAGTGTTTTCAGTTTATTCTTAAATATGGTGATGGTGTCTGCCCCCCGAACCCAGACCGGGAGCTGGTTCCACAGGAGAGGAGCTTGATAGCTGAAGGATTCATCCTCAATAGTAGTAAAAAAAAAAAAAGAAAGGCGTCTGTATGTGTGTGTGAGTGCGTGATGGGTGGGTAAACAACAAAGTGATAAGAGAAAAAAATCCTTTGCAGTTGTTCAGATTTCAGAGGATTTAAATACCATCTGGAGATTGACAGCCATTTTCTCTATTTTATACAGTAAGCTCATTTCAGTGGCACTTCATTCATCCTTTTGTTGTGCCACCTTCACGACCTGCCTTTATCTGGCTCTCTCCCTAGAGCCTGTGATACAATCGATGGGCCTGGACAACTCTCTGGACAGTTAGCCTTGACGGCTGACAGAATTGGTTTCTACACATGGCCTTGATGAATGTGTGCGTGTCAGGAAAGACTCAGGTGCGCGTTTCGCTGACTGATGTGATTAAATAAAGAGAAGAAAGAGATAGAGTGAGGAAAAACTGTTGCTCCAAAAGGAGTCGGAAAAATGTTGACATTCATTAAAAATCCCATAAAACTTTAAATGTAACACCACTCATTTTACAACCTTCAATTGAAGCAAAATCTGCAAAATTTCTACATAGAATTCTCCATAATGCTCACTGACCTTCAGTTTCTCCTCTCTAAGTGTGTTATATCCAAACAATAGCAGCTTGAAATCACCATTTCGTGGTCCAAGTTCCCTGCTTAAAGCAGCACTCAGCATAGGCGTTGATTTCGGTGGGGACCCGTACCTACCAGATTTCGTCATGAGTCATTTTGTACCCACCACTTTTTTTGAAAACCTCGACCTCAATTTAGTTAAAAAAAAAGTCCATAACACATATAATTCTTGAGTGACAGATGCCAAAAAATCCACAACAATCTCTATCCCCACAGAGCAGGCACAGACACAGCCACTCTGCTGCTGCGCTGGCTGCACGCTCTCTGTTCACAACGCTGCCTGTCGGGACATTCTGCTTAACGTGAAAAAAAGCTTAACGTGGTTTAATGTACCTAAACAACAATCAATGATCACCAAATTTTTCATGGCCATATCTTGTAATTAACACTTTAGCCTGTCAAAAGAACTAAACCGAAATCCAACGATTATATAAGTGATCTCACATTAGTGTTGTCTTCTTCATTGGTGCCTATGGCGAGGAAAAAGCTTGTACCTAAACAATGATCACCAAATTTCTCTCTCATATTGCTCCTCATAACTGTCAAAAAATCGAACCAGAAATTTGGTGATGATTGATTGTTGTTTAGGTACATTAAACCACGTTAAGCTTTTTCACGTTAGGACTTATAAAGCCCATGAGAACCGTGGGGAGTCAACCCACAGCCGCTCTGCTGCCCTGCTGAAAATGTGAAGCAGAAAATGCTTAATGTCAGGTAACGTCCATAATAATTGGACTTTGGGTTAAACCACGTTTTTATTCATTAGTAAGCTACAGGACAGTGTCTTTCAAAACATGATCTGCGCGAAAGAGAAAACAAAAATGTATGCGTCATTGTACCCAGCACTTCTGGAAATGTACTTCCGAATGTCTGTCTGTCCCCAGGACATTTCAAACCAAACTGACGCCCATGGCACTCAGGTCACCTCATGACGTGACAGAGCACTAAAAACAACTTCTGATTTAATGACTTTTTTTTTAATAAAAAGCTTCACACCTCCCCCAGGAAAAAGCAACACATGAAAACCTAGATGTTGTTGTTGAGATAAACACATTGTTTGGACCTTGTTTATCAGAATTATGTTTGGCATAACTTTTTTGAAGGATATGACGCCACAGTATTTATTTTGATTTTCCAACTACCATTGACTCAATATAATTAGCAGAGGATTTTTTTCTCCTTTGAAAAGTAGCCTTAACACAATAATTCAATGTATCCTTGAAAAATTCCCTCAATTGATGTGTTTTGAGCGTTTGCAATTTCACCTTTAAAAATGTGAGCTTTAAAGGTGCTGTAGGTAGGATTGCGAAGATCCAGGACTTAGCCAAAACATTTGAACATAGACAACTTCTCAGTCCCTCCCCCTTTCTGCTAAAGCCCAAAACGTTCTCCTAAGCCCCTCCTCCCACAAGAGAGAATGAATGCGTGTGCATGAGCAGTGATTGACATGCAGTTAGACACCCTCCCCGGCCCCTGATTGGTGCATCTGAACAGGGAGCTGTGGATTTTTGCAAATGGCACTACAGGTTGTAGGTGGTGCCAGAGGAGCTGGATTTCTTTTTAATTACCTGCTTCATGTAGTTCTACTCGAACATAGGATCAGTTTCAGAAAATATGACAGAAAGTTAGTTTTATAAGTCTTACCTACTGCACTTTTAAGAGATGGGAATTTCCCCTTGCAGCTGTGAAACTACAACCATTGTCACGCAGCAAAGAAGCACTATAATTGTTGGGACCAAACCAGTGGATTTCCAGGTGAGGTGAAACAATTATCCTGCACCCCAGGGGCCTTGAGATCTCAGTGCACTTTGTGTGTTGCCATGGGAAGAAAATCAGCAAAGAAGCCCCAAGAGGATTCTTGGATACTGACCTTTTATGTTGCAAGAGGTCACTAGTACTCTTTCTCTCTCTCAGGTTATGTAAGGCAAATCAGGATTAATGCCCAAACATTTCAGATGCCAGGCCACTTCTTTTAAATACCTTGCAGATAACTTTTAGCAATGACATATCCACTCACACTTTGTGCTTGCATCAACACACGCACGCACACATTCACAGTCTCAGAGACACATGTACACTTACCACTCACCACACACACCTCCACCCTCCTGCAGTGACATTTGAAGGACAGGGGGCCTGTAGGGAGAGCTGGTTTTGAGAGGTTAGATGAGGTGGAGGGCTCGCTGGTCCAGGGTGTGAGGTAAACAACACCTCGGAGTTCAGCGTGCATGCCTAATGTTCTCTCTCGCACTGGCGGCTCTGCTGACAAGCTGTCTGGCGAAGTCTCCTGCTCCTGCAGCATCTTACTACCTGAGTCTCTCACACTGTCTGCTGGCTTTAAACTGTCCAGCTGTCCACGTCAACTCTGTACACTTTTGTGCCCCTGTCCTGTCACTGGCTAGACTCTTGACTCAACCTCTTTTTTTCTGTCTCTCATATCAGATACTTAATAATTTTAAATTAAATAACAGGTGTAAAGATGAAGACTGAACAGCAGCTTTTACTTACCCACAAATGTAATTTGTGTTGAAAGGAAAAAAAGTTATGCTGATTATGTTTTAGTGGTTTCATAGCAGTAGTCAAAAAACATTGGGGCATTCCCTTAAACTTTGTACAATTTTATGAAATGCATACTAATGATATAATCATGGTCACTGGCAGCAATGCACACATGCAGATCAAAATACAAATATATGTACAAACGTGAATTGTACACCCTTAAGGTGTGTTCAGACTGAAGGCAAAACAAATTTAGGAGTCGGCACGTTTGCATACAAATTCATTGTAGGCTATTGTACTCATATTGTACTTCATGCACATATAGAGACAAGAGTCTGGAGGGAAATAAAAGAAATAACTTCAGATCCTGGTAAATCAATCTGATTCAGAGATTCTCACATGCACGCACGCACGCACGCACACACACACACACACACACACACACACACACACACACACACACACACACACACACACACACACACACACACACACAGTACAAAGGCACATTCTGCTGCTCACACACACATTGTTAGGTAGTTAAAGTTAACATCTGGAGTGTGGGTGCATTGGCTGTTTGTAGCTTATAAATACTCCAACAGTCAAATTTGTGCGAATAAAGCCTAGTGAAAATTTGCTCCGAGCTCAATCTGAGCACACCTTTACAACTATCTTTAAAATTTTACCAGTGGTTTTTACCCCCCCGACCTGAGTTCAATAACCTCATTTGTTATTGTCGTCCAATTGCAGCCTATCTCTCTACCGATCGGTCTCCGAGAGGGCAGAGGTGCAATCTGACTGGTTGTAAGTTCAGACAAGTAGAAGCAAAAACAGACAGTAATGAATACTGTTGTAGTCTGAGGAGATAAAAACATTGACATCATTTACTCAGGGCATACACATAGAACATTTATTGCTGCGTAGTCAGGCTTTACCCTTTGATGCCATCTTCATTGACACAAGGATTTGTCTCAGAAAGACAGAAGGATATATCTTTGAAGCTAAAACAGCCCTTTGTTGCTTCATGTTTTCCCTCTTCAACCTTTAACCTCAGGTATCCTTACTGACAAACAGGTAAATTCAGGAAAAGGCAATCACTTCACCTGAAGTCATAAACACACACACACACACACACACACACACACACACACACACACACACACACACACACACACACACACACACACACACACATATACACTGTCTTTACTATCACTCCTTAATACCCAACACCATGTGATTAAACATAGTCATCAAAGTGATTTTGCATGATAAAAAGGTCAAAACCTCAAATTTTCTAACATCATCTCATTCTTCTTTAGAAATTAAAAAAGTAAGGTAATGATCAAAACACTGGGGATACAACAGTCAACCTCCAGAAATCAGACTTAAAGATGAGCATTTTATTTTTGGATGGAGTAGTTAATCAAGTGGCAAAAGCCAAAATAAGCTTGCATTAAAATATGCAAAGTTCTGTTCATTGTTAGTGTCAGCTGAATATCAAACTGGTGTGTGTGTGTGTGTGTGTGTGTGTGTGTGTGTGTGTGTGTGTGTGTGTGAAGGGTTTGCTACAACATACTGTATGTGCGAAGAGATGGGGAAGAGAAGATGAGTGCATCAGGGTGTCATTTCAAGAAAAAGCATACTATATTGCAATCCCAGAACCATGCTGAAGGAACACTAATGTGTCCATAATCGATATGTTGTGGTGTAATTCTCAAATTAAAGTTTTCATAGAGATGGTTTACGCTATTCATGGTTTTTAGCATAGGAGGCTAAAAGCAAACAAAGTTGCCTGTGTGCAGCCAGCAGTAATGTCTATGAGCTAGAACGATCCTCATGTGCTGAGTGAATATGGCTGTTCTCATCTCTGGTTGTCCCATGGGACTCCAACATTTGAAAAAAAAAAATCATGAGGAAACAGTGTTCCCAAAGATAAATTTGCTGGAAGGAACAATCACTTCAGCGCACAAAATTTTTTTGCTTCGTTGTTTTATACACCGTCCACACCTTAGAAAATGTTATAAAACTGGAAGCCACTGGCAGACAAAAAGTCCTAGACAACAAGTCAAAGACATCGTATGGGTTGAATGAAATAGGGACAAAGTAACGGCAACACTTGCATGTGCCTATCTTTTTTCTACAAAAATAGTGGGATAGAAATCACATGGTTATCACCCAACATTGACATCTTGATACACTTCTGTATACAGATTTAAAAAACTTGGTTAAATGCAATTCCATCATGCAGTCAAGGTCCCTTGCAACTCTTGTGGGTTTGTCCATTCATCACAGATCCTAAAGCATGGTGGGAGGAAGTGGTGTCAAAAGGAGTGTGCTTGAAGTCTCACTTTATTTATAAGTAGCTGTGAACCATGTTTTGGTGCACACACAAGGCTGCCCCATGCACACATCTTTGTTTCTTATGATTGGGTTTGTAAAGCTCTATCCAACCTAGCTTTCTTTCATACTCATTTCTTCATGTCTGAATGAGTGAAAGATACTGGAGATAGAAATAAAAAAGAACCAATTTCACGAATCACTCCATGCACATTATACCGCCGCAGTCTGTCAATTTCTTTTCATTTTCTGCTGCCACTCAAGACTCAGTTGACAGAGGCACAAAGCTTTGATCAGACAATACCTATCTCCTGTTTCAAAAATCACAGAGGTATGGTGAAGTGATAAGAATTATTTAATTCATGCCTTGGATGGACCTGAGGCAGTGCTCTCACACACACTATGAGCACAAACTCTTGAACTCTCCTCCACCTTGCATTTCACTCTGAACTCAGCAGAAGGTCCTGTGCCAGGGTGAGTAGGACCTGTGTTGTTTCCGTCTGTCAGAACAGATGGACATTAGATCCGCTTTCTGCTTTCAGAGCCAAACAAATGACTTGCCTTCTCCTTTCCCAGCCTTCCTTCCGCCTTAATATATTCCGCCATTTCCGTGCCTCCTCCCACTTACTCGCTGCACTGCCTCTGAGACAAAAACGATTCAAAACAGTCTCTGTTGGCATGTATAGCTATTTCAGTTTGGGTACTTCTATTTTTGCATTTCCAACCTCAGTGAAACCAAGCCGACAAGGGGAAAAGGAAACAGTAGAGCAACAACAAGACTCTTTCTTGTGTCTTTAAGTTTTCGCCCTTTTGTCTCTGCTTCTACTGACTCCCTGATATGAATGGGCCTCCTGGTCTTCCAATGTGAGCGAACCTTCCATGTCCTCCCCTACAGGTACAGCCCCTAAGAGTGTTTAAGGATTTATCTTCAGCCCTTTACTCTGCGGGCCACTTCCTCACTAGCAGTCTATACCCAAGACCACTCCCCTAGCTAGCACAAAATAGGACATGGGCTTGTCACAAATGTATCGAAAAGGGTTGAGGGGGAAAGATGAGGGTTTGGATTTGGAATACGGGACATCATGTGTCATCAAGCCTCTCTCTCACCGATGGAAGCAGAGAGAGTGAGAGGGACAGCTATGGGTTAAGATCCAAGGAATGGAGAGACAAAGAAAGAGTGGGTAGGTTTCATCTGTTTTTCCGACAAGGCCCTACTGTTGTTTGGCTTGAGCTCTTCCCTTTAAACCCTTGCTCACCATCTCCTATTTCCACTCTTCCTTCTCCTCTTCTTGTATCAACTAATACCCCTGTCCAGGGGTTGACCAAGAAGCCTTGAGGGTCCATAAGCTCCAAGCCCAGAATCTCCCTGCGGCCCTCCCTGCCCCGGGATGACAGCAGCATCCCCCCTTGGTCCAGGCTGCCTGTGCTGTTGCATTTCTTCACTGCTCCTCCCGGGTACACCAGGGAGCTGGGCGACAGCAGTGATGTCAGCGACAAGCTGCTTAGTGTCTCTGACAAGTGTTCACTGTTGCCCGCTTGGCTGGAGCCACAGCCACCAATTGACGATCCAATACCTATACCCAGGTCCTCGTCCGAAGGGTCAATTGAGTCGTCACGGGTGTAGCCCGGGCTGGTGCTTCCTCGGCCACTGCTCTGGCTCCGCTGGTGGCCCCTGGTGGCCTGGAGGGTGAGGGCTGATGAGGGGCTCGGCCTTGGTCTCAGGGTCTGAACTGGGGAGGAGATGGCAGTGCCGTCTTCAGGCAGCGGGAGCGGGCACACAAGTGGTAAGGGAGCTGTCGGCAAAGGCAACTCCAAGTTCTGTGGTGGAGAGATGCTGAAGCTCAGTCCCTCTTCCAGGGTGGTCTGGAGGCTGCCCTCAGAGCTGCCTGTAGCAAGGGATGAGTCACTATGGGATGGACACTGAAGACAGAAGGGAGAAAGGGTAGAAAGCACATGAATCCAATTCTTAAAAAAAAATACATATATATTTTTTATTGCATCTTAGGTGCTGATTACAATCCCATTTTCATGATTATAATTTCATATATTATCATTTGTTGTCGGTGAACAGACATCAGGCCATTTCTCATCCAGCTAAACACAAAATTAACTTTTTAATCTAATGACTTTCTCAAACCTCTACCTCAATAAAACCTTACAACTATATATTTTGCCCCTCTCCTCCCCTCCCCCTACCTGTGTACAGAGCATCTTGCTATGGGCTCCTGGGGAGCGGAGTGAAGCCCAGGAGTCTGGGGAGGTCAGTCTAAGGCCCCTCGACAACCGTAAGCTCCTACTGCGGGGAGGTGCTGGGATGGCTGCTCCTGCTGGGTGGAAGAACTCTGCAGGCAGATGGAAAAGAGGAGAAATGCCACTGGCTGTTCCTCCTCGTCCTCCTTTATTTCTTTCCTTGTTGCTGCTGCTGGAAACGCCACCTTGAGGAGGGAGTACACTTTTTTCCATTTATTGTCCTCCACTTGTGTTGGAAGGATTTTTTTCATCTGAATAATGTATATAGATCAAGCAACAGCAGCAACTCCATATATATATATATATATATATATATATATATATATATATATATATATATATATATATATATATATATTATTTGTTTATATATCATAAGCAATACAGTATCAGTTAAATAGCTACTAAGTCAGCAAGCCCAACACTTGCAGTTGGATGTCGTGAGTGAATCCCTATCTCCATGCTTTAAAATGCTTCCTTTAGGTGGGGCCTGTTGTTGCTTTGCAGGGTGGCAGGTTAAAGCACCAACTGACATATTTTAGGTGTAAGTTGATGTTTAATGTTGATTTTACAAAAAAAACATTTTTAACATTTTTTGTTTGGTGATTGTTCGTTGGAACTGACTGTACGGACTGGGAAGCTGCAAATTAATTGCCAATTGGTATTAATAAAGTGTCTGAATCTGAGTCTAATGTGTAGTGTGGGGATAAGTATATGCTTTGTGATGCCATTTGGTTAAACTGTGGCAGGGACTTTCTGTGTAGAGTTTGCATGTTCTCCCCGTGTTTGTGTGGGTTTCCTTCCACAAAGAAATGCATTCTAGGTAACTAGGACTACAGTTTAAAAAAATTTCCGACTGGCTAACACTGGCACATTTACACAAATGTTGATTAATGTCCTAATAAATAAATCTTAAACTGAATAAAAAAAAACAAATGATGGTCGACTGTGAATGCGCGATAGTAAACCCAATAGCAACAGCTCTTAGAGAGCGAGGCCTATAAGAAATAGAACTACACAGATCATTACCGGCACTTTATTGGTTCAAGTGCCCTTTGTATGCTCTCTTCCTAATTGAGAGATACATTTCTGGGACCTATATAGTCTCCCCCTGAAATCCTCTTATTGTGAATACAATTTACAATATGTTTTCTTACATATTTATCTTGGAAAGTTGTTGCTCTTGTTTAACAAAACCATGTTATTTCTTGTCCAAATTGTGTCTTCCATGTGTCGATTTTACCCACCAACTTTTTTGACATATAATGTAGCAAAAAAACAGCAAGAAATGAAATCAGAATTTACTTGTTTGCAGGTACAAATACAAAACTGAATCGATAAATCATTAATACATTCTTTTGAAAACCAGCCTGGTAGTACAGTGATTATACTTTATCTGGTTTTACTCACCAGGGCTACAGTGAGATGAACGCATATGTGGTTGCTGTGTTTGCATTTCCATCTCCTGTAGTGCAGTCTCCACCTCAATGCCAGTGCTCAGGGCCCGGCAGGGCTGGCCCAACCCCTGCACCTGACTCTGCACCACGGTTTGAGTCTGGTGGCCTCCTGCATGACTCCCTCCACCTCCAGCCTCCTCAGAGCTGCGGGAGTCACTGCTGCACCTTCCCTGGAAGAGAACAGATGATCTGACATTGAAGGAAATGTCTTTTTTTAATAAATCTCCAGGATATATTAATCAAGTAAGTGTGTGGAACTTAATTAAAAAAAGAAGCTAGTAGGGATAGATAAATGACATACATTTTTTTATGATTGCTTTTTTATGATTGCTTGGACTTGTGTGCTGAAAAAAGCTTGCAATACATTAACATAGTTTAAAATGTACATACACCTATTACTTCTTTTTCAAAAGGACAATTCAAGTTTAGGATTAGCATTACATTTTGTAAAAATGACAATTCCTGGACCAAGCCTAATAGAAAATGAGTGCAGAAAAAAACAGCCCCTCTGGCATCCTGCAGATATCAAACATGGTCTCTGATTCACATCATCCCTCTGCCTTTTCATTTAAGTGCTAGTGAAGGGTGAGGACTGATTATGAGCTGAAAGAGCCTGTTATTGTAATGTTAATGTTACATATTGTAACAATAAATGATTAGTTAGAAACGTGTCAGTGTGTGTGTGTGATGGCTGCAACAGCTGGAAGCGGGAAGCAGGAGGTAGATTAAGGCAGGAGTTCAGCTTTGTAAGCTCCTACCTTGTACGTTTTAATTACCATCATGTAGGGACTGCAGAATCATTTGTGCGCGTTTGTGTACACATGCATGTGTGTGTCCGCTTTTGTGCTTCCACTAGTGTATTGTATCTCTGAGTCATTCAGTCCTAGCCCCTGAACGGCCCCCTTTCAAACAGCCACCCACACCCATACAAACCTCAAACAACCATGGCACACATTGCTCAGTGCCACACACACATTTTTATTTCCCAAACACAGTTTGGCAAATGAAATCCCTAACCTTAGATCCTTTCTCACCTTCTGTCTTTCCCTCTTTCTCTCTCCCTCTTTTTCCCTCCCTCCTTTAATGAGCAGTGGTTCACAGCCATGCTTGGCAGTTGCAGGCTTATCTGGCTATCCAGAACCAAGGAGCATTACCTTATTACAGTGGAGGATATCTAGGAAGGACGGATGATAAGGGATGGAGATAGAGGGGCTAGAGGGAGGTGCAGAGAAGGTGTGCAATTACCGGAGGGGCAACACGGATAAAGTAGGAAGTAAGCATGAAAGGGGGAGAGTGTGTGCAAGAGAGGGAGGCATGAGAGCCACCCAGGATAGCAACTATAGGAAGATCCTAGTTTTATTCATGAGAAGAGATTGTGGATTCTTCAAAGATAAGATAGTTACCACTGATACAGAGAGAAAGGGCGATAAAGGGATCTTTGGACTCTAAGATTTATATCTTTAATTCACAAGAGAGCCTACAGCATAGCCATGAAAAATATTTTATAATGGTCATTTGTTTTGTGCTTCCTGGAATGAATATTTAAAAAATCATCAGTGAGCCTCTGCCAATGTTTGTGCTTATCCTTTTGGGGAAGTAGGACAAAGTGCCGGTATACTGTATGTCAAGTACAAAGTAGTGAGAATACTTGAAGTTAACAATGAATCTATGGTGCAATTGGTATTATAGTGGTCACTGAATCTTTTTCTTTCTCTAAAGCTTTTTTTTTTTTAAACAAAAAAGTGTAATTACCCTGGTAATGACATTAAACCAGGTGCTCACTCCCAGGTACTCTGTCCCACATTCACTATTTACTATATCTTACTGGGATGATCATCATTTAATTCGGAATTTTATCTGAGCAGCATAAGGCCAAATAGTGGGTGAAGAATATATTTGTAAATTGCACATTATTACCATTAATCAAAGCTCAGATCCAACTTTCTTTACTTAAAAAAACATTTTATTTTTGCACACACTCTTTTACTTCGGTCTCACAGAAAATGATTTGTCTTAGGGATAAGGGCATACAGTATGTATGCCAGTACTGCACATTTGTTCTCCATATTTTTCAACACTTTAAAGAGATGTATTTTTTTCTCTTTTGAAGTGTAGGTCCTAATCTTCCCACCACATCCCTCTGCACATACTGTACCCACCTTGCCTTCTCTCACCAGCAGCTGGTAGGCAGTATGTTCGTCCAGGCTGAGGTCATCTGGCAAGGTGGGGGATGAGGACTTGTCTGACAGTTGCTCTGACTTCAGCGATGCCTGCTCAATCTCTGCCATTTTGATCTGCTGCAAAAATGTACCTCTGTTATTCATGTCTTAAAACAGGAAGGGGTAGGGAATAGGAACAGCAAACCTTTCAGACTTACTGAATTAATAGAGCATTGTCTCATAAGTGCTAAATATAAATCATCATTTATTCTTGGGATCACAATAACCATAACTGACCTCATTATCTTTGTATACATATATATTACATTTCTAAAGAATCAGCAACAATGCTTTGAAGATGTCTCTCATGATTCCTTCGTTTATATAGTACATCTCCTATAGGCCGATATGAGCTACACAGACAAGATAGGTAAAACCTCTGCCAAGTTTCGATATGCTTCACCAGATGTTGACAATTCAAAGTAGCCAAAATGCCATGGAACCTGTCTGTAAAGAGAGCAGGGTGAGATATTTCAAGAAGTAACAACATTGCTTTGTCATTATTAATTGAACAAAATATGTAAAGGGAGAGGCTGAATGAGAGGCGAGAGGCAGCTATCCAAGCAGTGCGTACACAGCAGGTGTATGTGTGCATGTGTGCCCCTGCAGTCTCTGCATGTATCTGTAAGCAAGAGTGAAGAGATGTTTTTTTTCCCATCAGGAGTGAAGTTGTAGATGCACCAGAACCTCATAATTCTGCCCCTATAGCCAACTGAGTATGTTTTTTTTAAACACTACATTACAATGTTGTTGCTATATGTAAATGTGTCTCATAGTCCTTGTTGTACAGCAATCCTAAAGACACAGCAACACAATAGTTGGGAAGTGACAACAAATACTCCAACTGTTACTAACCTCTCTCGCTCTCATTTGTTCCAACATTCGCTCCAGCTAAGTTTGTTTCATCATGTAACTCAGCCCATATCACTATTGAATTGGTTTTACATGATCACTGCATGAGCCTCGTGTGAGCTCAAGCTTCTCAGGTTGACTTTCTTCTCTACCCTTTCCCTTGCAGCACTTTTTGCACCCAATTTCAAAACATACTGCAGTTGATCAGTAAGCTGGAGTGGAATTTCAGGGTTCTGGGGGTGCTATGATGCGCTCAAGCAGTATTTCTTTAAAGAGACTGAGCAACACATAGCCAGAGAGACGCATTAAGCAGGGTAAAAGGGTCCAGTGAAATCCAATGGAGTGAGGTCCGTTAGCAGTATATTCACACGTACCCGTAGGTCAGAAATACAAAGAGGTTCCTAGAGAAAGATTCATGGCTGATATGCAGCCATAAATTACCATTGCCCAAAGAGAGAGAGAGAGAGAGAGAGAGAGAGAGAGAGAGAGAGAGAGAGAGAGAGAGAGAGAGAGAGCAGTTGGATGGGGCAAGGAAGCAAGACAGAAGCACAGCAATGCAGCTCAACTCTCTTCCTGTATTCCTGGCTGTGCCTCCAGGGACAATGAAAAAGGCACTGGGTACAGAAGGTGTTGCTACACAGTTGACGGATATCTCATGGCCTGATAGCATGACTCATGCGAGTCAGGACATGGTAAGCAAATGCAATATAATTTATGCTAAATATAGGAAACACGTGCACCAGCAGTCAGATGATCATTTTACACAACACGCAGGTGCCAAAACAGGCACACCTCCTTCTTGCTGTCTACCACAGGTTTTTCATACTACCACTAGTCACCAAAGAAATTTTGAAATCCTACACATAGGTGTTTTAACTGATTTGGTAAGTAGTTATTTTTCTACTTTTAAATGCTAAATGCACAACATCTACACAGCACAAAAAAGAATATAAGTATGCAACTTATTTCTCCTCTCATACCTCTTGGAACTTTGTGAAATATGCCAATGTATTACCATGCATCCACTAAGCGTCTATGGGGTGCCGTTTGTAAAGCAGCTCATGCTGAAAATAACAGCAACATTTTGTCACATTCCGCTTCAAACAATGTTTAAAAAACTGGTATGAATTTTCAAGGGTCACTTTTTTGCACATTTAAAACAATGTTAAATCTAAATATTAAATCTAAATCTAAATGTTAAATCTAAATATTTAATCTAAATCTAAATTTAAATGTTAAATCTAAATGTTAAATCTAAATCTAAATGTTGAATCTAAATGTTTCGGGTGAAACTAAATATTTAACTAATATGCGCATTCAAAATGCATCTTGAAACATTTAGATTTAACATTTAACATTTAGATTCAACATTTAGATTTAGATTTAACATTTAACATTTAGATTCAACATTTAGATTTAGATTTAACATTTAAATTTAGATTTAACATTTAGATTTAACAATTAGATTTAGATTTAGCATTTAGATTTAGAATTAACATTTAGATTCAACATTTAGATTTAGATTTAATATTTAGATTTACATTTAACATTTAGGTGTAACATTTAATATTTGGATTTAACTATTTAAAATATCTCTAAGTTGACAAATATTGTTGTAAATGTGCAAAAAAGTGACCCTCAAAAATTCATACCAGTTTTTTAAACATTATTTGAAGCTAAATGTGACAAAATGTTGCTGTTAGCACGAGCACGAGCCGCTTTACAAACGGCACCCCATACTCATCATGCAGTATCATCATGGGATACATTTTCCCTGAGAAATATAATTTATGACCACAGGACCTGCTGATGTCCATACATACAGTAAAGCCCTCTGCCTGTTTAGGTAGCTTTCAGAACTTTCAAAATAGATTCCGAAACTCTGATACCGTTTTTTAAGATGGCGCCCTTCCAAAAAATAGTGTCAGAGAAATTGTGTTGTGGACCGCTCCTGTATGCTTGTGAAGTGCCTATTTAACCTAGCAACTGAATAAATGGCAAAGGCCTTCACTGCTCCATTGAATTGTTCCCTGCAGACTCAACTGTTGACAGTCTCTCTCAAGTCCTTATTAGGTAGTTACTTGATGAATATTTTCACTGTCACACACACTGCACCCAGGTGTCCCGCTGTGCCTTCTTGTTCCCTTAAACACAATACCATTGTACATAACTCACAGCAGTGACAGACTCATCTGTCTGAAAATGGCACACACCCACACTAGCGCTCTCACACGCAAACAAACAAACAATATGCGAGTCTGATGGTTAAAGAACATGGGAAATTGAAGAAAAGGATCAGACACAGTAAATCAGAGAGCGATAGAGGGAAAGCCAGAGTAGTGGAGGATTGGATGGGACGAAACATGTAAAAGAAGGAGGAAAGATTGATGGTTTGACAGCATCTGCAGACAGGCAGAAAGCAGGACTGACGGGTAAGGAAGTGTAGGCCCCAGTTATTGCTTCTTGTGAGCTGACCCGCTGCACTTTGTCATTGTGATGGACAACACTGGCACAGGACAGTATGTTTGTGATTATGTTTAATGCAGGCTCTCCTGAGTTCAAAATACCCCAAAATACAAGCACAAGTAAATGAGTGTTGGTACCTACGTGCATGCATGCCAGGAATGGTTGCATGTGTGTATACATGCAATGGGCCTCATTAATCCACATTTCTGCACATATGGAAAGTTGATATCATCATTTGTTGATACTATGTTTTTAATTAACTTTATAAAGTATGGACTTTAACAACACTACCCAATCAAACAGCTTTGTGTGATGAATGAAGCCCTGTGTGCGCATATCCATGAAAGTACATGCCAAATGCATGTGCCTGTGTGTGTCCCTGTTGCAAATCTGCATGCATGTAATCTGCTCCTGAACATTGTGGTTGTCAGTGTGTGTGCTTGTGCCTATGTGCATGAATGTGTGTGTCTTGTATATGTGAGTGTGTGTGTTTCAGGGCTACTGAGTTTTGCTATTCACTGATTTTGCAAAGTAGTAGTTTGGTTTGGTAAGTTTTTGAAACACAGTTGATGCAGGCAAAAACATTTGCATAGGCTGGTACATCTTTACACATGTACACATATGTATGATAAGGAAGGTATTTCATTCATGTTTCTTACACAACTAGGTGCTTGCATCCAGTGTGAATTTATTTCAAAATGTCCCTCAAGTTTATTTTCATCCAATACCCGGGGCCATGTTTACCAAGCATCTCAGAGCAAAGATCAGGCCTAACACGGACCCTCACTTCTCAGAATGATCCATATGTGGACCCATTTTCAGGCAAAGGAGTAAAACTATGTTATAAATCAAGATTTGTAAATGTATCATTATTTTTTGCCATTGCCATCTGTCTACTAATATCCACAAAATCCTAAAATGTACATTTATTCGACAACAACAAATTGTAGGTGTCTCATTTGGGTCCCTCGCATGCATTTCAGAGCTTTAAAGCTGACCTGGTTCTTCCTCCCCACTAACCCATGATAATGAAACAAGACTTGGTAAGCCTGGTTTTGCTGAAATATGAGCGCAGCCATTGTTAAGATGCCCTGACTGAACACTAAACCAATGCATTTTCAAATACACTATGGATACTCTGCAATCAGTTTATATATCGGTCTGGCTGCTGTGGTCGACTGAACGTGCTGCTCTCTCTCACTCACTGAATGCAGCTGTCAAGCCAAAGAACTGCAGCAACAGCGAGCGAGGAAACTGCAGGGTCACCTGCAACTCTCTTCAAAGGAGTTTGCTCAGAATTTCACTGAATTTACTGCTGGGCTCAGTTTTTTTCTTTAAAATGGTCATAAAAAGTCTATTGGCATGATAGATAAATTGGCAACACTGAGATGGTTTCTTTATAAATCGGTTTCATATTCTGAGGTGGGAGTATTTTTAATACTAGTGAAATATTCTGGTTGACTAATAGGAGTGATTCTGACTTGTTTGATAAATATGGGCCTCCAGGTTGGTCCAGTGAAGCTCAGTGGGTAGAGCCTGTCACTAAAAATGATCATGGTAAAAATGTATGCATCTATTTGTGGTACTGTGGATGGTTGTGTCAGCCAAATCTGTATCCAAAAAATGGATGCCTGTGGTTCTGTAAAATAAATTTAAACCACAAGGATGAATTTAATATCTGGGGCGACTGCCCTTTAGGTGTCTGAGTGTGTTTGCATGTGTATTGCATATATGTTTGTATTTATGTGCGTTCATGGTGGTACCTCTTGTGGGTGACCCCTGCAATCTTTGCAGATGGGTGGAGGAGAGGAATAGTGGTGGAAGACAGAACCGGAGAGGTTGTCGATCATCAGCATCTCCCCCTCCAATGTATCCTTGATCAGGAGAGATACGCTGTCCAGCCATTGGCTCTCCTGGAACACATACACACACACACACACACACACACACGCAGACATACACACGGACACATACACACGGGACGCAGGCCGGCAGACCAGTATTGCACGCAGGTGCCAACATGTGCACATGCGGACATGCGAGGACAAAGAACACGCAGGGAAATGCATACACCATCGTAAGGGTTATAAAAATGTCTGTGTGCACACGCAGGTATGCTTTTATACTTCATTATGTACTCACATATAAATGCACACATTCACACATGAAGATCACCTAAGCCTTAATTTCTTAAACCACAAAAGTAAAAAAAACACATCTAAAACAGGTTCTCTGTGTCATGTATGTACAAATAAACCAGAACAAATCTCCCTCTCCTACTCTGTTGGCCTTCAGGGCTAAGCACTGTTCTCTTTTGCAAAAAGGCTCCTCAATAATTTGACTCCAAATCCTCATTAGTCAAGTAACACCTAATTTTACTATCAAAGCCTTGAGCACTGAGAGCGGCGCAATTACATTTGATATATCACCTCAATTAGGCTGTTCAATACCTTGTTGAAACAATTTAAGATTTAAGCATTTGCTTTGTGCTCTGGGTATTATTAGGTTTAAAGCAATTTAGACTGAATCAGTCAGGGCTTTTTTGGCTACTTAAATGATCCCTCCTTGCCTGAATCTCATCTGCCAGATTGATTTTTTTTTTTCCAGAAACCAATCTGACAGAAAAAGGAAACTACTTCAAACATGATTTCTGTGTTTCTAGGCAGGGCACTGTGAATTAGATGTGTTGTGCCTGTAGCACATTCATAACAGCCAAAATAACAATTACATTAGCAGATATATCCCAAAAGATACTGTGAAACAAGGTCACTCCTCTTCAATCCCCACACAGGGCTATTTTCATAACACATTTCTACAACACTGCTTACAGAAGTATACTTAGATATCTTATGCAAACACACATTTCTGACTCATTCTGTTATATTACGATCACTCATGGCTTATGTTTTGAAAATGAGGGGGCTAAGGATTTAAGAGATAGGTTACTGTACTTCCAGCAATATAAATATAACTAAAGAATGCTGGTTTGTGTTGCGGTGCCACATTTTTGCATGAAGACAAACTGGCAGTAAGGCTGACTCTGCCATATCCAGGTCTTTTAATACATTTTATCTCTCACACAGCCAGTCCCAAGATAGTTCATTCTGTGTACATGAAGAGTTTGATATAAAAAAATAATGTTTAATTGACTGTGGTGGTCTATGTGCTGGCCTACATTAATAACTGTATTAGTGGACAACAATATGGCCCGTCTAGAGGGAATGGAAATTGAGAGAGAGGGGAGAGAGCTGAAATTAATTACTGCGTCTATCGGACTGTCTCCGGCTCAGCCATTATCTCTCCTCTCTTATTCCCTAACTCTCTCTCCCTCTGTGTGTGTTGACTTCCTACAGTGTCACCTCCAGTCCCTGTGCAATATATTACAAGTGTTTCACCATAGAGTCAAAAATTACTTTTTCAGTGTGTAATATGGCACGTTATAGAATATAGCAGTTGTAGCTGCAATCTTTCTTAAGTCTCTATACATCATCAAGACTCATCAGATCTATTATTTGTATGCTACAATGACAATATGTTGATATTTACTAAAGCACCACAGCAGAAGATGTCACAATGTTTACACGCACACACACACACACACACACACACACACACACACACACACACACACACACACACACACACACACACACACACACACACACACACACACACACACACACACACACACAGAACCTGTGTTCCAAATAAATTGCATTGTTCTGCCAGATCCCTTATTGCATCACTTAAGAGACAGAGAATAAGAGAGGGGAGATCGGGAGAGATAGAGAGAGAGGGGGGAGGATGCTGCCAATGTGTTCTCCCTGGTCTGCATTAAGTTCCGTCACAGTGAGCTAAAAATGTCTCCACACAGCCAACTTTAGCTCTATAACGGTGAGACTCTTTATGGCAGCCGATGAGTCATCTTTATGTGTTTCTGCACCGATATCGCAGACTATCATTAGCGATTTCATAATGGAAGCGTGTGTCTCTGCTGTCAGACTGCGAGTAGAAACGAGAGATCATCCACTCTCACGCACAGATGTAGACGAGATAGATGTATCATTTAAAAAATGTAACCGTGCACGTGTCTGCAAACTCGCGTAATCTCAACGTGAGTACTGAAAGCTGAAAAATTGAGAGAGCCATTAAAGTTGCTCATCTCTGGTTGCTGACAACATAGGTTGCTATGACTACAGTGAAAGAAGACAAAACTTTTTTTTTAAAAAAAGAAGGAAATATATGGCTTAGTCTCGGCTTTCATCTAATATCACTTAAGTCATTTGGTTTCATTTTGGAAAATGCCTTTAATTCCAGCCCAATGTGTTTCATTCATATTCATTGATTTTTTAACACAATTGCACTTGTGCAATGTTGCAATTAAGACACAGCTTAGTGTCTCTTTCCTTTTATCTGCCTGCTATATGCCTATTTTACTATTCCCTCTCTTTGTGTAGATTTGACCCTCCTTACCCTCCCTTTCTTCTCACAAAATCTGTAAAAGAAAATTAACAAAAGTACAAACGAATTATACAAAGAGATTGGCAAAATGACTGAGTGTAATCAGGCAATGTGGCTGTCAGTTAATAATGGGAAATAGAGCAATGATTCTCTACTCTCTCCAATGTCAGCACCATTCAAACACTATTCAGAAATTACTGCCATATTGTTGATCTCTTTTGTATTCTTTCAGTTTGTGAATCAAATATGTAATTTTCTCTGCATGAACTAATGCATTGATACTTTGTAAAGAGAAGCAAACTGACAGGCAGCCAGAGAGAAAACTCAAAAGTAGGAATGTCTCCATTACGTTTTTTTTTGCCCAGATACTGATCCAAATTGTTTATTATCCAGTGAAACTGTGTCTGATCAAAATTCATATTTATCTTCATTACACAGCTGCAAGGTGCACACTAGGCCTACAATACAATTGTTAAAGCAATTATAACAGTGATTTATATATGTTTAGATATATTTGAAAGCTGGATCACAATGCATTAAGAAAATCTGGACTGTGTCACGCTTTCCATACTTTTCTACTATATATTGTTTATTCTCATATTGTGTTTTATGTAATGTTCTTGGAGAGAAGTGTGTCGGAGTGGACAATGCAGGAAGGTTTTGATAGTATTTAGGCAACTTCTCTTTTTCCCCTTTTCAGACTAAATAGAGGCATATATCATGTGGAAAATGAAGCTAAAACAGTTGCACAGTAAACTTTTATTTATTCAATTCTTTAGCCCAAAGCACCTTCAATACCTTTCTGGCACACACTGTCATTTAACTGCTGGCCACTGTTGGTGTCACTTGCTCACGATGACTCAATGGTGTTTTAAGCCCCCAACGTCTCTTTCCAGGCAGCACTGCCCTAACCCTAACCTGAACCCTAACCATAACCATTGCCTAATCCTAGTGCCTTCCATGCAGCGCTGCCTGGAAGGAGACGTTGGGGGCTTAAAACACAGATAAACCTCACAATGCACTTAACTATGCAATGGTTCCACTGTTTAAAGGACCACAGCAAAGCTTTACAGCTCAGCTGCAGTTGGCTGACATCTGGGATATAATGGGAAAAAATAAATAAAAATAGAAATGGATATAAATCAATGAGAATCAGATTTTTGCACGGCCAAACGGATCCATAATAAATCCCACCCACTCACACGCAAACGCCACACATACAAAATAGAGCTTTCACACTATCAGGAAACAAACATAAGATTACTCGCACTCTCACACAAACACAGAAATGCACACACTCACTTGTGCTGGTGAATATAGGGTCCGGCTGGAGTCATGGGAGCTGTACGCTCCTGGGTGCACATTGCCTGCTGAATGTCGCATCTTCCTCACTCCTTCTCCCCTCTCTCCAATCAGACCTCCTCTATCCCTCCCCCCTGCTGTGCCTCCAGGTCCAGCAGCGACTAGTCCTTTCTCCACCCTCCCACCCCCGCAGCTGGGGGCGCCCATGCAACAGAGGGTGCCCTGGGCCAGCTCCAGCTCAATTTCTGCATCCATCTCCGCCTCCTCTTGGGCCTCCTTGTTGGAGTCGTCCAGGTGCTTCATCAGCACGGCCACCACCACATTGATGAGCACAAACTGGGCGGTGAGCACGAAGGAGACAAAGTACATGGGCGAGATAAACTGAAGGCTAGGATTGCAGGCATAGTCCACATCAGTGCCATGGTCTGGTGGGCACTCCCGCAATGTGTCCTGGTGTCGTAATGGCAGAGGATGAGGAAAAAGGTCAGGACAAGGTTGGTTAGGAGCAGAGGTAGAAGAGCCCAGTAAAAGAGGCAAGGTGT
The DNA here is from genome assembly GCA_023566125.1 of Zingel zingel. Lineage (NCBI taxonomy): Eukaryota > Metazoa > Chordata > Actinopteri > Perciformes > Percidae > Zingel > Zingel zingel. The sequence continues at coordinate 8,421,837 of CM042325.1, read as the reverse complement.
GGCTGCCATATCCGTACTGGAAACATGATTTTTTTTACGCATGTGCGAAGATGGTTAAGGTTAGACCTTGAATGGTTAGGGTTAGGATAGCCCATTTCGGGGGATAGGACCTGAACAAATCAGGTTTCCAGTACAGATCATGTAGTCACAAGACAAAACAGATAACCATACAGAATACAACATTTTTTGGATAAAGCTTTGTGAAGATACAGGAAGTGGACACAATTACAGGATCACTTTATAATATATGAAATGTAAAACAGAAGCCCTGCAAAAATTGCAATTATTTTAAATTTACAGTAACAATGCATTTCATTACTGATAGTGGCGAAAATACAGCGAAGAAGACAAGTCAAGATCTAAATGTCATCTTACAATGCTATGAGCTCAGCCAAACCACAACCCAATCAAAATTCGTTTTTACATAACAAAAATACATTTTATGGAATAGAGTAGATCTAGCTCATGTTAACGAGGCTGTTTGAATTCATGACAACTTGTATAAACATAAGACACTTAATTGTTTTGCTTCTATGAAAAACAATAGGAGTCCCCCCACTCTTTCCACTCTGGTTAACGTGAGCTCAGCGGAGTTCAGTCAGAGCACAACCAAAGTGTCAAGTGTTTTCTGGAGGAAGTTCACATATCTCACCCAGGCTATGACCACACATAACAATTTTGTCCCTCTGAGCTGAAGTTGGTCATTTCTATCTAATTTGGCATGACATTTACACACTCTACTCCTTCACACAACATCTCCCTTTTCTGCCTTCACTCCTTTTCCATCTTATTTCTACACATATTTTTGTTCTTGCTTCTTCCAATTCTCCATTTGCTCTCACTCGTGCTGCTCTACATCCCCTTTTTTCATTCATTATTGCTTTAACTTACCCTTAGAGGTAAGAAAGCATAATAAACGGTCAGTTCTTTTAACCCCCTCTTGTCCTACCTCCCATTACAGTTCACTGGGGCCTCCTTTACTCTGCATTGTCTTCTTAAATATTTTCCTCTCCCTCAATATTTTCTCTCTTCCCTATGGTCACTGCACAGCTAATTACCACTCTGTCTCGCCAGCCTCTTACTAAACCAAAGTGGGTCTACGTGTCTCACAGGCCAGACAGCTAAAATGACAGAGCATCTGTGGCCTGCTGGTTTGTACATGGCCGACTACTATCAACGTTACCTGTATCCAGGGTGTGTTTAATGGTCCACGCCCGATGACATGCTCTAGCATAATCTCTATTCCCCTCACAGTCTAGGTGTGTGGAGGAGTAGTAATAGCTGCTGGTGGTAGTAGATGTGTATTCAGGCGAAATTGGTATTTTGTGTGTGTGTGTGTGTGTGTGTGTGTGTGTGTGTGTGTGTGTGTGTGTGTGTGTGCGCGCGCGCAATGAGGCACAGTCACTCCTCTGCCGAAGCCATCAGTAAGGAAATCTGTGCTCCCGGTGCTGAGCAAGCACATTTTTATTTTTATCAGTAAGTATCACTACGGTGGAAGATAAGATGATGATAGGATGACAGACATACTGAGGAGGAGTTTATCTCTTGTCCAAGAGTGGTGAAACGGCTTTTAGCCATTATGTTGCCCACTGCTGGAATCAGCTTCCGCTGGATCTAAGGTATGCATCAACTGTAACCATTTTTAAATCTAAGTTAAAGACTGTTCCAGAGCTTTTAATTAGTCTTGTTTGATGGTACTTTTAATTATGTTATCATTTTTGTTTGAAACTTTGTTGTACCTTTATGAAATGTGTCTGTCCTTTCATGTATCTCATTGTATATATATATATTTTACCAGTAAAGCACTTGAATGACCTCTGTGTATGAGAAGGTGCTCTAGAAATAAACTTGCCTTGCCTTGTCTCTCTTCGACCACCTCTTCATTGGTTTCTCTAGTTCTGTATTTCTTCCTTTTAAAACACAAATAATGACTAAGTAACTTTGTACCTTCATGATGCCATTCCAGTTGTCGCCCGTGGAGACTTGAAACAAGGTAAGGAAGGCCATGCCAAAGTTCTCAAAGGTAGCGTGACGACTCATTCCCTCACATGGGTAGTCTTCATTGCAAACTGAGGATGAGAGTGAGATGTGGTGGATGGATGGAGGAAGAGAAGAAGTTATCAGGTCACAGATAAGAAAGAGTTAAGAGGGTAGAGAGAAAAGGCAAATGGAACAGGAAGGGAGCAGGGACAACAAAAGAAAAAAGAGATTTGTAAATCTGAACACTCGACACTCAACATCATTGTTCCCGAAAACTGCAGTGGCATGCACCATTTCTGTCGCTAAGCTGCCTGTATGACTGTCCAAACAAGCCAACTCAGTGTAGACACAGTTTGTTATCAAATCAGCAGCAATGTGATCAAACACTCTATTTGTCTTTGAGCTTATATCCCAAGATAATCTCTGGAATGGCCTCAAGAACGCAACACTTGCATTTGCCGCTAATCCTTTTTCCTGCCATGCTCCAATAGGAAGCAACTTTGCCACAGGCTGCAGCTGCAGCACACAAGGGAAATGTGACAGTTCGGAAGATGTATCTTCCAACTTCAATGTGGATATTTTAGGACAGTACTTATGTATCAGAATACTGGAGAGTGGGTTGATTCCCTAATGGCTGTCTGACTGCAGGAGGGAGAATGAATGAAAAGGAATAAAGGATGGAGAGGAAATAAGAAGATTTTCAAATAAAGTTAATACGAGTCCTCATGCTTTTACAAGCACAAGCTGAGTTTACTTTAATAAGTGCACCAAAACTAGAAGCCACAATTTTATTTACCCACCTGGACTGACATTGACATACAGTATGTTGATATTTAATCATCTTACACCTATAGATGATGAAGTGTGGACAATGTGCTCTTCAAATAGAGCATAATCCTTTCATCACAACATTACCACATATATGTGTGATGAAAGGATTAATCCAACTAGTGGAATACTGTATATATACTGTATATATATATATATATATATATATATATATATATATATATATATATATATATATATATATATATATATATATATAATACTGTATATAATGGTGCAAATGTTGGTACATGACAGATAATACATGTTTCTTAAAAGTTTTAACCCATCCATTGTAAAGGGAAAATCTGTCCAAAACTCAAACATTTTCATCATTTATCCCATTACATTGGCCTAAATATCCAAATCGTTTTTACAATAAATAATCAATTTATCATCTGTATCAACGAATGTGGCCCTGTCTTTATTGTAACTTAATACAATCATATATAGATATATATTACAGCCTTGCTTCTCTTGTTTGTTAATGACCAAAGATCATGGAATGAATATATGGATTATCTTTAAAGATTTGTGGTCAAAAGAAGAAACGGCAAATACTTTGTTATATTGTATAATTGCTTAACATCGTTTATATTTTATTTTATAGTGCACACTTAAGGCCGTTTTATGCTTCTGCGTCAACTCAACAGCGTATCCCCACAGACCCCTCTGCATCTACGCCAGACCCTACGCCGTAGCCTGACGTGCACCTCTCGAAAAATGTAACTACACGTCGCAGCGACGCACGTCGCTCGGCCATGGCTTGGTAGCGGTGCATTTTCCCTGACTCATTTCCTGGTTCTCCTTCTCCATAAACAACATGAAATCAAGGAGAGGGTTAACTTTTCCTGCTAAAGATTTCGCACCTTGGTCAGAAAACACAGGGGAGACACTTTGTTTCTCTCACTATGACTCTAGAGTTGGTACTCGCTCCGAAGCTAATCGCCATCACACACCAGCGCACAAGTATAAACATCAGGCCACTTACATAGGCTACGCCGAAAGCTCTGCGTGGAGCCTCCACAGAACCATAAAACGTAAAAAAAGGTTTTGTATGACGTAATCATTTGCAGCATCATGATTGGATGCCATGAACACTTACCAAGTTCTCCAAATAGCTCTACTCCTAAGGCGGCGTAGATGAAAAACAGCAGCATGAAGAGCAGGCCCAGGTTACCCACCTGCAAAACACACACACACACACACACACACACACACACACACACACACACACACACGAGAACATCTTACCATGCATGTTATAAACCATATGACTGCATCCTGAAAAACATATATATATATATATATTATAATCACTATCTAATGCACAAGAGCAACAAACAACAAAAAACCTTTGATAAATCAACTATATACTTGCTTGCCTTGTGCACGTGAACATAATTCAACCACAATTACTACTCAAAAGTTCTGAAAATCATGGCACAACTTCCTCTGAGACCTTCATATGACTGAACCCCTGATGCTGTTGTAAATGTTTGCATTGGGGGGTTTGGGACCTGGCTCGGTTCCACTGCAAAACAGCCTTCTGTTACCCCAACTTACTGTAATGGTGATGATGTTGCATGGTAAACACTTGAGGCAAAATCTAATCCCATTACAGGGATACAAAACCCAGTACCCTATTCACTGGCTTTAACAACACTGCTCTACAGGGAATGAGGGGATGCACTGACAAATAGTTACTATAATTATACTCCACCCATTTGTTATAAAGAGAGAGTTAGATTACTCCACCTGTTTTTAAGGGGAAAGATACTTTAAATCTGCTGTTTACTTTGTAGAGTTTGGTCTTGGAATAATGCATCCACATTATGACAATGACAAACACTTTTTCTAAAGAGATTGCCCATTGTATTGCAAATGAAGTTTGTTAAAGTAAATTATATTGAGATACTTGTGACAGAGGTTTTTCGGCTATAGGCAGGACTATAATCATGCATAGTTGAAGAAGACAAATCATGAAGAAAAGGAGCGTTTTTAGATTAATGCCTGCTTTGGAGGCAAAGCTCCCAGTAAATTGGAGCCAAGTCAAAAAAAAAAAAAAGATTGTGATTGAATTTAGATTACATTGAACTACAATCAAACCAAACTACTGCTAGCCAGTGTGCAGGTGTTGGATGGTGAGCTGAGTAGCCTTAGCGCCTACGTTGGTTTCCAGCGGGATGTCGGAAGCTGTGTTGTCCTTTTGCAGGGACTCTTGGATCCTGGAGTGCCAGTGCCATTCTACCGGGTGACTCTTTTTCGGTGTGGCCATCTGACGGCCACATTCTGCTTCATGATGAATCATGCACAAATGTAAGAAGCTGATGGGATAACATTTCACTGGAATTGCACCTTGTACGATTTCATGTGACAAATAAAAAAAAGCTATTGATTGATTGATTTCAGAGCAATGCCTTTTCTACCAAAATATATAGTTTGCATTTATTAGAACCATCTCTCTTATACTCAATGTTTAAATATTTTTGTTAATGTGTCTTCTCTCCTTAGAAATTCATTACAGTTATAATTGATAGGGGGAAAATCAGAAAACTTAGTACGTATATGCTATTATTTACATTTTAATGTTGTCAAAAGCGTTAACATAAATAGCCTATAGGTTACACCTAGTAAGTCTCCTTTACTGTAAGAACCTCAATTCTACACTTAACAAAAGAGCTGCAGTAGGTGGTGATAAAAGAACAAAATATATGCATGCATATAACACAATAATAATGTTTAGAAGCATCTACAATCTAAAAATATAAAAGTTTACTTTTAATTTAGACAAATATGCCCCCATTACATGCAGCCCAGTCTGATGAGTCCCCTTGGACGGAAAGCAATGGCGGTAATTGCCCCACAACCTTTCATTTGGAGCGCTGAAATAATAAACAACTAACAATACGACTGTTGTGGGGTTTGTCTGAAGTACATCTCCAAGTTAGTACTATCCGGCCTGGTGTACTTAACAATCTGTGCTTCATAATGGCCCAAGTCTATGTGGGATCCAGGAAATAGGATTAATGCACTTTTGAGAAGTTTTACTAGGAAGGATTTAATGGTATTTTAAATGCAAATGTAAATAACTTACCGTATCCAGGATGAAAATAAACATGAGTTTTACAATTTGTTCGAGTTAGTTTTTGCACAAATGTCAAAACATATGTTCTACTTTTTTAATGATTTGAGAGACACATTTTTTTTAAGCTAAATACAAATAGTTTCATGGGGGACAGCTTTTGACGGCTTTCCAGAGCAAAAATGACATTCAATGTGGCTTCCACATCTGCCTAAAGCTATTTTGGAGGTTTCTCAGCCATTCGTATAGAAGAGCTAAAACAACTGGCTCGACTCTCGTACCAACATGATATAGGCTATTAGTGTTAGTGAATGGCTTGTTGCAGCCATTTCGCATCAGTTGGGGAGGAGAGGCTAATAGAGGACCCTTGTGGGTAAAATGACTTTGTCTTACTGCGTCTTTGTAAAGACAAGCTCATAAAAAGCGCATATCTCTTAACATGCCAATGAGCTATTAAGCTCACTCACCCGTTTAGTGTAAGTGTATGGATCCCTCATTACATCTCCATGTCCTGTCATGGCTTATTAAATACATAAACTGCTTGTGGAACTTGTGAAGCATTTACATCATGTCTAATCTAATTAATTATTATTCTAGCAGACATCTTTCCCTCTGTGCCATTATGTCATTATTCATATTTCTTAGACAATAGCAGTCTGTATTCGCCTATTCCTTTGGTAAACTGTATCCCGAAGCCTTTGTTGAAATGGCAATACTGTCTTCAATATCCTATGTGATGTAATGAAGAAATGTTGGCAGCTTGCCATTTCTTTTTCACAGTGAAATAAAGCGTGAGATCACCTCAGGTCTCACCAGGTGTAACTCTTTCACTCTCACCCTTTCAGAACCTGAATATGCACACACACAAAGCACAGCAAGAGACCTCCTGGAACTGTTTAATTAGCCCGAGTTTTAATTACCTCGCCTGGTGCCCTTGGGATAGAGCAAAGGGCTTAGTGTTAATGAGAGGGGGATCAATAGAAAAGAAAGACAAGAAATCTGTTCTCCCTCACCTCCGCCTGCCCTCCTTACCCCACACCACCTGTTTCCCTCGGTTTGCTTCATCTTACTTTTGATGGTCAATGGGTCAGACATTGTGCCTGCATGTCCATGAAGGAGGCTGTACATTTTATTTTTTAAGCTTAGCTTAGTTTTTCTACATTTTGTACAGATTAAACCAAGGAGATATACTGTAACCTGTTAAGTAGTGACTTAAAAATCGGATCTGAGCAAAGAAAAATCCGAATTAAGCATTAAGAATTGCGGTGGGAACGTAGCCTTAGAGGTGCTGGTAGGCAGAGTTTTTGTAATCTTTGGACAGAACCAAGCCAGCTGTTTCCCCATTTCCAGTCTTTTAAGCTAAGCTGATCAACAGCTGGATCCAGCTTCATATTTACTGAGCAGACATGAGAAAGATATCAATCTTTTCAACTATCTCTTGGCAAAAACGCAAATAAGCATAATTCCAAAAATGTCAAACAATTGCCTTAAGTTTTTACAGGTAAAATAATGTTAATGAGAATGTCAAAGTTCAAACTGATGCTTTAAGAAAGACACCAGCGCACAGTGAACAGAGCTTCAGGCAAACGTTATTTAATTATTAATTAAAAAAAATAAGTATTATTAATTGATCAGTAAACATTGGGACACTAATGAAGACATGGTTTTGAGGTTAAACATAAAAACCACACAAATATCATACATAACAAGACATTTGTTCTATTGTGTCCTATTTCATTACTTACTCATAATATTATGCTACAAAGCAAATAGACAATACTCCCAATCAGTTATAATAGAGAGCAAATATGCTTTATCTAGAGAATTGAACTTTCAGTGCACTGGAATGATTTTGACAATGTGCCGGGAGGACGGCCTAGAAACTGCCTGACTCTGTGGACATTTCACTACCAAATGAACTACAGACTGGTTTAAGAAGCTGCTGCTGTTGCTAGCACACAGTGGTCGCAGTGGGAGTCTGGGTACTCTCCATGGTGCTGAAAGTGAAAACAAGACAAAGCCTGTGTGTGTGTGTGTGTGTGTGTGTGTGTGTGTGTGTGTGTGTGTGTGTGTGTGTAGTCTAACAGTCTGTAGCATGAATGAGTCATCTATTAGAGTTGCCTACAGGACAACAGAGAAGGGGGGGGGGGGGGGGGTAGAGCTACTCTGGCTATTGACTGAGACTGGCCAACTATCTCTCTGGGAGTGTGTGTTAGTGAGGAAACAGGAGACAATGTGTGTGTGTGTGTGTGTGTGTGTGTGTGTGTGTGTGTGTGTGTATGTGTGTGTGTGTGTGTGTGTGTGTGTGTGTGTGTGTCTGTACACACTGTACCTGAGGCAGGGCTTGGACCACTGTATCCAACAGGGCTCTCATTCCTGTCGCCATCTTCAGCAGCTTCAGCACTGTGTGTGCATGTGTGTGTGTGTGTGTGTGTGTGTGAGAGAGAGAGAGAGAGAGAGAGAGAGAGAGAGAGAGAGAGAGAGAGAGAGAGAGAGAGAGAGAGAGAGAGAGAGATTTTAAATGTGGGAATTTAGTGGGAAATCCCTCAGGTTCAATTACAGGCTAAACATTTAACTGTGGAAAGGTCAGTTCTTGTTTTACACTCCATGTAACACACACACACACACACACACACACACACACACACACACACACACACACACACACACACACACACACACACACACACAGACACCCAGACACACAGACACACAGACACACACAGACCCACACATACCTCGTGCTATCCTCAGTACTCTCATGATCCTGATGATTGTGGGGTTGATGGGCAGGGCAGCACTGATCTCGATCTCCTCGAGGGTGATCCCCATCACTGACAGAAGCACAATGGCGAGGTCCAACTGGTTCCATCTAGCACAAGCACACACACACATACAGTATAAACACACTCATGTGAAGGTGCACCAAGGCATTGCACCACAAAGCAAACACAAACACAAATGCACTGGCATGCTGGCGAGTTTGTAGGCAAACGTGTTAAGAAAAAGATGTAACAGTAACAGTTACAAAATACAGCTGTTCACTTCTTGGCTCTGACTGTAAATCATACACTCAGGGCTGTCTTAAAAGTTCTAGGCCTTAATATTTAACGAGGTTGGTAGTTAATTAATAGTTACCTTTCAACACATTACTCTCCTATGTAACATCTACAGATTTCTACCAGTGATGTAACAGTGCCTTAGTTCCAAAAGCCCTTTATAGATACAGCAAAATGCTGGTCAGGGCTTAAAGACAGATGGGAAATTGCCAAATGAATATGGTCAGGAATCAAAGAAATTGAAGCCACCATAGTCATAGTTACATGTCAATTGAGGGCAAGTATTTTGACCTGTTGTGACTACACCACTTTTGCAAGCTTCCCCAGATGTATACCCTTTATTTCCTCATGTAATCGCTTCAGGAGTTACCGTAGTCCTCATTTAAATTCAGACTTTTTGGAAGATAGTCAATACGGATCTTTTATGAAATCATCAAGGTGGCAAGACAAGGCACACAGAGTGCTAAAACTCTTGGCACTGCCAGTTAATTTATCAGAATGCTTGCATATTCAAAATGCCAATGACAACAGTGTGTCAACCGCCACCCATGACTCATCATAATCATGGGTTAGACTTACCCACCTTTTCACAGTAGCAAAAGAAGGTGCATCATCCTCTATGGTTGCAGCCCTTTACTGTAATGCAGAGGACGGCAGATGCCTTTGTTCATACATACAAAATAATGTTCCTTAATCACTTCATCAACGTCATAGGGACAGTTTAGCTCACCTGGTAACAATGCACCTGTACCCAATTAAATGTGTGTTGGACTTTCATATCTCCTTCACTGTCAGCCTCAGAACTTTTAAGCCTGGCACACACACACATTTACAGTACACACACTACAAACGTACAGTACCTGCAGTTCTGTTGGTGGCACATGTGGCGGTGTGTTTGTGTGTAACCTGCTACTCCAGTGACCCAGTTCTAAAGCTGGCCTGAGAGTCACCCCAGCCTCTAAATGATACTATAAACAGTGACTGCTCACAGCTGTTGCTACATAAAAAGAGACAAAGTGCCAGCTGATAACTGTGATAAATTATTTCTATATCCGCTCATCTCTTTCCTATTTCATTACTCATTTGTCCTCCTCCTGTTTTTTCTTTGATCAGTCCAGCTTCCCCTCCTATATATTATCTGTCTCTTCCCCATCTCTCTCCTGCTTTCTCCTCTTCCGCTTAACAAACTAAAATAGGCCAACAACATTAAACTACCATCAGTGTAATATAAGCTCCCAAATCTGCTTCTGCCTTTAATTTGTCACCACATATCCCTGAAAAGAATAAGACATCAGTCTCATCTCCGTGCACATTTAGGTGAGTGACAAATCAATTAGTCTGGTCTCTGAGTGAATGAATGTGGAAGTGAACGGACCAACCGGCGCTGAGGTGTGTTTGCCATGGAGGTCAAACTAAGGTGAGTACAGTAAGTTGGAGAAATGGAAATAAATAAATAAATAAGTCATTTGGGTTTGTTAAGAAGAATGATGCTGTAATTCTGTAGTTCACCCATATGAATGATAGGTAATACATATATTATGGAATAAGGGAATGAAAGAATGATTTGATGGTGGACACCTTAATGGGGTGGTTCAGAATTTTGGACATAGGACCTCATTTCCAAGTTAGCCAGTGTGTTATTTATCAGACCGTTTTCAACACTTTTCATCTAGTCCTTCCAGTTGCACAGTTCGCTGGTGCTAAGCTAGCACAAGTCAACAGTATCTGCTAGCCTGCCATTAAAAACAGTCTTACCCACTCCACAGTACACCCAAGGCAAATAAATTATAACGACAGACTATCGATGTACATTTCTGTGTTGATAGAATAATGTTAGGAATACAACTACTCTTGCATCTCAATGATCGCATTCCATTTTAAGGGACTAGTTTCTCAGCAGCGGCGGAATTTTACTTTGCTCCGGTTAGTAGTACTGTGCCAAAAAGTAAACAGAGAAGCGCACTACAGTCAGGACACCTAGTAGTAGCCTAGTACATTGATATTGAAGCATTGGATTGGAAACTAAGGACTAGGCAACATGGTGATTCAGTGTGCATTTAGATTTTGTAAAAATAAACCAAACAGATGGGCACCACAACGTTTCCACAAATTTCGATTAGGAGATCCAGAAAGGAACCAACTGTGGCTTCTTGCTGCTAGCTTGGACATCAAGACACCGGCAGAGACTCTACTCAAGGAGCGAATGTGTAGTGATCATTTTAGACCAGACAACTTTGAAAAACCCCGCAATCTAAAGGACCACAAGTCACTGACATTCATCTTTCCAGATGCACCAACAGCTACTAATGAACAGGTAATAACTTTTGGTAGGCTACTCTAGCTAATAAAGCTAGCCCCTTTCTGTGTTAGCCTAGCTGCTACTGATAGATTGAGACGCTAGTGGAGTTGATGTTACAGTTCAATGCATTGTGGAGAGTGACAACGTTAGCTAACGGTATAGCTACACTCTTGGTAGATACCTGGTACCACAGTTGACAGAAAAGTAATGTAAGCTCGGACAGTTTACATGCAAATTGCAGTGGCAGGTAAATAAACTTGCGTGACTGTCATGGAAACCGGCTTCCTCGGTAGCCTAGGTAATATCACTCCGCCGCTGCTGTAGCCTATGCTACAAACTACAGGGAACAAAGTATAACTATTGCAATGCGATGCAAGGGTAGTTTTATTTCTAACATTATTCTATCAACACAGACATTTACATCGATAGTCTGTCGTTATAATTTATTTGCCTCGGGTGTACTGTGGAGTGGGTAAGACTGTTTTTAGTGGCAGGCTAGCAGATACTGTTGACTTGTGCTAGCCTAGCACCAGCGAACTCTGCAACTGGAAGGACTGGATGAAAAGCGTTGAAAACGGTCTCCACTGATAAATAACACACTGGCTAACTTGGAAATGAGGTCCTATGTCCAAAATTCTGAACCACCCCTTTAATACTAAAAATAAAAATATAAACTCTTGCTTCTTACTGTGACAATGATGACATTTCAGTAGGTTATCATTAACAGAACTGATGATGTGTGATAATTGTCATGAAATGTCACATATTTGGGCCACAATATGGTTCACTCAACTTAAAGGTGCTCTAAGCGATGTTGGGTGACGTTACTTCTTGTTGATGTTTGAATTATTGTTAAACAAAACGAGGCTAGCTCACCCCTCCCTCCTCCTCATCCAGTCCCCTCCCCCTCCCTTCCGTGCTTCCGCGCACTAACCCCACAAACCCCACCCCAAAATCCTTCTTGTCTGTTATTGGCTGGAACTCTGGAACTCTGTTATGTTTAGTGGTGCAGGGCCCCGTTTCAGGAAGGAGGTTTAACAAACTCTGAGTCTAACCCTGAACTCTGAGTTGATTTTCCCTGAGATGGGAAACTCTGAGTTTTCGGTTCCAGAACAGCCGATATGAGTTGGTTCAATCAACTCGGAGTAGGTTCACGCACGTGCACCACCACTATAAAAAGGCAGCATGAATGAAAACGATTCACCATGGTAACAACCACAAACAAACGGGTCGGCGGAAATACTTATGCGCACATACAGTGAGTTAAAAAAACAACACAGCGGCTGCTGCAAAAGAGAGATAATTTGCGTGGGAGAAATTTGCTGCTAGAGTAAATGCCTAAGTTCCAATATAGGTAGGTAGGTTATGTAGCCTAGGCTGCATAACAGACTGGGAAGAAAAACGATATCGCTCAAATAGGAAGTTATCTGAAAATGAAAATGTCGGGGCTTCAATATCATCTCCCGACATATAATACCCTGCGAAGTAAAGCAGAAGTAATACAGCTTCTTCATCAACGGGATCGTCGACAAAAGGAAATGCCATGTTTTTAGAAAAAAAAAGTTTTATAGTCTGCCTAACATGGTTAATAAACCAACTAGGGCTGTCAAACGATTACATTTTCTTAATCGCGATAAATCGTTGAATTTCTATAGTTAATCGCGATTAATCAAATGTTTTATCACTAGATTAAAATTCTATTATTTTGTATTTCAGAACTGTTTTTAAGTACATATTAACAATGGAAAGCAATTCTTACCAGTGTATCTTTATTGGGAATCAAATGAATGCAATGAAAATGACTTTATGAACTTGATTTTAAGATTTGTATTTGTTTATTATATATTTAATCTAGTCACACATTTGAATCTAGAGTCAATATTAGGGTTGGGTATTTTTTGGTTTGGATAAAAGCGGTACTTTTAAAATGGTACCGGTGCCTTAACGGTGCCAGAACCAAAAAAGGAGGGTACTAAACGATTGGCGACATTAAAGAATGGCTTGTTTATTGCTAAGGCCATATTGTCAAAATGAAATGTTTAAGAATAATGTAATCAGTATAACAATAACCTTTTTCACTAGTAAATAGCTGTTGAATGACAAAAACAACCACCAGATGGGAAAAGGCATGCGATTAATACGATTAAAAAAAATTAACGCATTATGCTCGGCCCTTAATCACATCGCGATTAACGCGTTAATGCTGACAGCCCTAAAACCAACACAATTTTTTTTATTCATGCCGATAACAAACTGCGCTAAAATGCTCCTGATACAGACTGAATGAATGAATGAGGAAATGAATGCGCGCTGTGTCAGAGGGAGGAGACTGAGAGAAACTTGAGGTTTCTTGAAGAAAACCTGCTCCCGACCAGGTTAGGTTCACAGACTCAGTTACCATAGCAACTGACTCTGAGGTGAAGTTACCTCTCTTTCTGAAACAGAAAACCCAGATTTACCCTTATCTCAGGGTTAACAAACTCAGAGTTTTCACTAAACCTGCTTTCTGAAACGGGCCCCAGGTTGGCTAGTTTGTTTTTGTTGGCGTTTGTGGAGCCTGTGCTGTCTACAGAGACCGCGTTTTTTTACAGTGTGTTGAGGGGACAGGCAGTGAGGAGATGTTTGCTGTATGGGACAAAAAAATGTTGTAGCCTAAAAAACGCGTGACATCGCTTAGAGCACCTTTAATAACAGAACGCCTCAGAGGCAGCTCACATATTTCCACATATTTCATAATCCTCTATATATCATCAAAGCTGTTATTCCATTTTCAATTTATAATGATCAAAGCAAAAGGAAGATTTGTACAGCCATTACACTTTGAACTAAATAACTGTTTATTGTGGTACTATTTATATTATATGTTAATACATAAGATTATGGCATGTGCCTAGAGCTCTGATAGTCACTGTAATTTTCAATTTTCACATCAAATATGTGATAAGTGACTGAGCTGAATAGACGAAAGCATTGGAGATATTGTAATTTTTGGTGACATTGAATCTCCAACTGTAATGAAATATAAATTTCATTCACATCTTATCCAGAGGGCGTTTGTGTTTTAAGGCTAAACACTAAAAAAGCCATAAGAAAAGCTGATGTACAATCATCACAGCGCTCTCTTCAGGTAGCATACAGTCTACCTATGGACAGCAGGTTAACAAATCCCACAGTGGATGGATGAGTTTTGCAATGACATCAAACGGTCTTGTATTAGAATTATACCTGTGTGCATAGTGCTACAAATAAGCATGCATTTACATGCAAGCAGAAAGGGAAGCACTCTCATACACAATCACGCTGCCAACACACAAGCTGTAAACACACACTGTACCTCTCTTTGAAGAAGCGGCGGAAGCCGAAGGCGATGAGTTTGAGCACTGATTCCAGCACAAACATGGAGGTGAAGAAATAGTTGCAGTACTTCAGGGCGAGATCCAGAGACTGGAAAGAGAGAGTAAAAAAGGTGCATGTATGTATGTGTGTAGGTGTGTGTGTGTGTGTGTGTGTGTGTGTGTGTGTGTGTGTGTGTGTGTGTGTGTTTGTGTGTGTGTGTGTGTAATGGGGTAGGGTGGATTTTCAGTAGCAGGGGGAAACTGTAAAACTGGAATACTTCCAGTTGTTTGTAGACTAAAATCAAGCATGCCATAGGCAAAAACAGGGCATATTCCATTGATAAAACCACAAACACTAACACATTACATATCCTAACAAACACACAATTTTAAGCTAAAGTGTATTTGCTAAAGTGTATTTGCAGAGTATTATCAAATATTCCAAAGGCAAGCATGTTTTAATCGTTTTAACATTAACATTAGCATGAACGTTAACAGTCCAGCTTCCTTTAACTGCAGACTATTTTGTTTGGCTGTTTTCTCCTTTCATAAATAGAGGTGTAGCTTCTAACAAGTGGGAGGCTGCCAAATGTCAACACAAACATCCAACAAAACCTGTGATATTTATCTGATGCTTGGTCAATTTGAGAAAGCTTGCTCCATTTTAAAGGTCAAATGGGCATCTTATCTCAAGGATAATCACTTTTCCTCGCCCTCACAAAAAAAGACGCTATCAGGCTTTTGAACCTCCATTCATTACACATGAATGGACAGATACATGTATTGTACAGCTAACACCACTCTGACAGCAGCATGCATCAAATCAGCAGTGCAATCACAGCTCCTTTGTATGGACTGCAGCTACTCCAACACACGCTACAGCGCCTGGGTACAGTTTCATGGTGGTTGACCAGTCTGGTATCCCTGTGTCTTTACTGTTTGGGGAAGGGAAGGCTTTATACAAGAGCTGTAGTCGGGTGCAGGAAAACAGCCACAAAGATTTGACATTAATACTCATAAAAAAACCAGCATAAGTTCTTCCTACTGAAATGGAGCTTGTCTGTTTTTGTCAACATTTTGTGGAACAGGCGTTTTAGGCAATGTCAGCGCTAAGTTGCAGAAATTTCTAATTACTTACGTAAATGCAATAATGCAAGGAGCTTCCCCTTATTTATCACCTAACTTGCATCCACAGACACAAATATACAACCTGTGCCTGCTGCACTCCTTTAGCATGACACACCAATTTGTTCCTATGCAACCACCACATACACATCTTTGCTTACACGAGGTTGATTGAAGTGCTCTAAGGACATGGTGATGACATTGATGCAGATGATGAAGGTGATGATGAGGTCCAGGTAGTGGTTTGTGCACAGTGTGTGGATCATCAGGCGTATGTTGCCATAGCTGGCAAAGTAGGGCAGCTTCTGGGCTTCTGTTGGTAGAAAAATATATCAAAGAAGCTTTTTAACATCTGGGGTTGGGGGTTATTTAAAAAAAAGTGTTTTTAGTTTAGCGTTTTCTCTGCAGTGATAACAAAATATGGTTACACTTTACTTGAGGGTATCTACATACGAGTGACATGAACGTGACATTATAAACAAGTCATAAACATTTATGACATAACGCTTCTTTCATTAAGTGTCATTCAGTTTTTGTCATGACAAGTTAGGGTTAGGGTTAGGGGTTAGGGTTAGAGTTCATGTGTCATGACAGTGTCATGTCACTCTTATGTAGATACCTTCAAATAAGGTGTTACCCAAAATACTTAAATACAGTGATTATTCAAAACTTCTGTCTGTTACAACATTTTATATTTAAGCTAAATCCAAACAAACTGCTCCTGTTCCTACTTGAAATGTATGACTGATAATCTCCTGTGTAGCAGCGGGTTTTTCCACATTGAGCACTTGGAAGTGCAACATTTAAAAGCTTTGATCAAGCTGGAATCACTATCAACAGAAGAAAAACCTCCCAAATAGGAGAGGACATAAGCAATTATGACACTTGCCGTGTGTGTGTTTATTATTATCTGCCTGTCTCTATTTCCATCTCTCTTTCTTTCGACCGCACAGATTTTCATCAGTGTTGATCACAGCTCTACATGCTAGAAATAATTGATTCTTGTAATGTGTCATATTAACAACATGGGTAAAGTGAGCTATTCAAGCCTGTGTTATAGGCAGTGCATTGGTTGCATCATTATATCTGGTTGTTTTATAAGTGTTTGTAATCGTTTTCCATCTGATCATATCCGTTATTTCTTTATAAATCCATTACTGCATCTTCTTTCTTACTGTACCCCTGTATCACTCTATTCCTGCCTTCTCCTCCAACAGTTCATGTGCCTCTGCTTTTTTTCTCTTCCAGTTTTTGGCCTCTTCCATACTCTCTCTATGCTTCCTTTGCTATCCCTCTCCTGTCATTCCCCTCTCTTACTTCTCCTCTTCTTTTCCATGCGCCGCTGACGCTTCTCCTCACGCCTTTTGGCCTCCTCCACTTCCTGATGCTGGCGACACTTGTGGAAGTTCTCCACCACAACCCCAACAAACATGTTGAGGACGAAGAAGCTGACGATGAGGAGGAAGGAGATGAAATACAGCAGCATCCACGGGTTGTTGTTGGTCACCGGCTGGGGTTGAAGTGTGGTGTGTTTGGCCATGATGTGGTTTGATTTTAAGTGATGTGACAGAAGGAGGTAAGAAACAAAACAGAGATGAAGGGGGAGGAGTATTTTTCCCCCCCGATTTACAGTTTACAGTTTTTTTCTTATGAAATAGTGTGCAGCTCATATGCGGGTACCTGTTGGTCCACAGCCACAGCATCCAGGCCATGATACATAATGTTGACCCAGCCGTCCTTAGAGGCGAGCACAAACAGAGACATCAGAGCCTGGAAAACAGCCAGAGAGAACAGAAAGGAAAACTGTTATCCTTAATGCAAAAAAATATACTTAAAAAAAAAAAAGTCCAGTTACATATTCCCAAAACAAATATATGCACACCAGCCCACCAATTACCTGTCCCAGGTTGTCAAAGTTGTACTTATGGTGGACCCACTTGTAGCTGGCTTGCAGGCAATCAGACTTGTTGGTGATGTTTTTCACGTCAGGGCCGAAGCAGTAGAAGAACTTGCCTTTAAACAGCTGTCAGTAGAAGAACAATGAGACCAAGCTTTTGATGCTGTCTGACTACTTATATAAAAGAGAGAAATAAGCCTTCGTAGGCTCCTCTGATGAGATGAAAGGGTGCTCTTGGGTAAAATAATGAGCCGGTCAAAGATCCCACCAGCTGAAAATGTTGTGCAGTGATGAAAGAAGTAGGAGGACAATGAGATTTACTTTAGACGGAAATGCATGTGTGCTTCAAAGCTATTAAGAGGGAAATGGAGGAAGAGAATTACATTTTTAAAGAAGTATAGTAATGGGCAGGAAACCATAGCACACACAAATAGACTATTATTAATAACAATATTCATACATATAATAAACTGGATTAAACAATGCATGCATGGAGTATGTATTATTAAAACAGCAGTTCCCTTTGTCCTACCTGTACCCCAAGAATGCCAAAGATGATAAAGAATGCACAACAGATGAGAACAATGTTGCCAATGGGTTTGAGGGAGGTGATGAGTGTCTCCACTACCAGCTTCAGACCTGGAGCTCTGCTAATCACCCTGAAGAAGGGGGAGGGATAAGAGGAAAATAAGAAAAACAAATGTCTGTTATTTTATTCAATTTTAAAATCTTTAAAATTGCACTGATTAGCTCAAAGACTCATAGGAGAAAACATATGTATTAAAGAGGACATAATTGGTTAATTAAGATTCAATATTTTGTTGTTAAGATGGTTAAATAACTTCACAACTGTTTTTTTTAGCAACTTCTTGAACTTATGATGATAAAACTGTACTGACAAGGCGCAGAGCTGCCATACATAACATGATAATCAGCAGATGCAAGTTACTTACTAATTACTGCTTTGTACATACCTGAGGGGACGCAAAGTTCTGAGCAGCCTGAGGACTCGAAGCACACCAAGGATCTTGGCCCCACCCGCCATGGACACGACGATGTCAATCAAAGACACAAAAACCAAGAAGCCATCCAGAATGTTCCAGCTGCTCCGCAGATAAGCCTGCTCACCCACATACAAACCCATGGAAACCACCTGAAGAGAGAACATTTGGTGAAGCAGTATATTAGAACATCTAATGTCTGTTGCTGGACCAGCTCTGTACAATAAACTGTCAAATATGGAAAATTCAATGCACCTGTAGCACAACAAAAAAAACAAGGTGAAACTAAAAAAGCAGGAGGAAGAGATACAGACATGAAAAGTCATCAGCAGGTGTAGAACAGCCTGTTGACACTTAAGATATTTTACACACACACACACACACACACACACACACACACACACACACACACACACACACACACACACACACACACACACACACACACACACTTTTAAACACAATTAGAAAATAATAACACACAGTAAATGGTACCTATGGTAAAAAATGAAACATGCACTTGCAAGTGACACACTAACACACCATGCATCACTGTTATAAGAGCGTACAGGTAACAGTGTGTTTACTGTGATATCTAGTGGTACTTTGATATACTGAATACGTTCCAATGCCTTTAACTTTGATTGTTAAGTTCATTATGAAACTATCTGACATACAGTATGATGGTATTTTACTACTCTGTGACTTCTAGAGTGAGGGATGGCTGGTGTACAGGCATTGTAATATATATGGATTTGGTGTTTTGCTAAGCGGCAATGGGAGCATTAAAAATCTGCAACTGACATTTAAATCTGTTTGCCAAGTGTCTGGTAAAGCTTCAGAGGGAGGGTGGGAGTTAGCGTGCAAATATATCAAGATTGTTCAATGATCAGTGCCTGGCAAAGATCTGAGGTCTGAATGCCAAAATGAAAACTGAATGTACAAAACTGAATGTCCAAAACTGACAGGCATGTATTGAGTTCACAATTTTGAATATATATATATATATATATATATATATATATATATATATATATATATATTGTATGTTAAAGGTCGCATATGATGCTTATTTTGAGGGTTTCTACCAGGACATGTTTACATGCTTTCATGTTAAAAAAAACACAATATTTTTCTCATACTGTCTGTCTGAATACACCTGTATTAACTCTTTGTCGGAAACGCTCAGTTTTAGTGCCTCTTTAAGCCACCCTCCCAAAAAAAGTCCAATCTGCTGTAATTGGTCAGCATTTCCGGGTCTTTCGCATCTTCTGCATCTTCACTCTCGGAGTCTCTGAACCATCATTTAAGCCAAGTAATGATTGTAAGGGCACTGTAGCAGCACTTTCTAAATATATATAATATAGTTTTGACATCACAACCGTACGAGAGTCCTGACGGCTCGTTTAAAGGCACAGTTTCTGAATACGGGCTGTGTGCATTCATCCGATACTTTCACAGTATTTAAATAGCACCTCAATCTGCATTTTAATAAAAAAAGACATGGAAATCTCATTTTTTACAATATGAGACCTTTAAGAGATAGTACAGGAAATAGCATTGCTTAGTCATACTGTACAACTACAATCATAAGAACTACTTTTTTGTGAGAGTGCTACATTGTGTCTGAAGCTGCCTCATAAAATGACACTCTAAAAAGTTCTACAACATGCTGACCAATTCCTCAACGCTGCTGTGTTTTCTATGTGGCTGCATCTTTTACACAGGACTACACTCAGTGTTGGAGTCCTACCGAGAGATTAATGCTACACTAACACACATTATGGATATATGCAAGGCTCAGACAGACAGAGGCACAGAGGGAGGCATGTATGGCTCGGCCAGGGGGCTGACAATCCTATGGCTCCTTGACGGGCTGTCATCGGTTAATAATTGATTTTGGGAGTGCATAATTGATGACCCACTTGTGCCAAAGTATTTTGCAGAGAACACAGAGACAGTGGCAAAGGGAGGGAGGGAGAGAAAATAAAAGAAAGGAGGAAGTGGAAACACAAACTTAAAAAAAGAAGCAGACAACATCGAGGAGGACAGGAGGAAGGCGAGTGTGGGGGAGTGCTGGAGTTGGGCCGCATCCATAAGTAGATGACTAGCCGCCAATTAATGACATTGCTTAATTGCTCTATTCTCCAAAGGAACATGGGAATTGCCAAGAAAGAAGGTCAGGGAAGGGGTTGGGCTGTGGGAGAACTGAAGCAAAGTCAATTCAGTGAGTGAGAGATGGGGAGACAGACTAAAAAGATGCCTCTGTGTAGTGCCTGCAAACACAATACACTCAGGAGGAATCATTGGTAGTAATAGAGAGACAGGTTGTAAAATGTTACCTTAAGTGTCATCTCGCTCACAAAGATGGCAGTAAAGATGTAGTTGGAGATGGTGAGAAAGACTCTTTCCTGGATAGACAAACATGAGGAGGGAGAGAAAGGTTGACAATTAGTTATAGTAACATTTTATTTACTGCACTCTTTTAGAAAAAAAAAATTCAAATAATCTTCAGAAAAAATAAAAAGCTACTACAAAAAAGCTGCAGACAGGAGATTCTTGTGAAGCAGTAGCTTCTAGGCACACATGCACAGACACAGAGATTGTCACAGATTTACCAAGCTGCCCTGTAGTATCTTGGGCCTCTCCAGAGCTACTGTAATGCAGTTGGAGAAGATGAAGGCCAACACCACATAGTCAAACAGCTTATGGGCTATGATGGACTGGCATATCTGTCTGAACCTGGAATAACAGGAGAGGAGAGGAGAGGAGAGGAGAAGAGAGGAGAGGAGAGGAGAGGAGAGGAGAGGAGAGGAGAAGAGAGGAGAGGAGAGGAGAAGAGAGGAGAGGAGAAGGGAAAAGATAAGTTTAAATAGGCAATGCAATTGCTATAAAAAAAAAAAAAGGCTGACAGAATGGGGGGGGGGGGGGGGGGGGAGGGAAGACAATACATAGAGGTCAGGCCACACTCTGCCCAAACAGAATTAATAAACCTCTTCCAACCAATCAGAATGGGAGCCAAGTCCACTGAGAGTGCATGGGAGCTCCCTTACATCTTGGTGAGTAAATAGCCTCATTCAGCCCCTGTTTACATCACTTCTAATTCAAAACAAATTACATTAACAACACTCTCAGAAGCACCAGACCCTGGAGTACAGTGCTCCGCTGGGAAAACAGAATAGAGAGAAACAGACAGAAAGAAAGCGAAAGATAGAAAGAGATGGGACATACTGTATAAACACTGAATATGCATTTCAAACCTTAGCATGCGACACAGTGTACTGCCAAAAAGCAATTAAATGTCTGTGCTGCAGTGGTTATTGAAATGGATAAAAAGAAACAGAATGAATTGAATAGGAGAGGGATTGTATTTTGGAACAAGCATGGAGAAATTTAAATGCCTTTTATTAAAACTCTGTGACTTTTCAAACTGCAGATTGTAACACAACATCACTACAAGTTATTGCAGAATTTAATAAATTGCCTCTGGTATTTAATTGACCTCCTAAGGCGTGCTTCTTGCTCACTAACAGGATAGTAGAAAATATCCCTTTGTTATTTGCAAGGTGGCGATCAATAGTGTAGTCCTTCTCTGTGGAAGCTTGGCAACCTGTCCTTCCTATTGATGAGGTTGGGAACGGAGTCTGCCGACCCATCCTTGATATTGTTTTGATGAGACGCGCCCTCTGGCCAGCCAATAATGTTTGTATGAGATACTGTTAAGATTTTGATTAAAAACCAGCCTGCATTTTGAGTCAACACATTTTTAATGCAGACAATCACTAAATGGACTGTATACAACATATTTATCTGACTCACTTGTTCCGTGGGGAGAATAGGAAGACGGACCAGTCTTCTCTGCTCTCACACCAGTCTGGTTTGTACGCTTCTAACATCTTCTGGATGCGGAAGCACAAGCTCTGCAACACACATATCAACACACATCATGGCAGGTACACAAAAAGACACACAATTGAAAAAAGAAACCACTTTTTTTAGAATCCCTATTTAAATTATTTACAGAAGTGTAACACTTCTATAGCAACAGCTGGGAGCATCTTCCAACATTACCATCTGTACAGCTCTCCCCCCTGCTGTCTAAATAGTCCTTTCCAATTAACCTTGTTTCTCTCATAGACAGACTTGTTTACAATGAAAACAATGGGACTCCCATGAGGCCCAGGTGATAGGGAAAGCAGGCTTTATACAAAGTACTTGAAAATCCTATACAAGAGAGTGGGAGATTATTGTACTGTTTAAAATCTTGTACTAACACAAAAGCTAATGATTCGGTTATTAAGAATCACAAGTCTAGATTGTGGTTCTTGGTTCTTTTTCGAAGCTGTTACAGTACATACCGTCTTACGGGTGCTTATCTGAATTTGTGGAATTTGTGTATTACAGGAAAGTCATATATAGTCATATAGTCATATGCTTGTATAAGCTAACTTCACTTACTCACCAGGCTTTACTTAATGCTATTACCGTTTAACCCCCCCCCCATACAAACTTAACGGAAACTCACATATTCAATGTCATCGTCCAGGTCCTCCCGGTCCTTGCTGCGTGTGTTAACCTGGGGGAAGACGTCGGCCATCAGTTGGCTCTGGGGGTTCGCCCCTCCCGAGTGCTCAGTGTGGTGTCTAGGAGGGAGCTGGAGATGCTGAGACAGAGGAGTTTTCCCATTACAGTCTTGGTGTACCCCTCCTAAGCCACCTAGACTGTCGAGCCCACCGCCACCACCTCCACCACTGATTACCATCCCCCCAGAGAAGCTCTTCTTCCTGTGATGAGCATGGAGTGTAATAGAGGGCAGCGGGTGGTGTGGTGGCAGTGGAGGGTGCGGGGGTCCTGGGACCTGCAGTAGGTGGGGCAGCTCTAATGATAGAGCTCTGCGGTCCCTCCTGGGTACAAAGTGGCCCGGGAGCATAGGGTGGGGAAGGTGAAGAGAGCGTGGAGCAACAGCAGGAGGAGAGAGGAGAGACTCATCCTCATCCGGGTGGACATGATGGAGATGGCGGTGCGGGGATGAAGAGGCACGGGGACCCCGGATACGAAGGCTTCCTCCGACTACTCCGCCAAGACCCCCCAGGCCGTAGCCATAGAAGGGCCTTGCAGAGGTGGGGGTGAAGGCTGGACTAGCGGAGGGAGAAGAGGAGGAGCAGGGGCGGCATCCCCCCAGGCTATTCCAGCTGGAACGACGTGCCCACAAGGCCTGAGGCTGGGTAGACAGAGGGCGGCCCCAGTTGTGGTAACTTCGACCTGGAAACTAAGAAAAAGAGCGAGAGGTTTCTTCCATGTCCTGTAATTCTAAGCCACACTCTGTCTGGATTGGATCTGGAAACAGAACCGATCCAATGACCAGACACATCACATAAAAACAGAATAAAGGAGAATTTACTCATTACATGAAACTTGGAAATACCTCTGTGACAATGCGTTGGTGAGAGCAGTCCATACTTTAACCTTAACCCTTGTGTTGACTTCGGGTCACATTGGCCCGTTTTAAATTTTTATTTTATATCAGAAAATATTGGACGTAGAAATAAGCGCTGAAAATGTGTAGAAGAAAAATGTAAAAATTTAAAACGTTGGAAAAAGCAAAAACAAATTGTGAAAACAGGCGTCACAAATAAATATAAATAAATAAAAAAAAGTGTTTTTTCAAGGTTGAAACGAAGACAATACAAGGGTTACGTCAACTAAGTGCCATAGCATTATTCAGCTAATCAAATAGGTGAGATTCACATTGTAACTGTTAAAAGAACTATGAAAACTCACTCTATGCAGTCCTTTCCACTTACCATAGCCCTCTGCTCCAAGTTGGCCCTGCCAAGAGAAATAACACTGTTCCTCCTGGAACCAAGAGCAAAGGTCAACCTTTCTCCTGGAAACAGTCCATGGGGCAGTGGGGACAAGTCCAGGTGCCCATTAGGGGTTAATGTACAGATCTTTGGGTCTGTAGGAAAGAGGGAGTGGAGAGAAATTGATAGAGGAAAGAAACAAGTGGTGATAAAAGGAGGGAGGAACAGAGATAAGATCGAAAAGCAGAAGAAAGAAAGAAAGACAGCATTTAACAAGCCCTTCTGTTGCATCTTCTCTGTTGCTGCCATGCAAACAAAACTTGGCACTCTCCATCACTTTACAACATAAATGTCCTAAAACAATGTTATGGCCAGTTCAGAGAGGCAGAGGAAGGTTTAATTTACACTTAATCACCTTAGAGGAGCCAGAGAGCAGCTCGTAATGATGAAAGAGAGGAATATCTGCCAGTGGTTTGTCCGTTCCCTAACATATCTTTTGATGGAATATTTCTCCAGGAACTATTACCATTCCAAATGTTTTTGTTTTTTTTAGCTAAGCTGACATTTAAAAAGGCACATTTGGGTGAGAAGAACTGTAATCAGACATCATCAGCAGCCTCCATAATGTGCTGCTAAATGTTATTCTATACTGCCTGACTCTTGGTGAGTTTACTTTTGTATGCCTACAGGGACAGGAGGGGAGAGGAGTGGATGGAGACGTGGCAACAGTTGTAATTCCCAGGGCACAATGAAACAGCTGGTAGCTTTCTGGAGTGCTGAATGGTGGTGATGGTGCAGTGGATATGACATGTCTTTGGTGTGGGAGATCTTTGGTGTGGAAAATCTGGGTTCAATTCCCACTGCAACCAATGTGTCCCTGAGCAAGACACTTAACCCATAGTTGCCCCAGAGATGTGTAGCTTCTGAGATATATAGTAACTGTAAGTTGCTTTGGATAAAAGCGTCAGCTAAATGACATGACATGTAATGAATAACTAGAGGATTGGTACACTACGACCTTAGTACATGTATTTCATGGTACCCTTCTAACCGGTCAAACTGAAATAGGCAATGGTGTGAGATAATAATTCTTAGAACCGTTTTTCATATTTGCAATTCTGTTATAATTCAGACAAAAAAGCCAGAATGTTTGGAAAAAATAAAAGAAGCGAAGTTAAATTTTATTTAATGTCAAATGATCTCTAGTAACATCATTTTACAGAGGTGCGGTTAGTTTAAAGTTGACATTTTAGTTTGAGAGGAGAACATTGTAATTGATTGCAATAGGTCATACAATTTCAGAGGTGAGAAGAAAATCAATCTTTGTAAAACAATAAATCTCCTAAAGCTCCTAGCGACATTTAATACCTGAGAGATGCAGAGAGTCTTTCTGCTTATCATTCTCCTCAAAATTACAGGATGACCTGTCATCGTCCGAGTAAGAGCGGTTTGCATCACCCTGTATCAAGGATAGAGAGAAAATGAATGGGTGAGGAAAAAAAGAGAAACACAAGGGCAGGGGGAAGTGTGTGTGTGTGTGGGGGGGTTATCAAGTAAGAGAAATGAGAAATAAAATAGACATGAGAAAAGGAGAGTAAGAAGCACAGTGGGAGAAAGTGTAGAAAAAAGTGATCAATCACAAGCTAATAAATAGAAACCCCCAATATTTTTCCTCTCCTTATTGCCCAACTATCTAATGGCGTTTTTCCATTTATATGGTACCTGCTCGACTCTACTCCACTCGGCTCGACTGCGGTGCCCCGTCCTCCATTTTCCATTGCAGATTTAGTACCGCCTCATGCCTGAGGCGAGAGTGGCTAGTCGTCATAGCGACGCCGCAGGAAACTGCCGTGACCTAATACGACATACACACAGAACGTCGAAGGTGTGTTGTTTTTGACTCTCGGCATGTGGCTGTCCCCCAGTCGGAGCTGGTTAATATGGCTCGGAAAAGGGAAGTTTGGGGTCCCCTGCTGGAGCTGCTACTCCCGCAACCCAATACCGGATAAGCGGACGAGGATGGATGGATGGATGGAGGGAGGGCATGTGGCCACAGCCAGAAGACTAATTTTGTTTCAAAAGAAGCTGGAGGCAGC
Source organism: Zingel zingel (assembly GCA_023566125.1). Taxonomy (NCBI): domain Eukaryota; kingdom Metazoa; phylum Chordata; class Actinopteri; order Perciformes; family Percidae; genus Zingel; species Zingel zingel. The sequence goes on along the minus strand of CM042325.1, from coordinate 8,395,328 downwards.
AAAAAAAACGCAGCTGGCTAAACTATTTAAAAATGGCGGTTTTGTTCAGGACACCCCTGTCTGTCGCTATGGTCGCTAGCAATGATGACGAAGGGATTAGTGACGATTCTCTCTGACCAATCAGTAGTCTAAAGGTTTTCACGTCACCTTTTGGTATCACCTCAGCTCGTTTGGAACCTGGAAGTAGGTGGTACTAAAAAAAGGACCTGTTAGCAGGTACCAGGTACTTTTTTTCATAATGGAAAACCAAAAAAGGCGAGTAGAGTCAAGGTGAGTCGAGCAGGTACCATGTAATGGAAAAACGCCATAAGGGGCAATCTTAGTCCTCATTTATTGCTGTTGTTGAACAAATCCTTATACATACTGTTCATACAGCCAGTGTTTGACACCAAAGATATGTTTTTTTTCTCCTTAAATGTGTTGTAGGTAGGATTGTGAAGATCCAGGACTTAGCCAAAAAATTGGAACATCAACAACTTCTCAGTCCCTCACCCTTTTCTGCTGAAGCCCAACACGGTCTCCTAAGCCCCTCCCCTGATTGACACGCAGTTAGACAGTCAGGTGATGTAATATACTTACATACGTATCATGTACTCACGTACGTAACTGAAACTGTAACTGAGACCGTATCACAACGCCACGTTTAAAACTGCGAGCGTTGTGTTTAGGTATCACATTCTCAGCTTGTAGCAAAACAAACAAATTATTGGCTAGCTTTCCCCATATCACATTTGGTATTGTTAATTTGTATTTTGCCAAGTGCATACTGTCCAATATTCTAAACCAAGATGTCTTACCTCAGCCTGGAAACCCTCAACCAAGATGGCCACCAGTAAATTGAAAAGCACATAGTTTCCAAATGTCATAAGAGCTACGAAGTAGAGAGCAGCAAAGGGCGAGGTGGATGCCATCCCATTGTACAGCACCATGTTCCAGTCCTCCTGAGTCAGAATCTACACAAAATATGCATACACAGTGGAGAAGAACACACATGCATACAGATAGAAATATTAAGCACATGTTCAACAGCACACTTAATTAAATTGGGAAACCAAAGTTTTCAAAGTGTGTGGATGTGTGTGTGTGTGTGTGTTAAAACTCTTCGTACCTGAAAGACCGTGACAATGGCCCAGAGCAGGGAGTCAAAGTTCTTTCTGTCAGGCACTGTGTCTCCAGCCTCTGTCTTCAGACTGAACTTACAACCAAAGATGTGCATCCCCAGGATACTGCAACAAAATAAGGGATTTCTCAGCCACGCATGCTGTCGTAGAATAAGAGTATAATGCCTCCATGTTTAATTATGTATTTTATGTATGTAGTTTAATTGTGTTTCTTTATGATACCTACAGACAAACAGGGTTTGGTACATGTACTCAAAGTTAAAATAGATAAAGTAACAGAAACAGTATCAAATTAGTATAAAAGAGATGATCAAAAGCTATAGAGCACTCATAAACATAAACAAATGTGTCTTCTCATTCACACACACATTTACATGACGATACACACATACTGTACATAAACATACTGTATAACCTTTAAAATCTTATATTTCTGTTTCCTTCAAATCTCAATTTTTTTTGTTTCATTTTATTTCCCTCTCTCCTGCTCTCTATCCTTCTACCTGCACCCATCTTCTATTTGCGGTCATCACAAGACTGCAACTCAACGCAGTTGATATTCTTATTCATCGCTGATTTCTTTAGGGGTTTATGAGAGGTTTTAAGCTGAGTGGTACTTTATATTAACTGCTCACTAAAAGCTCCAGTGGCTAGATGTATAGGCCAAATGCATGGGCGTCAGTTTGGTTTCGAAATGTGCTGGGGACAGAGTCGCATTCGGAAGTACATTTCCAGAAGTGCTGGGTACAATGACACATACATTTTTTTTTCTCTTTTGCGCAGATCATGTTTTGAAAGATGCTCTCCTGTAGCTTACTAATAAATTAAAACGTGGTTTAATGTACGTAAACAATGATCAATGATTACCAAATTTCTCTCTCATATTGCTCCTCATAACCACTGAAAACTGTCAAAAAATCTAACCCAAAGTCCAGTTATTATGGACGTTATCTGACATTAAGCGTTTCTGCTTAGTTTTTTAAACTAAATTGAGCTTGAGGTTTTCAAAAAAAAGTGGTGGGTACAAATGACTCATGACGAAATCTGGTAGGTACGCGTCCCCACCGAAATCGACGCCTATGGCCAAATGCCACTTGCTCAGGCTAGCATTACAGGCTAAAAGCTCAGATGCCATCTGTCTTGCTCGACTGCTGTGCTGCAGGGGTAAGGAAGCTGGTTTTCAGGTAGGCATATACACACAAGTCACAAACACAGGTTCACAAATAAAGATAGGCTTACAAGCAGGATTTCGGTAATGATGTTACACTGCTATGAAACTCATATCTAGCATGTAATAATAAGTGCACTTGCAACAATTATGATAAATTATTCAAATAACAATAATTCTGTTAATACTATCTTCATTTTCGGTTATCGCCCACAGAGGTGGAATTGGAGGGAAAACAGAGTAGTGTGTGTGTGTGTGTGTGTGTGTGTGTGTGTGCATTTATGTATGTGCTGGGGGAGGTTAACAAGAGAAGAGATTAGGCTGAATGATTATGTTTTTGTAAATTGCAGCTTTTAGCATCAGCATCACAGTATTAAGTTAGGTACTTTAGGTTATGGAAATGCTGTATAGAATCTTTATTTGTAACAATTAATGTAGAGAATCATTTTCAAATATAAGGACAGCTCTCCCTCTCTGTGACTTAGATTTCACAGTTGACCTAGTGGGATGTCTTTACTGAATTCATGCAAAGGCAAAGCATTGCTGAGGGTGCACTACTAAGACTTTTTACAGTCAAAACTAAATATATTCATGTCAATTTTAAATCAAACAAATATATGAACATGCCATTGTAATTTCAGTCTCTATCTGTCAGTTTAATAGTTACGGTTTACTGTTATCATTGTTCTTTGGCCTTAGGCCTAAGTGTCTTTAGTGGAAATTCAAAAGTTTAATGTAGTCAAACATACTGCTGACAGACAGACACCTTTAGGTACTCATAACTTTCAGAAGTAATCCTGGAGAAGGACGGAGGTCAAAGAGAAAAGCCTTGACAGAGCTGAATTAGGTGGATCTCCAATAATTGGATGTTAATCCTATTATTTTGCACAAACCGTGTTAGGCCTCTGGCTATGTCTGCCTGCACCACACTCAAATATATTTAGTCTTAATATACTGATAATCTATAACTTTTTTTGTGTTCAGAAGTTTGGTATGGCAACAAAACAATCTGCCTGATAGAGTGGCCATATTATGCTCATTTTCAGGTTCATAATTGTATTTTGAAGTTGTACCAGAATAGGTTTACATGGTTTAATTTTCAAAAAACACCATATTTTTGTTCTACTGCACATTGCTGCAGCTCCTCCTTTCACACGCTGTCAGGTTTCTGTTTTAGCTACAGAGACCTCTTAGCTTCTATAACATCTCTGTTGTCAGTCGCACATGCGCAGTAGCTAGGTAAGGATTACATGCGCTGGCTCCAACTTCGGCCTGTACAAGGCAGGATTAGCCAGGAGACTTCTTCTAAACTAGGGCGCACTTCCAACTTTGCGTGGAATACCTGCAGAACAGGGACATGTAAGTAGTTCTATACAATTTATTTTGTAGATTAGGGTGAATTTGTGTGTGTTGTAACAGTGTTTTGCCATTGAGAACGAGCCAGCATGCTAGCGCTAGCTAACGGTTAGCCCCCTAGGCCCCTCGTTTCGGCTAGTGACGTCAAAAGCCGTGCAGATTTTGAACAGCTCACCTGGAGACTGAAGGGAGGACACATTCAGAAACCGTATCTCACTCAAAACAGCATGGATGTTTTTTTTCAAAGTTTGTATGCGTGTGGAAGTACCAGAGACACAAAATAACACCCCAAATCCCAGAAAAAGAGATTTTTTTCATAATATGGGCACTTTAAACTATCAGGCACAGTACTGCACATATATATATATATATATATATATATATATATATATATACAGTATCTGTATACATTCAGAGACTTACAGGCATGTACTGTTCGCACCAAAATCTCTGTTCTCCACTATTCTTGTTTACACTTTCGTGCCCTCTCTGTGTCCTGCTGATTTCTTTTCTCTGAGCCACATTCCACATAAAAGAATACCCCTGTGCATCTGTGTTACCTGAAGATAAAGATGAAGAGCATAAGCAGCATACAGAAAGTGGCCACGTTGTCCATAGTCTTCATCAGCACCACCAGCTGCCGCCTCAGCGCAGGCATGAACCTCACCAGCTTAATGACCCTCAGCAACCTGAAGGTCCTCAGCACTGACAGGCCGCCGTCTGCCTGGCCGATGATCTCACACACACTGGGGTATGTGTTGCATTGGGTGGGATGTGTGTGTGTGTGTGTGTGTGTGTGTGTGTGTGTGTGTGTGTGTGTTTAACAGAGAGATATAGAGTTGGAAGATGTGAAGAAATTAAAAGAAAAAAAAAAAAACAAATATTGTTATAGTCGGGGAACGTGGGGAGAGGAAGATTAAAAAAAGAAATACAAATCAACAGAAATGTGGAAAAAAGATAAGGGAAGATAATGGGATAAGTCAGTGCTTTTTTACTTAATAAAACACACTATTGCACATTTTTCAAGATACATAAATATGTATAATCTATACTGGTGTGATAAGGAATACTGCTGCATTTTACATATTTAATCCCCACACTGCTAGACAGTTCCTATATTCAATATTTGTCTCATAAAAGAAGTGGTGTATTTTAATGTAAAGCTCCATGAGGAATAACACCACAACAGATGGAAATCTGATTGGAACAGTAAGTTTGTCTGTTTTCTATGGAGCATGTCTTAAAACTCAATTAGATGCACAGTAGTTGGACAATCATTACATGTTTGGTCAAAAGCACTCATTTGAGAGGAGTGATTTGAAGCTGTGAATCTAATGCTCTGGAATCTCTGGTTTTGGGACACAGTTAATATTATATCTCATTTAATACATTGTGGAACACTCAACTTGCTGACTAAGTGACAACCTAACTTTACAATCAGCAAATAATTTTGTAGTTTGCAGACCTGATGATGACAATAATGCCATCAAAGATGTTATAGGGGTTCCTCAGGTACTCAAAGAAGCCAAAAGCAGTCAACTTGAGGACCATCTCCAAGGTGAACATGCTGGTGAAGACAATGTTGCAGATCTCCAGGACATTGGTCAGCTCTTCGGGCTGGGTGGAAGCACAGAAACAGAAAAAATCTAAATGAAAATAGCAAGTAAGATGTGGAAGCAGTAGAGGCGGTGAGGAGTGGTAGGCAAAAGATAAGAGGGATTTGAGTTGCAAGCATTTCAAGTTAAAAACAGCAATGATATCCCCAGAGAGGCAGGAACAGACAAAGAGATAAAAACACAGTTGATATTAAACCACTGCTTTGCAATCACCGCTGCCACAACAAAAGCCACTACGAAAACAATTGTGTACGCATCACATTTCTCCGCCTGTCTTGAAATGGCTGTCACTCAAACTGTCAGTCACTTGAAAAGAGAATTCTCTCCTACCTGGCAAATAAAAACGCACTGCTGTTCATGTAAAATTGTAAAGGAGAACTCAGGGAACATCATATTAGAAACATAAAGATAGGAAAGGGAGAAAGAGTATGGAGAGTGTGTATTAGTTGTGTAGCACATGGTGTCAACCACTGGCTGAATAGAGGATCGTGTTATCTGAATTGGCAAAGGAACCAACCCATATATGAACCGCAAACACACTCCAGTCAATCCTGGGTTTATTTCCATTTGTGTGTGTGTGTGTGTGTGTGTGTGCACAAGCAGACTTGCTTTATGAAAGTATATTTTGTCTGTGAGTGTATGTGTGTAATGCACGATATGGATCAGATGCTTTCTCTGATACCCCCTGTGAATTTCTGTTTCAAAGCCAGCGGAGAAATAGCCAGCTAGCCTTGCCAAAGTTAGCAAACCATTTCAGAGAAAAACACACTCTGAGCCCTCCCCTTCCTCTAATCGGATTTTTCTTCCAATCTATCTCCATCCCCCTCTCTCCATCCCCTTTTCTTTCTCTTTCTGAGTCTCATTATCAGACAGACACATCTCTTCCCAATCAATATCCTCCTGTCGATCAGAGGAGGGAGAAGGGTAGAGGAAGAAGTCGGCTGAAGGAGAGAGAAAACAAGAAGTGAGCAGAGGGATTGTGTAGATGATGACATGATTGTAGAGAGGAGAGGTGAGGAAAACACTCAATTAGAGGTGAGAAACAGTAAGAATTACAAAGGAGATGGAAGCCCACACATTCTAAGTCCCATAAGCTCAGTTTTGGCTACAATGTTTTAGTCTGGAAAACATCTACTGAGACTCCTCTGAGCTCAGTACTGTAGCTGGAAGCTGGATCAATCTGTGGACTACAGAGTGGTTTAGAAGACATTACTCACCATCTCTAAGAAATACAAATGCCATTAGACACATATGAAAAGAGATACTAAAACTACTAGATATGTTGGAGCAGACAATAGGGAATTGTAGGAATGAATGGAGTTTCATCCCTCAGCAGATAGCTTTAACCTTGACCTATGTCCAGAACTCGCTTGACTTAAGTACAAAAACAGGATATGAGATTTATTGCTACTGACAGAACCATCACAGCCCTTGACACCACAGTTTAAATCAGACAACATACCATCATTCCTCCATCTCCTTGCTTTCTCCCCCCACCCTTTCTGCTTTTCTTTTTCTTGACCCATTTACTTTATTCCGTAATTGTATTTTTCCTCATGTTAATGTCCACCTTTTACCCTGATTTTCTATCTCCTGAATAATATTTCATATTTTATCTACCCATACAAATGTCCTCTCCCTGTTTCTCTCTTGAAATGTGCCATCAGTCAACATTTAAATGTTGTTTGAATATAAATGATTGCGCTACAACTTCCAAGCCTAAATTCCAATGTGCCAATTTTCACAGAGTCCAGACACGAACACACATAATGTGAATGCAAATAGGCAGCTCGCCTTTAAAGCTCCCATATTATGCTCATTTTCAGGTTCATAATTGTATTTTGAGGTTATACCAGAATAGGTTTACATGGTTTAATTTTCAAAAAACATATTTTCGTTGTACTGCACTGCTCTCTCTCACTGCTGCAGATCCTCTTTTCACTCTGTGTTCAGGTCTCTGTTTCAGCTACAGAGTGAGACATCCCTTCTTCTGTACTATCTTTGTTTGTAGTCGCACATGCGCAGTAGCTAGGTAAGGATCATGTTAGCTAGCTGTTTCCATAGACAGTAAAAGAAAGGCTGTTTCTCCACCTTCGGTCAGTTACAAGGCAGGATTAGCCGGGAGACTTATTCTAAACAAGGGCGCACATGTAAGTAGTTCTTTTGTAGATTATGGTGAACTTGTGTGTGTTGTAGCAGTGCTTTGCCATTGAGAACGAGGTAGCATGCTAACGGTTGCGGTTAGCCAGCTCGTTTCGGCTAGTGATGTCGAAAGCCGTGCAGATTTTGAACAGCTCACCCAGAGACTGAAGGCAGGACACATTCAGAAAACCTTATCTCACTCAAAACCGCATGGAGTTTTTTTTTTTCTAAGTTTGTATGTGCGTGGAAGCACCAGAGACACAAAATAACACCTAACAAAATAGCACTTTAAATGTGCTAACGTGCAACATATCAAATATCACAATTGGAAATTGCAAGGACATACCTATACAGAACAACATGTTTTTACTTGAAACCACACACTTGACATGAACATTTCCCCTAAGCAGGTTGTGGTGTGAGTAAGGCAGCCCTGTGGTTAGTCATTTTTCTGCTAGAAGTACATCAGCTTCAGAGTTCCTGTTTTAGAACAAAATTGCAAGAGGTAAGACTTTCTACTGCAAAGCAAAAACCTACACTGGTACCACTGCTTCAGTGTCAGCCTGTGGCAATTGTGGAGGGAGAAAGAATCAAGAGACAGACAGACCAAGCGTCTTTGAGTATGTGCATGCAAATGCATGTTTCTGCATACGTGCCTACTTTGAAACGCAAAGACTCGCTCACACAGGGAACTGAGCTGAAAACTGCTGTGTAACCAGTGTCTACGTCGTTCTTCCCGTCTTACTTGTCTCCTCCTCTCCCCCCCTCACCCTCATTTATTTTTAGAGTCTTTAGAGATTAGAGAACGCAACTACTCTGTACGCTGTCAAAGAGTGAGAGGGCAGATGAGAGAGAGAAAGAGAAGTGGGGAAACAGAGGGTGAAACTGAGGGAGGTAAAAGAGAGTCAGACAGTAGATGAGACACTTAGGGTAAGGCGGGAAGGACAGACGAAAGGAAGAAAGGAAGGAAGGAAGGAAGGAAGGAAGGAGAGACAGTGAGGAACAAAGGAGTGAGTGGGGGAAGGAATGTGCAAAATAAAGGTGCACAGAGGGATTTATGGAGAAAATAAGGGGAGAGAAGTGGGAGTAAAATTAGCAATGGAGCGGGTAGAATGGTATGTGTTAAGAGAGAGAAATGTTTATGTAACAGCTTGTCTATGTACCTGCATGTGTTTCTGATCGGTCCATGCTCAAAAATATAAAAAGATATTTATGTGCATGCACACACTGGACACAAATAGATGTGAATCGTGTGTGTTTGTGTGTGCGCTGATATGCGTGCATGTGTAGTCTTGGCAGGCCTTTCCTATTCTTGCTTAAGCCTGGTCAATGTTAAAAGCCAGCTCCGTTTTGTGTACTGCTCGGCTAAATGTTTACACCTCTGTAAGGAAACGGCATGGCAGCGATGCTCTACTCCCACACTCATCCATCTGAATGTCATCTGCTATTATGATATATCTAGGAGCAATGCTTCATCAGCAGTGATAGTGGTTTATCTGCTGAGGCTTTGGAGATTTGTGGGAGTGAGAAATTATTACGCTAACACACTCGATTGACACTGTAGTATGCCAGTCTGAAGGATTTAAGGCAATGCATATTCCTACAGTGACCGCAAGGACCATTGTATTTACCAATATCCAAAGCATTCACTGTCTGAAGTCAGTTCAAAATAGACCCCTCTCTGATAGAAGTTTCAAAAATAAAGGCTTCTCTTCATTTTGGTTTTAATGGCATATTGTCACTGCATAAACATATATAAAGTGTCAGTAACAATGTTTATGAAAGCATCAACCATATCATCTTACCTGGTTATGATGCTCGATGCCCATACTGATGGTATTGATGAGAATAGCGATCATAATGCCCCTGCTGAAGTACTTGCTCTCTACAATGCCCCAAAGTTTCCTCCTCATATCATTCCAAATGTCTTTACAATGTCCAAAGCATGTCCTCTTCCTCTTCCTCGCTCCATCTCCCCTCTCCTCTAGATGGTTCTCCTCCTTGCCCGTCTCTTTCACTGCATCCTCATTATCTTCCTCCCTATTGGCGGAGTCTCCCACAGCCCTCGCCCCCTCTTTCAGTGATAATGCACATATAGGGCAGTCCTCAGAGTTCTGAGGGACAGGCAGACTGATGGAGTTGGCTAGTGGCTGAGAACTGTGGTCTTGCTTGCTCTGGTGCGGACAGTGGGATGCTAGAGAGATGGGAATAGAAAGAATATGAGCCTACAGATGCATTTCAATTTCCTGTACTAGATCTTCTTTAATAATGCAAAATATACAGGATGTGAGTATCTGCCCTTTAAAAAATGCATTTTGAACAGAACAGTATACTGTACGGTTGTCATTATGTTTTTTTCTAGTTCAAACATATTCGAGAGCTAAAACATATTCAACTCTTACTATTCCACAATTACACGTTGTCTTAATTGAAAGTGTCAAATGTTACATAAGACATATTCCCATGTCATTGAGGCCCTCCTACTCACTTTTCGGGTGCCTGGAATGATGCCGCTCTCCGTTCACATTCCCTCCACCACGCCTGTAACTCCTGCCTCCACCAGGTGGTGGGGGTTTGCCCCTCAGAGTGTAGTAGAGAGCTGCCGATCTCCTCTTGGCCTTGCGAAGGACATGGCAAACCAGCTGGAATATCTCCTCGTAGCAATCTCCCGGCTCAGCCATGCTGGCCAGGGTGGAGGAGGACAGGCACTGCGCCCTTTGCTCCTGCATCAGCTGGTGTTCCCGCTGTTTGGTCTCCGAGAACTGGGTGGCAATAACCACCAGGCACAGGTTGATCATGAAGAATGAACCAATCTGGATGAATGTGGAACAAGGAACAGATGGTTTATGGAGGTGGAACTTGTTAGGTGAGTCAAGATGTACAGTACATGAAGTGAAATAAAGTGAGTGCAAACAATGGGAAATTGCTGCAGGGAACATGAGCTACTATCTAGCCCGAAGAATGAATTGTTCTGTAGAAAGGAAAGTGGGTAAATCAAGATTTAACACTTAACCGAGAGGCAACACTAACTAAAACAATAAGAACTAGTGCAGTGTCTCATTTAAATAATCAGCCAATGGCTAAATCAGATGTTGTTCATTTAAGACACATGGAATATGTACAGAATTGTGATTTTCCAATGGTAAATACAGACTTGTTTTTACATCAAGCTCACACTTGCTGATTCTAATAATCTGTGCCAATTCCCCTGTAGAAATGTAAGCACACATGCTAAAGGTCTCTAAAGGCTGGCTTCCCACCAAACTGAGGCTGATTGAAGCAGACAGACAGAGCCAACACATGCCCAAAGCACAGTTCAGCGTCTGGCTGTCTTTCATTCGCTGACTTGATTTAACTTACCATCCTGCCCATACTCCAACTTAATATCTTTCTTTACTTTTCTCCCGCCCGTGCTCCACAACGCTTCTCATGAACATTACTTTACCCATCAGAACATCTCAATTTGTTACTCTTTTTTTCACAAAAGAGCTTCCATTTTCTTATCATGAATCAAAGTGAGGGTTGGAGGGCTAGTTGCAGGGAGGAGATGGGGTGCATTGTGGATGGGATGTGTTGGCTGACCCTTTTAGTGGCAGTAATGGGAATCACTACAGGACTGCTGAAATGGCTTTTATTGGACCACTCTGAGCTAGTTACAGAACAATAATTAGATCAATATAATGCTGAACAACTCAAAAACCAGACTGCTGTATGGATAGGGCAGATTGTAGCAGGGCCTCGGATTTGTTCCATACAAGTCTGAAAATGTTTCGCTGTTACTCCATGGACAAAGCTCTCACACACACACACACACACACACACACACACACACACACACACACACACACACACACACACACACACACACACACACACACACACACACACACACACACACACACATACAAACACACACACCACACACACACATACAGACAGACATCCATATTCACTGACAAGGCTAGGCCATTTGGAGTAGGAACACTCAATAAAACATGCACATATATAAATATCCAAACTTAATGACCCTCCACCTATAGACTTCCATCCACAGTGAGCAAAGATGGAGGGCAAGGTAAAGGGGATACTGGAGAAGATGGGAGGAATGAAAAAAGAAGAGACTCCAGAGATATTCAGAAAGAAGAAACATAGCAGAGAGGGAGGAGAGCTGCCCATCTGTGTCCTCTGGGTCAAAGCAGGTCTGCAGGTGTGTGGGGCTTTGATTTCCCTCCAGGCTTGCATCTGTGCATCTGTGTGTGTGTGTGTGTGTGTGTGTTCTGTAATTTTGATCAGGAGAAAGCTTTGCGCATAATCAGGGAGGGCAGTCCAATATCACGCATTCAGATGATCACTGCATTATGCAGGCAAACATACACACAAAAGCATTTGTGATCACACACTCACACATATTAAGATGGCAGGCGTAATTTACAACTGATTGGATGTTTCTGTGTGATTCCATACAGCCACTGTCACATACATTTATGTGTATACATATTATCTCTTTCTCTGAAACACACACACACAAACAAACGCAAACAACTTCCTAATTAATTGCCCTCTTGGTAGCACTAAGCTCTAAATCACATTAATTACTTTACTCACACAACCCACAAGACAGGTTGCACAGTTGACACTATATCAAGTATCAAGCAGATAGAGATGAGACTTTGTTTGACACTGTGGAGGTCAAACTGTGTTTTCTATCTGGGAACACACACTTACAGGACCAACTAACAAGATTAAAGCACAGGGTACTACAACTTCATAACACAACACACACACACACACACACACACACACACACACACACACACACACACACACACACACACACACAGAACGAAACAATAACAAAAAATAAATAAAAATGAGAGAGCCAAGGTGACCCTCACTGTGTGAACAACACCTTTGGGGCTCATGGAGTTGCCTGACCGAAAACATCTTATAGAGTTAGCAACACTTCCAAGGCATCCCTTAGGGCCAAACAGACTGGAGCCTCGCAAAGAAGTTCAAAAAGGGGTAGCACATTTGTGTCAATCAATCATGAACCACAAAGGGAGCAGTGTGTTTGTCTGGTTGTTAGCTGTTGTGCAAGCCACTGCGCTCTGTTGTTTGATCAGTTATCATAGTCTAAATGCAGCAAGCACAAAGTTTGACTTAGATCAAGATGTTTTCAGCTGTTTAATTCAATTGTGTCCTGCCCTGGACATTACTATAACTGTAGTATGGGGGCTATACAATCCACAGGCCATGGGATTGTGATCAGTGTAGCAGCATAAACCAGGCAAGAGTGATTACACTGTGACACCATGTCAACTATCTTTGGTTGCCAAAAGGTGTTTACACTGGCAATGACAACCTCAGGTCAGATCTGCCAAAGAGGATATGGAATTTAGAGCTGCAGTTACGATGCCAATAATCTCCTTGGCCTAATGAAGCCAATGTTATGAGGAAGAAGCGTGTGGGGGAAAGAGAGTGTTTGGTAGGGCAGGTCTTGCACTCAAAGTTGGGTTCCTTTTCATTAGAATGTACCGTGGAAATTGTACAGTGTGCTTGTGACTGATTAGTGTGTTTCATTAATTTACTCACTTTTTTTCGTTCTTCAATATCATTTGGCAGTTTTCCTCTCTCACCTCCATTCCCCCCCTATTGTATTTTCTTGATCTCATTTTCAAGCTTTACAAAAGGCTGCATGTATGTTTTATTTTTTTTTATTGTGTTCACCTACTGGTGGGAAACTAACAAACTTTATTGCATGTCTGCAACACAGAGTGACTGAATGCTGGGTTCACAGACAGCCAATGGCATGCAAATGCAGAATTTGCCAAAGTGTGGCAAAGTGTGGCATGCAAATGCACAGTGCCAAAGTGTGGCATACAGTGCCACACTTTGGCACTGTATGCAAAGAGCTTATCTAGCTCTTGCATACTTTTCTCTTTTGGACATACATTTTTTTGTCTCCTTCAACTGTCCTTCCTCCTCTTCTCTCCCTTCATTTATTATTATTTATGTATCCATTTTTCAATCATCATAACGCATTGTGCACTAATGTGTCAGCTGGTAGGGATAATAATAAACAGAAAACTAATAAATGTAGTAATAAATTCTACTTACAATGATGAGTAAAATAAAGTAGATGAAGTTGTAGAAGGAATGGGCATCCATTACATAATACATGATCTCCACCCAGCCCTCCAGAGTGATGACCTAGGAGGAAAGATTCTATTGAGTGTCAAGAAATAAACATTTTCAAATTCCGTGACAGGGCTTGCTCAGCAGAATATAATTGCAAACTTTGCTTACAGAGTTCATATGACACGTTTAAATATGATGGACCTAGCTAATGAACATAGTCAAATAATAGAGTACAAATATTGAATAGGTGATTAAGTAAATCAAATTAAATTAATTTTATTGAGAAGAATGATTGAAATTGAATAGTTCAGCCGAAAAGACATCTTTTGTTCAAAATTAATTATTTGATCAAAATCGGGTCAGCCGTTCAAACAGGCAAAACAATTTAAATTCATCAATTTTTGTATAATAACTTTAGAATTCAGTTATAAAAATATGTATTAAGATTCATGAAAGTAAAAGATCAGCAACCCACAGTTTCAACCTCACTTTTACCTCACCAGTCTTCAAACTCATGTGGAACATACCTGAAAGATCACGATCCAGGCGTAGACAATGTTGTCAAAGTTGATGGCACCTTTGTGGGGGTTACCACTTCCTGTGTGGCATCGAGTGTAATACTGGTTCCAGTTGATGCAAAGACCCACTGCTTCACCGGCACCACTACCGTTAGCCAGTGGCTCAGGACTCAAGCCCAGAGCCTGTCTGTGGAGCGCGTCCTCCCTGTCCAGGCAGCATGTGCGTCCTCCTTCACGCCTTGCCGGCACATCAGCACATGACATGATGCCATTATCAGATGCCAGGGAGCAGATGAAGGGGCGTTCATCATTCTCCTCAGGCTGGTAGTACGGAGCAGGTGGGGTCATACCTGAAGAGCTGGGGTCGGGACAAGGTAAGACACTAAGTTAGTTGGTTATGGAATAAATAAATAAATCTATATATATATATATATATATATATATATATATATATATATATATATATATATATATATATATATATATATAATAGATTTGTATCCTTCGCTACTTCATTTGGGGAGTTTCAGGGGGATTTCAGTGAAAGAAGTGGAGTCAAGAAGGTGCAAGATGGGAGAATGTGAAGTACTCGACCAAGCCTGTGGAATAAATGCATAATTGAAGGGAGAATAAAGAAAAGAAAATGATCCTGCATGAACAGTAAACACTTCAATCTGTAGTCAAAGATACAGGCAAATGGTATTTCCTAAGCTAACAAATTCACAAGGACATCATTGGAGATGAGTATATTTAGCACCAGACAACAAATTGTTTAATCATGTTAACTAAATCATGTGGAAACTGTATGTGAGATTATGTGTGTGTGTGTGTGTGTGTGTGTGTGTGTGTGTGTGTGTGTGTGTGTGTGTGTGTGTGTCATAGTGTGAAATCAGCAGAAAAACAGATTACACTCTCGTGCATTGACACCTATTACACACATACACACACCACACCTTCAATGAACCCATTCTTTTCCTGTACGCACTTCTTGTGAGTGAGTGAGTGAGTGAGTGAGTGAGTGGCTGATTCCTGCCAAACTTAATGACACATCTCTAAATTCTGAATCTAACTGATTGCCACCATCTGAAGCACCTCATCATGATGCATGCTTTAATGGAAGCATGCGAAAGAGTCTGTCTTTCACTTCATGTCCACCTAGAACACTTAGAGAAGCCACTTACTGAACACACACATTCAGGGTCACTGGACCTACAGTATTTATTCATTGCACTCTCTGTCTGTCACTCCAGCCCTCCTTTTGCTGTTTCTCTATTGTTTTTTTGCACATTCTATCCCCGTTTCTCTGTACACATCTGACTGAAGACAAATCACAGTTGCTTTCACCCTGCCACTTACCCTGATATACTCACATACACCTCAAGCTCAAGCATACATATATGCATATCGTATAATCTTGCGTATAATCTCAACACCTGGACTCCTTTACTCTCTTTTATACTCCTGTGTTTATCTCCTCTTTTTATAGTGTTTGTCATCTTTCTTCCTTTCCTTTGCTCTCCTTTTCAGTCCCCTCTCCCTCTCTTTGAGATTGTCCCTACTCCCCACCTCTCTCTCATTTCCACCTTTCCCCGTCTCTCCAATTTTCTTGATCCTTCCCTATCTCTCCAAGTCAATAGCGGGTTAGATACTGCTGACATACATAGGAGGAGATTTTCTCCTTTAACCTCGACTGCAAACCCTACACATGCACACACTACACACATGCATGCACACTAATTCCAGGATCGATAGATACAGTGGCCATATCAGGCTACACCAGCTCCCATTGAGAGTAGCTTAGAAACCATTCATTGATTGACACATTTTGCAGGTATGCACTGAGGCACACTGAGCTTACACTGTCTTCGGGACAGTAGAGTTTATGCAATCCCAACAATGGCATTCAAATTGATGATTTACTAATGGTGCTGAAGTGGAATAAGGGATAAAGACTTAGAGATAGAGAGAGAGAGAGAGAGAGAGAGAGAGAGAGAGAGAGAGAGAGAGAGAGAGAGAGAGAGACCCTGTCAGAGCAGTGGAGCATGAATGAAGGCTGTTGCCCCCTTGCTGGTAACTTGGCATTGCACAGCATGGCACAGCAAAACCTGGCATCACACTGAGAACACACCTGCCAATGGAGAGCAAGACAGAGGGAAGGACCAAGGCTACATACTGTAGTAGCAGAGAGAGTCTTTGGGACCGTTAGAAAGGAAAGATTGCATTGCAGAAAGAAGGCATACCATATATAAATATATCCAATAGAATGGGAGACTAAGGAGAAACACAGACCAACATGCATGATCTAGCTTTGGAAGTGCATGGGACAAACTGTCCTTTTACGATAAAAATGGCTGTGCAGTGTGAATGTGTCTTCACAACAAATCACCTAAGCTAGAGGTATTGGAAAAGAACCACTAAAACATACTGAGAAGGGGAACATGCAGGCCGATTAGAGAAAAAAAAAAAATACAGCACAAAGGCAAGAATAAGGCGGAATAAGACATGGAAAGAGGAAAGGTAGAGATCAAAAGAGTGAGGGTATAAAATGGCAAAGTGAATGCTGCACTTGACCGCAACACTCCCACAGCCCACTCTATTATTACCCTTCAGACTGCTAACGTTAGCCCTTTACTTAGCATAATAGCCCTCCAGCGCTAACTCAATACAACCTTTCTAATTAAGCACTCAAGCACCCTGACAAGCATAATGTTCGTGCAATGCTTTAAAATGATATGCAAAAATGATACTGTGATTAAATAATAAGAAACAATCTGCTGACCAGTCTACTGAAAGGATTTTTATTCTAAAGGTGGACTAAAACATTACAGTTGTCTACTGATCCTCCTGATCAAGATTTTGTCGTTTTGCTTTACTCCATGTAGGAAAGTCACAGTGGAGTTCTCAGCTGTTACTGCTAATCACTATATCACCCTTCAACCTTGTGAAGATAAATGCAGAAAACATTGGTTAAAGTAACTTTGTAAAGTGATTACAGGAGAGGTTGTTGCGGTTAATGACGCATCTCAAGTTTAAGGTGAGTGTGCCAGCTGGCGGACATGTGTCCCCTTTCATCTGGCTATAAGGTCTGTCATTAGTATACGCTGTGTCAGCATAACCAGAGACAGTGCACAGAGGCAGAGCTGCATGGCTTATATACAGTACATATTAGAACTCACACATCAGGGGTATGTAACTTTCTAGCCAGCTGATGCCAGCATAAAAAAAGAAACAGGGAGAATGCCATGAAATCAAACACACATGAATATTTGTGAATGTCACTCCAAGACACAGTGGGCGATGTAGTCATGCAGGGTCATGAATATGGAGGCATGCAGCTGAAATCTAATCGCATTCGCAGTTGGGAAAAAACTGTTTTGTTACAGTTGCTTTGAAGTTTGAGAGAGAGAAAGAGGAATATATATATATATATATATATATATATATATATATATATATATATATATATATATATATATATATATATATATATATTGAACATACTGTACAGTGTATGTATAATCTTGTACAAAAATAATCTGAAAGAGGAAACTATCAGGCATTAAGAATGTATGCTCATATACAAACTGCACAAAATGTACATTTTATAATATATATATATATATATATATATATATATATATATATATATATATATATATATATATATATATATATATATATATATTATAGATTACTGTAATATGGTTTTTCAATTTGACTATATGACTCGAAGGAAGGGAAACGAATGGGAAGCATACAGGAAAGGTTGAGGGCAGGTCCACATTCTCTCTCCATCATTATAACTTTCAATGTGTGGCCCATCAACTTAATTTAACACCACAACGGGATTGGCATAACACACACACGCCACTGACACGCAGTGTTAAACTCACAGGGTGAAGTTCTCCTCCAGGTAGCAGCGATTCCTCAGTAGCCCCGCCCACAGCTGCACGCCGATGATGCCAAAGATGAAGAAGACGAAGAAGCAGAGCAGCAGCACATTGCCTAGCATGGGTAGAGTGTCTAGCAGCAGGTTCACCAGGATACGCATACCTGTGTGTTGCAGCAGGTCAATCAATCAATGATAGATTATCACAGGCTTACGTCATTAATGAGGAAATACAACATTTGCATATAGATTGCTTTGTTGCAGAACTTCTCTTAGTATGTGGATCCTACTGTAGGTCTATTCCAACTAAACCTACAGTTACATTGAAATTTATTCTAACAATCTCTGTTTATGGAATGTTGTAAGTACGTATTACCAATACTACTTCATTAAAGCATCGGTGATTATACACTACTAAATTGTTTAGCCAAATATGTTTTAAAGGGTCCCTCTGTTTTCTGACTGCCTCTTCACTGTTAACTGTCCAATGAAGGCGAAAATGTCAACAACAATCTACAAAAATAAATAATAATCCTCAATATGTTGATAAAAAGTGTAATCCACGTGGTATTACATTCTCTTTAAAACATATTTGCTGTTGCAATTTAGTAGAAATGAAACATAACTTTGAAAGGACAGAATTGTATAAAAGCCTATCCAACATTTTTAGGCATTTGTTTGAAATCTGCTAATGAGAGCAAACATACAGTATACTAACTACTTTACAGTCCACCCCATGAACAAACAAGGGTAACCAGGCTACATGAGGTCTCATTCATGATTAGATGAACCCTAATTGCAGAAACACAATCTTGTCCCCTGTCGAAAAATTATGACCTCATCCCCTGCAGAGATGACATATTGTTATAATGACAGCTGATTGGATTAAGAAGAGAGAGAGAGAGGTGAAACCCACTGATGAGATCACAGCCACCCCGTACTGACACCTGAGAGAGGTGTGTGTGTGTGTGTGTGTCTGTGTGTGTATGTTTGTGTGTGTGTCTGTGTGTTTTGGTGTTACTATGCGTGCGACTGTTTATAGCTCTACTTAACTGATGTGTGTGTGTGTATGTGTGTGTGTATTTTCAGTGCAATACTGCAATTCATGAATAACAACTCAACAGTAGGTTAATGTGTCGTAAACACAACAGTGCATCTAACCTGCCAACAGACTGAATGACAGGAGAGAAGCTGAGAGAGAGAGAAAGAGAGAGAGAGAGAAAGTGACGATGACGATGTACACACATGCAGACAATATTTACAAGAATTCAAATACCTTAAGTGCTAATTACTGCTGTCACTCCCTTTTGGTTTTTCCTACATCTAGATCAGTGATTATGTGCCAATTTAAAATGTGTGTGCTCATGTTTAGAGGCTAATTTATCAAGTCAACATACAGTGTGTATCTGCATGTGTAGAATAATTTATTTTGAACACATTTTTTCAGCCAATGTAAAGAATTATGCCAAATAATTTATTTTCTGCAGGAGAAGTTACCTCCTGACATTGGCCAAGCTCCTTGTAGAGAAAGAAGTTGTGAATAACACATTGACATCAATGAGTCAATCTTGGATTAGAAAGTAATAAAGCAATGAAACAGAAACATTTTTTGAGGTGAATATGCATCCGTCTTCCTCCTGCGGCCAATTTGTCTCGTCTACTGGTATTAAATGGAGAGCAGTAGCATTGCTAGTGTGTATGGGTCTCTGGTGGCGGCTGGAGGCGAGTCTAAATGTGTTTGTTCCCCAGGGTCCTTATCATTAGGCCACTGTTCCATTAGGCCTAATTGGGTGAAGAGAGGGAAAGACAGATGGAGGGGAAGAGAGGGAGAACAAGAATGAGACACAACCCGAGGGTGTGCCAAAAAACACGAGGGCCAAACTAGAAAAGAAAGTAGGAAAGTAGGAAAGAACAAAAAGAAAGAGAAAAAAGTGCATGCAAACAAAAGACAAATATTAAAGGAAATGAAAGCATACAAACATAACCAGATAGAAAAGAAACCGTATGGTATCATACAAATCAATCTTTCTCTCAGCTTTTTATGCTTTGCCTCCTTTTTTTGTCATTCTCTTGCATCTTCACTACCTGCCTCCATCTCTCTCCCCTCCTGGTGACTGTACCAGTTTGCCAGCTCCTGCGGTTCCCAGATAAAGATGGATGCCTCCCCTAGCGCCACAGTGGAAACACATTTACAGCTATCTGCCTGTACTATTTATTAAACCACAAGAGTTCTCTTCTCTTTCCTTCCTCCAAACACTAATTTCTATAGTGTTTTGTTGTCTAGCACTCCCACTATCTCACACCAATTTCACCAAAAAGTAAGTCTAACACAACAGCACACACACACACACACACACACACACACACACACACACACACACACACACACACACACACACACACACACACACACACACACACACAGCACAGGACTGCTAGCTGTCATTTTGTTGGAGGGTTACAAATTGAGGTATGTGAGGGGTCAGAAAGTGCTCATGCTCGCTGTCTACTCCCTGTGTGCTCGGTGGGCAAAGTAATGGTCCAACAAAACAAGTAACAAATAGCTTTATCCCCATGCTTCCTAATGCCAAGGATAGAGGACAAAATCAGGCTACTACATGCAGCCTACTGTTCACAACGTAAACAATAATGGTATGCACACATCACACACCCACAGACAACTACAGTATGACCAAATATGAACAAGAGAAACTATGAGTAGGCTCATGTAAACACACACACACATACTGTATATATGCATGAATATGCAACTATGTATATGCTAGCAAACTCATAGATTCATGCTGAGAAAGCAGATTTGTTTACAATCTGTACACTTGAAACATTATGCCCACTCTACTGCATTACGCTTCAAACCACTTGAAGCGTAATGCAGTTAACATCTATACTATCTGAGTGCTGCTGCTGTGGCTGTCTAAAATATTGGGCTGAGTAGGATATCTCCACCTGAAGGGTTACTTGTATTTCGGAATGTGTGGGAAATTAAGATCAATTTGGGCACTGAAGACAGGATGCCTTTTCAGTTAATTACACTAAATACGAAGAATATCCTATGATTGGCCACACAGCAAAATCAGTATTTGCTCTAGTCTAGGTAGAGAAAAAAGCCATGATTTTGGATGGGTGTGCATATTTGTGTGTAAAAGTTCTAAATTAAAAAGAAAAGAGAGAAATATTTTCAGAGGGAGGTGTTGAAAGCAGCAGATAAGCAAAACTACATAATATATAAGTTGTAAAGGTAAAATAATTGGTTGAAGGAAGAAAGCATAAAAAAAGGCTTTTGATGTGTGCTAACAGTCCACACCTGCAGTCTGAAGGCCCTGCGTAGCCAGAGAGCATCTCACAAGCAGACTCAAACACATCCACTCTATCTGCTCATCTCTCTCCGTGAAAAATTTAAAAACTTTCTGATCAGTAACTAGATAGCTTTATTTTTCCTACAGTATCTGTCCCCAATGCCCAAACTGAATTAGGCAACAGGGCTTTCATGCAATCAGCTCCATCTGCTGCAGACTCTTTTCATGATTATTTGGAAGAGACGGCCTCTCTCAGAAAACATTTTCAGTGGACATGCGTTGTTTAGCCATGTGGTCCTTATCTGAACTGAACTGAACCAAAGTTTTCTGTTCAAGAGTGTGTGTCAAAACCAAAACATTTAAGTCATTTACATGAAAAAAGTATACAATCTCATAAAGCATGCATTTTTTATATCAATGGAAAATTTGTTTTGTTTTTAAGATTACTGACTACTTGCTACTAGCATCTGAAACTTCATTACCCACAATTAGCATTCACTGCTAATGCTTGGCTCACTGCTAAAGCGTTGGAACTAAGTGATCAGATCAGTCTGAACATAGCTTGGTCAGGCTAATTGGTGCTTACAATTATAAAGAGTCGCCTGTTAGGGCAGCAGGACAAATAAATCAATAGGTGTTAAAAGTTTGACCAAGAACTAAGTTTTAGATGAAAGGAAGAGGGTTATGGTCACGGACTGATCAGTGGAGCAGCATTAATAGATGGTTTGTAAATCTGATAGAGCTGTGACTCAGGGACTGAGCGGGCTGTGTGATTAAGCATAAGATGAATGTTTAATGATGCCCATGGGGAACAGGTGGCATGCAGGTGCACAAAAAAGCTAGAGATGAAATACATATACATAAATTTTCATGCAGATGCATATGTGCTTTATGTGGACTGACAGACACACAGGAGCACAAAGATAAACTACAAGCACAGACAATCATTGTCACATTAAAGTGCACTTTTGCATAAACAAATGCACAAACAAAAAATGTAAATGTTCTCACTTGGCACTCTGTTGATGGCTTTGAGTGGCCGAAGGACCCGCACTGTCCGAATGGCCGACAGGTTGATGTTCTGCAGGTCCAGTGAGTACTCTACCATCCTGGATAAATGGACAGAGAGAGAGAGAGAGAGAGAGAGAGAGAGAGAGAGAGAGAGAGAGAGAGAGAGAGAGAGAGAGAGAGAGAGAGAGAGAGAGAGAGAAAGAGAATACCATGAGAATACCATGTTGTTTCCTGGGTGAGCTACTGCCTGGGTGAGCTACTGGTTGACAATATGACAAAAAATGATTATCATGGCACCAGCTGGACCAGCGACCTCTGTTCATGATACAACATCAATGGTCATTCTTTAAGCTACTCACAACTGTCCCCTCCCAGAGCTGTGGGGGCTTCAACAGAATGGGAAATGTCTACTGCAAAGAGTGTTGCAACACTCAAGAGAAAGAGGCGGGGGGATAAAGTGACAAAGCATCAAAAGGGGAGAATTACATGAAAGGGAGGTGAGGAAGAGAAAGAGAGAGCAGGAAAAGAGGCATTCACTCTATTCTAAGTGTTGCCTGCAGGATGTTGTGGCTCAGTCAGAGCCTGGCATCTGTTAGCAAGTCATTTCCACAGCATGGCTAAGCTGTTTGTGCCCCAAAACCCAAACCACTTTCACAGGAGAATGGCCATGTGTGTATGTTTGTGTATGTTTGTGTATGTGTGTGTGTGTGTGTGTGTGTGTGTGTGTGTGTGTGTGTGTGTGTGTGTGTGTGTGTGTGTGTGTGTGCGCGCGCGTGTGTGTGTTTGAATTTAGAATTTACACTTATATTACATGACTGTTATCATCAACACATAGATAGTTCAAGTGAGTGAGTTTTTACAGTAAATGTGTTCTAGATAAGTGCCACTGTGTGCATGTAGTGCAAATGGTGTACATTTTGTAATAGTTTTTAAGCGTGTCTGTGCACAGAACTGATGTGCCCAGGGCTACAGCAGTGTTGGGACAGCATGATACCAACAGCAGCAGCAGCACCTCAAGCTAATAACACCCGAAGCGCATCCACTGGCTTTGACAAAACAAGCTCACTGTCTCTCACATACACAGACTTATGGACCATGCCATTTACAATAATGTGATAGTTTATTAATCCCATAGGGAAATTCTTTTCATTTTCCCTTCACCACAGTGCAGAGTCACCAACAGAATAACACCCCAGCTCCCACTTGAATAGCATACTTGTTATAACAAGTGACTGCCACTTAGCTGACGAGCAGTTCTTCATATTTAAGTGAAATATCTCAAATAAATTTGGGTGGGTTTTTGGGTGAAATGCTTACTCCTTCTGGACTTGCAACAGACTTTTTTGTTCGTACTGTAAAGCTTACAAGCCCCGCACTTGAGAAAATGCATCTTTACGAGTATGTAGAGGCGTGTTGCAGACCTATTTTCTTTACCTAGTGGTGTAGTTGGAAGTACAACGTCACAGTATGGTGAAGAGCAACAGTTGTTTTTATTACAACCTGCCTCAAACATTATAGTATCTGTGGTAGCTGTACTGATTAGATTTGGGCTGCTGAACAGAAGGCTAAAAAGTCAAAAGGGAGTTTTGATTTAAAACACAATGTTTAGTGAGCTCAAGCGCAAAACAACTGGATTGTTTTAATGTTGCTTGATTAGGTTACAGGGTGAGAAATGATCTATTAGATAGATGACACCCACAAAAGCATAAACAATTACATGGATGCACATGGATTATTTTGTTAGTGATCCAAAAGCATTTGGAAGAGAGCATTTGGAAAACGTGAAAGAGAACAGGAGATCACAGATCTTTCTGCACGTGTGTGGGTCTTTAAACATGTGTCTTTGTGTGTGCATGCGCACCGTGTGTGTGCATGTGTGTATATGTGTGTGCGTTCTATAGAAGTGTCTCTTTCTGTACACATCAATCAGGCCGCTGTGTTTGGGAGGGTAATTAGTGGACTGCCGGAAGCGTCCTTTTTATGATTGTTCTCTATTTTCCACATTCCTTTTTTGCTTGTGACGCCTTCATCTCGTTCATGCTTTTATGTGAGAGTGTGTGTGCGTGTTTGTATCGATATGAAATGCAGAGCTTTAAGGGGAAACCCAGAGTAGACCATGTGAGAAGAGTTCAGAGACACATTTGACATTAGAGACAAGGAAAATTTAAAAAAGCATCTTGAATCGAGACATGTAAAATCTGTAGTGATTTAACTGTCAAATTACCAACACGCATCAAAGTTACCATCGAAGTTGAAGTTCAGTGTCAAGAAAGTAGTTTTCCTGCATCATTTACATAAAATCAACAATCTTGCTTTTAACAGCTATAAGAAATATTAGAAACTGTGAGTTTAAAAAAAATATAGTCAATGTCAGTCAGTCCAGCTCAGAGTGAGAAAGTAACATTTCTTTGACCTGATACATTTTTTTTTCAACCTATCAAAGGCATACATTAGAATAAATATGGAAGGCATGACTGATTTTTTGTAAAAAGGGGCATGCTTCATCCCTGGATCAAAAATCTCAGCGGATACACGCACGGAAACATGCTGCAATATTTCCGTTGTCACTGCAGATACCAGACAGGCTAGGAAGAATACATTTTAGTGTAGTGGATTAGGCTAGAACAAAATATGCAGTATAGAAAATAAAGGAGACTATGAGTGGCAGGGTTATGAAGCAAAAGCACAAAACCCCCCGTAGAGCCTGTCTGGACGAAAGCATGGTCTGTATGGGGTCTGAAGGGGAGATGACAAGGGAAGATGTTCATCCAAGCATGTGAAAAAAAGCGACAAAGGAGGGCAAGAGAGCGAGGTGCCCGTGGGTAACAGACATGGAGCTCATAGCAGACTGTCGGCAGTGATTTGGCCTGGCAAGTTTGGCAATGCCCTCTGCAATTAGCCTAGACGCTAATCTAATGGATGCTGCCAAGAGGAAAACGAAGACGTTCACACAAATGCATACACAGACACGCAAGTACGCAGATTAAACAAACTCAAAAGGCATACGATGACAGACTGTAATCTCTGTGTGTAATTCTGTGCTACCAACACACACAAACACACACTATAAGCACCCAAGAGCATCCACTGGGAATAAAGTGATTCAGCTCAAATAAAGATGAATTTTTCTCCATCTAACCTGGTAAGTCTGTTGCTCTACTTTTCTTTGTGTGCTATTATACAAGCCTCTTTCTCTTTCTCTCTCTCTCTCACACACACACACACACGCACGCACACGCACACACACACACACACACGCTTGCTTGCTTTATCGCCCATGTCTGAGCCTCTCATTTCACTTCGTTCAGAGCAGGTGTTTGACCAGGTGTGTTCGCTTTTGTTTTGCTCCCATGCATCCATCTAGTGTGTGTGTGTGTCACACGGTTCCAGCCTATGTGAAGGGCATTTCATAAGAGCAATCCAAACGTATGCAATACCTTACACAATATATAACTGTGCATCCGTATATTCTTGTGGGCAGCCGTTATGGATCTTTGGGCAATCAGACATGTCTCTCGAAAACTTGGGTTTAAATGACCAGTTTCCGTCTTTCATTCCCACATTTCTTTCCTTCTTCCTGTCTGCCTAATAAAACTTTTTTTTACTTCCAATGAAAACATATGTGCTTGTCCAAAACAAACCTTGTGCCATCTACTCACCAAGTGTTAATTAATGTGGAAAAGATTAAAAATAAAACAGACAAATGACAGCATGCTTTACCCAAGTGAATACCCAATACTGTATCATGCCCAGTCTTCTGTTATACTGTAGTGTAATGTGGCAGTGCACCCAAGGCCTTATGGTTTCATTCTCAGAGGACACCCCACACATGTCCCATTTACACTCACAGTGTTGCATGTCCAATGAGTCTTCTGGTCAAATGTCTCCAAGGCTTAAAGAACATGCTTCATGAGATTGCTTCTATACTGTTAAAAGGTTGACTGTACCTTAACATGAAACTGGTTCCAATTAAGCAAAATACCAAGTTGCATATAAGTAAATCATTTATTGTGCAAAAGTATAATTTTGAAAAGAATCATAATGTTTTTAACATGGATTAATGAATTAACGATTATTATTTTAAATCCTGGACTTGTACTTGAACTTAACCGACATGCAAATTAGCGGATGAAGAATGAATGTTGACGAGAATGTTTTGTTAACATCTGTAGTTTGGTTCCCTCTGCTTTTCCCATCTGGTCTATTTAGTGTTCACACTGACGTTTTACAAGGAAACCAGGAGTTGTAAACATGGACTGACAGGTTACTCATTCATTAGACAGTTTTGGTGACCTGTCATCCTGCATCATCAGCGCTACATAGACCCGCAAAATGAAAATGTGAACATGTCTGGAGTGACTGAAAATCATGGTGCACTTAACAGCACTTGACGGCTTTATTAATCTTCTCTCTGATTTTAATAAAGAGCTTAGGAAACCCATGAACAAATAGTTTGAAGCAGACTGGACTGGAGTAATAGTGACAATCCGCTGCGATCAGAGCAGGGAAACAAGTCCTGGAGGGAACAAGTCCTCCAAATTAACGGGACAATGTTGTTTGACAGAGCCTATTCTCACACAGCCCAGTCTCATGGCAGTTCGTGAAATGGTCATGTTATTCAATCTATTGATTTGTGAACAGGACACGAATGTCATTTTTTTCGTGTAGTGATTACGAAATTTAATTTAATGTATTTAAATGGGAAGCATATTTCGTGATCACAGCATGACAACGGTAGGGAGTAGTATGAAAAGCAGAAAATCCACATAGGGAGGTTGGTCGGGATGGTGCATGGGTCAAACAATGCAGGACTTTCACCCAGGAGACCGGGGTTCGCGTCCCGCGTGTTGCAGTTCCTTTCCGCGTTATTGTCTTCCTAACCACAACCGTCCTGTTGCTGTCGGCATGTTACGGTTCCTTTCCCAGTACCTTTTTTTTCCAAACCTCAACCGTCCCATTGTTGTGGCGTTTCATGTCCCCGTTCTTGCGTGCCACAGAGATCCAGGTGGTCCGTCCCGTTGTTGTCGCGGGCGTGTGGCATTTAATTTCCCCATTGTGGCCGCGTGTTGCGGTCCGTCGGTCCGTCCTGTTGTTGTCGCCGCCGGCGTGTGGCGTTTAATTTCCCCGTGGCAGTTCGTGAAATGGTAACGGTCGAAATTCGTGACCTGTACACAAAATAATTTGTGACCTGTACACGAAATAAATGAGAAAATCGTGACCAGTACACGTATCAATAAATAAAAATAACATGACTATTCACAAACTGGTGTGAGACTGGGTTGATTCTCACATTGCCAGACCTTCCTCCACAGCGCTGCGGAAGAGGGCCTGGCTAGTCCACACAGCATTCTGGGATGGGAGAAAAACGTGCTCTGGTTTACTGGCAATCAAAATCATCTTGGGCGGCGTTAAGCGCCGGACGGAGCAACAGTGCCTCTGCCTTGAGAAGGAACTTGTTTTGGTGGAACGTGTATGTTCAAAGGTTGTTTTAGTCGTGCAACAGAAAACTCAGATTGGACGGATAGTCTAGCTAGCTGCATTGATTCACCCTGCAGAGATCTGAGGAGCAGTTAACTTATAACCCTCATAAATCGAGTTTAGAATGCCAACACAAAGAAAGTGGATGGTGAGGGACATCCGGGTAAAAAATGAGGGACATCTGGCGGAATTTCCGGCAGCATCTGAACTATCCCGGAAGTGAAGTGTCGTCGATATAGACTAGTCAGTGCCATACAAATCATCGTTTCAAAATAAAAGCATTTTCTAATCCTACACTGCTATAGCTAAGGTTTGGTTAGGTTTGCCCTGACTTCGTGGGATTTTGTGGCTCTATAACAATGTCACACTACGCCCTCCTTTGTTCTCGATGAACAACAGTCCATAAGGATGCTAGAGCACTTTGTCACTTGAACATAAACAAATGGCGTTTTTTGTCATTTGCTGAAACGACTGATACTCTCCTTCATCGGAGGACAGAATGTTGTAGTCCAAAACTTTATGTAACAACTTTCACAACCAGTCAAAAGTATCCTCACGAAATAGGAAGCTCACGGCAGCCACAGTCATACAGACGTCATGGACAAGTGCCATACTTACGAAACCCGTCACTATGGACGCTATACTCAGATTTAATTACAAGTGAACTAATTCAGTCATGAACTTTAATGATATTATCATTGGTGTTTATGACAGCATGCATGAGTTATTTTACTCTCTATTTAGCCTTAATTTCGAGAGCAAATGCTGCTTGAGTACCTTAATGTCACCTTAACAACACACAAGCAACACACAAGCTTTATCAGAAGTATGAATGCTAGCATTATTGCTTACCCAGCCATGACGATAAAGAAGTCCAGCCTGTTCCAGGTGTCTCCCAGGTAACAGCGACGGCCAAAGATCCCAAGAGCCACCATCTTTACCACCATCTCCATTGCAAAGAAGATGTAGATGAATGCATCAAAGGCCTACGAGAAGATAAAGTGAGATAAAAATGGAGGAATGTGAGATGCATTCAATACATTTGGCTTGAAATACATTAGTAGGCTCAAGCTGCTGTCAAACCTCTATCTTCGTCTTTTCTCCCAAACTTAGTTTCTCAGTGAGAAAGAAGCATTTGACATTTCTGGTGAGGAAAAAGGATCTGGATATATTTTTAAAGCACTCCTTAGTTGTTAACCGTAGACCTGCCGGAAAAGAAGAACCATTAGAGATTGAAAGACTGAGAAACCAAATGGCACACGTGCCCTGAAGCATACATGCACGCTTCTAAAACCTTAAGTGATTTGTTTGGGTCTGCCTATTTTCTATGGCCTATTTTCCACCTTTCAAAGGCAATTTTGATACTTTTTAAGAGTGGCAAGTTCACACTCCACAGCAGACTCATCAAAGCTCACCTGTCAAGTAAGTTATTTTCCATCTATTTTCCACCAGAAATTATTATCTGTTTTCAAATTATTATATTTGTTTATAGTATTGTACTTTTCTACATTTTAAATCACATCTGTTACTGAGTAAATAAAAGTAAATAAAAAAGGTACTATATCTAACGTTGCTATGGCAAAGTATCTGTCAACAAACTAAAATCAAAAAAGCAATATGGTTTGTGTCCTTATCAAATCACAAAAGAATGTCATTTAATTATGATTTTAATTATTAATATTAAATATGTTTAAATATAAAAAGGTATATCACCCCCCCCCCCCCCCCCCCCCCCCCCTTCTCCCCGCTGTTAAAACTAACTAAGTAACTTTTACCTTAGATGAGCTATTTTTAATTTTACTTGGGTAGATTTTTATACCAAAATTGTACTTGTACTTCAGTAAGTAGTTAAGTTCATCAAAGTAATAGTACTTTTACTTAAGTAGAATATATATTTTTTTACTCTTTCCACCTCTGTTCATGACTGATGTGCTGTGTTTGTGTGTGCTCTGAAAAAATGGGTTTCTATTCCTTGAACAGTTTTCTGTTAACATTGTAATTTTAATGGCTTAAAGGAGCTAAATGTGCGTTTGTGTGCACTGAGAAGAATATGTGTCTGTACCAATGTAATAGCACACAAAACATATGGTGCCCAATGTGAAGCAACCCACGCTGCAATACTTAAATCACAAGGGAAGTAAGAAGTGAAGGGGATAAAGAAAGTGAGGGAGATCCAGGTCAAACCTGAGAGAAAACAAAGATGAAGAGAGAAGAGACAGATGAGCTCATGTCTCTGCCGTGTCCTTCTTGCGTTATTATGTTCAGATTGACTAGCTAAACCTCACTATTGTATTTTCAGAACAAAACTCTTCCCCAGTGCTGTGCCCTAGGCTGTGTGACTGTGTTTGATGCCTTGTTACATATTCCTACTACATATAACTCAAGCTGCTACACTTTTGACACAGGGACATCTAAGGCCTGGAAATTCAAAAAAGCAATGAAGCTGCATGGCTGCTTGTTCATAAGTCATTGGTCATAATTTGGATTGTAGATGATGACAAGCCTTTTTGTTTGTTCCAAACCTGTCATCCATCCCCAAACTGCGCACAAAAGCACACACACTCCTACACTATTCCAAATGAGATACTATTTTTGCTACGGCTTGCTTTGCTGGCCAAACCAGCAAACATCTACAGATAAGGTAGCATCTCAGGCTGGTTATAGACTCAGAGCAAATGCAAAGTATCATCCAACCTTACTAACATAATCAAATAAAAATCTTTAGCTGAGAAGTTGAAGCAACCCAGTTCATAATAGCTTAATGTAATTTGACAGCAATCCCTAGATAAATACAAAGGAGGCCTTAAATGCTGAAAACATACAGATTTTCAAGTTCACATGCCCTGGTTTGTGCACTAAAAAAATAAGATGGTACAAACCAATACAGATGCTGCAATGAAAAAAAACTATTTTCCACAAGTACTTTAAGGTTATTACTTTTTCTGGCTTTCAGGCAGAAGTTAACTGACAAACTAGAGACTCAACAATAACCCTCAGCAAGCTAGAAAACACTGTTGTGCATCTGGACAACCAAGTGTAATACGCTTCAATTGAAGAAAAGATTATTTTTTCTAACTCAGCATTGATGAAGAATTGCACAATGGTGTTTGTAGCTTTGGACCACATTAAATGAGATAAATGGTGTGTGAAATGTTGTGGATGTATTCATGTTCCAGCACTAGAAGGTTGTTTTGTCCAAGTCAGAAATAGCAAGAAACAGAAACAGCTATCTACAGTATTCCCTTTTTTGACAAGTGTGGACTGTCTGTACCATTTGTCATTTATAGGGATCAAAATATCTAGAGGCCGAGAAGGACATGAGCTGGGGAAAATTCGTGCCAATGTGTGTGAAGATAAGCATGCACATGTGTGCACAAGACTGTAAATGTATAAATCTGTGCTTTTTTTGTATGTGTATAACATATATGCATATAAAAGCCAACATGTGTGTCCCACCCCTCATTCTCACACACGCACGCACACACACACACACACACACACACACACACACACACACACACACACACACACACACACACACACACACACACACACACACACACACACACACACACACACATAGAGCTTGCAGCATGCAATGGGGACGAGAAGATCTGTCTCACATGCTGTTTAAATGATGTTTCGATAAATAATGCAGCCTACACGCTTCACATATAATCCAACGTTGACTGCACCAGTTGGATCCCAGTCATGCTCTGCGCAGAGTGAAAGGGGAATGAATTAATTTGCCACTACTGGCAGCTTCCTCTTTGGTCAGTCTATCAGGCCAACATGATTTTTAAAGAGGTTGAGGCTTTCTTGTGATGGGCTTGTTCATGATTTGAAAAAGAAGCTAGAGTTGAAGGTACATCATATGGTGTCACTGTGCTACTTATATGGCAAGATGAAAGGATGTGGTAAGTAGATCATCAGGATTGTGATGGTGGACTATTTACAATAAAATATTGTGTGTGTCTTACTTTACTTGTGAAGTGAGTGAATTAAAACATAATCAGTAAATCAATCCAAAGGCACCATGCAGACACATCTTAATTTCACACTCACTGACAAAGGTGCGTTTTCTGAACATTTTAAGGTTGAACAGGTGCTGATGTGATGGTACAATGAATCCTGTCCAATTCTCATTAATTTATGGTAGAAAAACAACTCTCCATTTGCGTGAGATGACTATGCAAATACATACATTATTTAAATTGGTCCAAAGACGGCTGCAGAGGACCTCCACCTCCTTACAGTAGGTACAATTTTAATCCTCACCTGCAGCTTCTGGCTGTGAACTTGGTTATTTCTTGGCCATGCGGAGAGTTTCTGTTTTATGTACCGAGGTGTTAAGAGAACTGCCTCTAAAACCTTTAGTGCTCCCCAAAGCAGTGAAAAACTTTGTAGCAATATGTTTTTCAATAAACAATGTCCAAGTTACTTCAGATAATTAACTATCCTTGTTTGTCAGGTGGACAATTTCTTCCTGTAATTATTATCATTTAAAACTAAACTATCAATCACAGTCCGGTGTCACAAAGGAATAGTTTGACATTTTGGAAAATACAGTTATTTGCTTTTTTTGCTAAGAGTTAAAAGAGAACATTTAAACCGCTCTCACATTTGTATGGTAAATATGAAGCTACTGCCAGCAGCCAGTTAGCTTAGCTTAGTCCAATGACAGGAAGGGAAACAGGTCCCCTCTTCACTGAGACTCTGAACCCCTGAGGTCCAGGGCTCTGCCTTGTGAGAAATCTCAATGTAACCCCTGTATACAGATATTTGAACAGATTCGGGGTATCATTTATTGTTTATGGCTGCTACTTTGTCTGTAGCAGCCATGTCTCTTTCTTCCAGAAAGTGAGGTGGGGATACTGTATTTCACAGAGGGCCAGGGAAGCATGTGAGGGCCACTCTAACAATCCAAGCTCTGTCAGCAAAATCCATCCTGTTACCATTAGCAACCACTAGAACAAGACCCCTCACACTACCTGGGGAGACACTATGCTTGTTAGAGAGACAAAGGATGGAGGACGTGAGAGAGAGAGAGAGAGTGAGTGTGTAGGATGGGGGAATGGGAACTTAGGGAGGAGTAAAGATGGCATTGGAAGGAGAGGTAGGAGGAGGAAGAGACATTGTGAAGCAGGAAGATGTGTTGCACAGTTTTAAAACTGCAGTAAATGCTTATTTCTAATCTCAGCACAATGAAGAGAAAATCCGATGAGATAAATTAACCTATTAAAGTTTGGTCTGGGGGCTTTATTTGATATTATAATCCACTCTAATGTGCTGTAGGCAAGCGAGACACGGCAGTGCAATCAGTCAACAGAGCAACCGGCAAACCAAGAGCAGACACCTCGCCGAAAAAAACAACAAAAAGCATGTGAGGCAGAATAAGGTCGTCCTTGTCACACCTAAATTGAGCCTGTCAAGTTTACTTCGATGAAAAACAATAACGACCCCAGAGGAACACACCAAAGCCTCAGCCAGTTGGCAAATTACAGTAGTAACACATAACCCACATCAGCTCTACACGGCTTACAAGCATAAACAAGGACAATATTTTCAAATGGCAAAGAAATACAATAAAATAATCTGTGCTCTAACATAAGGATAACTCAAACTGTTACTAACTCCTTTGGTCAACCATGACCTGTAACAAGATCAGTCAAGTCCACAAGCAACGTGAAGGCAAGACCACAAATACATGGATCTACAAAGATTCTGCATCATGATGATCATCTTGAGAAGGAAGTGCCCATTCAGTCAGGAACACCCCCGTCATAGATTTAACCATTTATTGCAACAAATGGAAATACAATTGGCTCCGCTCTTGATAATGCTCTCTGGACCAGCCAAGCAGCATGCTAAGCTGAAACAGGATGCACCAAGCAGAAACCCCTCTGGGTTAAAAAAAAAAAAAAAAAAAAAAAGAGTGAGCCAAAGGA
Source organism: Zingel zingel (assembly GCA_023566125.1). Classification (NCBI taxonomy): domain Eukaryota; kingdom Metazoa; phylum Chordata; class Actinopteri; order Perciformes; family Percidae; genus Zingel; species Zingel zingel. The sequence continues at coordinate 8,361,626 of CM042325.1, read as the reverse complement.
AAGACATTGAAAACCATTTTAAACGTTGAGGCATGTTAGGACTCTAACATGGAAGGTGGAGGCTGGGGTGGTGGAGGCAAAGCATTGCCAGCAGCAGCAGCGAGTGAAGCAGAGTCAGTGTAGCAGGGAGTCACATTTAAAAGGACCGCCTTGATGTGAGAATGGCTGTGATTGGTGTGTGTCTGATAGGAATGATAATTCAATGAGTGGTCGTATGACTTCCGTGTCCTGCATGAACCAACTCTAAGCTTAATTTATGTTAAAAAACCTCAATAATTCTGGAGAATAACCATGTTAAAACTCATCTCATGGGGCCGGCTGTACACAGTGTAGAGGTAAACGTCTGCATTGGTTAACCAGTTTCTATGCAGATCAAAAAGCCTCATCAGGAGAGATAGTGGTTCAAACAATAAATTGCAGCAGAAGTAGAATTGAAGTCTTTGGGTGAAACTTTCTCGGCTGTGGCTGCTGGTACTTGTCTCCACAAGCGTATTCTCATCGCGAAGTGACAAAATCACACGTGGGCTCCACAAGATTATATTAAAACAAACTTAAGTCCCAATTCCCTTTTCAGAGAGCAGGAGAAAATATAAAAGCATCCAGAAGGGACATATTCCAGCTGCAGTGTTTGTCTGCATCGCAGCTTGAGGGAAAGTGACAAGAGGAGTGTTGAGCTGCTCTGAGTTTATGTCAAATAATTGATCGTTTTGTTTTCTCTTCATTAGTGCGCTGACATGTTGTCCTTACATACACAGGCTCAAACACAAACACACAGAGGTCCACCTTACCTGCAGTATCTGGCAGCGGTCCGAGGTGCAGTCGATGTTCTCACAGGGCTGGTACATGCCCAGTGTCACACAGTTGAGCAGGATCACCATGATGCTAATCCTCTCGAACCACGTATTAACAGGACTGGGGGTTAAGGAGCATAGCAGCTGAGGAGAAATACACAGCCATACACACAGTGTATACGTTTTCAACTGGGCTGTATGGATGGATAGATGCACACGCCTGTCACAAATCAAACACAATATGTATGGTTTTTATTATACATCAATGTTATGAATATAACATATATTGGAACTGAGTGATGTGGATTACATTTGCTGGAATGTAAAGCAGTTTTATGTATAAATGGGAAATCAGCATTTTGTGCACTCATACTGTGATACCGTCAATTCTGCTGCTGTAAAAAACAGCATATAACATCTCTCCATCACCTGGCTCCTGGATTGGCTCAGTTTGTCTCTTTTCCTTCTTTATCTTATTGTTTAAATCTTGAATCAGTTCTGTACTTTCTCCATGTTTCACTCCTAACACTACATCATGTGTTTCTTCTTCACATCTCTCTCCTCATCCATTCAGCCACTCTCTGGAATATAAAAAGCCTGTTTTAACAGATACCCAACCTAAAATACCTTTAAACTCATTTACTCAGAACTGGCTATTTACTCTGTGGTCTTTTATTTGACAGATTATAATTTAATGTAGCACATTTAAAGGTCCCATGACATGGTGCTCTTTGGATGCTTTTATATATACAGTATCTTAGTGATCCCCTAATACTGTTTCTGAAGTTTCTTTCCTGAAATTCAGCCTTGGTGCAGAATTACAGCCACTAGAGCCAGTCCCACAATGAGCTTTTCTTAGGATGTGCCATTTCTGCGTCTGTAGCTATTGAGGAGGAGAGAGGTGGGGGGCAAGGTGGAGAGTGGGGGTGTGTCCTTGACCAACTGCCACTCTGCTCGTTTGAAAGCCATGATGTCTCTCTCTCATGGGTGGGCCAAATTCTCTGGTAACCTTGCTCCTTAAGACCTCATAAGGAGCAAGATTCCAGATCGGCCAATCTGAGCCTTCATTTACTCAAAGGCAGAGCAGGATACCCAGGGCTCAGTTTACACCAATCACCATTTCTAGCCACTGGGGGAACATAGGCAGGCTGGGGGAACTCATATTAATGTTAAAAAACCTCATAAAGTGAAATGTTCATGCCATAAAAGTAACTTATCTTCCAAACTCACACTCCTCTGTCCCATTAAAGCGGCCTAATGCCGGCAAGCTTTAGCGCGTAGGATGCGTTTGTTTTAACTCCCATGTAGACCGAGTGGGTGGTTGGTTGTCTCAGTGTTAACAGCATACAGTGGACCTGTCCAGCGACAAAAAAAGCACCCTTCGGCGTGTTTGTAGAACGTACCAGGGAGAGCAGCATGTACACAGGGTTTAGCGCGTAGGGAGGTTGGTCAGGGTGATGGATGGGTCAAACACAGGACTTTCACCCAGGAGACCGGGATTCGTGTCCCACGTGTCTTTAACCGTCCCGTTATTGCCACGTGTCACGGAAGGTGCTTTCTTCTTTTGACGCGTAAGCCCACCCACGACCTTTCCCTAAACTCAACCGTCAATATTATGTTAATATACATTAACTCGTTGTAATCTATTAATCTGATCTATTATCACTAAAATGCAAGTATTGGGTTCAAATTTGTGCTATCAATTATTTTATTAACAACACTAGACTAGAATGGCACTTGGAGAGCGCAGACCTCCCAAGGCCACTGGTGCATTTTCCGTGTTCCCATTTCCCGAGTTGGGAAGTTGATCTCACGACTTCGGTGTGTTCATGAGCATTAGGTTGTAATGTGGAAACAACATGGACGCTACAAGGATGTGTTATATAATATTGCTCAGAGCGTTTAAACAACAGGTTGACAGTCCTTTCAAGTATTTGTGTGACAATGAAGAGTAAAGGTGACCCATAAAATATGATCGGGGAACTCATTTTTGGGATTATTTCAACACCACGTGAATGCAGAACAAACGCCCTATCTCGCAATGTTAACGATGGGAAAAAAAATCATTTGTGTACCTGTTCTGCAATTTGGAGCTGCTCCAAGATTCAATGGGTTCTTCTTTGGCTCATGCTAAACCCTTTCACCAAGTTTCATGAAAATCGGGCCTGTAGTTTTTTCTGTAATCCTGCTAGCAGACAAACAAACCAACAAACCAACAAACGGACAACTCGAACCGAAAACATAACCGCCTTGGCGGAGGTATTGACAGACTTTTCACGACTAGAACAGTTTTGTCTGACAGGGGTTTTTGTTGTAACTCTGAATAATATCTTTGGAGAAATATTGTTGCATATTGCCACACATTTTCTTTAAAAAGAGACAAATATCTGTCTTAAAAAAAGAGTGTTGTATTGTACCAAAGTATGAACAAGTATAGAAACAGACAGATTCACATCACAAATATCAGCCTAACTGACTCATCCACAGCATGTATGCAACACATGCAAGCTGAGGTCACGCAGCCAGTGAGCAATTTATCAATGAAAATGAGTATGAGAAGTATTTTTTGAGCCAACCTATTTTTGCTACATGAGTCACTAAATCAGACATGACAGAGTAAATACTATTGCCTGCCAAGGCACAAGACACCTTTTGAGATATTTACTTAAAATGATGAAAGATACAGCAGTATGGGCTCAGATTTCTCTAAATGTCATTAACAATTTCAAAACAGTGTTAATGTTATTAAAATTAAATAAGTTTGCTTAACCTGTTTTTTATATGTTTGACTTATAACCGGCAACTTCACCTTCACACACCTGGTTCACACCTGCACCATATCTGCTGATACACAGACTGCACTACAGCACAGGCCTTCTGTAAGAGTTAATACAAGGTAATTATTGTGTCATTTTAATGCTACGCAAGGAAGAATAAAAACGAAAAGGCAATTTCACATACTAAATTTATACAGTATTATGCGTACAATAGTGGTGTGTGTGTGTGTGTGTGTGTGTGTGTGTGTGTGTTATTATCACTGTCATGCAGTTTAAAAGTCTTGTACAGCTTTTCACTTCTTCCATATCTTAAGCTGTCAGCTTATATTCTTTTAGTTCAATAGTCTGTCCTCTTAACTCTTATTCTTTTGTCTTTCTCTTTGTATTCACACAATAAGCTTTAAGTTTTTTTTTTCTTATGAACTTTGCACTTTTAGAACTTACACTCACTGGTAGTGTGATGTGGGAAATGTGTCTGTGTGTGTCAAGCCAACACATGTTAATGTGACTAACTCATTTTTCACATGGATTGTTGCTACAAATATTTGATTAACAGAAGGGAAAAGTGCTCACTCAACTGTGGGTGACAAAATGTATACCCATTAATCTGACCCAATGCAGACTCTACCTTAATTGTACTAAAAGTTGTCTTTGTAGTATAAAAGTTGCACATTTAATGATAAAACTAGTAGCAAAATTGCACCGTGCATCTCTGATCTGCATACAAATATCTGCATAATCTAAACTATATTACAAAAAACTATAAAAACAACAAAAATTGTATAACTCTGGCATCCCTTTGGTCGAAATAAGTCAGCATTCAAGATATCTGTGATCTTCTGACTTAAAACAATGCATTGTGTCTTATGTCTTCTAGTTTCCTTTTAAAACTAAAATCTGATGTAATGCTTAAGAAAATGACCTGCACACATACTGAAATAACAACACTGCAGAGAGAGTTAACTGTCAGTTATTTCAGGGGGTAACCTCTCTTTGAACCTGTCTTGCACAAGGACACACTTCATTTTAGGACAAAAGATAACACTTTAACATAAAAAAAATAAAGTGCTTTGAAGCTCAAGTTTTTTTTTATTGAAATCTTAAGGACACATACATTAAACTGTAGATGCAATTTTTCCTATTATGGAGGGATTATGTGGTTGCAAACATCTTTGTTATTCATTTTTTTTCAATATGTCTCTCCTGCACACACCACACCATACTCTGTGAATCTGTGCATTTCTCCATCCTGCTAGCTCTCCTCCACTGTCTCTGCTATCTCTTTAGCACTGTTCTCTTGGGGTAACAAAGTGAAATGGGTAGAAATAATATCAGTGTTGCGTGAAGAGAAATATTTGCCTCTTCCTAGTCACCTTATCTAACAACCAACCCTTCTGTGAAATAAGGGTCTAACCCCCTTTGGGTTACTGTGTTCCTTTCTGTAACTCTTCTCCTTCAATATCATTTCAATTTTGCCTTCCCCCCAATTTTCCAACCGCTCCTTTTTCTCAGCTTTTCATTCAGTCCCAGGAGTGACAGAGCAAACGACGGACAATTTTACCCTCCCAGCAAAAACAAACGCAAAAACTTTGGAACACATTCTAGCTCGACAGGCAATGAAAAATCAATCAGCCCTGCGTGTGTAAATGTCTATGTATGTGTGTGTGTGTGTGTGTGTGTTCAGCCCTCCCTTAGCACAACTAAAGAACTTGCCCTGAGGTTCTCTGCTGGCAAACGAGAGCCAAGAACAGAGGCATGTTGTGAACTCGCAGAGAAAGAAGGAGTGAGACAGACTGAGAGGAGGAAGAGAAGACAGAAAGTAAATAAATAAACACTGATATACAAAAAGCATGGGAGAAAGCTGGTTTGGGGCCTAGCTATAAACAAACAAGATGTGAGACAAAGCACAGAATCTATGCCTGGGAACAGTGCCTGTTTTGAACATCCCCACCAATCTCTTCATAGCTCAGAGTTTAGAATACAAACATTTGCAAAGCAGCTAGGGTAAAATCACACATACTACATCCACACTCCAACATTACATGCAAAACACCCCTGTGGACTATTCACCTTCAACCTATCAAAGCTCACAAGTTTCAGCAGCATCTGCACTGACATGTGAAGTGACTCAGCGCTGGTTTGAGTTCAGTTTCTCTGTCATACTGACCCCAGACCCTTTCCCTCACCATGGAAATGGAGCAGCAGGCGGCTGACTCACATCCAGCTGATTCCCGAGCGTTAGCTGATGGCTGGTCATGTCCCTCCCTAATCATGTTGGGAGGGCACTAACTGAGTCTGACGCCAAGGATGCTTTGAGGAGAAAGGAAGGGAGGCATGCTGTTATTGAGCTTCAGAATTTCATTTGATTGTTCTGTTAAAGCTATTACTTGTGGTATATTTATCATTAAAATGTTAAAAGCATCCACCCCAGAGACCATCCACGTGTGACCGAGGAGGTTGAACTTGCATTTTAATGTCGCTGTCTTTCTCTCTCATTAGCATCATGTCTTCTTTCCCTTTCTCCTCACTCCTGTGTGTCTAATCTTCTTAGGATGTGGACAGGGCCTCCTCCCTGTCTTTACTCTCCTCTCATCTTTTCTCTTTTCTTCTTCTCTACGTCTCTACCTATTTTTACACCTGTCCCTTTGCATCAATATAGATTTCATTAGACAATCACCCTCCTCTTTCATCCTTTTTTCTGTTTGGGGCTTTCCAACTTTATCAAGCACTCTGTCTCTCTTTTTGATAAAACATTTCACTTTGTGTTGCTGACTCTCTTTTCTCTGTCTGTCTTTGCATTCAGGTGACAAAAAGGCAGCACTAAGGAGCCCCAGTTTAGACCTTATTCTCCACACTTTTAGTAGAAAAAAGTAATTATTGTAATCATCAAAATGTAGAAATGGAGGAGTCCAGTCCATGTGTGAAACCAATTTATTACCTGAGTGCATTTCTTATTTATTTTGTCTCTATGAAAATTCTGTGTTCCCCATTGGCTGCAGCATATAAACATTTAAGCAGCCTTAAAGCTGAGATTAACCATAATGTGCTGCATATTTAATCCTTGCATTCCATTTTCTTTACCTCCCCCCCCCCCCCCCCCCCCCTTTTTTTATTTCTAGTCACATGTGTTAGGCATGTCAGATATGTCCTTTATGGCCCATATACTCTGATATGTTACATGACTATGACTTTCTGCAATCCCAGTTTACAAATTTAAATATCTGTGCCTTCATGAAAACAGGATTTTTAACAACCATTGTTTTTATAATATGAATGGATACAGGGAATTTTCATGTTCTCATGATATCCTTTTTACTGTGAACAAATTTATGTATAGGAAAAATAAAAAATGATAAATAAATGTAATAAAATAAAAAAAATTCTTATGTTGTTTGTAAATTAAAAGTGTAAAAAAGTGACAGCTGGAATGGCAAGCTATATATCTAGAATTAAGGACATGGTGTGTCACATCTGCCAGTTAAGTACTGACTGTCATTTATCAAGTATGGACTTTTGGTGTTCTTTCAGTCTCAGCTTTGCTACGTGTCTTTTTTCTGCCACATGTAATGAAGACTAGTCCATTCAGACTGAGAACAAGTTGGCTGCATCATAATAATTTGGCTTCCAATTTGTGTAAATAATTTAAGAACCAAATTCTATTTATGTATGCTTGTGTGTGTGTGTGTGTGTGTGTGTGTGTGTGTGTGTGTGTGTGTGTGTGTGTGTGTGTGTGTGTGCGTGCGTGCGTGCATGCGTGTGTGTTTCAATGTGGGCATTTATATAATATATGGAAAATGTAGGAATGACTCTATTAAGTGGATGCACCAAATCAACAGCTGTGTGTGTGTGTGTGTGTGTGTGTGTGTGTGGGTGTGTGTGTGTGTGTGTGCGTGTGTGTGTGTGCATGCTTTTTATGAACATGATGACTCATGTCTGAATGAGATCTCTGTAATTTACAATGAAGCTTTTCAACAGAGCTCCCCTCCTTAGTGCCTACATGTGTGTGTGTGTGTGTGTGTGTGTGTGTGTGTGCGTGTGTGTGTGTTCCTGTGAAAACCCTCAGGATCAGTCTCATTCAGAGTGAATTAAAATGATATTCTGCTTTTCACTGTGGCACTGAAGCCTGTCTCTTCTCCCAATGAGTACAGCATGATAGGTCTCTCTCTCTCTCTCTCTCTCTCTCTCTCTCTCTCTCTCTCTCCCACAAACAAAAACTCACACACACGCCACCATTTTTGTGACAACCACTGTCCCATCTAGTTGGAAGTGTTCACTGTCTTAAAAAACAATCCATAGTTGTGGCGTGTGTCACGACATCAGCTACTGAGGGAGGGTCTCTAGCTGCTGGAGGAAGAATCCGTTAGAATGGCTGAGTGATGTCAACCAGTGTACAGCTGAGTGTACAGTGTGTCTTCCCACTGTCCTTGGCATCCGACAGTCACACTTTTGTTTTGACTGCTGTGTTGTGCCCTCAATCCTCTTTCTGTGTCCGTCTCTATGATGAAGTAGTGAGACAGTCTGCCAGCGATCTCCCCATCTTTCTCACTCCGCTCTCTTCCCTCTTTTTATCCCACTTTATTTCCTAGTACCTTGTGGGAAAATTGATCCATGAGTCTATCACAGGCTGGTTTTCCCTGTCTGACCCTCTGGCTGATTGGCCTCATTTCTATATGCCTATTGGTCCACTGTCTTCTCCGTCTATCCTTTTATAGTGTCTGCCAACTCTAATTTGTGTGCCTTAATATTTCCTGCTGATTCCTTACTGAGCCTGATCTCTATCTTTGCATACACACACTTTTACCTTTTCATCAAGTATGAGTAGCCAATTGCTAATATAACTTGTGGTCCAACGAATATGTTATACCCCTTACATCCTTACTATCTACGCAAACAGCTGTGCAAATGCCCCTGTTTAATTTTTAACGGTGACGGAAGGCTAAACCAGAGAGATTTCTGCATAACAGTGGGCCAAAAGCTCTTCAGCCAAAGGAGCATACTTACAGCGGAGAGCCTAAAATAACAAGTAAACCACCATTTTAAAAGCCTTAAGCAAACTGCAGTATATGTTCTATAAGTGTTGCTATGCTTGTCTCAGCAAACTTGCACTAGCACCAGAAAAAAAGTTTGCTCATGAGGATATTCTCACACTCCTATACACACACTTTCTTCCCCTGCCATTCAAAACATCATTTGAGGAATTAGATTTTTGCATATTTGCCCTGCACTAAAAATCTGTCTTTGTTAAATAAAAATGTTGGCAGTCTTTAAGATAAGACCTTCCTCAAAAAAAAAAAAAAAGGCTTTTAAAAAAGTGTGTGTCATGCAATGAATAGAATTGGGTCTTGGATGTCCAAGAACCACAGATTTCCTCACAGCACCTTGAAAAGCAAAATCATCAAAAAGCTTGCTTAATAACTCAAGTGTCTTGTTGTGCAGTTAAATAGGGCTCAGTGCAGACTGCATAGCATCTATCACACTGTTCTTAGTCAAGGAAACAAGTCAAGACACTTTAAACTGCTACAGTAGGAAGTGCAAACTGTGAAGGTCTCATGACTATATGTTAGGTGTATGATCGAACAGTATATGCAGATGGGATGAAGAGAAGGTTAAAGCTGAATGGAGGGCTTGTGCATTGCCTATTTTGGCCAGTGCAAATATAAATGAATTATATGAAAGTAATGAATGATAAACAGAAGAATAGTGATAAATAGCAAAGAGTTTAATCAAATCAAAGCATGTTTTTACTCAATTTTGCCTTCATCAACTGAAGTTTTTTTCTTTAATTAAATCAGTCATGCCTTCAAAACAAGATAAATGTTAAGTGAATGAATTCAATTTAGTTCCATCAATTTGTTTCTGTAATTTAATTTGTGTGAGTTTCACAGACAGGGATATGGAAGATTAGCATTCAGTACATATTCCTGAAAGATAAATATTAGCATTACTCGCTGCACTTTAATCACACAGTTGAGCTGTGTGAACTGTCCACACAATGCCATGTCAACATATGCCCAGCAATATAGAGACATGTAGGCGGTGTTTTTGGTCCATTCAAATAAAAATGGAGTTCACAGCCAGGTTTATTCTGGCATTATAGCAGTCAGTAGAAATGAGTTAAGAGATTCCTTATCTGTTTCTGTGAAATCAGTGAAGGCATGCTCCATTGATTTATCATAGGACTGTCTCATTAAGGATTGGGATTGGACTGTTGCAGAGGCAGCAAATACAGTATATAATGGTACCGGCTGTGGTACTTTGGAATTAGCAAGCATTTAGGCCTTAATTCAAATGTGTACATGCAGTAGTGATTCAGTCTCACAACGATAAAAACTTTGTCTGCCATGTTTGCCTGTGAGACAATTTCAGTATTCTATTAAAAGCGCTTTGACAGAAAAATAAGCTATTATGAAATGGTAACAAAAGGGGGTGGACTCATTACAGAATTGAAGAAACTGCAACCTAATTTGATAACTGCACTCAGGATTCGTTTATGGCTTGTGAAATTGCCACAAAATGTGTTGTGCTCTCGCCATGACTACTGCAGGATGCACAGGCATACAGTATACAGCCGTCCCCCTGATACACAAGCACACAGATGCACATGCAGACACACATATGGCAAAGACAGAAACAACAACAGAGACAAGCGGACAGACAGTGCCAACCATACAGCCTGACATGGCAAACAGAGTCCTGGAGCACCTCTTAAGACAAGCCTATGGCCTGTAACCAAGGCAACGGGAGCAGGCGGTTTGCCTTCAGCCACCTAGACAACACAAACTGTCTGTGTCAATATTCATGCGTGTTTTTTGTGTGTGCAGACATTTTCCTGCGGGCTAATGTAAAGCATATCATAATTGTGCACAAGTTTCTAGTTATGCGCAGTGTCTGCATTTACAGACAGAGGATGATTACATTTTCCATCCATATTTAAGCATTTGAAAGATCATGGTGTGTGGGTGTGCGTCTGCATGTGAGTGACTGTGTATCAGTCTTTCTCCTCATATCAGCTCAGCACAGCAGGTGCCTTGCTCCAGTACATTGCTGCTGCTAGTGAAGCTGAATGTATTGCAGACACCATGGGAAATATAAGCCGTGTGTGTGTGTGTGTGTGTGTGTGTGTGTGTGTGTGTGTGTGTGTGTGTGTGTGTGTGTGTGTGTGTGAGAGAGAGAGAGAGAGAGAGAGAGAGAGAGAGAGAGAGAGAGAGAGAAAGAGATCGAGAAAGAACGACATGACTCAGTGAGATGGAGAGGAGGAAACTGAAAGACAGACAGAGGAGGGAGACCAATATAAACTGAGAGTATAGAGGAAAGTCAGGGGTGAAAGAGGAGGTTGGTAAAAGAAGCAAGCAAAGGCATTTTAAAAAGGCATGGATAGGGAAAATAAAGAAAGGTAGGAAGAGAAAGGGATAATGGATAAAGACTAGAGATTTTGGTGGGTCAGTGGATGGCGGTGCATGCAGTGTACTCACAAGCCATTAGTTTGAATTCGACACGGGGTCAGGATATTGGAAACAGGAGGAAGGAGATAGAGAGAGAGAGCGAGAGGGGAAGAAAATGTGATGTGATGACAGGACTATGGTGCTGACATCCGCAGAGACTATGTCAGACTCTGATGTGACAAGCGACCATCCTCACCAGCCCTTAAACTCCCTCCAGCCATCTGTCTTTCTCTCTGTCTGAAATGTGTTCCATCTCTTGTCACAAGCAAAAACCTTGCATTTGCAAAAAAAAGTCTGTTTGTCAGCCATTAAATACATGTGGTGCTGCCATCTGCTCTGCGATCTCTCCACCAACTTCTCAGCTCATGCCTCTACGACAGCGAGGTAATGTCAGAGGAGCAGCACTGGGCATTGTCTGCTCCTCTCTGGTATCTAGAGATCAGAAGCACCTATTTGCTTTAGCACTATGGGCACTTAGAGAAAAGACAAGCAGGAAGAGCCTCTCCAATGGGTAAATTAGCATCACAAATGGTTGCAATGAAAGGGACTGACAATCGTGTTAGAGCATAGCATGTACATTTCTCACTGCCCCTTACCCCTCATTAATCTGTGGGTCTGGTCTCAACTCGTTTGGTCTCAGTGTGCGGAACACCCACGAAACCTGTGTCACAAAAGCAAGGGACGGGTCCACTTTAGTCTGCATTTCTACACCAAATGCATCATAGAGTAGCACGCTTGTCCCCCTTCTTTCACCATTGTGTCCATTGCTACCCTCAGTATCCCATATCTGTAAAGTCAGGAACTATTACATGCCTGTATTCCAGTTCAGGTGGTCACTGGAAAATACAGTATATCACAATAGACTAGACCAATGAAAAAGCTACATTAAGAAGTAAATAACACAACTTAAGCTTGTAGAAGTTCTTGCAGAAGTCAAATGGAATATACCAACCAACCTGGCCCACTGGTGACTGTGTCAATCATGTGTTGAAATTAAAGCTTGTACTGCATCATAAAATCTCTCCCAGTTTTGTATTTTGTTGTGCTGTGTTGACTGTTTAAGGGAGACTTCCTGGTGGTACACATGGAAGTTACATCTCTGTGAAGATTCTCGGCCATCCAGGTTACAGTATCCAGAAGGGATAAATCAAGGGCAACTGGATGTTGACTTGCTGTCCAGTTAACCTTTCTGGATTTTGGAAATTACATATTTACTTTTGACGAGCAGCTCCCACATACACAAATTGTTTAGTGTTCTTGAGGTTGGACAATCTCATTTGAGGAGAGGAAAGTGCAAGTTCTGTCTGGCCTGACCCACCTGCATGGTCCATGCTCACTGTATCCCATAATCACTCAAACTGTACTTTAGGTCACTATGCAAAGAATAAAATACAGACAACAAACTGATGGAAACAGACAGTCCACAATCATCGACCAGTTTGTCTGTGGACTGCAGGTGCTTACTTTTAGAGCTGTTTTCAAACATTAATCAAATCTTTTAAAACTGACAAACCTGTCATGTTGAAAATCACATACTTCACATTTTTGAAATCCGTTTAACATGCAAAACCTTTATTTCAAGCTGTCATTCAGCACGTTTCATTACTTCCTTGTCCATTATACAACAACAGAATTCAAAAAGAGAAAAAGAGCAGCACAATCTTGGCAGTAACGCTGGTTGAATCTGTCTTGCAGAGAGTCTTTCTGCGAAGTTTGTAGCTTACAGGGCTCCTCAGGGTACACAATGCGACACAAGTCAGGAAATCTGTCCATATGGTCTCATAATCTCTCTGTTTTGAAAAGTATGATTCATTTAGTCTGTGTTCTTTCAGTAAATGCCTGCAGCAAATGCACATTTCTACTTGAAATGAACCAGGCTAACTAGAACTAGACTACTGTAATTAAATAACCCTAACCACATAACCATGTGTTGAGCTATTCTGTTTCATGTACAACATCTGAGGAAAGACTATATTTTGATGTTGAGATCTTGAAGGGGGACAATTGAAAAAAATGCAGACATGCACAGACTCACATTGTGAAATTAATTACATAAGTCCTTGGGATAAAGTGTGTGACACGTAACTATATTACACTTAAGGTTTTCCTCTGAACAGTTCACAGACAACACCCTCATCACTCTCTCTGAACTGATGGAAGGACATAAGGAAAACAGAGATCAGAAGGAAGAGATGGGGATGAAGAGCATCTGGTTGAGAAGGGAACTGTAAGCCCTCATCTCTCTCATCTCTTCATCCATATTTCAACAGGGGTCTAATGGGCTGACATGATCCCCTGTTACAAATAGAGGGAGAAAAACGACTGAGGGCTCAGTAAGATATGGAAACAAGAGAGAGGGGCTTGGCGGTGGCAGCGATTAAAAACGTCCACTGTTTTGCCGCAATATCCATCAATTTAACGTTAATTGTGATGCACATTAGCGGTTGAAGATAATTTAAAAAGATAATAAAAAGCACCATTGCCATACCTCTAAGGAGAGGTAGTACAGTACATAAAGATTTTTTTCATTCCATTGATTCGTACCAATTCTGAGCAAAAATAAATAACTTTGGATACCTTTTACCAGGCAGCATGAATGTAGCCTAAATGACTGGAGTGCTGTAGTGTTTATACACCAGCCTGTCTGCATGACATACAATATGAAAGATCTCCCTCATTCTGTACACAAACATTATTTCCTGCTCTTCAAACCACATGGGTACGGCCTGAACTTTTAGATTTTCTCTTCACCTTCTGTGTGTCTTTTCTTTCTGGCAATCGATTTTCCTTGTGATTGGTTAGGCTCCCTGTGTATAGGCTTCTAATTGCAAGCATGGCGAGTGGATCCCTGAGTTTCACAGGTGTTTCATGAAAGGAGAACAAACAAGCCGAGAGTAGCACGGTAGATGAATGAGGCGGCACAGAGTGGGAGTGAGTGTGAAAGTGAGTGAGCGAGACAGAGGGAGAGAGACTAAGAACAAAAAGAAGTATTAATAGGTTGTGATCCAACCATTTGTGATGCTAATTTTCCAGAAGAAAGGTGATGGCTTCTCTGTCTTTCTCTCTCTCTTTCTCTGTTTACGGTTTTTCATTCTGTATTGTATGCTGATAGTGATGAAGCAGACCCAAATAGTTTCTCTTAATGAATTTGTCATAGGACATGGCAAAATTTTATATCGCTTCTCAACACATTTTCAGACAACAGCATTTCTAAAAGACAGAGTTACAATGTGTTTGAATATGCTGAGTTTAACAGGCACCTGGTACATCCACCAACAAACAAGACCTCTGCCTACCTTTGATTCTGTGTTCTTCTACAGTACATCCTCATTGTCATTAAATAATGCAAAAGTGTCCAGGGATGATGGAGGAAATCCTTCAGTTGTTCCTACTGGACTTGGGATGATGTGTATAAGGTGTATAGGTATAATGTTTATACCATGTTCACCATCTTAGTTTAGCATGTTAGCATGCTAATATTTGCTAATTAGCACTAAACACAAATTAGAGCTGAGGCTGAGGCTCTGTACCAAATGCTGTCCCAATCCGTCCATTAAAATTTTAGATATTTCACAGGGTAAGTGAAGAACTAAACTTGCTGGTGGCGGAAAACTCAGACAATTACCAATGTCATTAGGATTCATCCTCTGGGCACAATGGATATCTGTACCAAATGTCATAGCAATCCATCCAATACTCATTGACATATTTCAGTCTGGACCAAAGTGGGGGACAGAACAACTGACTGACATTGACACACCTACACCAGCGCCTCTAGCATGGTTTTAACCATGATTTGGTTTCCTTATTACAAAAAAACAAACATATAATCATGTATGATAATGCGATTCTGTAATGAAAGGAAAATATTCTCGGTATTGTTGTGCTCAAGAGGGATACAAACTGCAAATACCTCTGGCTATTTTATTGTTTTTTACCACTTGTAAACACTATTGTATTTGTATTGACTCTGCAAGTCTCACGCAGGAATGTTATGTGGCATTTAGTGTATCCTACAAATGCTTTATTGTAAACCAACAGAGGCTATTGTCATCGCTACCTGATGTCAATGGAAAGAATTGCTTGTGGCCTATATTTTATCCAAGGCTCAGAAGAGCTGCTGGGACAGCTCCCACTCAGCTCCTGCACGAGTCTCTATCTCCACCAGCCCCAAAACACCAAAGTAGTCAGTTCCACCTCCCCAAGTATAATCCACAGAGATGCAGAATGACTGACAGCAACATGACGGACAGACTGAACCCTTTCTTAGCGTTTGTGTGTGGACTAAAACTCCTATAATCACAAAAAATATAACATGAACTTAAATTCCACTTTCAAGTGATGAAGTTCTGTGTTGTACATCAAATGTTCAGTTTATAAACACACACGCACACACACAAACACACACACAGTAAATCATTTCAATTGTCTCTGTCCTTGTTTCCTTTGCTTTGCGAGCTTTTCTGCTCGCCATCCTCCCTCCCTTCTTTCTCTCAAGTTATGGGAGTGGTGACTTGAGTGTGACCCTGCCTTCTATACTCTGTTAAGGAACAAAATCATAGAACAAATTTGATCATTTACCCAGTCCAAGACTAAGGGAAAGGTTTGTGAAAGTAAAAACGTGTGATACACGCACTAGGTACAGTGTAATACGTACTGTATAATTAACTAAAAACAACCCCTTATAATTGTTATTAAAAAAGAAATACTAAACGTAATAAATTCAAGCCCCTTCTGAGGATTTTCCTTCTTCTTTCAATACAATACGAGGACATTTGATCTGTTAAAAGCAGCACAACACACATGCACAATTCCTTATCACACATATCACCATATCACCATAAACCATAATTATTTTTCTCAGTTGGTTCACTTCAGAAGATTCTGATTGCTTCCGTTGCAGTGAGCATAGAACAAACACTGCAGGTCCAGTGGTTAGTTCTCAGAGCATGCTGAACCCTGCAAGTTAATGTCCCACTAAGTGGTTTTGCCCTGACTTGCCTGCCTTTATTTGTTTGCAAGTTAACTTTGTTTTCAACTTTGTTTTTCATGAAGGGCTCAGAGGGTGAATAAAGTACTTCACCATGGCTCTGAGTTTAGGCACCCTATTATCTTACCCCTTCTACTCCAGTCCTTCATTTTTTTGTACTATCAGACTACTACAATATTAATCCACATGTGCTGCAAAACTGAAATGAAGTAGAAGAAGGGACTCAATAATGCATAGCACCCTCTTCTGTGTAGCTACCTTCAGGTGAAAGCTTGTATAAAATTAGGACATTGAAATTAAGAGCAAGCTTGGCTGGCTAAATGAAGTCCTAGTTCACTTTTAAACTGGCTTAGAAAGTTTCAGCCCCCGAGCAGTTGGTTGGAATAAGTTTGTCTCCATCTCCAGTGTGTGTGAGTGTTTGGACTGGGGGCAAGTCCCTTGTAGGCATGTCGGCACAGCAGGAGAGCCAATGTTCCTGTCTTTATTAATTACTACCTGACATGCACACACATACGCACACTTGTCTGCACATACATACCCCGGCCTCCATTAAACTACTCCACAAAATGCACACGATTACACTTTGATTCAAACACACACCTGTCTCCAACAACATCTTTGTCTTTGCAGTAACTCACATTTCACCACATGTGCGCAGCACACAGACACACACACACACACACAGACACTCACACAATCACACACACACACACACACGCACACACGCACACACGCACACGCACACACACACACACACACACACACACACACACACACACACACACACACACACACACACACACACACACACAGATATAGCGGCAACAGGAAGCTCGTAATATGTCCCCATATCCCCTCTGCACTTCTACTTATTCATGCTCGGTTAGGCCAGAAAGGGCATTGAAGAGGCAGATGAAGCAGAAAAGCCAAGCTGCTAGCCTCAAGTAGAGGCTGCTAGCATGACTTTTTAAAATAAATGTAATGTGCTGGATAGCATAACAATACATGACATACTATATCTACAGTATTCTTAATTCAGATCTGGGCCTCATAATATTTTCCTGAGACCAAAAAAACCTGTCAAACTGATGTTTTTGCATTATACATTCGCCTAGCAGCGCATTGTCATTAGCTACTGTATGTTGCTCCCAACTCTCATAGCTATCATCTGTTATGCTTCCAAGCTTCTCCACAGCACCGACCCTTATCAATTTTATTACCATCATTATAAGAGTCAAACGGCCATTCCCTCATTTTAATGCGCCTGATAATCAGCCTACTTGTGAAGGGGACAATATGAGCACAGCTGCCAATTCTCCCTGCCAGAATGCTGCTAACTTGAACAAAATGACAAAACAAAAGAGGGTGCAGGACACTCTCCAATGGGTTCACCTACCAAACATTAAGACTAAACATTACGCAATGGTAAAATAACAGTGCAGTCATGTTTTTTCCACCAGCAGTCTGTGAGTGAGTCCTTGGGAGCAGGAACAAAAAAAACAGGGAAGGCGGATGCAAAATGCTCTCCTGTTAGTCCTGTACAAGGGCACCTTGCATGTAAACATCAAAGGCTCCACTGGTGCTGTTGAGTAGTTATCGGGACAAGAGAGTGTCTGTACCGAGTAGCTCCCAAGTGTGAGCATGCAGCTGTCAAATTATAAACCACAGCAATATTAGAACATATCAGAAACTGCTCTCTGTCTATGTGTTAAAGTTGTAACACATGAAATAGGCCTGAATCACTAGTCATCATTAAATGGAGGCATGTTCAACAGCTACAGTTCACAGTAAAATGATGACAAGATAATACTTCTGTAGTAATTACGTCACTGATGTCATTATTGATAGGTCCGATTTGAGAACGACTGGAAAAATTGAGGAATTGTAAGATGTGACAGAAATATGTGAAACATGTGTGCAACCTTTGCCCACCATTTCAATGAAAAAAAAAAACGGGTTCCTTTTTTAATCTCATATTCCAATTCCAAAAACGGCAGCAGTTGCAAAAATCCCAATGAAACTCATAACACTGTGACACATAATTGAAGATGAAGGAACAAAAGAACTTTCTTATTTTATTCCATTTGTTTAAATAGGAGCAATTTCAGTCATGGTATTGCTTTATATATCTTTTTGTCTCTTCCTCTCTCAGGCAGTTTCATCCCTCGCTGGCTGTGCTGAGGCTAAATCCTCCCTTGAGGCGACATCAGAGTTTGTGAGAGGAAGGTATAAAGACACAAGCTGTGTGGGTGTGCATCTCAGTATCTACAAATGTCTCAACTATAATGCAACATTTTGGAAAGCAGTCATTTGTTACCATCATTTTTTTAGGTGTCATTAGGTAAATTATCTAGTGCAAAAACACAGTCCTGCTCTTAACTAGGTTTAAGGATTTAAAGTCAGCTAAATATCACTTACACATGTACATCTAAAGTAAACATAGAGGTTAAAATTTCAGGTGGTTGTCACTCAGTTATGAAATAAAAAAAGCAACCAATGCCTGGAAGCCGCAGAAAAGAGAGCATTGTAATGCAGGCTACAATAGCTCACTGGTTAGCTAAAGCATAACAAGGGTCAGTCATTACAGCTCAACTGGTGCCGTTGATATTAATAGGTACTGGCAGTGACTGCACCCTGTGGGACGCATCTCTGCAGGTTGGCAAGCTCAGGTATGGGCAAGCACAATATGAACAAGCGCACACAAACACACTTGGACAGACATGCACAGACTTGAAAGCATAAAAACACACCTGTTCATACTTGCTTTCATATACACACATGCACATAGAACAAGTAAGATGCAACAGTAGTGTTAGTAGATGCATGTTATTTTGAACATCTTTCCCTATTTAGTTCAGGCATAATATATATATATATATATATATATATATATATATATATATATATATATATATATATATATATATATATATATATATATATATATTATGTCATCCAAACCTCTCTACTGTTTGCTCTTTCACTACTCTCGCTGTCTCAAGGAAAATGTATCTAAAGAAATGTATATCAAGAGGCAAATATTTGATCATATGATGTTGATGTGAATACATATTTTTAGGCTATTGAAAAAAATCTGCAGTCCATTTTAGAAACCATACATCAATTGAAAGCACCAGTTCACCACATATTTTACACTGTTTGGTTATTCTAATAGAAATAACCAAACTAAAATCATATATATCTCGGGTGTGTTGGCATAAGTGATGAGCAAAAAGCTTTTTTAAAGGCAAATATTGTTTGAATCTGAGAGCCAAAAAATTAAATGCACATCATTGTAACTGTTCACCAACAATGCACTTACAATCAAATGAAGCGTGGGAGTGTGTTACGTTAACGTTTAATTGAAGATTGAACATATACTATACTTAAAATTGATGAGCTGCTGTTTGTTAATACTGAGTGTCATGTACTGTATATCCCCAATTTTAGTACAACTTCATATTTCTCACCCAGTATGATGATTGGTACCAATGGAAGTGTAGCAAACTACACTCATTCAATATCACCGTTGTTCCAATTTACCATGGCATTTACACACTGACAACTCTGTGATAAGAGTGATGTCTGTCCTGCTGACGCTCTAAATATGTCTCTTTGTCTGTTACACCATCTGCCTCACTTTGCCATACATATGGCTGAAGTAACTGTAACTCAATGAAACAGAAGAAGAGAGGACGAAAGAGAAGAGGAGTGACAAAACGGGGCAAACGATGAAGGGAGGGAAGGAGAGAGAGAGAGAGAGAGAGAGAGAGAGAGAGAGAGAGAGAGAGAGAGATGGAGTCCCTATTAATCACATGTGGTACGGAAGCAAATTGAGCACATTTCGAGGAGTCACATCAGCAGCAACTCCATTCTCTAATTAATGTCTTACTAAAGAAATACCTCCATCTACTGAAGCCTTTGTATTTAGTTTATTTTTGTTGTAACTTATATTCGACTATGTTTGAATTGGAGGGATTTTGCTGGGCTTTAAAGAATTACACCAATGCTACTGATTCTCTGACCTGACCGACACAATTAACATGAGGTTAATGAGGTGTAAATGTACACAAAATGCATTGCAATCGATCAGAATGTGGATCAGTCAGACTACGTCTGGTGGTCATCTGGCTCACATTGTGATTGGATTAAAGCCAGGTGTGAATGCAGTCTGTACAGTGACCATATTCTCAGGAAGAAAATCAGCTCGACATGTAAGAAGTAGAGCCCATGTAGTGGTATCGCGTCCCTTGCCCTGGGATGAGCCATGTTTGTTGGGAAGCTCACCAGCTCTGCCTATTGTATACTGAAATCACACTGCAATCAGAGTCCAGATAACAAAAATGTTAATTAATGCTAGGTTGGAATGGAAAGGCCTAATTATTGATATTATGATGGCTGATTTGCTAAGCAGGAAAGAGAGATTTTCAGGAGAAGACACTGATCTGCTTGTATGTGAAGTGAAAGTGTGCACGCAGATCATATCATAATACTATTTCACATTGTAATATTTTTATTTTTACTCTTTTACATGTTTGTGTGCTGCTGCGCGTGCCTGTGTGTGTAACAAGCATAGTGTGTGCGCGCTGTGCACAAGCTTAGGCACATTTTACTAATGCGCTGTTAAAATAACAATGAAATGCTGCGTTATTGACTTTATACCAGGTTTTTGTTGGTCAATGGCGCGATCACTTTCCGCTGCCTCAAGATAGCAATACACCAAGAATGCACCTGAACACACCTCCCTGTAAGACCAGCACGCCCATGTGTGCACAGATGGGCACAGGTGCATTTGCTTTTTAAATAACGTCGGCGCTGGGCGGGAAATTGACAACTGCGTTGGGCTTTGCACTGCACTGCGCTGGGGGCAAGATAGGGCCCAGAATGTTAATTGTGACATACAGAGAGAGAAAAATAATGAGAGTGAGGGATGAGGAGCAGGAGTTAGATAATGTGTAAGTGAAGCAG
>CM042325.1:8043158-8335658 GCA_023566125.1 Zingel zingel | reverse complement strand
CTAATGTGCTCATAAGTAATCATTATTAAAGGGTAGACCTCAAAGCCCGCACAGCAAGTGGGCAAATGGTTCATGCTGAAACATACTAATGATCAATCAAAATGCAGAATATTCATAAACATCCCTTAGTGACTCACGCTTTCCTCACACTACCTACGAACCTAAACAATTGGAATGGAAACGTTGCCAGAGTTTGTTCTCCTGTACAAAACGTTATGTTCTACGACACAACCTCACTCTCCTTCCTCTAGAGTCAATGGCAGAGCCAGGAATCTGAAGTTTAACATTCTCTTACTTAAAGTCTGAAAAAGCTGTCCTTGCACTTTTAAAAGGAAGTTATAATTAATTTGGTTACAGGCTTTGCTTTCCCTACCTAAATCCTGAATATCTCATTTTAGAGTTAATCTCCCCATATTTGTAATTCAAAATATGTATATATATATATATATATATATATATATATATATATATATATATATATATATATATATATATATATATACAGTATATATGTGTGTATATATTTGTCCAACATGTTAAAGCATGCAACTAGAGTTTGCTTTTGTTTTTATATCAGTAGTCATCGGCAAAACATAGCAGAATGTATTCTGAAAAGAGAAAATTTATTCTAAAAGTGAGAACAGACTGTGAGCTGTCACATTTGATTTATTAGTAATTCTGTCTAGTGGCAGTTTAGCTTCCAAGTGTAACAAGACAAGAATATTTGCAGTAGAATAAGTTTTGCTTATCTGTAGCTGTCTTTAAAGCTGCCTCTGGTAATAACCATAGAATTCATATTCAAACCAATACAATGAGTTTTTCTTGCTTTTGTTCAAATCCTCCTGTTTCAAGGATGATGACGTGGAGAGTTGGCCAAAATACAAGTCAGAGTCCCTATTACATAGGTATTTTATTGCCAGACGAGAACTTTTACTCGAGGCTAAGCGCAGGCCTGTCACCAGTTTATTTACATATTGCTATTAGAAAGATCTAGCATCATTTTTTTAAGATTTTTTGGGGCATTTGTAGGCTTTCATTTGACAGGACAGCTGAAGACATAAAAGGGGAGAGAGGGGGGAGTTGTATGCAGCAAAGGGCTGGAGGGTTGACTCCGAATGGCAGGTCGGAGTCAAACCCGGGCCCGCTGCATTGAGGAGTAAACCTCTATTTATGGGTGCCTGCTCTACCAACTGCGCTATCCGGGTGCCCATCTAGCATCATTTTAATTGGAAAACATTTAGATTCATTTTCCAGAATGTTTAGTTTGTTAAAGTGCTCATATTATGCTTTTTGGCCTTTTCCCTTTCCTTTATTGTGTTATATAACTTTTTTGTGCATGTTATAGGTTTACAAAGTGAAAAAGCCCAAAGTCCACCTCAAAGGGACTTACCATCTCCAACAGAAAACACTGTTCACAAACTGCTCCAAACAGCTCTATTGTAGTCCAGCCTTTACTTCAGAGACAAACGTGCGTCACTTTGTAACACACGTCATAATGCTCACCTAGCTGCTAGCGTGGCACGCCCTCATACTCTGCTTCTGACTGGCTAGTAGTCCTTACCTAGCTACTGTGCATGTGCGACTCCCAACAAAGATGGAATAGAAATGTGATGCCTCACTCTGTAGCTAAAACAGAGAGCTCAACACACAGGGTGAAAAGAGGAGCTGCAGCAATGTGCAGTACAACAAAAATATGGTGTTTTTTGAAAATTAAACCATGTAAACCTTTTCTGATATAACCTCGAAATACAATTATAAACCTGAAAATGATAATAATATGAGCACTTTAACATTATTTGTGCTATTACTTGTGTATTAGTCTATACATTGTTTTTTTTGGTATATTACCGCATATTATACAATTAAAGATAGATACTATTGATATGAGATATGATTTGAAAATGTCTGTTGTACTTTGAAAAGTACAATAGAAGATTGGAAGCAGTCATGGCAGGCCATTTTAGAAGTGTAATATTGTTGTGTAACCCATAAAAAGTATGGGCACTGAAGGTGCCCATACCTCACGAGTCAGGCGGTTTTAAACCTTGGCGTATCCCGTCAGATCACCTTGTAGTTGTGTTTCTATCTACTTATTTTTATGCACATTTTGAAGTATCCCATTAGAAAAGCTGAATGGAAACAGCAAAATTCAATACAACTTCCTTCAATTGCGCAAAAAGGTTTTTTTACGTGGTTTTTGCCAGTTGATGGAAACACACCTAATTTGCATTTAAAATTATTTTAAAAATCGCTTGACAGATGAATGGAAACACAACTAGTAACCTGATTTCTGCTCTCGACTAAATAATTTGTGCCCACCTTTATTAGTGCTCTCAATTGAATATTGCTTTTGGTGTGGGAGTGATGTTTTCTAGCTTTGAATATTGCTCTCTCGTCACCCAAACAAAGTCACTAAGCCACAAATATACAGTAGTTGAATAGGTTAACTGCATGCTGCCTCTGGGACAACGTCTGATCTTCAGGCTTTTTTTCCACATTCCAGCTTTCAGACAAAAGCCCAATTTGTGTGGCTCTAGTTGGAGGAGGTGCACGCACACAGCGCTTACAAACAGACGTCTCATAAATCACTGCTAGGTCTGTCCCCAACTTGACCAGGCAGCAAGTCAGTCATCATCACCTCATTTCACGGTCATTATTGTGCTCACTGTAACTTTCTTCAATCATGCACCTATATTTTTGAAGAAAACTGTATTTGGAAGTGTCAAATCTGTCCAGGAGAGTTTTTGGGAGGTTGGAAGCAAAGAACAGACTCACTGCACTGCAGAATGACTCATACAATTTATATAGCACTTTGTGGATAATAGATGAGAAATAGCAAACTACAAAGCACTCACTTGGATAAAATGTACCCTGCAGTTAGTGGTGATGGAGTCATTAAATTACTTATTAAATTCTCTCAAGACTCCCAGTTTGTGTAAAGCAACACGTCTGAGTTGAGCTGACAAAAAAAGGAAGACATGATTCTTTTATAAGTCAAAAAATAAGGCAGCAAGAATGTGATGATGGAAGGCAGAAAACAAAGAGAGAGAAAAACATCATAATTGTTCCTATGTACGTACAAGCTTAGATTTCTTTTCTATTATTGTGTGAGTATGTCCCTATGCCTTTCTGTTTGTGCACCTCTTAAACTTATCTGTGTGGTACATCTAAAAGCAATCTGCCCTGCTGTTACTGTTTTTAGACAACTAGGCCCTGCTGTCTAAAGTATTGCCCAATAGACAGTATAGCATGTATAGCATAACACAGTGCCAACGCAGAAGGTGGATAATGTCAGCCAGGCATCTGAATGCAATTCTCTTTGAAGAATGTGACATTGAACTAACCCATAACCCAATTATGGCTGTAATTCAAGAACAGTGTCTACATGATCAGTAATCCAACAGCGGGGGATCACGCTAAGGCACACACGCGCGCACACACACACACACACACACACACACACACACACACACACACACACAATAAAGCATGTTTGTACACATGGATTGATACAGTACATGTACACACAGACATTGGCAAAAGTATTTAACGTGTAAATAACAATAATACACCCTATTGTCCTGCAGCAAAAAAACTACAAATGAAAAATAAGGCACCTACAAGGCAGCTGTACACACCAAGACATGTCCTACATATCTACCTAGCAAATCTAAATAGTTAACAAGTGTATCTAAGCCACAGGCAGAGTGGTTTCAAATTTACTTTTTCAATGATGGGCTATGTGATGGTTGTGAGACGTAAAGAAGTCAATCAAGTCTGTGAAGTGGTTTGTGGTAAATCCACGTGACATTATATCAGTTATGCAAAGATTCCTCTGAGGAACATGGTTAGGCACATTTCACTCGAGTTGCCTAGTTGTTGCATTTCATTCAAAGATTCTTGGGAAATGATTGCATTGGTTGGTGAATTCTGACGTCTGTCAGAACAAGGAAATGGAATAAACAAATGAGATGAGTGAGTACCATAATGTAGCATTACTCATCCTGTTTTAGTATTATCTTTTGACATTGACTGTGAACTGTCATATAGTGTAAAAAGCACATGTTTAGTGCAGCTGTGAAACTATGAAAGAGTAATGCATGTGAAATAGGTCGCACAGAGGCTTGGTACTACAGTAGACATTAGAGTCACTTTAAGCCCTTCATCTCTTCTCCACTGTTCCTCTCTCATCTCCTCTTCCACTCTTAGACAGGACAGGCACTAATGGAGTTTGGACTAGACCTGAGGGAGAAGAGAGAGGGAGGAGGGGTAGGAACGAAGCAGGGAGTGAAGAAGAAGTGAGAAAGAGTGATGAGAGTAGGGATCATGAAAATCAGCATTGGTACTGGTATTCCTTTTAGCTTTGGGATTTATTTTGGCAGCATTAGCATTCTAATACGTTTCATTTATCCTTAACATAGGTTTGTCTCATTAATGTTTACACCTCTTTTAAAAAGGAGCACCCCCCCCTGCCCTCCTAGGGTAAAAGGACAACAGTTCATACTTGAAGCAGAGGCTCATTAAAATGAGTGGAACACTCACATTACTGCACAAGATGAAGGCAGGAAAGAAAAAAAGAAGTTTGGGAAGCAACAACATCTTGAGAGAGGGGGAACTGATGCATAAGTTTAAAAGGAGTGATTGCATTTGTGAGTGAGAACACAATAGAAAGCAAAAAAGAAGAAATGACAGAAAACAGACAGGAGAACAAGCACAAGATAAAAGAAAGACAAGAGTGTCACTGAGAATTAAAGAAATTCTTTTGATGTTCTTTAAGAAAACATCTGTCAAAACAGAACAACCATTCAACATGTACACACACACACACACACACACACACACAAACACACACACGTTTGTTTCACTATCTTTGTGGGGATGACATAATGCATTCCCTAGCCCCTTACCCTAACCTTAACCAGACCCCACAAGTATACTGTATTCCCCGTTTTTTGGACCCCACGAATATAGTAAAACAAGCACACACACACACACACACACACACACACACACACACACACACACACACACACACACACACACAGATCAAGTGACACTCTCACACAGATCAAGTGACACACCTCACAGCAAGTTTCATTGCAAAAGAAAAGACTATCTAACTAAAACATCTACTGTGTAGCCCTACAGCAACTTTTCCAAAAGCCAAAGAAAACAGAAGGACAGAAAGGAAATGTTGAAAGAAAAAGAACACTGCAGAAGAAGAGAGCGAGAAGATGAGAGAGTAGGTGATGTGTCCCAGGTGTGCGCTCTATCCTCAGCAGTAGTTAAGCGCAAGACACGGCAACGCCTCAGCCATCCGTCACTATGGAGATAACAAGCTGTCAGGGCCAGATAGGATCATGGTTCACAGAGGCCGGTCACTCTGCTTGAACACCACAGGAGCCAATCAGAGTAGAAGGGGAGAGGGTTAGATAATGTGAACAGAAGGATAGTTACTGGCATCAAGCTCTTCAGTGGAAAAAGGAGAGGAAAACAAGACAAAAAGAAAGAAACCAAGAGGAAGGAAAAGAAGAGAGGTGCAAAACACGTGAGAGTGGAAGAATGAAGCTACTTTTAAAGAAAGAAAAAAGAAATAGAAAGGAAGGAGTTGGAAAATGTTGAGAAGTTCATGCAATTGTAACAATGTTTGGATGGGGAAAGAAATAAGAAGACACCCAGAGCCATTCATCAGTCAATGCTCAGCATCTAAACAACCCATGCCAGCACATTTCCTTTTCTGAAATGCTGTGTACTGCTAACAATTACCCCGTCTTTCCACTTTGAAAATACAGCTAAAAATGCCCCTATACAATGCGTTTACAATTTAGGAGTCTGGAACAAGCAGTGCAGAAAAAGTGCAGCAGTGAAAGAAGTCCAAAACAAAACACAATGGTAATCATTTCAGGAGGAGAGAGTATTGCTCTTTTATATATAGACATATATTACGTAATAAAACTAAAATATTCTGCAAGCCAAAATGGACATAACATAAAACTCCATAGAAGATATTGCACCTTCAAACACGTCAATATACAACACTTAAATGAAATAGATGAAAAACTGATATCTATCTTTCTCTGTGTTTCTAGCATGAGTAACTGTTGACAGGTCAGGTGTCACTGAATGCAGTTGATTGCGCTTTATGAAGTATAATGGAGTATGAGTGACCTGGCATGTTCTCATCTTGATCTGTAGAAAACTGCATTGATGAGAGGCAATCTTCACCACTTAACTAAGACCCAATGCAACAGACTGGCTGCAGTCTGCACACAGAATTACAGTCTTTTCTCTCCATTTAAAAAAATGACCAGGTGAAAGCTATGACCCCTTAAAGATTTCTCCTGTAAAATTGGCTGCAGTGGAGAAGAGGAGATGCTGATGAAACGAGAAGCTGAGGAGGAATGACTTACATTAACACAAAGATTCTTTAATAGGGTCAAATCTAACATTGAGAAGGTGCAGAGCTACTTATGCCGCCTGAATGGAAGACTGGATATGCCAATACCTACAGTATATCTATATGTATGCATATATCTGTCAGTAGTGGTGAAATAATTATTCAGATCCTCTACTTAAGTAAAAGTAGCAATGCCACATTGTAGAAATACTCTGCTATTGTTGTCCTGCATTCAAAATGTTTAAAGTGCAGTATTAGTATCAAAATATTATAAAAAAAATAATATATATTATATTATTGATTGTAATTATTCTGTAAGCATCACTTTAATGTTGTAGCTGGTAAAAGTGGGACTTATTTTACCTACTTGATATGTTGCTTGGTAGCCAATTCATCTATAATGATACAACATAATTCATTTGTTGATTATATTTTGTATTAATAATCTGATTCTGCAAAGTAATTACAGTAGTAACTAAGTATGTCAGATATATGTAGCGCAGTAAAAAATCCAATAATGTCCTATGTAGTGGAGTAGAACTATAGAATAGAATACAATTGAATTACCCATAAAGTACAAGTCAAAGTACAGTATTTGAGTAAATGTACTATTATCACCGCTGTCTGTCAGTGTGTGCATGCAAATGGCTGTATACATGTAGAAGAATATAGTAGTACACAAATTATCACCATAATGAATTTATCAGAGGTGAGTGGGACTGTACTGGGCCACACATCTGATCTGCTATCAGTCTTGACAGAAGTGAAGGAGCAGCTGCTACAGTGTGTCTCTACAGCAAGTCAGTATAAAGAGAAGTAGAGCAGAGAGCTGCAGACCGCCAACAACTTTTCTAAATAAATTAAAAAAAAGGTAGAAAACAAGATTGAGCCTGCAGGGCAGATTTAACACATGATACAGATGTAAATACAATATCTACAGATATACATATATTTAACTATAATAAAGAGTGAGTGGGGGAGCAAAGTATTGGGGTCTAAGATGATACAGAGGAAAGGAAAAGAGGAATAAACGAAGGAGACAGATTGGCAATTAACTCAACTTTGTTGTAAGAGGATGGACACAAAATCAATTAAACCTCATATCAGTATCAACAGATTTGAGAAGCAGGAATGAGGTGAGATAAATGAAATTAGTTTGAAAACAAACAGAGAAGGATTAGGGTTCATCACAGTACTGTATGTAGACTGTAGAGTGTGAGAGTGCACTCTGAGGAGCAATGGGTGGGGGCGGAGGGGGGAGGGGGGAGAGAAGTGTGTGGGGTGCAATATAGAGAGGTGTTTCAGGTGCTCTGCCGGCAAGCGTGGGAGGGCATCATAGTGTGTGTGTGTGTGTGTGTGTGTGTGTGTGTGTGTGTGTGTGTGTGTGTGTGTGTGTGTGTGTGTGTGTGTGTGTATGTGTGTGTGTGTGTGTGTCAGTCACTGAAGGTCTCTCACAGTTACTGTGTTGTGAACAGAATTATTGATCTGCAAAGAGATGGTGAAACAACCACTTATTGCCCCTACACACACACACATCTACACTACTTGAGCACAAGCTATACTATTTGATGACGGTGAAATGAGGATGATCTTGTCATTGTATCACTATGGTCCGGTAGCATTCTGTTTCATCAGCAAAGTCTTCACAACAAAACTGGGCTGTGCTCATATTTGCTGAGTACATAAGCAACCCAACATATCTATATATAGTTCTGTCTGCTTTAGTACGATCAATACACCTACTCAAACGGGTACAAATCATTGTTCCACCAAAGTCCCACACAAACAGTAGATGCACACATACATCTTCCTAGTCCTACAGAAGAAAAGGCACAAAGCCTGTGAATATACTGCCATCCCACACACACACACACACACACACACACACACACACACACACACACACACACTTCAGCAACTTCAAAACTGTCTAAACTAACAGTCCAAAATGGCAAAAGTAACACTTCACTAACCAGCATGGACTGAAGTGTGCGTTAATATGTTTTCTTGGCTCTCCAGCTGATTCCACAAGAGGAAAATCACCTCAAGTCAAGGCAATAACAACCTTCCCTCAGACCACCACACACCCTCAATCTTATTCAACTTTCTCACACTCACTTTATATTTTTCTCACACACACTCTTTCTCACACACACAAACGCACATACACACAGGTGTGTCTCTCTGTGTTTTAACGTGCTTACAGTTTCAGCCACCATGGGTGTTCAGCAACCAGTGAGCTGCAATAGAAGCTCAGGCAATGTGAAATAAGATTTGGAGTGTGTGTGTGTGTGTGTATTCACAGCATGTTTTTACCCTGTGGCGTGGGGCTAACAGAGAGAAGCAAAACTCAGCTATTAGCAAGCAGTGTAAAATCCTTCTGAAACCTCTTTTCCTCCAAACATCAAAGATGGAGTCTAAAAGGCAAACAGAAAGTCTCACTGTCCAGTTTTGTCTATCTGACTGCCTACACTCTCCCTCTGATGTCCTGATTTTCTGGCCATTTTTGTTGTTGTTTGTGATACAGACATATTATCATGGTGTGAGTCTATCCTCACATGCTTCCTTCCAGTAAATGCGCAGGTTGAATATACCGTAAAGTCAAACTCCTAACTTATAAGTCATGGGCTTTTGCCATAACAAATTTTCTGTCTAAAAACGCTGTCTTGTTGTCTATATTAAGACATTTGCTCAACATGGATTCATTTAACACAGCCTATGCCCTCCATCATTCATTCCCTATCTTTTATTTTCAAATTGTACTGCATTCTGGTATTTGGTATTTTAAATTTAAACTTAAATACAAAAAGCTTGAGAATCTAGTTGCCCCTTACAGATGACAGTGATAGGTCATGTGTTCAAAAAAGTTTGAACTGACCGACTGACCAAGCAAACATCTTATTGACATTGCAATCCTTGGAGCCCTGCACTCCGACTGGTGGTTGTTAATAGGGCCATGGTCATATTGCACTTAGATGTACATACACTTTCGCAGCAGTGCCGCAGCCAGCCCAGTGTGGTCTTAAGATAAGATAAGGAGTGAAAGGATCACCCATTTAGTCTCACTGCCACTGTCAGTGTAGGTGCAGAGTAAAACCACACACACACACACACACACACACACACACACACACACACACACACACACACACACACACACACACACACACACACACACACACACACACACATCCCATTGTTTAAGTAGTACAATGCTGACCACTAGTTGTGGTTGTATAAAGATGTCAAACACACTTACTTTGAGTAGATTCTGGGATGTCTGCTGTAATGTGGTAGCAAATCCAAAATATAAAGGAGTGAGAAAGGATGGGATAGGGAGTCAGGATCAAGATGGATAAAAAAAAAAGTGCATTAAAATAATACGAAACAGAGACGGAAGATATCATAAAGGAGAGAAACTGATGGTAGACAAAAGGCTCTAATAAAAAGCGACTGGAGCGCCAGTGTTAGCTGAGGAGATGAAAAGATGCTGCATCAAAGGTGTACCAATGAACAGAAGAGGTTAAGAATGAGGTAAACAAAGATGAGTGTTTTAAACAGATACAAATAAAGTGCATTGCATGAGGACAACTTCATATTTGAAACTGAACATGCACTTGGAGCTGTTACATGTACAGGTGAATAATAAGGGTTAGAGAATGACAAAGCATAAGTGATGAAGTAAATGTTATTGTTAAGGTTAAGGTTAAAAGGAGCCAGCTCCACCAGTAAATGAAAGGATATGGACTGGAGACCATACGGATGCACCAGTTGCGAGGACAGGTGGTTTGCTTTAGGCAGAAGAAGACCACAGGTGCCAGCTCTGGGTAGGGCAACACAAGAGTGCTTAGGTCACTGCCGATACTGACGTCATCACCTGAACCCACTTCCTCAATGATGTCATCAGCCTGCGCCAAGCCGTATTCCTCACTCTGCCCTGGCCCTGCTGAGGAAATGCTCCCCAGCGGCACAGGACACTCCTCGCTCGTCATGGCAACCAAGCCGAGATCTGAAAGACAACGCAAGTTGACACTGGGATTAAAGGAATGAAATAATTATTACATTGTTTGATACACCACCGATTTCCATGAGACTTTAGATAACAAACAAGTGACTGCTTGGATTTAATTACCATGCAGTACTGTATGCACTGCAGCAAATTAATTGCAATTAAAATGGTTCATCTAATGATGGTATGACTGGACAAGCAGGCTTTTGGCTCACACAGACCACTTGATCCTCCCCATGTCATAACATCACCTCACAACTCCCAGATATTTAATAATTGTTGTTTTCCAGACCGAAAGGCCCATTAGTCTCTTGCTGTCTCTTAGCCCTGCATAAGTAAATGCTCTTATCGTAAACTCACTTGTCTGCATAACGGAACACATTGCTTACTGATAACAATCACCTCTCGCAATCAAACACACACAGAGGGGTATGGCAGAAATACTAAATCAATATCAACAGTCATTGCACATTCACTGACAATTAATTTAGACCCATCACAGTGTTGTGGGAGAGGCTTTCCATCCCTTACCACTTAGCTCATGAATGTATTCACTTTTATCTGTGTATATAGATCAGCATGTATATACATAGACACACAACATGTGTACGTGTTTTTGCATGATCAAATGTGCAATTTTAACACATGCCTGTATATTAAAACATTAGGTACAACAGATTACACAATGCTGCATATAATTTGGCTCTTAGTGCATGTAAGACAAAAAAAAAGCCAAATACTGGAGTTTCAATTTATAAAGAAGTGGCGAGTTCACATGTCGTTTCAAGGATTCAAAGGCAAACAGAGGACTAATATAAGAAGAAGAAAAAAAGAGCAATGACGGCAAGCAAGTTAACCATTACCAGAGTTTAAGTGAATGCATAATAACAAACTGGACTTGGTAGTCCAGTCTTGCTTTTAACTGGCAGCCAAAGGAGGCAGCCAGCAAGAGGCGAGGAGCCAAGCGAGAGGCTGGACATATGTACAGTCTTTTACACACACACACACACACACACACACACACACACACACACACACACACACACACACACACACACACACACACACACACACACACACAAAGACAGACTTTAGCATCTGTGATATTTGCATGTCTGTGCTACAAACGCAAGCAGATAACTACAAACATGCATGCGTAGGTGTGGTTTCCTTTATGTGCATGCGTTCATGCATGACTAAATGTGTTTGCTTGCACTAAATCCTACCGTAGGATTAAGTGCTAGTGGGAGAGCAGACTTTGTTTGTTTATAGGATAATGATATTAAAGGCTATTCATTACAAGCTAAGACTATAGGACAGTGGTGATTTAGTACCCGGTATCTCTCTCAGCTCCAGAGCTAATACTCTGATGAGATGTTAAAACCAGGTGGAGAGATCAAAACATTAGAAAGCGAAAGTCACCCACCACACACAGCGATACACTGATACAGGAAGTCTCTCTCTCTGCCTCATAATTATCTGGTAGTATACCTACTGTATGTATGCATGTATTACCCCATTACATTCACATGCATATTGTTTTGCCTTTCCAAAAATGGCATTTTGAGTTAGCTTCACCATGGCAACAGCTGCTTCCAGTGAAGGCAGGGATTTTATTCTTACTCTGCAGTGTTTTATTTCCCGTGACAAAGCTTCTTAGGCTACGTTCAGATGGCAGGCAAATTTGATTTGTTTCTGAAATCAGATCAGAACTCAGATCAAACAATCACACCGTTTGAAGGACTGCTGTTCTCCTCCTCTATAGTGCTCTGCTCGTAGCAACATTGATTCTGCTCAGCACTTCCGTCACTCTGGATTTGTCGTTGTGTGTCGTGCTGCGAGTAATGTTATGCTATTTCGTTGATTTACCATTTTAGCTAAATGCTCGCAGTGAATTTAAGCTGGGCTTTTGTTGTAAAGGTAAAAATGGAGGAGTAAAGCTGTGCTGCCGTTAACAATGTGGAAGTTAATAAAGGCTGTTTTGGTTCACGCTGGTTCTGACTACAGAGCCTCTAATATATTTTATTGTATTATTTGCATAAGTAATTCATAACCCTCAGCTACATGAGTGACGCAAAAGATACTTTGAAATACGATTTGAGCGGCCAGTTTTGGGACTGAGACAGAAATCCGATTGGAATCGCATTTCAAGCCACCTCCAAATGTGGTTTGGACCCAATTTACAGAAATCGCATTTCATGTGATTTTTTTGCTGTGCAGACTTTCTAAAATCAATCTAGATACAATCTAGATATACCCAAAACCTGATTTGGGCTGGTAGTGTGAACAAGGCCTTAGAGAGACCCTGCAGCTCTTATGGGCAACTACAATTAAGCAGGAGATGGCTTTGCAGAAAGGAGTGCGTTATGTGGATTCTGTGTATGACTATTTGTCTGTCTACGGTGTGTCTGTAGTGAAGACAGTGAAAAATATGCCATTAGCCTTAAATTTGTTATTTAACTATCGCTGCTACAATATTCCTGCATGCTGGGAAAGCTTTCCCTAAATATGATTTTTGTGATGACGACTGATTATGAATGCATTCGTTTGACACAGAGAAACTGAGATAGAGAGAGAGAGACTACCCACAAGACCCCCACTGCTGTGTCAGCACCGCCACACAAACACATTCACACTTCCTCAACATCCACACTCTCACACATTAACACCCTTAATTGGGGTAGTGAATATACAGTCACCCATTTAGCTGCACTATGAGCTACAGGCTGCGATAAGCCATTGAAAAACTTGCTTTCCCCCTCCCACACACAGTCACTGCGACAGTCTGAGACAAACACAGGAAGAGGCTCAAGGAAAACAACAGCGAAAAACATACTGTGAATCCATAAGGGGTTTGGGCAACACATTCTTCATTTCAATCGTTTCATACTGCCAATTTGAATATACTGTAAAAAAAGCAGACAAAAGCTGTGTTTTCAATCCTGGCTGGTTGTTTCCACAGAGATCAAAAATCTGATGTATGATACCCAAGAGACAAGTAATTACTACAATTCTCAGTGAGTCATTGAACAAGCTCAAAAGTTAAGGCTCAAGACAAGGAATTGAAGGCTTAAAACAAGAAACTATGTGAGCTTCCAAATCTGAGCTTGATGCCTGTGAGCTATGCACGTTTAGTATTATATGAACGTTTAAAGTGCTTTTAAAGAAGAATGTTTGTTGTGTTGTTCCTTAAAGCTAAAAACCGTCCTTGCTGCAACAAGGAGAAACAACGTCTCTACGTGTATGTGCCATTGTAGTGCATCTGTGAAGCTGCTTCTCCTTGTTATAGTTAAAATATCACTGACTGACGCGGTGAAATGAACATTTCACTGAACTGATGAACTTAGGCAGTATTAGTATGAGCAAGATACCTTAACTAGAATTTCTTGATTTGTACAGTTTTACTTGCAAAACATCATGGTGATGCAGGTTTCTTTTCTACCTCCTGGTGTCCGCTCACATCTCCCATTGTGCTATGCATAGGCCTAATATTGCTTTTCAAGTAAGTCTAAATCTACTTTGAAAAGAACCGATACCAAATTTGACATATCGTAGGACATAATACTAGGGCTAGGTACCGAATTCAAAACTTTTTAGGCACCGACCGATTTGCCTCTAGTATTGAGTATTGAAAAATGCCTCGTCATTCAATACCCAATTTTAATACCTAAGAAGTAAATCTCATCAGAGTGAGTGAGCCAATAAGCATGCAGCATGCTTCTACCAAGATCTAATAATGCTGGTGATTGGCTGTTGTATGTTACACGTCCTAGAGACACACAGGAGAAACCTTTCTGTTTTATGAAATTGGTATCAAAAAAAGTATGGTTTGATGGTAATCCACGCCTTTGTCACCACTCGGCTGGATTACTGTAATGCACTGTACGTGGGGGTCAGTGGGTCCTCTATTGCTTGTCTCCAGTTGGTGCAAACCGCTGCTGCACGTCTTTTAACTGGAACACGTAAATACGAGCACATTTCCCCCATTTTATCGTCACTGCATTGGCTGCATATATATCAAAGGATCCATTTTAAGATTCTTGTATTTGCTTATAAATGCCAAAATGGCCTTGCACCTTCTTACATCTTTGAGCTGCTACACGCCTATAGACCCACCCGCTCTCTCAGGTCAGCCGATCACCTGCTCCTAATTGTGCCTAAAACAAAGCGCAAGCTAAAAGGGGCCGTGCTTTTTCTGTAGCAGCTCCTAAATTGTGGAACGATTTACCGCTGCACATTAGACAGGCATCTTCACTGTCTATTTTTAAGTCTCTTCTTAAAACCCACCTTTATTCTTTGGCCTTTGAAAACTGAAATTGACAATTCATGTTTGGTTATATGTTTGGTATGGGTTTGTTGTGTGTTGTGTGTTTTTATTTGTATTATATGAGTTTTGTATTTAGGGCTTTTATGTATTCATTAATTGTTTTACTGTACAGCACTTTGTGTCCTCTTTGGATTTTAAAGTGCTCTATAAATACATTTTTGATTGATTGATTAATTGTTTAGGAACCGGTATCAAAGTCTCAGTATTGGTATTAGTACCGGTGTCTATAAATAAAATTTAATTGAAATTGAATTGTGTGTCAGGTGATTTGAGACAATGCTAAGCCCAGCACAGCACTCACAGACAGCCAGGGATCTGACTGTCACACCAACTTAACACTGCACCTGGTTTAAACGTCTCTTAAAATGTCTCAGAAGAAACATGCACCATTGGACTATTCAGACACAGAGTGGCTAGTGCTATTATAATCACCCCTTTGAGAACACAACTTAGACTACACAAACCCCATGCACAAACACTACACACACATTCCCTCACAACATACACACTCCCTGTCTCGTCAGCTTTGTCAGTCAGTGCTTCATCCAGTTACCCGAGACAAACCAGTTTTGACACCTATTGCTGAGTGATCAAAACAACACATTACCTTGTAATTTAGACTATCAATATTTTCAAGGACAGTATAATGTATTTAGAAAGCAGCCAGTGACAGGAGAGTCACCGCTGACTAAGATGGCTGGCTTTTTGAAAGCACTATAAAAATAGCATTCTAAAGTCTGATAAATGTGACTCGCATAATGAAGGAGAACAATTTGTCTAGTTTAATGCCATAGTAATATTTAAATATGTCAACATAAATAGACTTTGGAGTTTGATGCAACATGTTTACTGCACGTTCAAAATTGAAAATTGGTTTGGATTAACTTTACACAACAGTTGTGCCTTGCAGTTGGAGTTTATTTTTTTCATTTTTCCATCAGCCTGGCTTCATGTCTGGACAACACGAAATAAGGACCCTTGTGTTTTACTTTGAATAATCCTTAAGAGATCAAAAGGAGGAAGGAGGTAGAAAACACTAAATAACTGTCTGGCTCAGCCATTGTTGTTGGAGCAGAGCACCTAGAATATTCTTCTTAGAAAAGTAAAGGAGGCAGTGAACATGCTGCATCAACACTATCTGTGACAGGCTGTCACAGGGCAGTGTGCATGGGATTCAGTCATCTTTCATGTTATGTCTGATTTTAGTTACAATCGGAGTGCATAGGGCAAGCAGTGTCCCAAGCAATTTGCTGGTGAATTTGAGATGAATTATGAGAACATAACTTAAAGCTATAGGGCGTAGTTTCTGTCGCCCCATGAGGAATTCTAAGTAATGATAGCAAAACTGTCGTGGCATCCACATGATACAAGCCTTCAGTGATTGCACATCCCCCCACCCCTCCACCACAAAGTTGCTAGTAGTCAAGGAGGACACGGAGGATTAAAAAAACATGATGGACTCTTCAGAAGAGGTAATTATCTTCACTCGAGTTTCTGCGCGCAAAAGTCGCCGGACGAGACAATCTTCTGAACATAGCCAGACTGAGAAATACACAGAGAGTCGTGTGGAGCTGATAGCTTTGTAGCAACTCATTTGGCAATGGCATGAATGTAACAGACATTTGTTAATATTAGTATTCATTTTAAAAGTTACGCACTAAAGCTTTAAATAGAGCTTTTAAAAGACAAAAGCATGTTAATACCAAATGTTTTTTGGGAAATTCCAAAATCCACTGTATTTTATTTGAAAACTAAGGTAAGACTTAAATGATTGAAGCTGACACCTCAAAAATCCTCTTATTCTTCATTGGCTTACGGTGGAATAAAGAAGAAGGCAACTTCTGGGAGAAGTCGCTCTGAACTGAACAGTGGAAGTGCAACTTTGCTTCATATAACAAGGACACTGTCCTCCCCTGAAAAATTCCCCCATAAGTTGTTTGTTCAAAAGCAATAACAACTCATATATACGTTTATTATGGCAACGCCGTCTAGTGGAGGTAATAATTATGACGGGAGCAAAGCAGGAAGTATGGTGATGTGTAGGAGTGCCAAATTCCATGTAAGGAGGTAGGTTTGGGTGGTGGATAATTCAAACAAATTTAGGACTTTCACCCAGGATATTGTGGTTAATATCCTGTTTGTAAAATAAAAGTAAATGGTGAGTTGTTGTTTTTTTAACTTTATGGAACAGACAGAACTAACATCCCGTTCTGCTTAGTCTTGCTTTGCCAGACCCTCCTACAAAGTGTGCTGAAGGAGAATCTGGCTAATCCACATAGCATTCGGGGTTGGGAGGAAAACGTGCTCTGGTTTAATGGCATTTCTTTAAACCAATCAGAATCGTTATGGGCGGTGCTAAATTCTGCACAGAGCCGCTGAAAAATAGTTGTGCGAGAGAAAACTCAGATTGGACAGATAGTCTAGCTAGCTGTCTCAATTTACCATACAGAGATCTGAGGAGCACTTAACTATAGTCCTCATAAATCCACCGAATTTAAAATTCCAACACAAAGAAAGTGGAAGGAACCGGAAAAAAAACACGCATCCAGCAGAATTTCCTGCAGCACCGGAGCAATCCCGGAAGTGGAACGATATAGACTACGTTCTGCTAAACCTGACCCAAGTAGTTTACTACTGCGATCGTTTCACAACGTCAACGACGCGTTTAAAAAAGGGGCCATTAGGTTCTCTGGTTTAGATATGAGGACGGAAAACGCTCCTGTGTGTTATATTTCCTGCCACTGCTAGGGGGGCTTATTTATGAAATGCTCCAATATGTCAATAGGCCCGAAAAAATGTGACAATAATTTTCTTCTTTATTGATCTGTCTCTGTAAAAGTCCTTTAAGACTTGCTTGTATTAATGCACTCCATAATTAAATGTAAACGTATTCTCAAAACAACAGTTTTATACCAGTTCTACACAAGGTAGGATAAGTTAAACCCTGGAAATACTGCATCACCAATACCACAGTATTGTATGGCATATTTTTCTTCTCTTAAATTCAGTGTTCTGTGCTTGTGTCAAATTTGGTAGTTTAAATTTGTGTCCTGAAATGGGTAAAAATATCCTCATCCACTGCAGGGAGATGGGTTGTTAACCTGTAGCCACAGCCAGACACTTTTGGGTTATTTCAGTTGGTAGGTGACATATGGGTGAAGTACACATGAAGTACACATCTCCAGCTTATCCTGACTCGGCAGAATAGCCACGTTGGCCCAGACATCTGTTATGGATCACTGACCAGCTGAGTGGCAGATTTACCCCGAAAAGCCATATGTTCTGAAAAAACCCGTCATTGGTCTACACTGATATCACAGGTCACATTTCGGAAATCCACAAAGGTAATTCTAATGTGTGAATATATACTGCATGGTTAAAAACAGTAATACATCTGTATCATCATCATCAGGCTGTTGAGGAAAAGATGCATTATATATAATTATATTTTTCATACTGAAACCAAATAACTCCTGTTTGGAAGTTAATCCTGCTGTTACCACTGAGAATCAACACCCAACTTATTGAGCTCATAACCGACATAACCAAAATGATTCCACTTCACATAAAAGTGTTTGCAGCTGCACATGCTGCCTAGAACAAATTGTAGGGAACTGAAGCCAGACTGTTCAAAAAGGTCAAACATTTAGCATGAGAAAGAGTTGATAGTCTTGGGAACTGTTGAGTTAGGATTTATTCCCTTCAGTATTTTTTTAGTTTTGAATGGAAACGACAGCTCGACTTTAATGTGTACTGTATGTTGTCAAGTATTGTTTTTGGTATTTCATTTTGTGATTTTAGGAATAGATAAAATAGTTGCTTTGATTCTTTTTATATCTCACATCTTCCTTTTGGAATTTTAAATTTCCATCTGTTTTGATTTCTACCCATCCTCTCCCTCCACTTTAGCTCTTCTTCTTATCCCCTCTGCTACCCCATTCCCTTGCTCTCTGTAGTTCTTCTGCCTCTCTACGTCTTATTCCTTTTCTTTAATTCTCTCTCTGAGTCACTCTGTCTCCCTTTCTAACATGAAGAGGATCCTGAGCTCTGTGTCAGAAATCATCTTTAAAGAGTGGCTGCCAGTCGATTACACTGGAGCAGTGCCCCCCGTAAACCTAATCTGTTTTAACAGCATAAGCTTTTGCCAAGCAGCTGGGACTATCCCTGTGCATGCACAGTTTGAGTGGATGTCAAGAACATATTTGTGTCTTTAAGTCAGCATGAGTGCTTTATTGTTTGACAACCTATTACTGATGTTAATACAATACTTTGCACTGTGAAGGGGTTTAAAACAATTGCAAAAGCACCATGCTAACAGCTTTTACAGTTTGGGTCATGCTACCATTCAGGTGTAATAATATTAATTCATTGGGCGGCAGGGAGAAAGAAAGGCTGAGAAATGAGCTGGAGAGAAGCGAGTGGCGGCTAGGACCTACAAATTGGATCATGGCTCACTGCACAGAGAGTGCGGAGGCTAGACATTGACTAAAGACTACAAACATAGCTCTATTAAGGAGTGGACTTCATTGTAAAGTACTTTATTATACAAGCTATTGTATACAGCAATGCTCTAGCCTGCTGACATCACTGTTCATTTCCCCATTTGACTGTAATGTTGTCATTTCACTTTCATGTTGAAATCTTTATCAGTTTAGCATTCAAGTTCAATTTCGGAAAAGAAGTATATTCATGAAGCTCATCAGGCATTTTGAATTTTGAGTCGGCATGTTCCAGTAGAAAGCAGGTATTTCAAATGTAATGTTGCCTTTCTCCTCTTGTAGACTACAGCTGCTTTAGTCTTTAGTTTTTCTTCACTCATGCTAGCTATGGTACTGTCAGCTACCAACTGTATCAATATCATAGCTGTGTTTTGATTTAGTTGTGATTTTCCAATTTACTTCACGTTTACAAAAGCTGCCTGAGGACACATCGTCACAAGTCTTAATGGCACGATTTGTCTGTATATTGTAATTGTAATATATCTGTATATTCAGTACCATATGATTCATAATAAGTGTGGAGGACTGCAGTGAACAGGAAGCAGAATTAAAACTGCAGGTGATCTACACAAGAAAAACTCAACTGCTATCACAAGCTGGTTATCACCACATCTATCTATAAATTGCAGGAACGTCTGTCTGCCTGTGTGTGTGTGTGTGTGTGTGTGTGTGTGTGTGCTATGCGCATATCTCTAGAACCGTTAGTCCGATGGATTTCCAACTTGACAGATGTCTTGCTACAGGCATGAGTAAGTGTGGTGCCAAGTTTGACGTTGTTTGCATTAGAAATGCAAATGATATCGTTAAATATATATATCGGTAAAAGAAGCACACATTGGCTTTTGCCGCTCTAGCGGCTGGCCACTCCCCCTCTCACACTGCACACTGAGTGAGCACTTTGGCAGCTGAAATGTGACATACACCTCAGACCCACGCCACACGCAGACGCCACATGCAGAACGCTTTACAACAGCTTTACCGCCTTTGACTCTTTTCCTGCCTCCAACGTCGCTGGATATACCAAACTTACTTTTCTTCACTTTCCTAAAGCACGAGCAGATAACGTTAGCTGAAAGGAACATTGCAGCTGTTGTGTGTGGAATAAGGTTGGCGAAAAAAAGGCGCTACTTTCTTCCATGTCTATTTTTCCGCTAAGAGGAAACTCAACAAAAAGCCAT
This sequence comes from Zingel zingel, assembly GCA_023566125.1. NCBI lineage: Eukaryota > Metazoa > Chordata > Actinopteri > Perciformes > Percidae > Zingel > Zingel zingel. The sequence continues at coordinate 8,315,248 of CM042325.1, read as the reverse complement.
TTGCAAACACTAAATATCAAACAAAAGCCAGACACTATATAGTATTAAGTTGCTGTAAACCGTAGCCTACATTCACCACTTCTAACCAGAGGCAGAATATGAAGTAATCTCTGAGATTATTCCTTCACATTGCTGTGCAATGCGAGTCAATTGTGATTACATTCTGAATCTGCGACGTTCTCTGTCAGCTAAATCAGTAAGTTAGTAGTAAGGTATACAGGGGAGTTGCATATGAAGTGGTTTGGGGTACAATTTGGTTTTGATGAATTCTATGAGCAGCAATACCACAGGCCAAGCAATCAACCCATTCCAAACAGGTACATTTTCAACGGGCACTGTACTAGTTTATTATTATTTCTGATGATTCTGTGTGTGTGTGTGTGTGTGTGTGTGTGTGTGTGTGTGTGTGTGTGTGTGTGTTTGTGTGTATACATGTGTCAGCTACAGCAAGTGATGGGTGGGGGGGTGTCCTTTCTATGCTTTTTGGAAGTTTGTGTGCACACACTTCTGTGTGTTATTGACTGATTTATAACAGGCTCCCCCTGCTTCCCAACACAAATCCATATTGGCGAGGGAGGGGAGGTCCAATAATGCTGCAAATGATTTACTATTAGAGCCTTTGCTGTCATTCTTTCACTCTGATAAATGACATGCATTTCCCTCAAGCTGCCCGTGTGTGTGGCAGAAGGAGCTCATACTTGATGTGCGAGTGCTTTCACGGCAGCCTGTCAGCTTTGGCGTGTGTGTGTATATGTGTTTTCAGGCTCCAAAACAGATCAAGCAGTCGCCTGCTCCTTGCCGACTACACTGACAGTGGCAGGGGGACCGAGGACGTTCAAGTCACATTGACTCATACAGACAGGTGTACGGAAAATGTTGGCGGTTTGCCTGTGTATGTGTGTGTGTGTGTGTGTTTGTGTGTGTGTGTGTGTGTGTGTGTGTGTGCGCGTGCGAGATCCTGACTTTCATTAGATTTTGTTCTTTTTCTACAATGTCCTCTACCCTCCGTTGTGCGCGCGCGTGCATACACACACGCACACACACATACATACACGCACACGCACATGCACACGCACACACACAAGGTAACTATAGTATCAGTAATGGGGACAGTGGGTGCTATCATTGTCACAGGTGTTCCTTAATTGGCTAGAAGCACTATTATCTTCCTTATTTAAATGGCAAGAGAGGCTGTGGGACTTCTTTTGAGAGGCTTTGTGATTTAGTTTCAGTGTGAAACGTTTAGCCTCCTTCCCTCCAAGTTTAACTAGACTTACTTGTGAACCATGTAGCTTTTTGTATTTTACATCACCGTCTGTGATGCATGTGGGGGATGCACATCTTCTCTGTTCTATTCTCTTCCGTTTTTGTTGGTTTCTATTTAAAGTTACCTAAAAGCATAATTTCCTTAAGATCAAAGGAATGAAGTCAATTCTGTTTAACGTGGGCTTTACCAGAGAAAACAAGAAAGGGAGGAGAGAAACAGAGAGTAGAGGGAAGAGGAAGTGATGGAGGAGGAGGAGAAGTAATGTCAAATTCATTCCTCTTTTTCTCCTCTGCGGGGCAAAAAAGCGTAGAGTCGAACATCTGTCAGCTCTCCTTATCTCTTCTCCCCCCTGACTCTTCACTGTCTCTTCCTCTCCTTTTAGAAACCTCTTTCCAGTTGTTTTCATGCCCTGACAGAAGCTGCCATCCAAAGTTTGGAAACTCAGGGAGAAATGGCGCAATGTGAGCGTGTGCAGGCATGTGTTTTTTTCGGAACATTGTGTCTGTGTGTGTAAGAGAGAGAGTATGGGACGAAGAGAGCACCGTGGGAAGAGAGAGAGAAAGAGCACACAAAAGCCTTGATATCAAGCCTGAGAAATGAGAGCTGCCTTGACAGCGCACGTATGTCCATGTGTATGCCTGTAGAGGTATGATTATGCATATTTCCTGCTCTGCCATTGAAGCGTACAGTATGTTTATGCTTGCATGTGTGAGTTTGTGTGTTTGCGAAGGAAACAACTAGGATAAAAACAAGAAAAGCAGAAACGATATTTGGTCATAAGCAGAAACGATATCTGCTTATGACCAAAGATTTGAAAGGCATCGTTGAGAAAGGAAGGGTGAAACAGACAAGGGGAAAATGGGGATGGAAAAAAAGATTGAATCATAGAAATAAGAGAGAGGCCTGTGAGAGGTTAGAGAGTGGGAGCCGTGAACAAAATGCAATAGGAACAATGTGGATGAAAGAATAAGAAAATAAGCTAGAGGATGAAAATACTTGGGGTTGAGACGACTGAGGCGAGCAAGACAGAAGAGACAGAAACAGAGAAAGACATCATAGCAGCAGGTAAGGCTGTAAGCAAGGGAGACAGAAAGAAGGTAGGACCATGAGAGCTGAGGAGGAGGAGGAGGAGGAGTAGGGAGAAAACAGACAGACAAAAAGGAAAAGAGAAAAACAGGGTAAGCTGAAGGGTTTCAGGACAGTTGTGGCTTCTTAATGCAAAAAGAGACGTGTCAGTGATAGAAATATAGGAAAGCATATTAAACTGCACTCTCTCACACACAACACACATACACTTACATACTTTAAAGTGAATATGTGATAATATATGGATGTGTAATGTTGATGCACACAAATGCACACTCAAGCATTGTTTCAAGCAAACACCAAAGCCTAAATCCTGATCCGTCCACCTTTCTTATCTTTTTCTCTCGTCGCACCTCTTCTCAAACCTTAGAGCTCCAAGGAAGCCAAGCAGCTTCCTAATTAACTCATTTGCATAAACATTGTGCAAGAGAGGGAAGGAGGTGGGTTGTGGAAAGCATAAGAAAAGGAGGGGAACAGAGCTTCACCTGGAGAAAAGAGGGAGTTAGGTAGAAATATTATTTAGGAAATCGAAAAGAGCTTGCAACAAAAATACAATGCTTGCTGACAGGGAGAAAAACGTCATAACTTGTCTTGGTACTCTGATGATATTCTGCTCCCTCACCCCTTTTTTTGTCCTTTCTCCATCCTCCTCTTCTTCCCTTTTAAGCATTGGCTGAGTGCTATTCATTCTTTGCTCCCTATCTCCCTTTCTGTTTTCCTGCTGCTTTTCTGTAGGTAGCTTAATGCCAACAGCCATTATTCTCTTCCTCTCCCACGTCATGTCCCTTGCTCTCCTCCACTTTCAGCACTGTCTTTACTATCATTTCACTCCCATCTCTCACATTCCTCCCTTCACTACTCCTCATTCTCACTCTCTCTTTATCTTCCTCTCCTCTTTTTCTCACAGAGTGCTGTGTCAGGTCTTTTCACCCTCAGCAGTGTGAAATGAGATTTGAATATGGCTCTTGGAGCATTTGCGGCTCGCCTGCAACACCCCCTCCCCTCCCCCCATCCACACACAAAGAATAGGCCACTCGTAAAGATAAGTGCATACTCACACGTCAAGGGAGAGGAGTTGGAGAGAATGGATGAAGGGAGAAACCTTGAGGAGACAGGGGCGGTGAAGGAGAGGAGAGGAGAGGAGAGGAGAGGAGAGGAGAGGAGAGGAGAGGAGAGGAGGGGAGGGGAGAGGAGAGGAGAGGAGCGGAGAGGAGAGGAGAGGAGAGGAGAGGAGACTGGGCTACTGTAGAACCATGAATATAAAGAAGGGATCAGCATGAGAGAAAAACTGAAATGGACGAAAAATGAAACACAGATAGGGGATCAAGCGGAGAGAAAATGGACAGAATGGAGTGAGGGGAGTGACTTTCATTAGAATGTGCTAACCTTCATGTCCGTCCATTTCTTTGCATTTTGAGTGGAAAACCTCCATTAAGAGAGTGACGGAGGGTGGAATCGAGAAGAGAGCTGAGCATGAAATGGCCATGAAGTGTCAAGTGCTGGCCTCATCTCCAGAGAAAAACAAGAGACAGATAAGAAGGTCTCAGCATGTGTTTTGTGTGTGTGTGTGTGTGTGTGTGTGTGTGTGTGTGTGTGTGAGAGAGAGAGAGTTCACATTTATATCTATATAATGACATAGTTTCAATAAAAAAGAGAGATAATGCCTTAAACCTAAGATGACAGTGTTTAATTTATCATAACTGCCCTTCACCCAGGTAAATACAAAATCATGAAATTGTGATACACAACAGTATCCTATTTCATTTCAGACATTCATTTTTTTTGTTAAACCACTCACACACAGGCATTGCAAATGCATACGTTACACATGCAGAGCAATAAACTAAGCCAGTTAAATATGTGAAGAATTGTGCCTGGCGTTTGTTTAACAAACACACCAGCTAAAAACAATTTTTCCAAATACATTTGTTATCTGGACCAAAGACATTCATGTGTAACGCTGTGTGTTTATCAAGGCAAATCAGCTACACATAAATACCCTGTAAACAAAGCATTTTTCTCACACAAAGAGTCAGTAAGTAGTTTGCAAGCAGTCGGACAAGAAAATGAATAATGGGGCACTACAAAAACAACCAGGTGGCGACGGCCTTTACCTGGACACTCTGCAGAGGGGGGAGGGATGAAGTAATAGAGGAAGACTAAGAGAGGTTGCATGAAAGCGCAGGGGGAGAAAGACCGAGCAGCTGACAATAGGACAGGGAGAAAAAAACATTTGGCAGTTATGCATTGTTATTATTTTGTCCCCTTGCTTTGGCCGAAGTAATTGCTGTAGTTGCCCTGCGTGTTGTCAGCAGCTTTAGCAGGGGAGTGAGCAGAGGAAAAAGGTGGTGACAGACATACATGGTCAGCGTGTGCAAACATGCAAATGATGATACCTTGAACATGCAGTGCCTTGAAATTTTACAGTATATTGAAAAAGGGGTTAAAAAAGAGCCATTAAACTAATTCTGTTCAAGTACTGCATTAGTTCTAAAAGGAATAACTTCATTTTTAATTGCATCAATCACATTTGGCTGCATATCTCTACAAGCACCAGTCCTGCCTTTCAGGGCTTCATTGCTACAACTGCACGCATATGAGGACTTGGTTGCCCGCATCGACGTACAATATCAGGAATTTGAGTTATTTCTTGAGTATTATGAACTTCTAGCATAGAAAAATTATATAAAATATGTGCTTCCACTCCCACAATTTCTAACATTCAATAAATATGTTACATAGCATATTTCATGGTGCCTCTTTTCACTAGAAAATGCAAAACTTTAAGTGACTATTGAAGTGAAGGAATTAACTCAGTCTCCAGGTGTTTAACTAGACTTGTGAAATCCTTCAATTAACACAGACAGATGATTCTTTAAACAATTTGAACACAGTGCCATTTACAGCACATTCTCTCAGTGGTCCATAGCCACTTATCTGCAATAAGCTCCTTTACATTTTATTTTGAAACTCTTGCCTTTTATAGTTTTAATTGTCTTGTGAGTCTTTTTTTTTTCTCAGTTTCTCAGTTTTTTCATAAAATGTAAATGTATGATTAAATATGTATGTGATTACTCATTTTTAATCACAGACAACTTTTGACAGCAATCAAAAAGTAAAGAGTCTAAATGTTGATTATAATCCCTCATTAAAGAACCACATTACACAAAGCACTGACAAAAAGACTGCTCAGCCAAAATGCAAAGCTACATCCATTCAATCTACTCTCTATGACAAAGACAGTCAGTGTTTTCATGTTATCGTTAAATATTTATTCTCTATTGCTCTTAAGACCCACAATTATGGGGCTTTGACTTTTTTTTAAGTTAGACTTTTACTGTATTATCAAATCAACAATGTTCCTGTGCCAATCCATTCCAACTGCAAGCAAATGGTATAAAATGGCATTTATTTTCACATGTAGAGAGCCAGTATTGACCAATTTAATGATTAAGAAATGCTTAACTTATTTGTATGGTTTGAAATCAAAGTTGGTTTGTGACTTTGGCAGAATGCTAAAATCCACCGTTTAACTATCTGCTGCCTTTGCCACTGGATAAGCATTCTGCTTTTGCTTGGCTGGTCTTTAATTTGAGTTGACGTTATGGGGTCGTCTACCGTTAGTGATGAGGTCATATTGGTGTTAATGTGGCACACAGCTGGGATGAAAAAGTAGGAACGTCCTGTCAGCAACAAATTGAATGTAATATTCCCATCTGGACCCCAAATCCTCACTACACACTTCTTATTTACATGCACTTAATTATTTACATTTTCTCACTCTCTCCTTTTTTGCTGCCAAATGTTGCTTTTCAACTGAGAATCTAGAGAACAGTAAGTTTCCTGGAATCAGCTCTCAGCAGGTGTTCACCTCGTCTCCTTTCTTTATGCACGTACAGTCTCCATCATAAGTTATTGTCCCATTAATCACGATTAATATCTTTAATAATCATTGATTTATAAAGTAATAATCCTTACACCGTCTCAGTGGTGTCTTGTTACAAATGATTTCTTCTATGACTCACAAACCAAAGCACTCCTTTACGAGCGTCACTTAATATTTTATCCAGAACAGAAAGGTAATGAGGAAGTCAAAAGGCCAGAAATTCATTTTGCGGATCTCAATGATGATCTATTGCCTAGCTATCCATCTCTGCAAGACTGCTGAACAAGAATACATAACACTGACTAAATTAATTTCTAACCAAAATGTCCCATACTGTGTAGGCAGTTGTACTGATGTTAGCGTATTAGCTAACAATGAGACATTTGATCATAGACTGAGTTAACGCTTTCACTCATGTCAACTGTCAAAGAAATATACTCCATTAAGGAATCATTTTTCAAAAGAGAATAGGTTTCATAAAACGTGAAGGGAACAGACTGTGTGTTTTAGTTTAGTAAAGATATTGTGATCAATAATAATAAAACACCAACGTTCCCATATATTGTGATGTGATTCCTGAGGAAAATGTTTCTTCACTCGCTTCCATACACAGTGAAATCAACATGAGGGCTAACCCTGCACCCTTAGGGGCCATCCACACGGAAACGCTTTTGGGTGCAAACACACATGTTTTGCATCGTTTTGGCCGATCGTCCAAACGAATCCTGTAAACGCACTGCCTGAAGACGCGCTTTTTTGAAATCTGGTCCTATGGTGAAAAAATTTGAAAATGCCACCCTCGCGGCTTCGTTTGGACGGCGAAGCAGCATACTTGGGTATCGATGATGTCATCGCCACACCCCTCGACCTCTAGCCTTCGACCTCTTACCCCAACAAAGTCTCATAACAACACCAACATAAACATGCATCCGTCCGAATGCCCACAACGACACGGCACTGTAGCATATAGCTAGCTAGCTTGTGTTTGGTTTCTTCTTCTACTGTCTATTTGTATACAGCTTGCAAGCTTTATGCGCATGCTCTGCCTCTTCTTCTCCGTTTCTGGAGAATTTCTGTAAGAGAAACAGCGCCACGTCTAGGCCTGGTATATGAAGTAGCGTGTTGAGTCATTTACAAATGGATCCATTTGGACGATAATTTTCTTGGAACGATGCCAGGGAAGACGGAGGGGGGAAAAACGATCGTTTTGGTACGTGTGGATGTGGCTTTAGACACTTCCACCATTTAACTGCTTGAATGCTTGAATAAGGGTCTTCTAGATAAAGGAATGGTATCAGTTCTCATGTAGTCCACTGGCCGGAGGCATTTTTATCCATACTGGAATATATAAGCCTTCTGTTTGGGATTGCTCCACCTCGCCATACAGCTTTGATAATGCAAAATAAAACATCTCCATCTTTACTCGCAGACAAAAAATGCATTGCCTTGCTAATTAGCTAAAGATAAATCAGATATAAATGCTAATCCAAGAAAATACACAGTGTTGTTTTCTCTTTCAGCTTCCTGCAGAGGGAGGGAGCAGGAAGCTGAGGCCTTCCAGGAGAAGACTGAAGGTCAAACTGAGGTGGAGGAGAGAGAGAGAGAGAGAGAGAGAGAGAGAGAGAGAGAGAGAGAGAGAGAGAGAGAGAGAGAGTGTGAAAGGAAAACAAGAGAGAACCTGAACAGAGATGGAGATGAGGGATCCCAGGGACTCACGAGAGAGGAAGATCAAAGGCAGTGTGCCAGATCATGGAGTGAAAGAATACTCTAGATATAAGAGACAGAAGGAGATTGGGAATGCTCCAAAAGAGTATGGATGGTGCTCAGCTTGAAGGACTAGGAAGTGATGTATGAGTCCTCAAACACAGTTGTTGACGTAGGCCTTTTCAATAAGGTTTATGTCATTGACACTTGCACTGTCAACAGAGACTCTGTCGCGGTGCCGATTCTGAGCCCAGTTTTTATCCTCGGCTGCAGGCTGACAATTTAAACACATTTTATGTAGTCTCAGCTAATCAGCACATTATGAATCCTCCTGAGTTATTTTGGTTCTGATGGAGTCCAATGAAAACAGACTTATCCATAAAATGAAATATCAAATAAAACTGAGAAAGGGGGGCTAGGTTATCCCTCCAGAAATATATGATTTTGCTCAAAGCAGTGAATCACATTTTCACAAACTGCAAAGGATGCAGTAGATACAGAATTTGTGTGTGCTTAGCAATCTCCTAAGATGGAGCGAAGAATAAATGACCATGGGGACAAAAATAATAGTACAGCATGTTGCATTCCTTGGTTGTTAATCATTCAGTACCTCCATTGTTAATTTACAATGCATTGCCTAGCACACAAAACAACAGAGCAAGAATCCTAATTGCTTTTGTCTTTAAAGCAATTTACGCCATTATTATTATTATGTGTCATATGTGAATTTCATCTGTTACCTCCAACTACTTTTAATGCTTAACTTTTACTTAAGCCACAAGCCTTGATATAAGTGACGCTGTTTCATGCTCAGGTGCTCATTTAGATGAATCATCTTTGTCCTACTTGTGTGTGTGTGTGTGTGTGTGTGTGTGTGTGCGCGTTACATAACTTCAGTATCAGAAAGGCTGCTGTAGATGTTCAAATAGAAGGACTCAAAGTGAGATTCACTGAGTGTTTCTGCAGTGTCGATGAGCTGAACATTTTGGGCCCACACAATTATTCCAGCTCATAGCGGTCCAATTGACCAAACAATAGCACTGTGCAGGACAAAGAGGAGCAAACCATCAGAAAACAGATAAGTCTAGTGGTAATGAACTATGTCTTCCTCCAACAAACAAAGGGAGTAAAGAAAGAGTTGGGAAGAAAGCAATTAAAACTGTAGTTCTAGATGATAAAAAATTATGATATTTGTTTCACTCAAAGCAGGTGAAAATGAAGCAAATGCAGCAACAACAAAAATGCACATGCAAATTATAAGTAAATCGTTTAAAAAATATATACATCAATTATTTTTTACTTTTCTGATCTAGCCTTGTTGATTTTACTTTAAAGTGGTCATATTATGCTCATTTTCAGGTTCATAATTGTATTTAGAGGTTGTACCAGAATATGTTTATATGGTTTAATTTTCAGAAAACACCATATATATTTGTTGTACTGCACATTGCTGCAGCTCCTCTTTTCACCCTGTGTGTTGAGCTCTCTGTTTTAGCTACAGAGTGAGACATCTCACTTCTGTACCATCTTTGTTTGGAGTCACACATGCACAGTAAGTACTGCTAGCTAGTCAGTTGCAGAGCATGAGGGATTGCCATGCTAGCAGCTAGGCGAGCATTATAACGTGTGTTAGGGACTATTCGGTATTTAAGGAATTGACCATGGAGGGTCACCCAACTTTTGTATTTGTGAGAACAGCAACATTTCAAAGTGGCTTGTTTGGTGCATATTAATCCATGTAGCTCCATGTAGCTCTCTCAGTCTCGGCCCCTATCGCTAGCAGATGGGTCCCTCCGTATATAGTCAGCCAGACAATTTGAACTGTAGCTTTAGAGACCGTAGAACTTCCCAAACTGAATAAATCCCGCTCGCACATATAAACACAAAACTGCTTTGCTAGCTCCATCGTGTTGTAATTAAAACATCTGATGAAAAATGAATTGTATTTATTAGCATGATTGTCATACTGTTTAGTTCAAAAACATCCCAAACACCATACGAAAACATAACGGGCCAGACGCAAGCTTTTATTTTGAAAAGTCAAAGCTAGCGGACTGCACCAAGCCGGGAGGGCATGAGAAAGAGGGCAAGCTCCCAAATTGATGCTCATCTGAGAAATGGAGTTTTGGATAATGTTCAGCTTTGGCAGCTTTAGCTATATGCTAAAATATACAATGACTGAGGAAGCCTAGTGACGAGTCCACAGCAACCAGTGTTGAATTACCCAGTGTGCTTTGCTGAATGGTCTCAATGTTTTATTGTTTTATTTAATGTGAATACTAGTTTACTAGATGTGTAACTTAGTATTTGAAGTAATGCAGTAATGCAGGAAGTGCGCATTTAGTTTCCATGCTTATTGTGTTTCCACAACAATGTTAGTGAGTAAATCTACTGAAATGGCCACCACACCACAACAGAGGAGTGGGATGCGTCAGATGAGAATGCAGAGGTTTATTCATGTATGTCATGGCTCTAAAAAAAACATAGTTATCTGTATGTCTTTGCCAAGTGTAAACCAGTACAGAAGGCATCAATAAATTGTTGGGGAGAGTCATTCCTTTTTTCCATATCATTTTGGAGGGTCATTCAAAATGTATTGCTGGTGAAGGGAGGGTCACGTCTATTTGGACTAAAGGTCCCAAAACTTCTCCGGTGTTCCCCAAAATAAAGAACCAACAGTCCCATACAATGTGACGCACATTTGACACGGAAGTAAAGGTTGGAGGCTGTTTGGAGCAGTTTGTGAACAGTGTTTTCTGTTGGAGATGGTAAGTCCCTTTGGGGTGGACTTTGGGCTTTTTCGCTGTAAAAACCTGTGAACTGTAAACCTATAACATGCACCAAAAGATATATAACACAATAAAAGAAAGGGCAAAAGCCAAAAAGCATGATATAAGCACTTTAGTAAATCCTATTGGCTCCTGTTGCACATCCTCTAAACAGTATCACTCATATGGTCTATGTTGAATTTGCCAGTTTTAACCCAGTTGTTATATTGTTTCCTAGTCCTATTTCTCCTCTTATTTATTCCTGAAAGTGAAAGTTTATTTTCTCTTTGCTAAAATGATCAGATTTTTCCACAGGGGTGATTTAGATTAAAACTTGTCAGAGGAAGCAGAGAACCGAGAGAGGCAGACCGAATGACAGCAACAAAGAAAAGAAGACAGTCAACTAGAAAGTAGAGTTTATAGAAATCAAGAAACAGACAGAAGACAAGTTAGATCAATGGATGGGAGAATAATTGAAAGAAAGAAAAGGCAGGGAGAAAGGCAGAGATACTGTGACAGAGGGCAGAGAGGCCGTTCTACTCTGTCAGGCCTCAGCTCCCTCAGGAGTGGTTAAATGCATTGGGCCTGTCCATTGGGAAGTAGTGAAGTGATTAGTGGTAGCTTTAGGATGGAAACCAGTCAGGATTCAGCACACATCCTTCAGATACACACAAACTACTAGATTAGTAAATAAACTGATACGACAACACTTGACATTCTTGACAATTAGGGAGTTATGTACAAAAACACACACATGTTGAAGCTAGTCTTAAATAATGTATTATATGAGATTGCATTATTCACTGTATAACTGCAACCTAGAATGAATAGTATGAACTACACATTTAGAGGCCCTAAAATGTGCTGTTAAGACTTGTAGTAAACATACATTTACTTGCAAGGTATTTGTGGAGGTGTGGGGGGAGAGAGAGTGTGGGGAGGAGGTGGTGGCTCAGGTGAGCAGGCAGGGAGGGACTGATTGTCACAGCTGTAGCGAGTTGTCTAATCATGCTCTCCCTTTTAAAAGCAGTAGCGAGGTGGAGCAGGGGGAGTTTGCTGATGTGGAGACAATATGTGGACACTGTATGAGAAGCTGGGCAGAGAGAATTCATAACCTCGTGACCGAGCGCCTCGGACCAGGTGGGAGCGAGGGTCCTTCAGATGAACTGTGAGACAATACACTCTGGTGATACGGTCGGTAAATAAAGAGCCGTGGAAAATATTTGTGTGTGTGTGTGTGTGTGTGTGTGTGTGTGTGTGTGTGTGTGTGTGTGTGTGTGTGTGTGTGTGTGTGTGTGTGTGTGTGTGTGTGTGTGTGTGTGTGTGTGTGTGTGTGTGTGTGTGTGTGTGTGTGTGTGTGTGTGTGTGTGTGTGTGTGTGTGTGTGTGTGTGTGTGTGTGTGTGTGTGTGTGTGTGTGTGTGTGTGTGTGTGTGTGTGTGTGTGTGTGTGTGTGTGTGTGTGTATTCTACTACTGACCAGAGAGATTTATTCATTACAGTCATCACATCAATGGCCGAGGGTCAAACATGCTCTGTTCCCAAACCCTCCCACATGTTCAACCCAATGCAAACTAGCTCCTTCATCCAGCCAAACAAATCTTCTAGTTATGCCAATACTGGAAAAACTATTGAAGACAGCTGAACTAGTATGCAGAAATGTGAGTCTGGGTAAAGATCAATAGAAATAGCAGAGCTCTCAGTGTGGAAAGCACATTATCATAAACTTATGTCATTAACTATTTTTCAGTAAAGCACTCCGCACCCATGGCAGTCTGGGGCACGTGGCCGTGTGCTCTGCATGCCCTATAAGTAATGCATGGACGGCTGTAGGCAAAGCAACATCCAAAATTCAATTACCTCATCCTTGGCGGAGCCTTGGTTGAGCAATGTCCTTACATAAATGTCAAACTAAATGTATGCAGTTTAATTTTACATAATATTGAAATCTTTCAGAAGGCCAGATTCATCATAGAACATATTTGTCAAAGAGCTCATGATAGTGCAGTAGTGGACTACATATGCACGCTTTACATGTGATGGGATGAGATCTCACCACCATCCTTTGACATACAGTACTGTATGTCCTCTGGCCTTGCATGTTAATGACGTCATAGCACCCTGTAGCAGTCTTTCCTTGAAGACAAATGTTTAAAATATGTACTTAAATGTTATTTAAAGAACAATAAAAACAAAAAAAATCCATATTTTGAAATCTGTTAATTCCCAATGCAGAAGTTTCTGCGTCGTTTTGATGTGGCGATACGTTGGAAGTAACCTGCCTTTGTAAACCCAAGCTATCGACTCCTGTCAACAATTAGCTGACACGTGCTGCCAGTGATGGGTGCATCATCTGCCCAGCTGATTGATTACTTTAGGTGTTAGACCATTTAAAGAGACCCCACTTCAGAGTAGATTTGAATAAATAGTCACCCCTATATCAAAACACAGGACAGGATTTATGCATATACTGTACATGTCAAAGGAATTTTCAAAATACACACACTAATCCAGTGTGACTGTATGAAATCATCCACAAAGACCAGGGCTAAACCAAGCACACATTAAGCCTCTATATGTCACGCTGCTCTTTGACATATAAAACATCATGGTAGCAGCAACACACGCAAAGAAAGACTCACATATGATGATACATATACTACACATTTGTGCACAACACAGTGAACACATTATTTATAAGAGTATTTGGTTTGTGAAGACTCCCAGCCTTGAAAACATGCTTATAATGTGTCCCAGATTGCAACGAGTGAAGGAGTCAAGCACATCACACACAAACACCATTTCTGAGCACCGCACTGAAAAGCCAACGCAATTATCAAAGGAATGATTCACCTGCTGATCTTTAAAAGTCTCCCCTCATTTCAATCCATCTCATGTCTCTCTGCATCTCAACCTCTCAATCTGTCCATTTCTGATGTCTCTCTCTTTCTGTCTCACAATCTATCCCATCTTTTTCTTCCTCCTTTGTCTTTCGCTTGCCACTCTGTGTGAATTGCTTTTTGCTTTCCAATAAGCAGCAGAGTGATGACATTAATAACGTTGCCAGCGATTGCTTATTCAGAAGAGACGTGGAGATAATGATTCAATTGAAATCACTTTTCTCTCTGTCCTTTTTTTTTCCCTTCTCACTAGTGTTTAGGTAAAGTTGGAGCCTACTGCACCTTTTTGCTGCTATCAGACAGAGCGTGTTTGCAGGTTGCAAAACACGAGGCTCACTGCACTGCCGTTTAAGTTGAAGATCCAATCAGACCAGTTATTGTTATTCTAGGCAACCATTGAATTACACATCCTTAGCCAACTGTTATTTTGCTGTGAAGTTAAATGACGTCAGGGATTTTTCTACTCTGTTTAAGTTTTTTTCAACTCAAGGCATTCAGCAAAAAACAAGGCGCTCAGCAACGCAAAACATTTTAGTCTCATAAAAAAAAACATTACAAATAGCCGCCCCAGGCTGCTAAAACATGCTCTGTCTAAACGGGGCCTTAACTGTGTATTGATAAAGCCGTGGTTCTGTCCGTGGTGCTGAAGTAGCAGATGGATTAGTAATTTTAACTTTTCCTCTGAGTCTCAACCCTTCCGTCAGTTTATTTTAAAAAAAAGTCATTGAGTCATTGATTGGGTGATTCGTCAGTTGTGCTTCCTGTAAAAAAAAATAACAAATCTGCCTGTAAGCCTGATAATGACGTAGACATTTTTACATTTTCAAAAATAGAAACTTGATTATAATTTCTTGAGCCAGATTTTTCTGAATTTTTCATGTGGACTTTTCTGAACAGTTTACAGATCAGACTCACAGTTCAAAACATTGATCGATTGTGCATGCATCACATTCATCTCTTTTTTTCAGTTTTTTTTTTTTTTTTAAATGGAAATAGGATTCAACTAGAAGAGCCACCATTCAATGAGTTGCAAAATTATGTTAAGGGCTCTTTAAAATGGATAGATATTTCATTAAAGATGCTATAATGTATATATTCTTTATAACAACAATGAATCAAATAACTTTGTAATCAGAAAGTACCTTGTGATGACAAACCCTATAGTTCTATCTTCTGAATCTGCAGTTCCATTCAACTCTACAGTGCTTTATAGCTTTTTTACAAGTGTTTGCTAACAAGTTCATATGTCAGTGTTGAGTTTACAATTTTTTCCTGCTGCCAAAACATTTCAAAACATTGTTGCAAGTTTAAGGTTAACACCGACACAGACTTCTCAGTCCAAGGTTGGACCATATCTGGGTAGAGCACTCTGAAATGTATTTGATTATAATATTGCAGTAGTTGTAAGTGCCTGCTAGCTCAGCACATTTCCTGATCGTCATTGGATGGGTGAGATGAAGTGAGATGTACTGAAATGATCAGAGAGAAGATTCAAATATGGCCTTGGCACAGTTTCATCTTGCAGCAGTGCTACAATAAACATGTGAGGCATACACAAAGCTAAACATCACACCCTATAGCAACACTTCAGGTTAGACTCATTTTCACCTCTCCCTGTTCCAGCTTTTCTCAACGTGTGTGTGTGTGTGTGTGTGTGTGTGTGTGTGTGTGTGTGTGTGTGTGTGTGTGTGTGTGTGTGTGTGTGTGTGTGTGTGTGTGTGTGTGTGTGTGTGTGTGAAGATCTTCACTTCAGTTTTCCCCCTCTTTACCTCCCTCTGCAGTTCTCCCTAACAACCCATGCAGACTAAAAGGCAGAGCGGGAGAGAATTTACCATTCACAAAACACCCAGTTTTCTGTGAAGCTAACGGGGCTAAAAATACTAATGCTCCTCTGCTCTAACTCATTATTCAGTAGGACTTTAGATGCAACCACACGCACACACATGCAGGTTAGGCATCAGACTGGAGAGGATGTTGACTGTATCAGTAACAGGACTGTGTCTGATGGCATTCAATAACATATCTGACTTTTGTAGATTGTGACTACTGCACTAGAGAATGACCTTTGTCTTTAAGAGTACAGCCCATGTTGAAACACATTAAACCCTCTTCATCACCATATGCACCCACACACACGGGTACGCACACTTTCCTCTGTATGTCAAACGCCACTCCAGTTGAGCCTCATTGTTGTGTGAGAGCCCTGGACGATTCAGCCTAACATGACATTACTTGTGTTTTCCTGACTTTGTAAATGCGACATCAGATTAGGAGGCCTGACCGCAAGAGCACTTGTGTTTGTTTTTGCATTAAGCAAATCCTCGTTTTAGCCTGGAAAAAGAAAGAAACACTGGGTAGTAATGAAACATCTGATGAGTGTCAGACACTATTGCCTGGCATAAAATCGTGCCTGTAGGGGTATATGACTTATGCAAGTGTGTGTCTTTGTATGTTGTATTTCCATGTGAGCCAGGGCTTGCATGTGTATGTGTTATTATTCCCATCCTGCACATTTTGTACAAGTCCCCATTCTGTTTTAACTCAAGCAAAAGCTATCTTGTTTTGAAAACTCAACAAGTGTCTTGATTCCCTTAATCGGTTTTGCTGTTGCCTGTAATAGTCATTTTTGAAGAAAAGCAATGGCAATACAAAACATTCAGTTGGCTCATTTCTGAACACAGAAACAGGTGTCAGGTAAATAGTAGAATTTTGCTGGACTGTAGGAGGGGCAAAGGGACAAATGTGTTGTACTCACAATATCTGTACATGTTCCTAAAGCATATTGACATATAGACACAGGTGTATTTGCATGTCCTCAAACAACCATGTATTGTGTGTGTGTGTGTGTGTGGGCAGCAGTGAGAGTGCCCCAGGATGCTAGCTGCCTCTCCAGGGATGTGAAGTGTCGTCAAAAATAGAGAGCTTTCATGGTCTAGTTCACTGCTTGTGTCTGTATCCACAACAGATTAAACTGCCTTCCTTAATTGCTTGCTCCAGTTCTCAATAATAAGAAGAATAATGTATTACATGACGCCTCTCCATTATTGGGGCACTACATTGGAATCTGTTATGTGGCACTTAATGACCATATTGTCTCTTATTACTCTATGTTTCAGTAGACCGTGTATCTGTCTGTCTATGTGTCTATCAATCTATCTATGCCCAAATGTTTTGTATTTTTCTAGGTAGTGCTGCCCTTTCTTCTGTCAGTGTGTGTGTGTGTATGTATGTGTGTGCATGTGTAAGTAAGTGCCAGATGGTCTCTGGTCATTGTCCCAGTTGAGTATACACTCTACTGATGCTGCCGCCAAGCAAGGTGTCAGGAGTCTCTCTCTCTCTCTCTCTCTCTCTCTCTCTCTCTCTCTCTCTCTCTCTCTCTCTCTCTCTCTCTCTCTCTCTCTCTCTCTCTCTCTCTCTCAAGATATCACATATGTTATGTAATAATCAATGTTCCGAATGACCTTAAAAGGTCATTTTGCCAAGTTATAAAAAAGCATGTATATTCTCAATTACACTTAGTGGCATTTTGTGCCATGCAACTTACTTTTGTTTTATTTGGCCAGGTTTGAAGGTATCCAACTCACTTTTCCAGAAATAACGTCACAGTTACTTGGGATGAACAGCTTTCCCTTGGACTATTTAATCTGTAGAAAGTAGTTCCAAAGCGAACCAACTCTTTAAATGTCTGTGTGATGTTACAGAGACCACGCCCATATTGTATACAGTCTATGTATTGAACACACATAGATGATCAACGAATGTAATTTCACCAAAATGCC
Source organism: Zingel zingel (assembly GCA_023566125.1). Lineage (NCBI taxonomy): Eukaryota > Metazoa > Chordata > Actinopteri > Perciformes > Percidae > Zingel > Zingel zingel. Next base: position 8,297,861 of record CM042325.1, on the reverse strand, counting down.
TCTCTGGATTCAGATACACCAGAGCTCTTAAACCTGAAGAAAGCCCAGGGTTGAGATGTCAGTGTCAATCAGTGGCATGCTTTTCAGAGAACAGAATGTGGATTTTGATGTGCACATCTTCCCTTCCCCCTATGTGTCTTCCTTCATACCTTAGGGTGTGCACCCACATGCAGACGTTTTCGACATGCACACCGCCTTGCGGCGCATCCATCCATGAACACTTAACTCTGCCATGCAACAAGAATGCATCCATAGGACTCTTGCCTTTCGTCTTTCCCTCCATCTCATCCTAACAGAACAGGGGCTGACTTAATAGAATTCATAAAACAAAGACAGAATTGATTGGTAAATGAGGCGCATGAGGGGGGCCAGCGTAAAAATTAATTATTAGAGCGGCACAGTCCCGGCTTGTGATCAACAAGCATGGACCTGTGTGTGTGTGTGTGTGTGTGTGTGTGTGTTTCCAATTAAATGCAATGAAATTGAGAGACTTGGCCTGTAGGAATCTAATTACCAGAATCCTTGGGGGGGAAAGAGGACAGTGTCTTCAGTGTGTCAGCACATCTTGCACAGAGTGAGTACAGTGTATTTATGCAGGTGTGAGTGTGTATGAATTCATTTCTAAATAATTCTGCATCAACAATTGTGCATGTCTTAGTGTTGCATTTAGTGTAGCTGTGTGTTTTAGTATGTGATGCACACAAATGTCTTCATGGGTCTATAAGTGCATTTCCACCCATGTATGCCTGTATCTCTGCATATATTAGTTTATGCCTGCATGTAGGTTTGTGAAGTGTGTGTGTGTGTGTGTGTGTGTGTGTGTGTTCAGTAGCTTTATGAGTGGCCAGGGATAATGAATCAGGATGACGGGGAGGTGCTCAAAGGAACCGCAGCATCATCACCATCAACAACCACAATAGCTCCATATGTCTATTAGCCCCCGCTCTGGTCCTTAGAATACACGGCTGGCATTAGAGAGAGATATCAGACAGGTAGAGAGGGAGAAATAGAGTGATAGATGGACAGAGCAGAGCCATAACAAAGCAGAAAGTCACACAGTTTAGCTGTGTGATGTCATATTATGCCATTACCTGATGCTGGAGAAAGACAAGCTATTCAATGTAGACTCTTTCTCAACAAACAATCAATCTCATTGACTCTAGACTGTTTAAATAAAAGATGAAAGAAGGTTCAACCAAGATTTAGAACAATTTCAATACTTTCTTCCTATGAAATATTTTACCTATATGTATCTTTCAACCTCCTCTGCACAGCAGCATCAGTATTATTAGGAAAAGTATCTTATTTAACTTTAAAATTAACTAAAGATACTGTGGGTAATTTCAGGCACTAAGAGACAGCTATTATCTCTTACGAGATGGGATAAATTAGATGGAATAAATTCCTGTAGTCTAATTATTGAGCTAATTATTACCAATCACCAGACCAAATCAATAGCTACTTTTTCTCTATCTCTCACACACACATACAAGAAAAGAAAATCTCTGTGGACATTTTATCACTTAACTTTATACAATGATTCAGCATGGCCTGAGTCTGCACTGTCACTTATCTAATGCAACATCCCATCCTTTTTTCTATGGCCTCAAAATGTCAGAACACACACACACACACACACACACACACACACACACACACACACACACACACACACACACACACACACACGTTTACTCAGGCTCCCAGGCTACTCATTTCCAAACTCCATCAATGCCATCTTCAGCTCAAGTTATATGTCATGTAGTATGACCGCACCAATTACTCTTATTGCATAACTCCTACCTCACATCATCGTGATCCTCGACTAATGTATTTTAACATGTCAGTGACACTTAGGAAGAAGGAGCACGATTCAAATGTCATGACAGAGATGACGCCGTTTCCTGACAAACTGGCTGCGTGTGTGATTTGACAAGCTGTTAATCACCAAATACTTGCGCTGTGTTCGGTGGGTGGGGGCATCTGTCTTGATACACACAGGAGGAGTGAAGGAATGGAACGTACTAAAATACAGCCACTATACATAGAAAACAAGTACCTAGTAGACATTTAGATTGATACTGTAGATTGAAAGGCATGAACTCTAAAAAACTAACATCAGTCACTGTTGAACGGTTGTGTGTCTGTTTTTCTTTGACAATTTGTGGCAGCTGTAATTCACACACACAGACACGCACCCATAAACACACGCGCTCGTCCACAATCAATCAATTTATCAACAAATAGACAGATTGAGGGCTGAGATTTAAAGCCTTGCGGCTCTCAGCTGTGTGTGCATGCATGCGTGCGTGTCCTCTGCACTATTATGCAGAAAGGGGCCACAATGTACAGGTTTTCATAGGACAGAGAGAAGAAATGTCCACATGATGTATAAAACACAATCTTGTGTCAGTCTGATGACAATTTAGCCTCTGGGGACAACTGCCATTACATCAGGTGTTCCGGTGTAGTCAGAGGATATCCGGGCCAAGACTTCCTCTTCTGTGTGTCGTTCGACGACTTCACTACACGGACAACAAACGGAAACCAGAACGCTTCTGATACCAAAATCTTGTCCCGTTGCCTACAGATTCTGCATTCATATGCAGCTATCCATTTATGGAGATTACATAAAACATGGCTAATAGTTTATTATATGGTTTTCTGACAGGCCTCTCTTGTTAACTGAAGCATATTTAAGTACTTCAGACCGGTTCATGTTGACAAAGAAGCAGTGAGAGAATGAAATGAAAGAAGATGCTTATGATTAGATTCATAATGATGAAAGATCAATGATGATGATGGCAGTACTGCTGCTGATGAATGTGATGATGTGTATTTGTGGTGATAATAAGGATGCTGCTGATGAAAATGTCCAATATGTTCATGCTACTCTTTTTAATCGTGATGACCTTAAAAGCGTTAAAAGTGATTATGTAAAGAGAAAAGAGTTGGGCGAGTCCAACTGTAGTCGAAAGTGATATTTAGGAGGAGGGTAGCATTTCGCAGTGAAAGGGTATACTGGCTTCCAGCCAAAAGCAAGTTTGCTTTGCCTTTCTCATCTGCACAAACGTACATACACCCTCTCGCAACAGTAAATGGTAATACCCTTAATTTACAAGCCACTGAAAGAGAATTCTAGGGAGATAGACAGAATGGAGGGTGTTTGTGTGTGTGTGTGTGTGTGTGTGTGTGTGTGTGTGAGAATTTGTCCACATATAGTCAGCATGACTGATCTTAAAGACTGATCAGATATGATTCTACTGGAGCCTCACTGCAAAATGTGGTGTTCACCAATTCAGTCACTGCTGTTGATGCAAGATTGATCTCATGTCTGACCAGAAATCATGCATTTCAATAAACTACTTCTGCTGTGAATGGGAAATAAGTGGAACGGCAGGCAAGTAGACAGCAACAGATGCATTCAATTCTTTAGCCTGCATGATGTAAGATAGTCAGATGGAACAGAGCGCTGTTTTCCAGAGATAACTAGTATCATCCAGTCAAATGTCTCCCTGACTCCAGTCAAATGTCTCCCTGACTCCAGTCAAATGTGTCCCTGGGTCTCCAAACTGCTCAGTCAAAGATGCTGCTGTTTTAACACTCTTCAAAACAGGTTGGCGTGAGTCCTGGTGGCTGTTTTCTTTCTCTCTTAGGTAGGCAGTATGCAAAAATTGTTGTTTTTGTTAGATATACGGTAATAGGTATATTTATATATAAACAGTTCTAACCTGCAGCTTATCATTTGGCATCTCATGAATGATCTCTGGAGATGATCCAGGTTTGAAGTGTTACCGTCTTGTTGACCATGAACATACAGTAGTTCGATGGTGTTTTAAGCCCCAACGTCTCCTTCTAGGCAGCGTTGCGACCATTGACTTCAAGACACCTAACCCTAACCTTAACCCTTTTAACCTGCTTTTAATAGCTGTCCTTCTTTTAAACAGCTTTTATATAACCAAACCCATTTTTTAATGAGATTTTTAAGTGTTTTATTCACACCAGTGGTCCCCTTGTGCCTGTGCCCTTCGCATCGCCCATCCTGGGCATTGCGTTTTAACCCAAACCTAACCATAACCATAACCATAACTATTGCCTAATCCTAGTGCCTTCCAGGCAGCGCTGCCTGGAAGAAGACGTTGGAGGCTTATAACACAGATAAACCCTACAGTATTACCTACTGTATGTCATTTACTGCCTTGTAAAAATTACCATCATTTGCTGTCAATCATTTGGCATAAATAATTTCAGATGAGTAACAGATGAGTCATTTCAGAAGTCTTTTCGAAGTTATGATTGATAATTACAATTTCCAAGCGAAATGATTCTACTACATTACTCTACGTATCTCTCACAAGTGCTAAATGATCCATTAATCATGCAATCAACCGTGCAGAACATCATAAGACAATAATGCTAAGGAAGTGCCACACTGACTCCAAAAAGGTTACAAATCTTCATGGCGGATGCGCCATTTGTTCTCATCACTGAGCAGTGAGCAGAGTGGAGTTGAACGACGGGATGTGGTGTCCGTCAAAATGGCTTAGTGACGGTAGAGCGGGCCTGAGGTGGCCTTCCTTAATGGTGTCAGCACTGACAGGTGACAAAACAGGTGCGGAAGAGGCACGCCAAGGGACCATGAGAGAGAGAGAGAGAGAGAGAGAGAGAGAGAGAGAGAGAGAGAGAGAGAGAGAGAGAGAGAGAGAGAGAGAGAGAGAGAGAGAGAGAGAGAGAGAGAGAGAGAGAGAGAGAGAGAGAGAGAGAGAGAGAGAGAGAGAGAGAGAGAGAGAGAGAGAGAGAGAGAGAGAGAGAGAGAGAGAGAGAGAGAGAGAGAGAGAGAGACTTGAATGCAATACAGAATATCAGGTGATAAAGTGTTGCGGACAAGGGTGTGTTTTTTGGGTCGACACGCACACTTACAACACAACGACAACATTATCTGTATGTACTATGCCAGAGGAGTGACTGGTCATCATCATCCACTTATTTATATATATATATATATATATATATATATATATATATATATATATTATATTTCCAAAAAATAAGTAACATATTGTCATAATAATAATCATGGTCTAAGTCTACAAACCACAACTTTACAGAACTTTAATTAACTGATTTTTGCAAACTATTCGCTTTGAGAAGAGTCATACCGCTCTCACACTTGTGTGGTAAATATTAAGCTACCCCGAGCAGCCGGTTAGCTTAGCTTAGCATAAAGGCTGCAAACAGAGGAAAACAGTTAGCCTGGCTGTTTAGCCTGGTGGGGGGGGGGGGGGTTGCTATCTGTTTCTAAGCACTAGTGGCAGTAGTAATGGCATACTGCAACTTTTGGTAACACTTTCTATGAAGCCTGTCTCTATAGTGCATTATAAACACAGCTATAATGAGTTATAATCTGCTTATAATGCTCTATAAGTATAGATATAAGCACTCATGAATAACCATAATGCTTTATAATTAATAACTTATAAGGTAAAGTATCATAATACTCTATAATTGCTGGTCACTTTGTGTCTATAATGCATTCTAAACACATGTATAATGATTTTATATTTGTTTATGGCGATGTATAAAACAGATATTAAAAGTGATCACAAAAATGTTTGAGTTATTGCCTGCAAATTTAAGGTAATAAAAGTTTTATTTTGCAATTTGCCTTGTTGTCTGTGCACTTTCATTTATGGTTATTACAGTTTATGTTCCTTAGCTCCTTACAAACCTAGAGTAAAGGCGAATTTGCAAAAATAGAGGTTACATTACTGTTTAGAGTGGGTAAAGTTTGGGGGAAACATCACATTAATGAAATGCAAATGTCCATTGTTCAGTTGTGTTAAATTGGAATACTTTACCTTTATTACCAGTAGAGTACCTATTGTCTGTTATGATATATTATTTATAGCTACAGGTGAAGTACAAATTGTTTCAGGTATTATCTATAATTTGAGTCAATTACAATACAATACCAGAGTTTCTGCAGGTTTTACAAAGTCAAATTTAAGACCTTTTTAAAGACCATTATAAATAAAATTCAAGACCTTTATCACAACATCAACTAAGACCTAAATTCAGTTTTTTCAAGCCAAGTATCGCTTAAGAATAAATCCGTCAAATGTTGGTCTCATTTGTAGTCGTAATACAGCGAAATTATACTATACTAGTGAAAGAAAGAACTACAACACCACAGAATCATAAAAAAGAGCATTAGAGGTAGCACTGCATGGTCGTGAGGAAAATTAAGACTTGTTTAAAATTATTCAACACCTAGAACACATAACGAATTTAAGACCTCTTAAGGCCTAAATTTTTGATTTTTACTTTAATTTTTAAGATCCCACTGACACCCTGAGTACATTAGCGAAATGTCTAACCCAATGCAACTGGTGATGTAAAGGTCAAACTCTTAAAACACAGTACTGTGTATAAAAAATAAATCATTGGCAGGTGGTGAGTCAGTGAAGGGGAAGCAGGCATGCAATTTAAAGATTGCTAACGCAAATCCCTCTACCTTACATAAATAGATAAACAGGAAACCAATGCTTTACGTTTTTGGAAAAAAAAAATTAGGACAATGACATCATTATGGATATATTTAAAATATGCTGTTGTCTACTTGCACAGTATTATAAGATGTCATGGTACAATCTCAATTCTGAATTTGTCTGAACAACTTGAACCTTCATTTCCTAATCCAACAGCTCATTTTATTTACAGAGTGACCTGCAGCTTAACCAGCATCCACCACCTGTCATGAATTCAGAAGACTGCACAATAATCCCTGACATAACAAACACATCATTCTAAATACATACACACCTAGTTACCATAAATCCACACCCTCACATGCTGTGCGGTATACAATCATCTATAATTGGGGATGTTGTTGTGATGGGGCGACTGCTGGTTGTCAACAGAGATAAGCTGCAGACGTGTGCGTATGTATGTGGATTTGTAACCATTGTTGCACCTGAGCACACTGAGTGAAAGCACCTAGATTAAATGTGATACTGTAAGGACACACCATGTGCATGTACTCACATGAATGGAAGACGTAAACAAGTGATCCAAACTGTCCTCCCCTGAAAAACGGCCACATAAGTCGTTCGTGTTTACGACTCTTATTTACGTTTATAATAGTCTCGCTTTGCCAGACCTTCCCCCACCACACTGTGGAGGAGGGTCTGGCTAGTTAACACAGCATTCCCGGATGGGAGAAAAACGTGCTCTGGTTTATTGGCATTTCTTTAAACCAATCACAATCGTCATGGGCGGCCCTAAGCACCGGGCAGAACCACAATGCCGCTGAAAAATAACCTTGCGAAGGAACTTCTTTTGGTGGAACATGTGTACGTTCAAAAGTTGTTTTAGACGCGCAACAGAAAACTCAGATTGGACAGATAGTCTAGCTAGCTGTCTGGATTTACCCTGCAGAGTTCTGAGGAGCAGTCAACCATAGTCCTCATGAATCGACCGGAGTTTAAAATTTGAACACAAAGAAAGCGAAAGGCACCAGACAGCCCGGAAGTGGAACCTTGTGGTTATAGACTACGTTTATAATGATGTCGCCTGTAGGGGTTGTAGTAATTATGATGGGAGCAAAGCAGGAAGTAAGGTGACAAAGTATAATGGTATGTGTCCACTGGCAAGTGTCATTTCCATGCTTTATTGTCTATTTAAGCCGGGCAATGCATTCTGGTAGGGTCGCGGTGACTTTTCAGAATAGGGCGTTGAGTCGCCCGCTCCTCATTTGCATAAAGTTGAATCCAGGCTACTCTATGCAAATCAGGGGCGTCCAGTTTGACTTGCTGCCTCTCGAGAACTCCAGAAAATCTTTTATACTGACCGTTGTCGATCTTAAATTAAGACAGATTTAGCAACTGCAGTGCTTATTTCTTGCATAAAATGTTTTCAGAAACACATTTTAATGAACTATTTTCATAAAATAAGAGTTAAGAAAAAGTTTCCAAACGAGTATGTTGGTCCAGTTTGAAATCTGGGAGCAGACAGCCCACAATGAAGCATTTGTCCAATCAGGTGCAGCCATCGCAGTTGTAGGAGGGTGTAACCTGTTATTTGGGTGTATTTAGATATTTCCAGTAATACAACATTCAGGTTAAGAGGAAACTGCCCTTCAGATTCTATGAGTGAGAGGTTATTTCTGTCACAAAACAGCATCTTTCACTTTTCACCAGGTATGACAGCAACCACTATCAGTCATGGCTTCTAAGTGAGGCAATAAATCATATAGAATATATGGTAAATATGTATTGTTTGTTTCAGACTAGAAAGCTGAAAATAAAACACTGTCAGTGCAGGTCCATCAGAGCAACCAAGCTGATCCAGATAAGAACCTAGAAGTCCCATTGAAGCCAACCGTGCCTCTTCTGCTGTTGTCAAAGTGGATAAGGAAAAGGGCAGCTGCTGCTCTTTTATAAGGGAAGGGCCATTAGGGTTGAGAGGAAGCATCCTGATGGCTGAGCACACACGTGCAACTTTGCGACGGATTAATATGCAGTTTGCATTCTATTTTAATTGATTGTCTATTTTCAAAAGGTCTTTTGTAATGCTACCTTTTTTAAGCTTACAATATCATGTTTTTTGTGATTTATTGTCAGTGAGGCATTGATTCAGTTCTGTGTTAATATGTCTGTAATTTCTTTATCAGTTGCCTTATTAAGTGTTTGTCTATCCCTCTCGACGAGTGCCAACCTGCGACTGCTGTTCCTCATTGCAAACATCTTTTGGCACATGTCATAACTGTCAAGACTGTGCCCCATGCCTCATTAAATTGTTTTCTAGTTGTTAAAGGCTGAAGAGTTTATGTATTATATTCATTTGGCCTTTGGACAGTCTGTTGAATCTCTGACAGTGATAGTTTGACTCCTTTTACAGCAGTAAAATTGCCATTCAAGTTAATGTGACCCAGCTGAGCAGCTGCATTTGTAATTGTAATTTAGTAAAATAATTTTTTTTAAAAGTGAGGTGTCACCCCCCCATGTATTTTTCTTTGGTCTGGTCACACACACACACACACACACACACACACACACACACACACACACACACACACACACACACACACACACACACACACACACACACACATAAATGGTCGACACTGTCCGTTCTCTCCGTTACGTTCTCAGGTTTAGATATGAGGAGGGAAAACGCTCCTGTGGGTCAGACTTCCTGCCACCGTTAGGGGCGGAATAAACAACCTATATCATTAAATGGACTTGTTTTGGTTACAATCACGTTCAGTATGAAACAATAGCAGAGCCTGTGGGTGAGTATAAATGAGTCAACATCTTGCCTGTCAGTGGCATTCACAGTGACTCACGTTTCCAGGAAGAGGGAGAGAGACACACAGAGAAAGAGAGGGGTAGGTCTGAAGTCAAGACCACCTGATGTATGATACGTACTTCAAGCAGGCACGTTAAAAAAGCCTCTTCTGAGTATTGTTTCAAACTATTACTTGTGCTTTAATTTTAAGATACATTCCTATAATAGCAATGAAGTAAAAGACAAACTGAAAACTCTTAATAAACCTGATGCCAGATATCTAAGATGCAGATGTGTTATGTAATCAATTTTCTCTCTTTTGCTTCTCTCTCTTGCAATGTATGCTTCTCATTTCATGTCTTGTCTGTGTCTTCCTCTCTCTGCTGGTGTTTGTCCCTCCACCCATTGCATTTCCCCTTTCTTTATTCTCCATCATAGAATATTGACAGTCACAGCTACCAAACCTCTTCTCTACTCTCCCTCCCTCCCTCCGTCTCTCTTTTCCTCTGGGCTTCACAGGAGGCTCTCAAGGCGCAGTATGTGGCTGCCCTCACCACACAGTTGTCAAACATAAACCGATCATTTCCCCTAACTGAATAATACCAGCCTTCTGCAGACCCACTCTCACCCTCTGTACCTTCTCATACTCATCTTTTTACTTTTCTTTTGCCTTCTGCTTCGCTCCATGTTATCCTTTCTCTTTTTTAGTCATTCTCCTCTTTTTATCCCCTGGTCATCTCCTTGTCTTCTCTATCTTTCTTTTTCTTTGCATCTCTCTGGCTCTTTCCCTCTTCTGCTTTTCGTTCCTTCTCATTTTCTATACAGGCACCATTTCTCTCTATTTGTGCCACCCCCTGTTACTCTCAGGTCATTGTGAGCTGCTGCTACAAAAGAACTATAAATGCCCTCTCTCTGCCCCCTATGGAGAAGCACAATACTATACTCACACAGGCCAGGCCTGACGTCCGATTGTGTGTGTGTGTGTGTGTGTGTGTGTGTGTGTGTGTGTGTGTGTGTGTGTGTGTGTGTGTTCTTATGTGTGAATGTGTGTGTCTGGGCATTAACGCAAGAACTTACACAACACATACATGTATGTGAGTAGCTCATGAATAACTCAACTTCAAGTGCACTATGACCTAGACATGTCACAATCATGCACTGCTTGATTGTCCTCATGTTCATTCTGAGGATTTTTGCATTGCTCTCTGCAGTGTTTGCTCTTTTACCAGCAGCACATCATTTGTTAAATTCCCTTCTGCGGATGCCAAAGATCCTGACTCTACAAAAGCCGGAAAGAAAGACTCAAGGACACAAGGTACTGAACATCTTATCCTGTTTAACTCAGTATAGAGTGGCACTCGCATTTACAGAATAGGACATTTGATCATCACTGGGGGTCACGGATACCAATAATGCTGCGTTTCCACTAGTTTTGATCCAACATAGGAGATTAAAACTATTTTTATATACATATTAAAGTGAGTAATTTTCAGAGTTGATAGAAACCAATATGACTGTCGACTGACGATCGTTTTAGCAACACTTAGATGTTGGACAGAAATGCTCTATGTAACCCTGAACAGTGCTTTTGATGATAGCATCAATCAACATGAGACGGGTTAGACACCACTGCCAAATGCTAACATCAATAGAAGGGAAGGGAGGGGGTCGGATATGAATGATCAAGCTTATTGATGCTTTGTTCGAAGGATCAGAGTTCATTTTAAAACAACAGCCAGCTGCCTCTCTCATTGTGCAGTTCCAGCACATTTCAGTGTTGTAAGGCCTTAAGATTAGATCAGCATAAGCAGAAATTCTGCCATTACCAGCATGGACAAAAGATCAATTTTGGCATGGCAGACTGGAGGTCTATTTTTGGGAGTGATAGGGGCAATGTGTTTGTCTGTGAGTGCAATCTAATTATATTACGTTGTAGACATTAAGATGGCAGTGTTATGCAGAGTCACTAACAATGAATGGGTGAAGCAGGAGAGTGAGCTTACATTTCTAGAAGAAATACAAGCGATCACTGGTAGAGAGTCAAAGTCAGTCTGCCCAGACAATAAATATATGATAACGAATGTCCCTTTACTCTTAAATGACTGTGAAAACATTATCCAGAACAAGGAGGAGAGGAGAGGAGAGGAGACGGTCACTAGTGAGATCATGGTCTGTTTGATCAGATGTTTGCACCACTGTCTAAACTGGACACATTTTCTTTAACCATTGTGTTGTCTTCCTGTCAACCTTGTTTGTTTTTGCTTTTTCCAACGTTTTAAATTGTTAAATTTTTCTTCTACACATTTTCAGCCCTTATTTCTACATCCCATATTTTCTGATATAAAACAAAAAATTGAAAACGGGTCAATTTGACCCGAGGTCAACACAAGGGTTAAAAGTATCAGAAAATGTTAAAAAAAAAAAAAAAAGGTTAAAAAAATGTAAATTATGCTGATTCTTGGCTGCATCAGATATTTTAATTCATTTGTGTACAAGACACAATACAGGAGGCCCAACTTTGTGCACCTGCATATGACAGAATACTGTTCAGCACCATGGACAGCGTCGGAGAGAGAGAGAGAGAGAGAGAGAGAGAGAGAGAGAGAGAGAGAGAGAGAGAGAGAGAGAGAGAGAGAGAGAGAGAGAGAGAGAGCAAAACATATTTTACTGTCCTTTTTATGATAGCTTGCAAACTAAGCCAGAAAAGAAAATGTGTTGTAATTTTGATTACATCGAGTCTGTGTAATGCTGAAACATAACATAATGTATTGCAGACTGCTCTTGAAATACAGAAACACAGCAAAATCGACTGTAGTCACAGAGACATTTTTTGGTTCTAATTACTTTTTTAGTTCTAAAAATATCCGTCTAAGCATTAACCATTGCCAATTTGAATGTTTCCAATGCCAGTTTGATAAAAGCTGCGACGAGTTATTTTCATGGCAACTTGTTTTTAAAGAACAGTGTACGCTCTTTGCAAAAATGTTAAGGTAAAAACGACCCAAAAAAAAAGATCACTTGCCGGATCAGTGAGGCTACAGGTCTAGTAACCACCTCTGCCTCATCTCTGCGCTTTTTGGCAGCTTTTCTTAAATAAACATTAATACTAAGACAATAAGATAATAAGACAAAGACCTGAGGTGAAAATAGGTCAAACTTACCTTGACTGACATTAAAAAAGGTGTGTCCAGGATTTACTGAACAAAACAGCCAAGGTTTCGCCTTATCCGAGACACCTGGCCGGTGAACACCATGGAGAATCAGTATCCACTGGCCATTTATGGAATCGGTGCACACGGAGGCATTTCGGCGAGAAAAGGCGAGGACGTCGTTGCGATGCTGCGATGCAAAGCCCGGTCCCCCGATGGAAAATTGGGTTGTGCGTTGCAGCCTTGGCGACTGTGTGGTGCGCACTGGTCTCCACTGGACTCACATTTCCAGAAAGCAAAAAAAAAAAAAAATCAAACGGCAATTCTCAGGGTTTTTTTACCCGCCAAGTTTAATTTTGGGGCTACCAAACAACCATTTCGTGCCAGTAAATGTCAAACAACATTAATAATTTTGAGTTCTACTTTAAGCTGTATGCGCTAAAGAATTTGGGAACACTTTTGTTGACCACGGTAAAGGTTGACTGAGTACACTGCAAAAAAATCCCACGAAGCAGGAGAAAAATATTTGTCCAATCTAGCATGTTTTTACAACGGATCTTCTTTTTTCAATTTCCAAATTGGCACAAGGAACACTTCACATCTTTTCAGACCATTCCGACACCAATTTCAGAGCTGAACTTGTTTTCCCAGACGCTGTATCCAAAGGCGTGCCTGTTTTCAAGCTCAATTGCAACAGTTAATCACCTGCAGGCTAAAATACTAAAATTTCTACGAGAGTATATATGCTTCACTTTACCATGCGCCCAGTTCTCCTCCCGGAGGAATACGCGATGGAGGGGCGCCTCAACAAGCCATGCAGCCTCTACATTTAGCCAAATATCCCACGAAGGTTTACCCACGGATCGCTTCTGGCAAATCCATGGGTAAAGAATAACCACAAATGTCTACAAATGTCCTCCACTTAGAGCGATCAGATGGAGAAAAAAGTTGATATTTTCTATATCCCCACGCTCCATGGGCTTATTCATTTATCTCCGGTGCGTCAAAACCTCGTCTCGTTGAAGAATTCTCAGCGAAGAGTTCTGAGAGAGAGAGAGAGAGAGAGAGAGAGAGAGAGAGAGAGAGAGAGAGAGAGAGAGAGAGAGAGAGAGAGAGAGAGAGAGATACATTTAAGGGAAATGGGCAACAATGACCTCCTGAATGAAGACAACTACTGCTGATTGGGGGGCATGCTCCTCATTATATAGCGAACACTGATTTATTCAGTCCCATCTGGAAAGTGCTTGTGTTACAGCAGCAGTAGCATAATAAATCACTCCCTAAATTGAATTGAATTGAGTGCAACACCTATATGGACAGCGGAAGGGGGAGAGAATTGCCTCAAGAGATGCCTAATGCAGGTATAAAAATCAAAATCAAATGGTAAGGAAGGCAATCTTAGTACATCTTAGTTATTCATGAGCCACTCACATACATGTATGTGTTGTATAATTTATTGCGTTAATGCCCAGACACACACACACACACACACACACACACACACACACACACACACACACACACACACACACACACACGTGTGATTTCAACAGAGAGCCCTAGAGGCACTAGTTTAATTCACCAGCACTGCTGTTTTACCATCTTTAATAACTAAGCCTAATCAAATTTGAAATGACAAGTGTCAATCTTGAACTTTTTTTAAAATAGTCTGAGTGATCCTCATTAGCGGGCATTAGAAGATCATGTCTTCCTCCTCATGACTTCAGGGGACGGACAAATCTCCATTCTATTTTATGTCACATACAATAATTAAAAGGAAAAAAGGCTGCAGGAGCTAATTTGATGGTTATTCATTGTTTCTAGATCAGTGGTTCCCAACCTGGGGTCCGGGGACCCCTCAGGGGGGCGGCAAAGATCACAGGGGTTGCACAAGTCTTTATCTGGTTTGAGGTTGAGGTAAAAAAAAAAATATTTGCACATGTTAAACAAATTATGATAATACACTAAAATATATAATGTATATTAGTCTGTATAAAAACTATATATTTTTGTTCTCGCTTAAAATTGTAGGCAGGCTACTTAGTAGGCCAAACCTCCGGGACCTCTTAACCTGTGGCCCTTGCTGTCATCAGGTCAGCTGCTAGCTGCTATCGTCCTCGTTTTTCCTGCCGCCACGGCATCACTATTTTATGAATGAAACATGGCGGAGAAACGTAAAAGTGATGATAACTCCTCTGTATCAAAAAAGAAAGTAAGGCTCTATCTCGTGAGTTACCTCAACGTCGGTTTTAGAGGGGGGGCTCAGCTTTTCTTAGACATAAGTAGGGGGGGCGCCAAGGAAAAAAGGTTGGGAACCACTGTTCTAGATCATAGAAACAGATTGATGATGGAGGTCTAATGCCTTGTCACAGTGTTTATATAATATCTGGAGTAACAACTTAAGTGCTCTACAAGCTAAAAATGTCTTTTGTTGTTTACCGGTCATTAGAAATAATGCTGACCGGCAAACGCTGAAATAACGCTGATCCAAACAATATAAAGAGTGAGGCTGCAGAGATCCATTATACATGACTACATTCCTTCTCATGCCGTCAGTCGCACGGAAAGCATCGCGAGCTGGTCGCTTTGAAGCTTAAGCATACGGGTTAGTTTTAGACACTCTCTACATGTATTGATGGCAAAATACTTATTATGGCACTTTTATAACCCGGACAAGAAAAAGGCTAGAGGCATGAAAATTGTATGTTTTTCCATTGTGCGGTCATGACTAATTCAAGGCACATGTGCAAAAATACCCCCGTATGCCACCTTGAGGTAAAGTGTGTTATTCATAAGTTGTGAATAATTGAGGTTTAGGCAACACAGTTGGAACTGAGGGGGGATATTTGGATATTTGCTGACTGTTTGCTTTGTCTAGGTTGGCACTTATGGGGAAATATAATGCTTGGGTCAGGCAATTAGCAGGCAGAACAAAGAAACAAAGCTAGGTACCTTGTGTGTTTTAATGATCAAAAAACTTGCAAACTAGTCTTTTTATATCTAGTTTGAATGTTATTAACAACAGATATGTCACCGACTTAGTGTTACAACTGATAAAAGTTCTTGGTAAGAGACACTTGGGCATTACAGAACTCATTAGGTTGCATTAGTTACCCACACCATAAAGTGTGGGAATGTGTGGAAACAATGTGCAAATGAGATTTTGAGCACTATGTTGTACTGTGTACAATCATGGCACAAAATGTCATAGAGTGTTGCATCATCTCTCGTCACACCAAGTAATTTGCATCATAACAAAACAAAGCAATACGACAGTATATACGACAGTATATACGACATATGGTGGTCTTTTAAGTAAAAAAACGATAACAGTGCATGATTTTTAATACAACCTGCCAAAGTGAACTGCCAACAGTATTGAGGATCATGTGTCCACAGTCTTCATGTTTATACCACAAATATGGCATCCAGTTGTGCACATGATTGATGCCAAATGAAAACAATACTCACCCAGGACAAATACTCCTACTATTGACACTTACCGAGAGACAGTGCTAATTATAACTGAGGTAACAGTTCTTCACCAGCCATCATGTACAACTGCTTAGGATGTAAAGTGTTTCAGACTCCCTTAAAACACGTCTTGGCTTATGGCCACTAGCGGCGCCAGGATTTTGATTGTAGGTGGGCCTCCAGAAAACTGGATGGGCCAGTTAAAATAAGCCAAAAAAAAAAAAAACTGAGGACAGCGACTCAGTAGCCTACCTGTGTGGCTCTTGTGTCGCTGTCCTCAGCTCAGTGCTGAAGTGGACAAAGACATACACCTTGGCAGTAAGCCTACAAAAAGACTGAAACGGAATTATTACAGCCAGACACTAACGTTAACAGCTGCTTTCCGACCGGAGGGATTTTTGCAGTTCTTAGAACATAAAATTCCTAGAACCCTTTTTTTCTCGTGTTCCGACTGGACCAATTTGGGGGTTTTTAAGTCCCTCTGGTCGCAGTTCCTGTAACTCTTTCAGCTCCTACTTCAGGGCAGGGTCTTTTCTCTTTTCCTTTTTCAGCATATGAACCTAGGTGAACGAGGGTCGGGTTTCCAGTAGAGACAGACCAACAACGGGACAATTTTAACAATTTTCGCCATCTTATTCATCACTAATTGCACTTATGACAACGTTTTAGGCGAGAAATTAACGGTTTAGATTTCGAATATAGGCAGTCTTGCGAAAATTGATGCCGAATTGACAATTTGCTTCAAAGTTTTCGGAGCTCCATGAAGTGAGGCGACAGCCCGCAGGTGCCTGCCCCGGCCCCTAGCTCGTCGCTCGGCCAGTTATGCTCAGAAACCCCGCTGTAAGCTGGAGGTCTCTCAGACCGCTTTTATTTTTCCCTTACCCCTCCTACCAGTCCCTATGGTCAATTGGCCAGTGGGAATGCAATTGGAAAAAACAGTTTTGGGGGAGAGTAGTTAGGAGATCTGTTTAGAAGTGGACCTTTCCTATAGCTAACTACGTTCCTGTAACTACTCGGTCGGAAAGCGGCTAAACGTTAAAGGGATATTTCACCGCTGGAAAGCTGAATATATCTTTAAATTGGGTCACTTATGTAGTATAAATGTGAAAAAAATTGAAATTGGTGCCTTCTAGGCCGAGAAAAGCCAGAAAATGTGTTTCTGGCTCATGTGGATGAAAGACACCAAATCCCAGAATGCACTTGCTTCACTGCTCTGAGTCCACTCCCAAGCCACACCTACCATTTACAGACAGACAGACAGATAGTGAGACGGTCAACTCAATTCAACTGTGTTTTATTGTCATTTCAACCATATAGCTACACAAAACAACGTTTCACCGTGGCTCTAGTGGTTACACAATTCAAATATATAAAAACGACATACGAAACACATTATATGCTCCGTAAAGTTCAGCTAACACATACTAGCATTAGCGCTTGGTAGGCTGTAAAACACATTGGAGACGAGACAGCAGGTCTCATATTTCAGACACTGCAAAGTTATACATTGTTTGTTGGGCTATTTCGTTATTAAATTCACTTCTGAGACTTTTTTAAGCAAGAAATCAACTATATAAAGCTCAAATATGGGCCGTTTTACGAAAATGTATGGCTAATTCCAAATTTGGTAAGACGTGTCACAGTCTGACGAGAAAGCGGCAACCTCCATACCCAGTGAAAGTCACCGTTTCTCGGTGACCGGGGGTCGGGGCTCTGCGGAGCTCCGGAGCTGCAAGCTAGGCTACACATTCGGCATAACTCGTAAATCAGTTTGAATTTAGTCACGCCACTTACATAACATATACCCCAATGTCTTATAAAGCTAACAATGGTGTTCGATTTCAATGTAATGACTTTTTGTGAACATTAGGGGTTTCGATAGCTGCAACTGTCCCTCCAATCCTATGTGTACAGATAGCAGCAAGTTAGCTGGCTTCATTTTCGGCATAACTTTTGTATATTTACAGTTTGAATTTCGTCATGCCACTTACATGACATATACCCCAAGGTCTTATAAAGCTAACAATGGTGTTCGATTTCAAATTAATGACTTTTTGTGAGCAGTTGGGGTTTCGTTAGCTGCAACTGTCCCTCCAATGGACACACATGATATGCTCCGTAAAGTTCAGCTAACACATAGCTAGCTACTAGCATTAGCGCTTGGTAGACTGTATCACCGAGTATACAAATTTGCGTGTAATGTAGAATGTAACTGTTAAATACCGACCAAACTCCACCAGCAGTTAGCAGTTAGTTGGATACAAGCACCCCCATTTCTGCACCAGGCAGTCCGTGTTAACACAGCTCACCTCCACTAGCTAGTCTTACCCGGTGACAGAGCTAGTAGAGTAGCTAGACCGGTAGCTGGATAGTCCGTAGCTGGATAGTCCGATACAGCAATTGTTTCCACAACAACAAAAACACAACAGTCTCTGAACTCGCATTGGGAGTTTCATTGAAGTTGGATGTAGTCCAGTTTGTTGTCTAATGAGCGGACACTTGCAAGCAGGATTTATAGAACAGGTGGCCGACTAGCGTTCAACATCCCCCGCTGATGATGTCCCTTCCCCGGCCAGAGGCGTCGATCAGCACCGCTGGTCTCCATAGCAGGCGGGCGAAGCTGTGTCGAGTATTCCATCTGTAATAAAGTGTCCTGCATATTCTCCGTTCTGTACCAATGTATCCCGGTAGTAGTTTGAATGCATATAATTGTTGTTCTAAAATTTCCTTCGGGATGAATATATCTATATATCTATCTAAAGTTTTGATGCTGAGAAGCCACTAAGCTACGCGAGGATTCAAGATGGCTGACAGTCGTTTTGGTTCGTGAAATTTCAGAGAATGCCAGAGTTCAACCCCCTATGGTCTATGCGGAAGTAGCTCTTAGTACTGGCTGTAGTCCTTTGCCTCTGGGAAAAAATCTTCCGATGACGCAAAAATCGTAATTTTACGTCATCGGAAGATTTTTTTGCAGACCCACAATACAGAGATCTCCCCTCTCAGGGGGACATGAGGGAGGGAAGCACAGTCATTCAAAAATACTACCGTGTTTCTTCTGATACAAAGCTTAATGCTAAATCGGTGAAGTATCCCTTTAACTGTTGCCTACTTGCCTTGCTGGTGTGAGGGGGTGGCTACGGAAGGTCTTGATGGGGAGAGGGCGGCAGAGCAGGATGGTAACTCGTCACTTGTAACCGCGTTACTTAAAATGGCAGGAGTTTCCTCCTCCTGCTCCTCGGAGAGTTTCTTGCTGAATTTAAATGAAAACAAGCTGCTTTGCTTTGCGTTTCATATTAGCTAGTAGCTACCGTCTGTGTCTGTCTCATTGAGCTTGCTTGAAAAGCTTGCGCGGCAACGTCATTCATTTCATTGGATCACTTGCTGGTGACGATGCAGCCTGTGGGCAGGCTTAAGAGACCACACGTGGGGTAGAAGCCGCTGATTGGCTGAGAAGCTTTCACTCAAAGCTTTTCTCGGGCTGCTTATTGGATGAACTGCTAGAATGAAAATCACTCACTACTCACTATAGGCCTGGGTAAAAATGGGCGGGCCCGGACCTAAAATGGGTGGGCCCAGGCCCACCCGGGCCCAATGGTAGCGCCACGGGTGCTTATGGCCCATTGGCTTTGAATCCAAAAGGGCAGCCTCCAGTGCAGTAGTAATACAGTGCAGGTGTCTTGCTTTGTGATAAAATGTGTTTCCTGGTGAGTGGTAGGACAAACTAAACATGACTAAAAAGTCATGTGAAACTTTGTTTAAATCAGGTATGTCAGTGTGGTTGATAGAGGCTGGTTTCCACAGAGATGCCAGTTGTACATCCTTCGGGGCTGCTGGGTGGAGATAGACTATATCCCGTGTGTGGTGTGTGGTGTGTGTGTGTGTGTGTGTGTGTGTGTGTGTGTGTGTGTGTGTGTGTGTGTGTGTGTGTGTGTGTGTGTGTGTGTGTGTGTGTGTGTGTGTGTGTGTGTGTAAGTAAGTAACTATGTGTTCTCCCTCACTGGGTAGAGATAAGGGGGAGTCCTGTAGGTACCTGAAGCATGGAGGGATATGGAGGAAAGTGATTAGTGCCACAGGCTCAAACCACACACTCACTATCTAACTCTGTTAAAAACAACTGTCACCATACCACACAGGCATAGCCACGATGACACGAGAACACATACACACCCTTATGCAGCTTGTTGGTGAGTGTGTGTGTCAAACAGATATAGATATATACTGTACATCATGGGCGTAAATCTGATCTAACAGTAGGGGGGGACAATAAACATACAATTTCTGAAGAGCAATTTTTGAAGGGGACACAAATAATACAGCCACAATTATACTGGTAGAGGACATGTGTACACAAGCCACAAAAATACCTTAAAACATAATGACTTATTTTGAAAAAGTGTCCCCATATAAAAGAAATACAATACTTTTGTACACTTGTTAAATTAGCTGATTATAATGTAAATTAGTGAGCCACTAGTAAAGCTCATCAAATATGAGTTAGGTTCATAGGTTCAGCACGCGGTCAAATTATAATTATAAAATGATCTTGCGTTCTCCGCATAAATATTAGGTTTGGTCTGGGACAGAGGATATCTATTTAACTGCAGCAAACCCACTGATCAGCCACTTCAAACACAACTGTAGCTAGATCTTCAACATTAACCCTAATGTCAGTTAGGCTTATCGCCATGGTAACGTTAGTTGTAGTGGGTGCATTTATATCCAACAAGCTATTAATAAACAAGCTAGCTAACGTTTCATTGTATTACACTAACATAGCGAACTTTTTGTCATAACTAATTAATTAATTACTCAGCATAATTTCTGTTTGAGAAAAGAACAACTTCATCCGATGTTTAATGTGAATAAGACAGCCTTGAACCGCCTACTTACAAGACACATTCCTGTCACTACCGATGTGACTGTGAGTCGAGTGAAGATGGGTAACGTACAGCATGCAGTGGACCAAACCACTGTGAGGCAAGGGAGGGGGGACTCAAAATGTTTCTAAACTTAAAAAGCATTTTTGGGGGTTTGTATTGTTTTACTACTTACACAGATATTTTAAGTATACATCATTATGTTATTTACAATACACAGCATTGTTTTAATGATATTTCTAGGGGGGGACAACCCTTAGAAGGGGGTTCAGTCCTGACCCCCCCGACCCCCCTGGGATTTACGCCCTTGCTGTACATATACAAAAGCAGTCATGCAAATACAAACAGACACACCTCAAGAAGTTCAGTTTGAGGACTTCAGACATGTTCAGTTGTTAGCTAGTAAACTACAGCCCTCACTATATAATCTCATGTGACATGAAACCTTTCTTTTATGTCTTATGTAACGCACACACACAGACACACAGACACACACACACAGACACAAACACACACACACACACACACACACACACACACACACACACACACACACACACACACACACCTGAAACCTAAACTGCAGCCCCTCGTGTTCCTATGAAACATTCAGAGTCCCAGTTGACTGGACATGTGTTCAGCCTTGAGCGGATAAGCCTTGAATGTCTGTGTGTGTTTTACATCAGTCATGTCTCGGCCACGCTGAGGCACAGAAGGGTCATGTTACTCTTTCAATGCCACCGGAGAAAGTGTCTGGCAGAGAGGAAGGAAGGAGAAAAGTGGGGTTGATGAGATGAAAGGTACAGAATTAAGGGTTTTCAAAGGGGTGAGGAGAGGAGTAAAGATTAAAGAAGAGGGGAGTATTGGGGAGTACAAAAGAGAAGACGAGCCAAGAGGTGAGATAAACAAGTTTTAAAAAAAAAGGGAAAAGATAAAAATGAAACCAAAGAAAACAAATTTCAAAAAGTAATTTCATTATCTTAAAATATCCACATTTAACATACTCGGGTTGTCAAATCTAAACACCGACACAACAAAAGCAATTCACACAACAACTCTGCTTCCATTAAACCCCAAATGTGACATTTTGCCCAGCAGACTGATGGACTCTTTGTTTAGCTGTGTGCTGTTAGTTCTGTGCGTTGGCAGCAAGTTTTTGTTTCAAACAAAAATCATACAAACTAAACAATATTTCTAATTGCATAATGTTTGTCGTTTCCCATCAGGTTTCAGCTAAATATAACTTCATGATAACTTTGAGTGTTAAAGTGGTTTGTAAAAATGTGCCAGCATGTGTAGTGCTACGTTAACATTTTATTGCATTACATTGTGTAGTTTTATATCTTTATCAATACTTGTCTTTATTGAACAAATTGTTGAATCAACATGCCTGTTAATACTGTTTATGTATTTGACTAGACATCAACTTAATGTGGTTTGTGCTTCCAGACAGAGGTCTCAAAAAACACATGCAACAAGCACAAACAGAGAACTCATCACTTGTGGAAAAAGCCATGGACCTGAGGTTGAGACAACAGCTAAATAACTTAAACCAATTTAACTTAATTTCACGTCAATATACAGTACCTCTCTTCCCCTCATGCACAAACAGGTATGCGCACACATACAACCATACACATGAAGCGTGCACATACGTCTTCAACTGCAGTCTCATTTCACAGTCTGCTCTTTACCTACCCAGAACCCCCCTGGAGGGATTTAGTAAATAGAAAGCTAGTTTGTACTTTCCATTAGAGCCTAATTCTATTACGCAGCTGGCTGTTATCGATCCAAACATTCAGTGAGACATGCAAGAAAAGTAGCAAGTGGAGCACAGCGGAGGCCACTGTGGTTTGAGGATGGAGGCGGGGAAAGGTGGGAGAGTGAGGGGGTGCGTTTGGTAGAGGGATGACAAAAAAAAGAAATAAAAAGGGATGAGGACAGGGGGAGATAGAAATAAGAAAGGAATGAGAGAGCTCTATCTGCACCCACCTGTCAAAAACACACACACTCAGATTGATGGCCATGGCATCTCACAAACATACACAATATCATTTTATCCTGTTTGTTTCCAAGTAATACTGTGCACGTGAGGAAATGTGTGCAAGTGTGTGTGTTCTGATGCCTCGACATTATACGTACATACACACTCACTGTGTGGGTGTACGGAGCTCCATGCAACACTGATTCAAATTGACAGCATGTTTATCATTTGAACAGTGTAGAAACACAGAAATACCTCACGTGTGATAGGAAGGTGACCATGGCGCGGCTGGTGTGGGAGCAAGATATGAAAACCATATATGAATGAGAAACCTGGGGAATGTGTGCAATACGGTGTAAAGATTGGATGTGTGTGTGTGTGTGTGTGTGTGTGTGTGTGTGTGTGTGTTGTTGTTGTTTAACCCAGGCACTTCTTGACCAGAGATGTGGTTACACCTGACTCACCCTGCCTGAGGGGTGAGTAAACCTGAAAAAAGAGGGCGATTATGAGGGACATTTCTTCAGAAATGCCAGTAGATGGAGGATGAGAGAGATAAAGGTGTTGGCGAGAGTCAACAGAGCGGATAAAGGGAAGAGATGAGTTCAGAGAGGGGTGTGAAGGAGCTGATGCGGGGGGGGGGGGGGGGGGGGGGGGAATCAGGTGAAGAATAGAAGAGGGAGACATACAATCGGGAACATACAAAAACACGACAGTCTCCACTGCTAGCTGAATTTAAGAAAACAAAATTATCAGTTAGCTGTGCATGTCCATTCTGTCGGAAGTAAAACACAAAGACAGGTTCTGACCAAACATAGGCTCAGTGACCACAAACTATTGAAAGAGGAGGATGTAAAAAATTTAAAAAAAGCACATGGCGACCCAGAGAGAGGACTGGACGAAAAATACACCCATTCGTTTAGATGACCATTCTTTGATAAATTAGTAAGAGTAAAACCTCAATTTCCTCACATACTAGAAGACAAATCTTCTCACAGCATGTTTCAAAGGAACACAGGAGACTGTTAGACGCTCGCTGAGCATGCATGCTCTTAAATACACACATGCTAGTGAATGTAGCTTATTGTAACACAAGAGGATGAAAGTGACTTAAACGAATGAAAGCTACTGGGAAACAATAGGGAAGACATGTGTATGCAAGCTGCTCAACAAAAGCGTGCTAACATTGAACTGAACAGACAGATGGGGAAGAGGATGTCAAAGAACGTTCAGTCTGAAACTCTCTCCCTGCGTCGACAGTAGACAAACTAACAAGGGCGTTATCTGGAATAACACCACAGTGGAGTTTATGGTTCCTTATTTTATCACTGATGCACACCCACAATCACAGTGCGTTTCTTGTCAGCTCCGTCAGCGTAGATTTGTCATTTAGAACAATGTTTCATTTGACAGCTCTGCTCTCACAACGTCTGAAGACAACAAAAAAAGTTTAGGAGGCATCTTTTTTTATTTCTTTACTGTTAGAATGAGGAGAACCTGTGGGTTTTTTTTGGATTGGAGGAGTAGGTTATAATTTGTTCTTACAGACGCTTTTCAAATATTAATCATCAAACTCCCACAATTTAGCCCACAGTTTACTTGATGTTAAGGGTACATCACAATTTCCATAATATTTGGTGACTGTATTAGCATTAAATAATCACAGTCACTGTAACGCTGTTCCGCGTCAACAGCTGCCTGATGGGCCATATAATGGATCAGTAGTTTAATTCACCGGTATCAAGAGGTGGACAGATAGAAAAAAATTGTGGCATCGTGACTGTGCTGTCCAAGTTCATAGGGACATTAAATGACTTGGTATTTAAATAATGAAGGCATGGCCTGAATGTGACTCATTACATGCTTGCCATAGGTAAATGTATGTTCCCCTTGGATTGCACATAAATGTAGATCTATGCATTGTAATAGAGGCTTGATTTACGGAATCATTATTTCTATTCTGCAGTCTCTGGCCCAAGAATTTAGGGATTTAGCAAAGTGACTTTGTAAAATAAGTCAATGTGCCTCAGGCATAATGGGACACTGGCAGATAATTCTAAAGTGCTATGAAAAACTGGTACACTTACAAAGAAAAGTTTATCATCAGTGGTGGAAAGAACACAATGCAAAATGTTACTGTATGTAAAGCATACAAGTTTACAGCTGTATTTACAGTATAACCCTGCAGTGAGAGACAATTATTCCTGCCACACACCCTGGAGGTTTAAATTAAGCAGAGCTTGAGCAAGCATTCACTTTCACCCTACAATGTCAAAACTTTAGAATTCAATATCAGGTCTTACAGATCCGTTATCAGATATGATACTAAAGGTCAGTCTCAGTTTAGCCTGCAGCATCAAACCAGTGGTCCTGACGTTTGTGCGCTTTAGATTGGTGTTTAAAAGTCACTGGCCTTGTTGTCAATCCATGTCTGTCTTAGCATTACTACGGTGATGAGCTTCATTCCAGCCAAGGAGACAACTCCAGTAAACAAGGTGAGTGACTTTGACACAACGTGTGTGAGGTGCATTACAAATCTGGTCAGAGGTTATAGGTGATTCATACTGAAACATAAAAGCACAGTCCCTCTCTCGGTCACATGTATTGCTTTACTTGAATCCCGTAAAAAGAGATGCACACATGTTCAGTGATGTTGTAAACGCAGCCACCAATTGAAAACATGCTCTACAGTATCTGCCTCATCTATTTCACTTTGCTGCTTCTGCAGGCTTTAAAAGCAGGTTTGATAATATTAGCTTTCAAATATAACCCAGATATGTGCAGTGCAGCTAAGGACTGACACTTGATGTTTGAAAGGGCTTACTCTGTGTAAAGGTCACCTGTGCTGCTGTGCATACATGTCTGCCCCCCCCCCCCCCCCCACACACACACACACACACACAGTCACTCTAGGGCAGGTCAATGACAGTGTACTCTCCAAGCTGTCAGGGCTTTTCTGCAGTTTGCCTGGGACAAAACGGTAAGTTCCCTTGGGCTTCCACCATTGAGGATTGACTGGTACATTGTAATCCT
The DNA here is from genome assembly GCA_023566125.1 of Zingel zingel. Classification (NCBI taxonomy): domain Eukaryota; kingdom Metazoa; phylum Chordata; class Actinopteri; order Perciformes; family Percidae; genus Zingel; species Zingel zingel. Next base: position 8,272,059 of record CM042325.1, on the reverse strand, counting down.
CACAAATACAGAGGCCAATTAAATACGAACAAGCATTTTTTTCATACTGGCACAACCTAGCTAACATAATTGTAAAGTAAACTGCAACAGCAATCCACTACTGGATTCCAGTAAAGCCCTTTAATGGCATGGATAAGTGTACAATAGAGCTCAGTCTGATATTTATAGACATTTTATTTGGTACTTGTCTGAGAATCAAGCTGTGTCAAGGTCACAGCTTAGGTTTTAATCAGCCACAGTGCACCACCAAAGAATATCAATGTCAGTTATACCATTTGAATATCAAGTTGCAGGTGAAGAACTGCACAATTTCTTCTCTGTGAGACACTTTGACTGAACAGAAAACTACTAAATATTAATAAACAGAACCTGTTCTGATCATGAAAGAGACACATTACACAGTAAAGTGTAGCAGTGAAAAAGAAATCTAACAAAGGCCAGTCCTTTGGTCCAAACCAACAATACATTCCTTTTCTATGTTCAATAGACATTTGCTATATATAAACAACCACCTTCCTCAGTAGCCTATAGCCTTAAAATAATTAGCCAGAATAAAGGACAAAACTCAACAATAAACAAAAAGAACTATGGCCACTGCGGCGGGTGCAACAATATTATTAGACTATATGAACTGCCATAAAAAAGCAACACCAAAATAAGTAAATTAAGCATCACCAAAGGCAGCCAACACAGAGATGTAAAGACAAAATAAAAATTGACAGCAACTACAACCCACAGACTCACACATTATAGCAAAAAGAGAGAAATACACACAGCTCTTGACAACCCAACGGTTGTTGACGTCCTCTGTAGGCTAGTGAGTTACAAATGATCAAAAAGTTTGTTCTTGTACTCACCTGTCTGAATGTCGTGAGTTTAGGGCACCGGAAGTCCTCCTCAATCTGCTGCAGGTTCAACTTCTCTGCTCGTTCATTCTCAAAGCATATTTTATTTAACTTTCTACACATAGGCTATTAAGTCCACTTATGCTCTCTGGTCCCACTGTGCTCCAAAATCTTTACACATTTTGAGTTTAATGAGCGTTACAACTGTGACAGAGATTATTGTCATAAGCAGGAAGGCCTCAAACACCTCAGGTAAAAGCGCTTCGGTGAACTATAGAAATCACCACTGGAGTATCCATCCATGAGCATGTGCATTTCTATTTTAGCTAGATCCACTATCATCATGGGTGTGTTTGATTTGGGTCAGCGTGCTCAATGGGTGGTGCAAAAATCAGCGATCAACCTAAATGCGACATTTTTTGTTACCTACGCCGAGATAAACTCGTGCCAATCTCAACTCGTGCCAATCTCAACCATAACCCATCATGATGTTATCCCTAATTGAATTGCATTGTGGTGCTATTCTGTAGGACTACACTCCTGCTAGCCCCACCCAGAGCCATCTGGCCCCGCCCACATGCGATCACATCCCCATACCCCCTAACCTGGGCCACGTTCAGCCCCCACAAAACGTAGCAACCATAGTCCATATGGTATTAACACGTTTTTTTTTTTTAAAACTGAAACAGAGGTGCGTTGAACATCCTGTTGTGTGCACAAGTGCTCTGCCTTTTTAATAACACAAGTTTAGAGACACGTCTCTGCTGATTGGGTATCACCTGTGATACAGCCAATAAAGGAGAGACACACCCACCAAACGACAGAAAACATAACTTAAAGCACGTTGCACACATAGACTATCAAGTCTATGGTTGCGCACCGTTCTGAGGATATGTAACAGCCCTGAAAAGGGGAGTAGTTGAATGAAAGATGCACGGACACAAACATTGCTCAGATCATATGTGTAATGACTGAAGGGAGGAGGCGACGTGCACCGCAACATAGCTCAACAGTTTTACGTTCCCCCTGCTTTGTTCCCCCCCTCTAGTAACTGCAACGCTCTTGTTCACACTGCTGCTGTTGTTGGAATGACATTTTGCACATGAAAAATAAGAAATCACAAACGTACTGTACTGTAACTGCTGCAACTGACAATAACAACTTTAACCATAAACTGTGATATACCATTACAATATGAAAATGCCAAAATTACTCAATATGAACCCTCAACTGCTTGCTCTGACTTACTGGTAGGCTAATACACATTAGTTTTACTTTTTGCTGTGACTTACTGGTAATACACATTATTCCATCTGTCACAGAGACATGTCGTTCAACCAGCAAACCGTAGCAAAACGGTGCACACCGTTTTGAGATTGAACATGTCCCTGGACGTTTCCGAGTATCAGCTATCACCTCTCTGGACAAAAGCAGCTTCTTCTTGGCAACAGCTCACATTTTATCATGCCTTCTCATGTGAATTTTCTTCTTATTCTGTAATAGATGCGACTTGAAATATAGCGAAGAACAATACTTGAGATTAAAAAAAAAATACTTAGGTAAAAGTAAAATGACTGATGATTGATGACAGTGTGTGTAATTTGTTACTTCCATGCACCCCTGTTTATAGCAAAATAAGGTGCCAGATGGAAAGTTGCCCTGAAAAGATTGTACAAGCATTCAGTTTGTAGCAAATGCCAAAATTGTTTGAGATAATTCACAAAATGTCGATGTTTGTTCTAGGTGGTTGTTTGGCATCCACATTTAAAACCTGGCTTCGTTGAATGTTATGTCGCACAATATAATCATCCACCACACTCATTCTAATCTTCATAAAACAACTCTCTACAGACAAGTCTCTGAGTGTGTCCCCTTTATCATACACATCTTACCCTCAGTTGTGTTCCATCCTCAAACAAGGAACTCACATGTATTTGTCTTTTGTTGTTATATTTATTGTTGTTGTTTTTTATGTGTTTTATTGTTGCTTGTCTTGTTGTTTGGGACTTGATTTTCAGACAACTCCTACAAGCCCGCCCAGCCCGCCCACATTTCTGTCTTCTTCTGCACAGCAGTTATGGTTTGTGTCTTTGTTTTCATCTTATGGTTTCTGTGCAAATAAATAAACTCCAATCTTTATATGAACTCCCCAAGGTAACACTATCACAATGGTGTAAACCAACACGTTCTCTTGAGTTTATGTATTACCATGTTGCTAAGATAAAATCAAGCCTAAGTTGAGGCAGGCACGCAGAACATGTATCCCAGGACCGCAGTCAGCTCAGAGCGGGCCCACGCACATCTCAATGTGTGGCTGATAGCTTCGGTGCAGAAATCTGGAGTCATGCTGGTGCTAAATATAGACAAAGGTTTTATGTAAGCTGAGGTGAATCATTTCATTCCACACATTTCAGCACATTTATTCACACACACTGAGTAAGTGACATCGCACAGGTGAAGGAAACACAGGGATGTGTTAAACATCCGCAGTGCTCATCACATGAAATAGATTTAAAGAAACTGACAACACAGGATATGCCGTCTGCCTGCTGAAATCATGTGTGTGTGTGTGTGTGTGTGTGTGTGTGTGTGTGTGTGTGTGTGTGTGTGTGTGTGTGTGTGTGTGTGTGTGTGTGATTGTGTGTGTTCCTCCAGGGCCTGCTGTGAGCAAGGGGATTTGAATGTGTTAATCAAAGCCCTAACGTGATTGATTTGATGTGTGTGGAAGGGCCGGAGGGCTGTCCTTCACACAAGCATCACAGTGTCTAAACAACACACACACAAACACACACACTTATTTTCACATTACGGCTGAGCTCATGTAACATTTCTATGAAACAATGGTACACAGGTTTTTGTCTCTCCCCTCTTTTGACATATACTGGTCAATCAGGTCAATCAACGCACACCCCACCTTATATTTATTTGACCATCAGTATGAGTACAGTGAACAAAAGGAGTCAGGGGAGGAGGTGAGTCCCGAGCCTTATTGCTCAAATTATCTAAGTGGATGCAGAACAAGCACACACACACACACACACACACACACACACACACTTACACAAGTACACTTACAACACAGCCCTGGATATTGATCTTGTCTGCCACAAAATAATGAAGAAGGGAAGTGTTAAAATGAGTTATTTCCAATTAAGAGTGCTGGAAGAGCGATGGGTTTACAGATGAGGAATGACTGAGAGAGAGGGAGAATAAGAGAAGTCAAGTTGTCAGAGAAGGGAAGAAAAAAGAAGAATCAGAAGGGGAAGGTGGAGTAAAGGGAAAGATGTGGGAAACAGACGTAAAGAAGAGCAGATATGTTGAGCTACAAAGAATGGAGAGGAAAGAAGAAGGGAAAAAGAGCATACATGAGACAGAAAGAGGATACAGGGAGTGAAGAATAGAAAAAGAGGAGAGGGACTGAATTGCGGTCATCATGGCAACCAAATCTGCTCCCTCTCTTCCTCCAGAGAGAGCACCTTTGACACTGCCAGGTAGCTTAAGAGCACTGATTACCACACACACACACACACACACGCACACACACGCACCTGTATGTCTTGGACAAACCATGTCAGACTGATCACATGCGTCAAAGCCACAGACAAACTCACGTTGCACTGCTGTTAACGAGTCCTGACAAACCAAAGAAAGGGAAGGTCATTCTGCATGATTCCATCGGTGTCTTTAGAAGGATCAGAGCATGGGAACCTTTTCTCACACATAAACTCTCTACCCGTCTCATCTCAAATCAGCCTCACGCACATTGCCTTCTGTTACATCACATTAGATTATGATAATACTCACGAGTCTCTCAAACGCACATTAAAAAATGGTGCCGTGTTCAAAGTATACTGCGGAGATTTATGTCTTGTTCTGATTTCATTTCCATCTCCCTGCCATCCTATGCATGTCGAACACATTATGCTGGTCAGCAAGAGATCAATAGAGCTCTCAGATTATAAGATTTTTGTTTAAGACACCACTTCACCATCTTCTTCACGGTCTTGAGTTGTAGGCCTACCATGTTCCCTTTATTGTAATATCTATATAATTTCAAGACCATCAAGAAACGGAAGTTTAATCAATATGGAATCATAAATTCTGACTCCAGCTGATGGCAAAGAAAGTGGTTAGACAATTTCTGCATACAAAAACAATTTTACAGGGGGAAATTCAAAGAGACCACTGAGTGACCTGAAACATTCCCCCCTCAAGTAAATCTCATTAATATAGCAATGGCGACATCTACTGACTAACGTGGCTTATTGCATTTTTTTTTTTTTTTTTTTTTTTTTTTTTTAACTATTGTGAGCCACATAAACGGAAACTATTTACAGAACAAGAAAGGGAACCAAGATAAAGCATCGCTGAATCATTGGCTACGTTCAGACCGCAGGCAAAAGTGGCCAAAATCTTTTTTTGGGGTCAAGTGACCAGGTCAGACTTCTTCAGAAGTAGTGTGAACACTCAAATCTTGCCCAGATCAGATTTTTTAAAATCAGATTTAGACTACTTCCATATGTGGTCCTGAATCAGACCCAGGTCTGATTTTTTTTCAATGCGGCCGCTGTGTGAACAACCAAGGCAGATTTGATGTGACTTTTACGTCAATCTACATCAACATTTGTCACAATTATGCGCCGGTGGGAGATAGCCCTAGACCAGGGGCGATTCTAGGATCAGACCTTTAGGGGGGTTAGCTCCTAATGAGAATGTGACACGGATACAGTGCCTTACAAAAGTGTTAACCCCCGCCCCCCGCTAAATCAGTAATTTCACTGGATAACAATGAATATATGAATTTATTATTATAACAGAGGATAAATGAAAAATATTGAACATATGAAAAAACGGCAAAAGTCCCTTTATGGACTACCAGAATCAAATGAAATGATAATGAGGTGTAAACAATCAATATGTAAAAAAATAAAACTTTCCTTGACTGGGTTACATAGCATTGGCAACAGCAACACAGGCAAAACTGTTTCTTTGAACCTGTAATTGTATGTCCTCTGTCACTAACAGACAAGTTCGCAAACTCTAACTTGAAGCACTAAAATGAATAAAAAAAATTTTTTTTAAATATTTTTATTGAGCCCCACTAAATAGGGCCTAAAATCGCCACCGCCCTAGACACAGACAGTAAAATGTAAACCTGTGATGGAGTAAGTCAATGGAGGGAGAGAGAGGTGTTAGACCTAATTAGTGTATGGGGAGATACTTCAATTCAATCAAAACTAGAAGGATCATACCATAAACTGTCTCCTCCTCAGCACCTGCTCATTAATGTTGCGGCTGCCATTACACATTTTGAAATAAAACCAAAAATGCTTACTTCCTCCATAACCTCCCTAACTTTAGTGCAAAAGCGTGCTGCATCTGATGCCATTGTTATTGTTCTTTTGCGCATGCATACAGTTCACACTGGAATCTGATATAGGCCACGTTTTAAAAGGTAATGTGAACAGCCAAAAAAAAAAATCGGATCTGAACAAAAAATCCGAATTAAGCATCAAGAATTGCGGTGTGAACGTTTTCCAGCCAAACTGTGTTGAAAGTGGGTTCATTGCTTGAGGATTCATGTCTTGTTCACTGGGAGCACCTGCTGGTCAAAGGAATTCATAGCAGGACAATTGGAACTCACGGTCTCAGTTGTTGTTGCAAGGAGGTGGTCTGGATCAGTGGTGATGCAGAACTAATTATTAGCCCAAAAAAATATATTTTTCTCATTGATGATACGTTATTGTGTTGTGTCAGTTCATAGCCAGTTGGTGTGAATGTTTCACTGCAGTGAACTTAAATGATAGAATGCACCAGATAATGTGTGTGTTTAACATGTTTAAGGAGTCACAAAAGTCAATGTTTATTAAGCACCTGCTTTAATACATGTTGTAAAGTCAAGCATTATAAATCTGGAATGTCAGGGAGGGAAAACATGCAGCATTTTATGTTGTACTTTTCAACTAAACACTGCAAACTGCAAAGCAAATAGCCAGATAACATGAGCTTGGGAATACTTTATGTTTGGTTTGCTTTTCAGTTGGTATTTCTGTCAAGTGTGCAGGAAGGACATGCGCTCAACAATATGTCCAAATGTGTTTCTGTGAGTACATCTGAGTATTATGCCTTTGTACTGTATGTGTCTACCTTATCTTTCCATCTTTTTGTCTGTGGTTGCTTGCATCTGCACATGTCAACAAGCAAAATTCTTGCATAATACACTGTGTTATAAACATATAAGGCACTACCGATACCACATGGTGTTCAGGAACTAAAAGCTGGGGCTATATGTGACCTGATGCAAGAGAAATTGAAAAAGAAAAACTGTATTTCAATCCAACAATTCCTGGCAGGGGGTTTACTTGATGTCAAAGCTTCTGATGCGAACGTCTCCATCAAAGCTGATGTATGAGTACTTCTCCGCACCCATGCGGTTAGGGAAGTGGATTATAGAGCCATCTGATAAATTCACCTGGAACTCTGTCGGGGTGAATTCAATGACGATCTAGATGGTAGACAGACAGTGAGAAAAAAGGAAGAGTATGCGGACAAAGATGTTACATAATGAATTTACAGTAAGTATAAAATGGTGGATATTCCAAACTTAACACCTCTTCCCACTTCTATGTAATATGTAACATAGTGATGTATTTAAAGCCAAAGCAAAGCATGCTGTAATATATCATTATAAATACCTGGAAATAGTTTATCTGATGATTAATTCATTGATATAGCTCTCATAGATGTATGCCCATAAATTGGGGCTCGAATGATTGAGTGAAACACATTTTCTATCAGAAGTCCCTAACAGACAGCAAGAGGCATGAGACATACCTGCAGGCACATGTACAGCTAGAGTATGTACACACACACACACACACACACACACACACACACACACACACACAACCTCTCACCTTGAACTCCTCTTCCTGGTGGAAAGGAAAGCCTCCCTCACGGTGCTCCTCACACCAATTGCCTCCCTGGTAAGAGTTGCAGACCACCACATTCTCGTCTCCGTGGGCGTTGAAACGAGGGTTAATATGCATTGTAATCTCCTGCTCATCAGGACCAATATTCACTGCAAAACTTTGGCACAAAGTAACAAAAATATGTATTACTTTTAATATGGCTGCTTATATTTAAAAGGGTAAGAAGAGGACACCAAAGTACACAAAATACTGAGACAACCTCAGCAGTAGCGTGGTTGCTCTTTTCATCTGCTAACTATCATCTTCATCATCGCCCCCACATTACTAAGGGGAAGTTAATAGGTAGTCACTGACTGGAACTGATTACAGCTTCCACCTCCATCTCTGTGTTAGTGTTCGTAAAGAATGGCCCTCGTGTTGAGTTCAGAAGAGAGTAGAAGACGAATAGAAACAAAACACAGAAGAATATGTTTCATTAGCCTCAGCCGCCCTCTGTTACTTCTGTGATTAGTACTTACTTTGTAGCATCAGACTTGGGGACTCCAACAATGGTTAGGGTCTGCCCGACCTTAAAGGACATGTTCTTTACAATCATACCCTGTGTAGAAAAACAGGGGGAGGATAGTGATACAGTACGTTATTGTGTGTGGAAATACTACTGGATTTTTACTAGATCCAATTATTATTGCAGCTTCAGGCATAAACCTGCACCAGCAGTAACCTCAGCCAACTCTCCAATCCTCACTTCATCCTTAGAAATTATACAACATCTGTTTTTAATTATACTCCCATTGGCCGACTGGTCTTTTCTCTACTATTGCCAGGGCTCTTTTCCTCTACACAGATTTTGGCAGAGGGTAAAAATGTTTAAAAAAAGGAAGAGGGCCGAGCGTTAAACTGAGTAATATTTTCCTAAGTACAATACCGGTTGGTATACGCGGTGGAAAAGAAGGCTGAGCACAGCAGAAATCCTCAGCTCGCTTGCTACTGTACATGTGGCAGGGGAATACTGAGCTGTGCCACGATTAGGAAATTATACTTGAGCAATCTATTATTTGGTTGTGAAACATAGACCACTGCTGTTCAACATTTTGTCATGTTGTCAAATGATGTAACTGGGGAACTGTCAACTGTCACCAGGGCAACGAGTACAAATATAGCAGCCCTTTGAGAGTTTGCAATTTTTCACAGTATAGTTAAACAACGTGTAGTTAATGTGTGGTAAAGTAGAAGGTTATGAGACATTGGAAAAATCTGATTCTGAGCAGACACAGTAGAAGCAGCCAGAAACACAAACCGTTAGCACTTCACAATCATGTATCTTCTGGTCACAAACACAGTGACAGGTGAACAGAACATTATTTGACACAAATAAAGTTGTTTTAATGTCTTGCATTTTTTGTGAACATTGTATCATTCACACCTACATTTGAGGAAACATTCCTTATAAGCAAAAGCTTAAGATTTTTTGGAATTGTGATGTTAACTTACTTTTCAGGGGACAGTAGCAAGCATTTTAATAGCTTGTGTGAGTTTAATGCACTGCAGCTGTTTGAAAAAATCCTTGCTCATCTTAACAATGTTAGATACAGTCAACAAGAGACCAACCTTTCCCACTGAAAATAACGTTAAAGGCAGTTTGTTTGGTTGATTAAGTTCAGGGTCAAAATAATTAACATGCAGGCAGACAAACTAGCAGGAATTAGAGTGGAATGGCAGTTTCCAAATGACTTTTTTTTAATCCATGTTCTACTGTCTGTTTTATATGTTTTAATGTTTTGTGTGTTGCATGTTATGTGGTGGTCTACAATGTTTTAAGGATGTACTGCCTCTTAGATAAACCTTTACCTTTACCTACGGGTACCAATAAAGTAACCTGAACCTGAACCTGAACTATTGTTTACCTGAACAAAATTTTAAATAGCCTGTAATCTGAAAAAGACAGATATAGTGCCATGTTGCTGGTGATTTGTTGTTTCTGGCAGAACATGAAAGGATTAATCTGGAGTAAAAGCAAAGAAAAATATTTGAATAAACAAACAAACCGTGAAATAAAAGAGAGGGTAAAGGGATAGAATGACATGGGTATGACATTCTTTCCATGTTAGAGTCCAAATGTAAATTGTGTGAGTAACACATGGCACTGGGACTAGAGCTGTGTGGGGATGGGCTGAGGTCGGAGCTGGCAGTCACCCTGCATATCTCCCATACACCGCTGTCTAAAGGAATCTGCATACTGTATTGTGTAAGAGATGTCAAATTATTACATTTCTCACTGACTGGATAACAAAATAAATCAGGCCACCAACGGATTAGCAACGCTCCAAGTGTGTACAAGTAAAACATATATATTTACTATGAATAAAGGAATTATTTTATTCTAAAATAACATACTGCTGGAATTTCTATGTAATATAAATACAAAATTTTACAGTGCAAGAGACATTCCCTGATAGAATTGCATGAAAAAACAGCCTCAACAATCTACCACTGCTGACTTGTTCACTCCAATAGGTAAACTTGAGAATTACAGTATAGTCAGCATCTGTTCTAGCCTCCACATGATGACTTTATTAATGTTATCCTTTAAAGTGATTTAAACCCTCTGCCCCCACCTGGCTGTGCCCTTTCCAAACACATATTTACCCCTGTATTCAACACAAAGCCAGAATGATGCAGGGCTATTATTGTAATCTGATCAGTTTTTGAGTCCTAAGAGACCAGAATGCATCGCTGGCCGTGTTCAGCTCTGGATATTAAAACTGGGATGATTGGAATGAAATGGACAAATGCTAACAAGCATTTCTATTCCAGTGCAATACAATTATTGCAGCAAGAATGGAACAACCTAAACAGCTGAATTATCCGTGCATTTAAAGCAGTTGAGAAAATGTATACAATGGTGACTGATGTACATGCACGTGTGTTCTGTGGTGAATATTTTGACCATAAAAGGCAATCTAAGACGACCCAGACCTCTCAGAAGAAAAATACAGTTAATGTTATGTGCAATGAGCTGGTTTAGTTAATGCATAGTCCAGCTGGTTCAGTTTCATCGGCATGCCATAGAGTGAGCTCACACTCGACCAGCTGTTAGTGCCACTTTTAAGATATGACCTAACACTGCTCATCTATCACAAAATACAGAGTAAAAGCAATACACAAACACAATATTATTGTCAAAATTATACTTACTTTAAACATCTTTGTGGATGAAGTCAGTCAGTTGAGCTGAGAAGAAGTGAGAGTGGTGCAGGGCCTTGCCTCACTACACCCTGACAGGAGGATTTATACAGTGTGGGACGTTCCTCCCACCGGAATGACATTTCAAGCAGCGAATACAATCAGGCCAGCAGAGAACATCAACCAATGACGTCAATGTGTAGTTATACACTGTAAATAACTAATTTAGTGCTTAACAAGTGATTGCAGACCTTAGTAAAGTGAGGATAATTAGTGATTTGTTGACATAAGACTGTTACATTGTAACCTGGTGTGGAGTCTGACTGTGAGAGGGGACACTAGCCAGAGCGAAAGACAGAAATAGAAATGCATTTGTTGCCAGGGAGATAACTAAATATTTGGCACAGCCAATAGCCTTAATGTGCACTTACTGTATCTAGCTTATAGTAGGATCAAATGGCAGAATTTGAGCTCAGTCTGCCTGCCGAATAAGAAAACTTCAGTTAGGAGGGAAATGGACCAAAGAGAAATGTTGAAACTGAGTAAAATCCTCAAAATGATCGGAATCTCTGACTCACAGTCAGCAATAAGCAACACTTTCATCTGCTGACATACAACTCACACAGCGAGACAAAATCACACGGAGCAGCTGTCAAGAATTAGTAGAATAAGAAGAAAATATAATTTTTATACTTTTTCTACACTATATTCCCATTTGTGTGGTGGGGTGATAGTAATCTGAGTAAATGCTTGGGTTAGATCTATTAGGATGTGGCACTGGGATGTGTTCATTAAACTCTAGCTTGCATCATTCTGTATTAATACTAGTATTTCTATTTAAATAGTGCCTATTTGCAAAGGTTTGCATACATGGATTTTGTTTTTGAAAATTAATAGCTATTTAATTTACAAAAGGGTAGGAAGGTTTGGTCAACACAAGGGTTTGTTGTAAAAAAAATAAAGTATCTCTCTCTCACACACACACACACACACATAGTGCGTCTCACTATCTTTGTGGGGACCCATCATTGACATAATGCATTCCCTAGCCCCTTACCCTAACCTTAACCATCACAACTAAATGCCTAACCTTAACCCTTACCCTCACCCTAACCATAACCTAATTCTAACCCTAATCCTAAAACCAAGTATTAACCCTCAAACAGCCCTTTAACCTTGTGGGGTCCAGCATTTTGGCCCCACAAAGCTGTCCGGACCCCACAAGTATACTGTATTCCCGGTTTTTGGACCCCACGAATGTAGTTAAACAAGAACACACACACACACACACACACACACACACACACACACACACACACACACACACACACACGCACACACACACACACACACACACACACACACACATACACACATACACACATACACACACACACACACACACACACACACACACACACACACACACACACGTGAAAGGGCTCTATGGGGAATGAAGTGTTAATAATCATGCCTGCAGGTTAACACACGACTGACCTGTGTGTCTGCTGATTACTAACAACACATCTGCTTTTACATTTTGTTCACTGACAGACAAGCACACACTCATAATGAGTATCCCGCTTGTAAGTGCACATCTGTAGAACTTAGTTAAGATATTCTTTCTGAATGTTATCTGACAAACAGTGTGCGGTTTGTTCTTATCTCAAACTGCTGGCATTTATATGTGATCCAAGAAATCAGCAGTGTCCAAGTCACAGCTTAAGCTACACTGACCACCTCCACAACAAACAGAGATGTGCAATCATACATCATCCATTGGATAATAGCTTAATTGAAAGGGGGATCTCTTTAACTACACATGTATCTAGGAAGCTATATTAATATGACTAGTCATGAGATGCAGTTCTTGCATCAGAAGAACCAGTCTTAAGACAGTCAGCAGATCTAATAAACCTTTCACATAAACAGAGAAAGAACTGACACACACACACAGACACACACACACGCACACACACACACACACACACACACACACACACACACATAATGCGTTTCACTATCTTTGTTGGGACCCGTCATTGACATAATGCATTCCCTAGCCCTTTATCCTAACCTTAACCATCACAACTAAATGCCTAACCTTAACCCTTACCTAATTCTAACCTTAATCCTAAAACCAAGTCTTAACCATCAAACAGCCCTTTAAAGTGGTGGGGTCCAGCATTTTGGCCAGACAAAGCTGTCCGGACCCCACAAGTATACTGTATTCCCGGTTTTTGGACCCCCCCCCCCCCCCACACACACACACACACACACACACACACAATAAATTCATTGTCATGCTGCTCTAATGTTAATCTGCTTTATAATAATACCTTTTGTTATCAAACAATATGAACTCCTGCAACATGCATGCCAACTGCAAGAAATACTGCCTTTGTGAAAGTTGCTTCCTCCATCCACATACTTGGCGGTGCACAGACACACAGCTATCTCTTTGGATTGTTTCATCAAAGTATCAAGTTTTGACTGGAATTATTAGTCTGGTATTATGTCTGCTTTGAAACTAGGTGGAGTTGAACCCCAAACTGAGTATATTTAGACACATGAATGTTCACTGCCCTGCGGTGGTCACAGTGAAGTACTGCAAGTCAAGGCCTTGAGACAGCTGTTATTACACAGTGGCTTTGGTCAGCTTCACTGTTTTATTGTCATTAATGTGAACCCATAGAGCAGTGGTTTTCAAACTTTTTCACATCAAGAACCCCTAAACTGGCACAAATTAGACCACGGACCCCAATCTGATAAGACTTTGTCCCAGGGTCCCCTACCTGATGTCATTTTTGTTTTTGTAATGTTTATTACAGAAAGTGAATAAAACCCAAGACCAAAATAGTCATACAATATGTAATTGTGTTACTTATGGATGAAATTATAGTGAAAATAAATGATTCCCCTTTTTTTGGGAACCCCCTGTCCCCTTCAAGGACCCCACTTTGAGAAACACAGCCATAGATCACTTATCTGTCAGATGAAATAAAGTATCACATTTCGTGTCCTCAGCAGAGATCTGTCGGCAACCATTCACTTCCTTTAGTTTAGATATGGTAAACAATACATATTAAGTTGTAAATTGTGCTCATGGAGATCAAGGAGTGGGATTTTCTGACACCACCCTCTTGGAAATAGTCAAAAGAAACAAAATCAACATGTAAATAATCAATCATTGATAATATAACATTAATCATTATTGTATTTCTGTAACCTGTATAATTAATCCCAACCAAATCTGTGAATGTATGCATTGTTTCCTCACACAGACTAGTTCAATCTATAGAGCAATGTTGACGATGAAGGAGGATGAAATTACATTGATTTAAAAAGTAAACAATTTGGAAATTCTTTCCTTTCCTTTACTTGTTTATAATAATTCCCAAAGTTTAATTGTGGAAGTGGGGTTTAAGTTGTGGGTGAGAGACATGGGTAAACAGCTATGGTACTGAATGGTACTTGCTGTGACTTTATTATTTTACTATTAAAATAAATGGGACAGAGGTGTCTCTGGAAAACCTGGTTATGATGGTATTATTATATTTAGTATTACAGTATATGTTGAAACGTATATATATGAAAATAAATTGATGGTGTTACCCAAGCATATCATGGTTCGTATCATTGTGCCAAAAGTGTGATGTCACATGAATAATATCTACAGAAGTAAATCAAAGTATACTACACAATTTATCAGGGGCAGACACAAACCAATGAAATTGACAGGAGCCAAAAGTGAACGCCTCCCTGATGCAACGCTGTGTAATATGTTCATGGGAAATTCAATACAAACCTGATTGCTGTCACTCTCATACATGTTTACATCATTGTGAAACTCTTACTCGCTTGACAGGTCTTACTAGCTAAGTAAATCAAAACAAATCCACAACCTGATGCTGTTTTCTTTATTTCCCATATAGGCATCCTTGCTAGTATTGTAAGGTATGTCATTTTCACTGATTTTGATTTAAAAAAAAACATTACTTGTTTTAGTTATCAACTTATGTCAAACTATTTTTAACTAGGCTATATGAAACTTGGCTGGTAATTTTGTCAGAACAAACTTCTACAGGGCCAGGAGGGGTAATACTTCACAGATAAAAAAAATATTTTATTGAGTTGACAATTAATTTACCCAAAAGAGCATGACAGCATCTTAGTTTTTTATTGTCATTACAGTTGGCCTACACGAGTATTACACTCTGATTACACCATAACAAAGACATTACCAGGCTCCAGCCCTGCTGCTCTGTGAGGGGCTGGTCCACCTTATAATCATATGAACAACCCTCTCACTATGGTATTGGTCCACTGCTGATATATTCACATTAGCTTTAATACCATTGGTGAATAGGAAGTAAAAAGGCATACACACCCACATCTTCCTTCCTTATTAATATTGCTAGTATTTTTAAATGGATTCAATGAAAACTGACAGCATATCGGCTACGCAGCACGTAATTGTAATGTTTAGAAAAGTGAGGTGATACAGTTTGACTAACGTAGCTATACCTTATCTGTAGCATAGCTGTACGGTAGCGTTTAGAGCTTGCGGTCACTGTGCTAGCGTGTATGTGTGTTTACCAGCCGTCATCACAATCGGGACAGCTTGGAATTTATTAACGTTACTGCAAGGCTGGCATAGAAATGGCATCAATAGCAGCGGCGCATGAACCGGGTATAAGCCCAGGCTCCATACCGCTGGCTGATGCTTTAGTCCCCGCGAGTATATTTGCTCCAGACCGGGGAGGATGCGGGGACGAGGACGAAGACGAGTGTTTTGAGGACGGGGACATGATCAATGGCGAGCCCGAGGGCCGTGGGGTTGACTTCACCAACAAGGTAAAGAAAGGCCTTTGACATTATGGCGCTGCTAATCTAATGCTCCTGGGAATGAATGAATGAAACAATTAAAGTATGTGTTTCTTGCATGTACGTTTACGTAAATATATATGTAACGTTAATTAGCTAGCAAACATCATATGCTGCTCCATACTGTAACGTTAACTAACGTTACTAAATGCCTGTAGTACCAAAAATATACAAGACCAGGACGCAGGGCATTGCTTTTGCTGACGTTAAATAAAATAGCTAATTAGTGGCTAAGGCTAGCCCCATCTGATGCTCAAGCGCGTAACGTTAACGTTAACGCTAACATTTGTTGCTTTGTTATCAGTTGAAGCACATTGCACCATAATTCTACTAAGTTACAAGTCTCTAGCTAACCAAGTCTGGTGATACTGTCTAAAGCAAGGCACAGCAACATAAAAAATTGCGTTGTCAAACAAGGGTTGTTATGGTTTGTCACACACCATAACAATGACTTGACATGAGCCCATCACAAACACACAGGCTGATGAAATACAGGAGGGCAACAAGATAATGGCCAGGTAACCGGTGAGCCTGCTGGACCATACCGGGCAGCAATAATGTCTATTATGAGCTACACACACACACACACACACACACACACACACACACACACACACACACACACACACACACACACACACACACACACACACACACACACACACGCGCGCGCGGCCCGGCGAAAACAATAGTTTTTTTCCATTAATTTTGAATGAGGGTAGTGTACGTTTAAGCTGCGGCTGTGGAGCCACAGGGGGAGCCGAAAAAACCCGCAGTCTTATAAAGTTGAGACTGATTAAACTTTTGGAGAACCCGCAACCTGACGTCACCCTGCGTGCCTGACTGTCTCTATCGCTGTCACAAGAACGTTTTAAAAACTACGAGGGCAAAAAACGAAACACAAGCACTTAACTGCCCAGGAGTTTGGGTAACAGCTGACTGTTTCCAGCAACAAGCTCCAGCACAAGCAGCCCCTCCCTCCATCTCTTTTATTTCTCTCTTTCTCTGTAAAATGAAGCTGCCTTCAAGCGCGGTCGGAAATGTCGTGATAAATGATTTGAGGAAAACAATAATCGTGAAATATAAAGCCCACTGTGCTACATGGGGGGGGGGGGGGGGGGTGGTAAAGAACACAACATGGTAAAGAACACAACATGACGTCACACAAATGGGCATAGAGTCATGCCACCTGCAGAAGTTCTTGGATGAATCTGCAATTGTTGGGTGTATCAGTGGACAACAGGAAGAGGAATACAGAGGTTTGGTGGATGACTTTGTCGGGTGGTGCAAACTGATCCACCTGCAGCTGAACATTAGCAAGATGAAGGCGCTGATTGTGGACTTCCGCGGGACTTAAGCCTCCTCTGACCCCTGTATCCACCAAAGGGGAGGATGTCAAGGTGGCTCACTCCTATAAATACCTAACCCTAACCCCGGCTCTACTTCCTGAGGAGGTTCAGAGGCTTCAACAGGATGCTGTCACAATATCTGTCAGTTTAACCACTTTTGCAGTAAAATATTGTATAGGTGGGATTTTATATTTATTTTATATGTGGGAGACCTTAGAGAAAATAAAAGCATGGTTGTGCTTTG
The DNA here is from genome assembly GCA_023566125.1 of Zingel zingel. NCBI lineage: Eukaryota > Metazoa > Chordata > Actinopteri > Perciformes > Percidae > Zingel > Zingel zingel. The sequence goes on along the minus strand of CM042325.1, from coordinate 8,254,619 downwards.
TTCTCAGTCCGGTTGGGGTTAGAGGTTAGATTCTCTGCCCAAACCCAAGCCCGAACTGGACCCGACCCGGCCTGTGGTCGGTTGGGCTGACATTTCCCGCCACTATCCTCGGGCCGGGCTGGGCCGGACTGGGCCCTTGTTCAAGCATTTGTGTTTTTTTAAACATTATTAGCCTAATTGGGTGGGGAGAAAGCTATGCCATAATCATGCGCAGCGTCTCCTCTACTCGCACGCATCACACCGGGCCTGCTGTGCTGTATTGTGTAGCTTATCAGTGCAACATGGAGCACAGGGTAATTAGCCTACCTATGAGCAAGTTTGGAGGAAAGTCAGAGGTATGGAACCATTTTAAAAAAGTCGTGGGCAGTGACAACATATGTGTTGGCTTTGCTGAGTGCATTAAGTGCGGCACGCTGCTCACCTATGACAGCAAAACAAACTGGGACGATGAATAGACACATGAAGCAGGCTTGCCGTGGCAGAAAAGATGATAGTCATCCTTCAATGTCCTCTTTTGTTACTTCTCCAAGCATACCCCTTCTAAACAGATTTCTGCAGTTCAAACAACTCAGAATTGTAGTTGAGAAAGCCAGTTATAACGGGCCACGTATTTTAAAAAAATGTCGGGTTTAAATTGGGCTCGGTACAGTTAATGTGTCGGGCCGGACTCGGACACAACGTGCTCGGGTCGGGGTTGATTTTTTTTGGGCCTGTTCTAAGCTCTAGTTAGGGTATCTCAAGGTGTTTGATGCCTTTCCACTAGCTACATGGCATCTAGCCTAGCCTAATAGTGTGTTCACATGTAACATTGAGGTGTTTCATTGGACTAGAGACAACTTTGTAGCTTTTGAACTTGCCATGTAGGTTTCCTTTCTACATATAATATAAAAGAGTTGTCTGAACTGAGGGAAAAATGTACAGAGTGATGCTTACTTTGAAGTGCAGTCACTGTCTCTCTTGAAAGCAACCACACCTTGGGCAATCACCACCAACATTTGAACGGTTAATGACTGTCACCGATTATAACTCATTAGCAAAAGGATTTGCTTTGATTATACATTTACTGTAGAACAACCACCCAGCCAGGGTCATAGCTCCCACATCAGTTCATTTTCTCTCTGTTTTCTTCTTTTCTCGCCTGCATGCACAAACCCAATAGCTGGCACTTGTTAGCCCAAATGGAGAGCAATATGACTCGTTACTTCGCCAGCTACGGGACAGGATGGAGGAGGGATGCGGAGAGACCATCTATGTGGTTGGAATGGGCTCAGGTGAGAAAAACACAAAACACATTTCCTCCAATTTTGCAGTCAATCTGTGCCAAAGCAGTTTACAAAACCTGGACAAATCGTGGAGTCCGCTTGTTATATTGTGTACTTAGCTCTTGTCTCTTCTCCCTCCTCTGTCTCTCTGCCGTAGATGGTGGGGACTGGGGCCTGGATGAGAGGGATATGGAGGCCTCAGCAGCCACGGTGCGCTCTATGTGTGAGCAAGTGGATGCTGACCTTATTACGCTCCGGGAGCGCAATGAGGCTGCCGGTTTGGTACGCGACTATCTGATCCGCCGGCGTGTGGGTGAGCTGGACTTCCTGGAGGTCAGGTGAGTGGTCAGAGATCAGAATAAAAAGGGTCACGATTACAATCCAGAAATAGATCACACTCACAATACCTAGGCAATGATAATAGTTCCTTTCTTTTTTCACTACATTGGTTTCGCTTTCTTTAATGAGACATGTCAGAAAGTGATGCCTTCCTTGGACAGTTTCAGTGACATTTTGTTACTCCTCTATCCCTCAGGGTTGCAGTTGTGGGTAACGTGGATGCTGGTAAGAGTACTCTGCTGGGAGTGTTAACGCATGGAGAGCTGGACAATGGCAGAGGCTTTGCCCGCCAAAAGCTCTTCAGGCACAAACATGAGATGGAGAGTGGCAGGACCAGCAGTGTGGGCAACGATATCCTGGGGTTTGACCAGGAGGGACAGGTGAGGGGTCGGGAGGTGGCAGAGCAGGGAAGCTTATGAAAGAATAGTTGTTAAAGCATTATAATTACAGTTTAAAAGATTGAGTTTTTTGCCACACAATGAGGTTTTCAAATGCATTAATATTCTGAAGGAAATATGGACAGTACCTAGAGAAGTGAAGTAAGTTTATCTGAACAAGAAGTGTAGGAGCAGAGGCATGGGAATGCAGAGGATGGCATCCAGAAAAAGATAAGTGAATGTAGAGTGATCCAAGTGCACCAGCTAATGTAGCATGTATGGCACCATAAATGCATTATAAGTTGGAGTTTAGGTACTCTTGCTCAGGGGCTATTCACCAGGACTCAGTACCAGTTATTTACACCAGTGGTTCTCAACCTTTTCGAGTCACGACCATTCCCAAGCCTAAAATAAGTCTTTTTTTCCCCTCCCCAACCATCTGGCAACCCAGAAATGATCTTGCGACCCCCTTAGGGGTCCCAACCCCCAGGTTGAGAACCACTGATTTAGACAACAACCTTTTATAGTACTTGGCAGCCTCCCTCAGAAACTGGCAGCAACCACGAGAGAGATGGGAAATGGCAACATGCTTACTGTATGAGTGGTGCTGAATGATGTGGATTTAACAATGCCACTAGGTGGTGAACAAACCAGATAGTCATGGAGGAAGCCTGGACTGGACCAAAATCTGTGAGAAGTCCTCCAAGGTGATAACCTTCATTGACCTGGCTGGCCATGAGAAATACCTCAAGACCACCGTGTTTGGGATGACCGGACACCTGCCTGACTTCTGCATGCTCATGGTGAGAAGGGGGTTTCAGATGTTTTTGTGTGTGTGTGGGCAATTAGGAAATTGGCATTCTGCTGGTAGATATCATGAATGGGTGCTAGAGGTGTGACGAGATCTCGTCCAAGTGAGATTCAAATGTGACGAGATTTCTCATCGAGGTAAAAATTGTCTCGCGATATCGGTCACAAGTGCAGAGCAGCAGCCAGTAGATGGAGTCTAACCTGGTTTATCATGGGCGATTTTAGACCCTTTTTAGGGGGGCTAAATTTCATCTCAGCCCCCCTAAAAATTACAATTTAAAAAAAAAAAAAAAACGTTTTTTCTAACAAGTACAGGTTCAAAGGGCTTGAAACAGGTTTAATATCCTGTGTCGCTGTCGCCAATGCCATGCACCTGTAACCCCATCAAGGAAGGGGTTAACAGTAGGGCTGCAACTAACGATTATTTTCATAGTCGATTAATCTGTCGATTATTTTCTCGATTAGTTGTTTGATCAATAAAAATGTCAAAACATGGTGAAAAATGTGGAAAAGCCTAAGATGACGTCCTCAAATGTCTTGTTATGTCCAAAACTCAAAGATATTCAGTTTACTGTCACAAAGGAGAGAAGAAACTAGAAGATATTCACATTTAACAAGCTGGAATTAGAGAAATCTTATTTTTTTTTAATAAAAAAAAGACTCAAACGATTAATCGATTATCAAAATAGTTGGCGATTAATTTAATAGTTGACAACTAATCAATACATCGATTCATCATTGCACCTCTAGTTAACAGAAACGTAGTTTCGGCCAATTAGAGGTGGTTGTGCCAGACTCTGACCTTTTGGCTGAGTCTCCATATAATCTGTCAGAGGGAGAGCAGGAGTGTGGTTGTGAAGTTTAATGTTGGCAACTAGAATCGCCCCTGCTTATAATACATCTGGCTTTGAAGACGAGTCTGGCTTGGACCTCTAAATTAGCAGAGAAGACCCCCTGCTCTCTCTCTCGCGCCCGACACACACACACACAGGGACTGCAGCGTGCAGTTCAGTGTAGCGCTGACCCGCGCAGATTGCTCTCTTTCTCTGTCTTTTTTTAAATGAGTCGAAAGCAGAAAGCAAAACTTCCTTTAATTTCAATGATATTAAACAAAGAGAAATGTTCTCCCCTCATCTTAAAATGGTCATAAATCAATCCAAGAGCAGCCTGCTTCCTTGTTTACTGCTGCAATGAAACGCTTGGTTACGTTGTAACCTTGGTTCTCTGAGTAAAGACTATTTTTCCAGTCATATTTCTTAATTGAAGTTTTCTTTAAATTAGTGTTAAAATCTCGTCTCGTTCTCGTGACCCCAATCTCGTGTCTCGTCTCGTGAGCCGAGTGTCTCGTCACACCCCTAACGGGTGCCATATATTTAAAAAATTAAAAATGTCTGCCTGCATGTATTGTTTTTATCTATATTTATTCATACGTCTATCTATACACATGTAGTGAAACATTCAGACTTTGAATTAAACCAGTTTTAATACTTATCCAAATGTGAAATGATTGTTAGTGTCCACATGTACAACAAATGCTTTTTTCCCCCTGTTTCTTTTATCAAAATATAGACAAAGATTTTTCTCTCTCCCTGCCTTGCCAGGTGGGCAGTAATGCAGGTATCGTGGGGATGACCAAAGAGCACCTGGGCCTGGCCCTAGCCCTGAATGTGCCTGTGTTTGTAGTGGTAACCAAGATAGACATGTGTCCAGCCAACATCCTACAAGGTCAGTCCTGTGGAGTCCCTTTCACAACTCTAACTATATTTCTCACTTACATTTGAAAACACAATGTAGCAGTAGGAAGAGCTTAGTAAGTATGTGTCGGTATGCTGTTTCCTACACCATGTGTTGATGTGTTTGATTTGTAATTTTACATGCAGTCTGACTACACAACAAAACCGGACATTAAAAACTCATTGTGCTATGCTCATTATCAGGCTATTATGTGCTATAATTCTTGTGGTCTTGCTTTGCTCACAACAGAGACATTGAAGCTGCTCCAGAGGTTACTGAAGTCCCCCGGCTGTAGGAAGATCCCTGTCCTGGTACAGAACAAGGACGACGTCATAGTCACGGCATCGAACTTCAGTTCGGAGAGGTACAAAGTCTGTCCCAGCCAGATTCAGAGTAGGAATGAAAATGATCCTCTGTAACCCGTGTGTGTGTTGTGTCCCCCCAGGATGTGTCCCATCTTTCAAATCTCCAATGTGACCGGAGAGAACATGGACCTGCTCAAGATGTTTCTCAACCTGCTCTCCTCCAGGACCTCCTACCGTGACGACCAGCCCGCTGAGTTTCAGATAGATGACACCTACTCTGTACCGGTACTCTGACCAGTGACATACCACTAAATGCATTTCACTGTGCGCATTATATAAGTGAGGTATATCATGCTACAGGTACAAACCTCACATCATACAGAACAGCACCTAGCAAATGCTATCTAAACTAGAGCTGTAATCGGGCCTTAAAAGTTAGGCCCGACAAGGCCCGAGCCCGACAGAATTCGGCCCAAGCCCGACAAGTACATTTTGATTGACAGCTTTTTAAAAGCCCAAACCCGTTTACAGCCCAACGTTATTCAAATGTGCACTCGCACACAGGTATTTTGCCTTTTGTCAAGAATGAGTCATTTATACATTTTTTAACATCATTCATGACTAACGTAGGCTATAGGCCACTTGGAAGTTGGAACAAAGAAATAAAATAAGTCCTCCAAAGGCCAGCCTCCATTTCACCCCCTCAGCATCCATTTTCGCACTAATCGAAACGCATCACCTGACCGCTCATTTACTGCGCAACCCGGAGCACAAGCCCGAGCCTGGCCCGAGCCCGTGTAAAATTATAGCAATTAAAGATCTTCAGCTCTAATCTAAACCACTGCTTGTGTTCTGTTTATGTCTCAGGGAGTGGGAACAGTAGTATCAGGAACTACTTTACGTGGACTAATACGTCTGAATGATACAATGCTACTAGGGCCGGACCCCTTGGGCAGCTTCATCCCCATTGCCGTCAAATCAATCCACCGCAAAAGAATGCCCGTGAAGGAGGTTAGAGGTGGCCAGACTGCCTCATTTGCTCTCAAAAAGGTAGGAGGAGAAAAATCTCCCACAGCAGCCTCTAGGGGGAAAGTTTGGGACTGCATGTTTTTGTTATGATAGATTAATTAACTGGCTGCTCAAACCGTGTGCTGTATTTGTGTTATTGGGGAAGGTTCTGTATCACCATGGTCACATGTATGGTTCTTACCCTCATTTCTTCCATCTTTCTTATCACGCTCCACTGATCTAATAGATCTAATCTTGAGATATGATCTAGAGAACTGATGACAACAGTGTTCTGTCATCTTCACCTCTTTGTAAAGATCAAGCGTTCGTCCATAAGGAAAGGCATGGTGATGGTTTCCCCAAGGCTGTGCCCACAGGCCACTTGGGAGTTTGAGGCTGAGATCCTGGTACTGCATCATCCCACTACGATATCCCCCAGATACCAGGCCATGGGTGGGTAACAATGATGCGGAAAAGTGTCAAGGAGTTGGAACAAAAGTGTATGTTCTGTGGGTTTCCGCAGCAGCTTTATGTTATCGACTGCACATTCGAGTGCCTTGAAGATTTGTGGCCAACTTTCCAAATAGCATTTAATATTTCTTAAATGCTGCTTTGTTGAAATAATGGACAATTTGTACATCATTTTCTCAAGGGTTGTCCACAGTGATTACGTTTGATAGAAGTACAGCACAGTATCTCACCACTGACAAAAAATGCTCTCACAGACACACTTAACAATAAGTGCATGCGCGTCTTTCAGTGGCTCCCTGTTGCCTTTGTAATAATCATGAACTCATTTTCTCTCATCTCTTTTTCTTATCCTCTATCCAATCACCTTTCTGTCCTCACCCACCACTCAGTCCACTGTGGCAGCATAAGGCAAACAGCCACTATCTTGTCTATGAACAAAGACTGCTTACGGACAGGGGACAAGGCTTCAGTCCACTTCCGCTTCATCAAAACCCCGGAGTACCTGCACTGCGACCAGAGGCTGGTGTTCAGGGAGGGACGCACCAAGGCTGTGGGTACCATCACCAAGGTAACGCAGCCTTCTGGAAGATCAAGGACTTGTGCTTACACTGAGAAAGGACTTACACGATGTAGCGGTAGGGCCACAGTACTGACAAAATCAAAGTTCAAAGATATGTATTTTTCCCATTACAATGACGTATTAAATTTCCCATTATTAAATGGGAAATTTTTCAGGACAATATCTGTAATGCTGATGGCCAATTCCCACAGGGTAAGAGCAGAAAATAGTGAATCCCATTCCTATGATAATTCATTACAACAAAGAATTACAATTTGCACAGACTATTATAACCATATGTTATTATCATTAGGCATTTAAGAGAAGGTAAAAGACAAGAAGAAAAACTATTTCCTTGTCTCAAATAAAATAAAATATAAACATTTGTAGACGTTATTGTCTAATAATTGTAGTAAAAGATTTAAATAAACACATGGCTTGGGGATATTTACTTTACCTTCTCCCCTGTGAAACATATCCTATCCAGATAGGGCTTCAGGCTGAGATCTGTAGAATGTTTTTTTTTTAAAGTCATGGGTAACAGATTTTTTTAAAGGTCCCATGGCATGAAAATGTCACTTTAAGGTTTTTTAACATTATTAGAGTTCCCCCAGCCTGACTACGGTCCCCCAGTGGCTAGAAATGGTGATAGGTGTAAACCGAGCCCTGGGTATCCTGCTCTGCCTTTGAGAAAATGAAAGCTCAGATGGGCCGATCTGGAATCTTCTCCTTATGACCTCATAAGGAGGAAGGTTACCTCTCCTTTCTCTGCTTTGCCCGCCCAGAGAATTTGGCCCGCCCATGAGAAAGAAAGAGACATCATGGCTTGCAAACAAGCGAAGCATGGCAATTGGTCAAGGCCACACCCCCACCTTGGACTGGCTTTGGACTGAATTTCGGGAAAAAGACTTCAGATACAATATTAGGGGACCACTAAGGCCTATATAAAAAAGACTTCGGATACAGTATTAGGGGACCACTAAGGTCTATATAAAAGAGACTTCAGATACAGTATTAGGGGACCACTAAGGCCTATATAAAAGCATCCAAATAGCAGCATGTCATAGGATCTTTAAAATCTTGTTGAGACTCAAATACTGTCTCACTTTATTTTCAGCTTTTGCAATCCACCAATAATCTACCATCAAATTCCAAACCTCCACAAATCAAAATGCAGTCTACAAAGAAGGCACCACTGAGAAAAGAGGACGGCACCACGGCAGCCAGTGATGATGTAGCAACGATAGCACAGTCAGCAAACATCCCAGAGGCGACACAACCGGTGAGACAAGTCAATAAAAATGTTACTATATGAGGTGTTTTTTTTTTTTAAGTGTGGTATCAATCTTCTTGTGTTTCATTGGATTTGCTGCCTTTTTACTGTGTACTTTCCCTAACGTTGCTGCTCTTTTGTAACTTGTTACCTGCTCTGTGTCCTCCTCCCATTTGTTTCTTCTGCTTTGATTTTGTCCTATTTCATCCTAAACTTTAACTGTGTCATGCCACATCATTCCTCCATACTCTCTCCCCCTCCTTTGCTTGCGTGGCTGGCTTCCTAAAGGGAGAGGGAGAGGGAGACGAAGACCCTCAGATAAAGGAGGGCAACAAAGAGAACAAGGTAAAATTGTTCAATTCAAAATGAACAAGAACAGCAGAGAACCTGAAAAGGGATGATTGTGTAAAGCCGCTTTCTGACCGGAGGGATTTTTGCAGTTCATAGAACATAACGTTCCTAGAACCCTTTTTTTTCTCCTGTTCCGACTAGACCAATTTGGGGATTATTAAGTTCCTCTGGCCACAGTTCCTGTAACTCTTTGAGCTCCTACTTCATGGCAGGGGCTTTTCCCTTTTCCTGCATAGTGGTGGTTAGATGGCTGTGATTATAATAACAAAAGGTCAGTTCCTATGGCCACTTGGCCAGTGTGAATGCAAATGGGAAAACGGTTTTGGGGGTGAGTAGTTAGTAGAACTGTTTAAAAGTGGACTATTCCTATAACTACGTTCCTGTAACTACTTGGTCGGAAAGAGGCTTAAGCAAGATGGTTCAGCTCATAACCTGGTGATCTTGTTTCTTGATACATTTTCAGGAAACAATGTTTTCCACTTATGTTCTTTTCATATCTTGCCTAATATTACCACTTTCCGTATCAACTACTTCAAATGCACTTGGAGGTTTGGAGGTGCCTTACAGTATCAAGTGTTTTGGTTATCTCTCTCTTGCAGCCAAAGTCTGGAGGAGGTGGAAGAAGAAGGGGTGGCCAGAGGCACAAAGGAAAAGGCCAGAACAGCAGCACCAACTCCACAGCAGTTCCCTCCTCATCAGGAATAGGAGGCTCCTAAACTGCACTCTCTTCCCTTGTAACCCCCCCCCTCCCCCCCTCTCTCTGCTATCGCTCCACTAAGTGCTCTCATTCCACAAACCATGAAGGACACATATGTTTGTCTTATCACTCCTTGCCTTTTTGCACCAATTTTTTTCAAAAGGGAACACAAAGGGGTATGTCCCAAACCAAAAGGCATACACCCTTTAATGCATTTTAACATTAGCTGCCTTTACTATTTTGAATTGTTTTGGTGATGGAAAGCAGTGTTTTTTTTTTAGGTTAGCCTCACTCAGGATAATGATTTATTTAATTGTATCCATATTTTATGTGTCTGTGAAATCAACAATCCAGTCCTCTGGCTCAATGTCAGTGAATGGGAGGGAGGCTAAACCGAAAACCCGTACCAATATGAGCAGCTATAACGTGAAACTCCCCCATGCATTCCCTGTGTATTTGCAATGAAAAACAATTCATGTAATATTTATACTGCATTATGTAAATTAGCTGTTAGTTGTGCTCTTATTGACGAGATGCCATTGTACAAAATGTATGCAAATCATAAATGAATGTAGCAGAGGGCACATAGTGATTTAAAATTCTATATATATGGAAATAAGTGGTTACATTTTATAATTGTCAGTTATTTATTTGGCATACATGCAGAAGGTTCACTGATGGTCATCGATCGTTCAACCTACTCTCACTTGCATGCTTAGATTCAGCAGTATCTAGCAGTGTCGGCCATGTTACAATCCTTACACAAATATTGTCAGTACAAACAAATACAGCACATAATCTTGTCACTCAAAGTTGCTCATGATTATAAGACATGCAGTAATTGCAGTGCTACTTGTAACTCTAGTACCCCATGCGTTATGGCCTGTTGCTGTTAACATGTGACATTTTAAACACTATGCGGCTAAAAAACTGACCATTAATAAACAGGCTTTACTGAACTTTTAAACAGCGTTTATTTTTCTATGTGATTTTTTTTTCTCAAATGACATTAAACATCTTAATACTATGCATTTTTGGTAGAGCAAAAAAAAAATTTTTTTAACTTGGAATAATTTAACAGGAAAACAGATGGGTTTTCAATGTTTATCGTGTCCTTTTTCTCCAACGCACTGCAACTCATTTAAGCTTAGGAGTGTTGTGTGGTCTTATCAGTTCCATGTGTTACAGATGGAAAGTGGCACCAGCAGGCTGGATCGTCTTTGAGTAGACACCGGACAGCAGAGTATTCTTGGGTTTTTTGATTGTAAAAGGCTTGATAATCAATATAATGTGATTTTACACAGGCTAAAATAGCTACAATCGTGAAATGTCTGCACACACGGAAATTACAGTTAACACTGTAAGTCAAAGAAAACATCTGCAAGATCTAATTAGCTTGGCAGGAATCAAAACCAATACAACAACATCTTTGCTCTCAAAGTATCCATAAATTAGAAAAAAAAAGAAAAAAGTATATATATTTTGATGAACAGAAAAATGTCTCACAACTTGAATTATATCAACCTTCTCAAGTCCCTACTTTACAGTCTACCATTATCAAGAATGGTCAACAATTTGAATAAATAAAACTGACTGTTTTCTGATGTATGTGCAGCTTTAAGTCAGAACTAAAGGTCGGTTTGGAAATAAGAGTAAGAATGATAAAGTCCTATGTTGAATTGCTTTAACCTATAAGGGCAATTTAGTCACAAGCAAAATATGTTTACTTTGTATACAAAAACATTACAAATCATATGCAACATTTATTTACTGTATATTATAACAAAAAAAGTATTTCTCTTTATTGTCATACAAGTGCAGACTGTTCACTACCACTGTTAAGGTAGCACACATACCCATAGTCTTGTATTACAATTTTGAAAAGGCTTTACTTGGCATGTGCAACATTAGTATTTAATGAAATATTTTGTGGAATTCATGATAGGGAGGTACGTAGCATTCCTCTCAAAAAATAGTTTGTAACTTTGCAGCTCCGTGTTTAGGAATGTTCTGTTTTGGTCTTAATATTTGGGAATTTACAGAGTATTGTGGCATTTTGGACCATGTTAAAAGGCCCAGTGTTTGTCTAGGTGATGACGTGCTGGTGTATTTTACAAACACACAGCTGATGCAAGAGAATTGAGCGAACGTCTCACTCCTACACATACACATGCACTCAGTTAGCTATGAAAAGCTGAATGGCCAGAGCAGTGAGTGCTGAAGAAATACTTGCTGTTTGGACGCACGAGTGCTCCAGTCCCATGGGTACAGCCTATTCTGTACTACAGAGGGTTTTACTAGTATATGTAGTTTTCAGCATGTAGTGCAACATCCTACACTGGGTCTGAATTAAAATAACGTATGCACCTTAATGCACACATGCTTCAGCACATACAAACTGGTCAACCTTTGTCCAATGCTGAAAGGTGACGTGACAGATCGTCTGTGAAGTAGTCGTTTACTGTAGCAGACAACGGTGTCTAATTTATAATTGACAGTCTGTAAGAAACAGGTAAAGAGACATCAAATATACACAAACACGCAGGACAGAGTAGGATTCAGTCGTGTTTTGCTGTGCGTCTAGCCATCAATGTCCCAGCTGAAGAGATGATGTTTCACCAACATATCCTGCACTCCCTCTTTCAGTGGTCTCTGCTCCTTCTCCTGGAAAAAAGGAAAGAAATGTGGAACACTTTTACCTAAAGACAAAATCAACACTACACCAGACAGGGCAGTTCAATTATGTTTGACTAATGACCAAACACCAATCGTTTAAAGAATGCAGTTTAAGATGATGCAAAAGCCTGCTTTTAAAAAAGAATCAAATGAAAAAAGGTACGTACATTTGGGTGAAGAGCACACATATAGAATAAGTTGATTTGTGGGATGGGGTAACAGTCTTAAATTAGCAGATAAGTAAACTAGTAACGATACTAAAGCATCTACAGTCTTGTATGTGACATGTTACCTAGAGGTCCCAACTAAAGAGGTGATGCTGAACCAGCACATCGATAACTTCGGCTTTCAGAATAGTGGATTTCTGAAACAGCATAAAGTCATAAGGTTTTGTTCCCCTGAATACTGTTGTCTTTGAATAGTAAGACTTTCTTACTACTGCTCTATATGGGGATGCTGAGGTAATCTCCTTGGCTCACCTCTTTCTTGTCAGGTAGTTCACAATCTTGGGAGAGGCTGAAGGCAAACTTTGACAGGACCCTAAAGAAGCAACAGTAGACTGGTCATCGTTTGTTCCATGGGTCATTATGCGTACATTTGATTTTAATTTTTGTTCTTAAACCCCTATTTAGATATTCACTGATATTTTTAAATGACTGGATTATGTGTGGTAAATGTGGAAGATAGTGGAGATACAGTGCACTAAATAATGCCAGCCAACTTCAGTAATTCAGTACTAAGTTTGTCATTAGCTTATCCTATTCCTGGTTTGTTTGCTCAAAGTGTCTACAGTCAACAACTTTGAATGCTCTGAGATTTTAATATTCTCTAAATCCGAGATATATAGAATCAAAACAGGCTGTCGTTTTAAAGTTAAGTGTGTCTTACCTGAGCTCACACTTGATCTGTACCCATCCAGGACTGCGAAGGAATGACCATGGATGATACCATTTCTCTACAGCAGCCATGCTAGAGCACAACACCTCCAACCATAGGTGCAGCACCTGCTCACTGGTGGGACAGACACACATTAAGAACCAAGGGTACCTGAGGGTGTGCGTGCCAACTCATAATTTGTGGATTTGCACATCTGTAAGCCTGTGCTCTCTGTTACAATATACAGAGTGACAGTGATGATTTCAATTCTAAGAACTCACTTTAGGCCGACGCAGACAAGTGACCTAAATTTGACATCCATCTGAGCGTGTGCTGTATCGTGGCTCATGTTGACTGACTGCACCGCCTGGAAAGAGCAGACAGAGGGCGCTCATGCACTTTCTACTAACATTCAGGCTGAATTTACAGACATGACAAACACTACTGACAAACACTACTTTCAAGTAACGTACTTTATTGTTGGAATGGTTCAGGTTACTTAAATTATACCCATAGGTACATTTGTTGCACAGTTAAATAGGGCAGGGCACTATGAGACACAGTTTCAGATACCACAGACAACATACAATGGGACGATAAATAACACTATGGGAAAATAAGAAGGTGGGACAAACGTTTCATGTCCATGAAATAACAGAAAATAATCAACTTAACTTTAATCTTCAAGCTGCACACTAAGTACACGTTCAGTTTTTTTTTTTTAATTTATGTACACACTGAGTAAATTATTACTTACTCTGTATAGCAGCTCCTCTGGTGTTAGTACTTTCCCGTCTTCATCTAACCTGGAAAATACCAGAAGGAACAAGTTGAAAGTGGATTCCTTATTCCACTGCCAAAACATTTCAGTTCTAAAGGACGGGAAACATGTCATTTGTTTCTGATCTCAAGTTTGTTTGTTTTTAAACCAGGTGCGTTACTATCCAAGCCTCTGGACACCTTCTTGTTTGGACATGTAAATATAAAATCGACCACAGCCATCTTAAATGTTCATGTTTTGTGTTGTTCAAAGTTTGACAAAACAAATGAAGTGCCAAAGACGGTTTTACCTGTAGGTTTTACACAGCACCAGTCTGGAGTAGACCGAGTTGAAGTCCCTCTCTACCTCTCTACTGGCCGCCTGAGAGACAACAAAAAGACAACTAATAATTAAAGGGATCCTTTACCCACACAAAGATGACACAGAGCTGGTTTGTAGATGAACACTGTTTGGCTTCCCTCCGTGGTGCCAGTGCACCAAGCTCCCCAGGAAGGTCTGCCGTCAGGCGACCTGGGTGGCGCTTTTTGCATAATCTGGCGGATCTTGGCAGACCTCCGCTTGGAGCTCTGTGCACTGGTGCCACAGAGGGAAGCCAAACACTGTTCACACTGCCATGACACAGAGCTGGATTTAAATCAACAACATATCTGTTTAAGTCCTATGGTGAATTTGATAGAACAATGCAATGTGGTGCCATTTAAAAAAATTAAAAAAGCTCTCCGACCTCTTCTATAAATAACCAAGGGTGGCAAGGCCCTCCCAGTATAGATGACTTCTTGAGACCGTGCTGAAAGATGGCCTTTAGGGCCGGACACAGTGTGCCCCTGGCCACGTCTGTCACAGCCTCGGTCACAGAGTCATCCCCTGCTAATGAGTACTGGGGACAGACAAAAGGAAACATCACTCTTTAGGACACTATCAATTAATAACCAGGATACTGGATGAATGTGAGAAAACACAGATAAAAACTGACAAATACCACATGGATTGAACATTCAAAAGGATTTTTGGAAAAATCAAAGTCAGCATAGAAAGACTTTTGCCTTATTAAGATGATAAGTCACTAGTTCAATACCTCTTTGCTTCTTTCATCTAGGATCTCCACAAACTTAGCTGGAAACCACCCTGTTACAAAGAGCCAGAGAAAATGTAAGTCAACTGACCTGTAAGACGGATTATACTGTAGAAAATCAATTATCCAGATGGCAACAGTGAGTGTTGTTGATACATATGAAAAAGCACACACACCTCTAAGGCCATTGAGCTCGCCAACCCAACAGTGTTCATCTTTCTGTGAGATGATCTGAAAGAGAAAAATAAAGCCGTTTAAGATGGGTATGTATAGTATGGGTACGTGGCTGGAGAAACAAGAAGAAGCAATGTTGCGTTTGTGTGTCTCTGCAAACCATGACTCACAGTGATGATGTCATTCTTCCTGAAGCCCAGTTCATCGTCATCATGACGCTCAAAGTCCAGCAAAGCCTTTGCCCGTCTCCGTCGGTTTCGAGAAACCACAAGAAAGTTTTCATGATCTCGCTGGTGGCTCTCCATGGAGTAGTCAGGAGTCAGGTCCTTGAGATGGAAGAAGTCAAGTTAAAATTAAATGAAAATGTAAGGTGCTGCTGAATGAAATTATGGTATTACAATATTACATTTAAGACTGAACCATTTAGTCCGACATGCCAGCAACTTAAGGGAGGCGTGCCTTAATGCTCTTATTTTAGTTGATGTATAGTCCACAACAGGACATACACTACACTGTTCCTGTGCGGCAGTGTGTGAACTAACAGTGCTGGAGTGACGTGGGTCCAGACAGTGGAAGTGCTCTGCAGTGCGGGATATGGCCTCTCGCAAGGCTGCCACCAACTCCGTCTGCTTAATGTTCTTGGATTTCAGGGCCTCTGCCTCATCCTCCCCAAACAGCAGGGAGCTCAGGGTGGACTTCCTGCGCAGGGACTGTCTCCTCACCACCTGAACACATACAAATGCAGCATAAATGATTTTTTTTTTTTTTTTTTTTTTTTAACTCTGAAAGAATGGACACATTACACAACTACTGACCTTGTTGAGATTGGTGTTGAGTGTTGTGTTCCCATTGTTGAGCTGCGTCTGTTCATTTAATATATAGGCCAGGTGCTTGTGCCGGTGGGCTTCCAGTGTTTCCTGGGATAGTGTCCCTGCTAGTCTCATAGCCTCCCCGAGAACTGCAGGCCCGTCTCTCAACTGGCTTGGCAAGTCCGACAAAGTATTAAAAATGGACGCAGAGTTCTCTGATGATACGAGCTCCTCCTCCTGGGGTAGACGGGTACATTTCACAAGGACTAATACTCAAAATACTCAACATATACAGTTTTTGTCAATAGTAGGAGTAGCGAGTAAACAGTTCACTTGGGATGGTTTCTGGCTATAGTAGTGTATAATGTCTGTTGGCATGAATTGCTCTAACATGACAATCATCATCTTCTATCCAAGAAAATCAAACACATGACTGCAGATACGGAAACAATAAAATAACTAAAGCATCTCAGCACAAAATTAACTATCAGGGAGTATTCAGGGACTTGTGAAAATAGGTGGTGTAGTGCACATACCTTGATCTTGAGCATGCCCAGTGTGACCTGGAAGAGCACCAATGAGCCCTGGTAGAAGAGCAGGTCCCAGATTCTAAGGAGCAGACGGATGTCCACCACACTGGCAAATGATGTCAGGAACCAATGCAGTGTGATCAGTGAAATCTCTGGAAGAAGGAGGGGATTACATACTGTATGCTGTATACAGTTTATACTAATTCCAAACACCAGAGGATGTATTTCACCAAGAACATTTGTCAATTTCAATATTATTAATGCAGAGCAGAAGGCTGAAAGGTGGTGGGTAATCTAGTGTTCATTGAATGCCCATATAGCCTCTCTGACTCCATGCACCACACTGTCACTATCTTTCTTAATACCAATCCTTACCTATGTCATGCTCCTGCAGAAGACGGTCGAGGGCTGGCAGGTACTGAACAATGAGCTGGCGAAGAACCCTCTGGTCCGTTTGGACGCCCAACAGAGTGGAGGAGAAGTAGGATGGAGGAAGGAGGTCTTCGATCAGTGCGCACATCATCCATAGCACATCCTCCTCCTCAAGAAAGAGCAACAGACAGGAAACCACCTGGTGGGGGAGACAAGAAGACAGACAAGAGCAAAACATGCATATGTGATGAAAGTGCTTCAACAAGCGTGTGTGCATTTTTACCGTTTGAGGTGGTTCAGTATATTGTGTTCTCACCATGCCAGTTCCCTGACAGTACCCGATGTCTGGGTAGAGCCAGGCTAGGCCTCTCAGTACCCGTCTCAGCCTCGGCACTCCAACACTAGTCAGACTACAGAAACACGCATTGGTCGGCATAGTCCGCAATAGGTCCTTCTCTATCTGAGGGACAGAGGTTAACAAGGAACAATCACATCATGATCACAAAAAAACAGCAATAGAGGTTGGACAAGGGAGGTGGAGAAAAGCCTAACATAATAATGGCCTCGCATTCACCCTTGTTAATGTGAGCACCAGTTATCCAAGATCTTATCTTGAGGGTATTTTTTATTTCAATTAATTGTGACTTAAAGTTATCTCTGACTTTATAGCGTTAACTGGATAGAGCCATGTTAGTGACTGCTCCATCACCGTCTGTCTGTCTGTCTGTCTGTCTAGCAGTATCCAAGTGAGGAAATACATGACTATAAACCAATATCACCTTCATGTGATACCACCCACCTCACCACCACTGGCTGTCAAAACTAACTTAAACCTAAATTCTTACTCAATCTGTAGTTGTGAACATGTTGACGGTGGCATCTTCCCTGTACTGTGGCACCATGTCTTACCATCTAGGTCTACAGCAGATTAATGGCTGCTTCATTCATGCGTTTTGGGGCTTTACAGAATTTATGGGCTTGATGGTGTTTTAAGCCCCCACCGTCGACTTCAAGGCAGCGCTGCGAACGGCGACGTCAAGGCACCTAACCCTAGTGTCTTCCATGCAGTGCTGCCTGGAAGACAATGTTGGGGGCTTAAAACACCAATTTATGTTGATTAGGGAGCAAATTACCAAACTGTATAATGTATAAACATGCCAATAACATTTTTTGATCCCATTCAAAAGTGAGCAGTGTGTAGGATTTTGTGGCATCTAGAACTGAGGTTGCAGATTGCAACTAACTGAATACCCCTTCCTTTACAAGCGTGTAGGAGAACCTATGGTGGCCTTCAGGTAACGTACTGTAGAAGCACAGCTGTGCAACCTGGCGGGCTTTGTGGACGAGGACCCACTCTCTGTAGATATACGGAGCTCATTCTAAGTTAACAAATGCACAACAATTCTCAGTTTCAGGTGATTTTACACTAATGAAAACATGAATATTATATTCTATTTCTGCCAATAGAGGCCCCTTAATCCGACACACTGCTCCTTTAAGTAGTTGTTTCCCAGTTATTCATTAATCAATGAATCAATTATCGAGGCATGTTCTCAAGAAGTACTATGCTGGTTTGGAATTCGGCATTATGTCTGGTGACGTGTACAGTAGCTTTACCTGTTTAGATGCGCTGGTGTCATCATTGGAACTGTTCTTAATGATTTCTCTGTAAGAAATCTCAGACGTCCTCTTCTTCTGCAGTGCTCCAGCCAGACGCATCCATAGCTAACAAACAAAACATCTTTAAAAGCCCCGTTTTGTGACTTGATCTGATTAATGAAAATACTAAAAAGCAACTGTAGCACTATCTTTTCTTACATCAGAAAAATTGACTGGCCACCGCCAGCAGCATTATACAGTATATTAGTATAGTATATTATCTCAATGTTTACCACTTCTAATCAACGACACAAATAGTTCTCCCATGCTGAGCAAGTCTACCTACCTGTGGCCTCATGCTGTGAGGTATGCCACCTAGCACCAGGGAACGCAGCCGCTCCGAGCGTGGGAGGACGGGATCAATGAGCTCCCAGGTCAGGTCACCCACCGCGTGGTTGTGGGTGAACTCCAGGTGGGCTTGCCAGCGCAATCGCTGCTGGGGGTCTTCACGCTGGGGTGAGCCTTCAGCGCCCAGCCAGGACCTGAGCTTTCCATGGTCTGAGTGAAAGGAGAGTAATATATCAGTATTTTTGTGTTCTTTGAAATCAAAATATTAACATAAATAAGTAAACCCCATTCCACCTCTTGAACTGAGGTATTGCAAAATACTAGCACGTACAATTGTATTGTAACCAAGCGTGATAGGGACATGGAACGAAAGGGGAAAGGTGTCTCGATAAGAGACAAGTGGTTAAATAACAAAGCCAAAAATAAAACTCCCGGAATGGGAGACAAACTGTCCTAGCAGTTGACCATTTGTTGTGTGCATGTTAAATTATTAATGCCAAGATAACCGCCGACGTGACATATATCAACAATCAGATGAAAGCAGGAAAAATACTGCTGCCAGACAAAATATTGGATAATTTAAGCACAGAAAACAGCCTTCTGAACCACTACACGAGAACAGGCTTTGAACAAAAGAAACTAATGTTTAAAGTGGTACAAAACATATTTGTCCCCCCCCAGGCAAGAAATAAAGAAGTTGCTTTGAGATCCCATGTACTCAAATTGTGAAAACAATGCAATCACTGTCCTCAGATATAAAGATGTCCATTTGTGTTTTTTGACTGGGATTGAGGAATGTGTAAAATGAAGAAGAAGTGGGCATATGTGTGCATATGTCAAGGTGAGTGAACACGTTACCTTCAGTGTCCACTTTGAAGCCAAACTCATCATATTGGAGTTCAGGCTGTTCTGAGGCCTCTTTCTGTAGAGATAAACAAATAACATGCATTTCATTAGTAGACCAAAGTTGACTGCAACTGAAGATTGCCACAGCAGCTTTTCCAAGCATCTTAAAACACCAGGTAAGAACGGATCAGATGTAAGTGTCACATGAAGACAAAGCTCCCGTGGCATTTTTGTCTTTGTCGCCCTAGGTAGAAGCTTGCCATTGTATTTTCTGCTCTCGTTCCAAAATAGTCATACTCTTATCATTCTCTTTTTAATGTCACACAACCTTATGAAGGTTTGCACATAAACACCACATGAAGTCACATCCTCACTTGATGGTACTTGGCCAAAACGTCCTGGGGCCACATGCTTGGGGTGAGAGCAGAGAATGGCCCGCCAGGGGCTGGTGTGTAGGTACCTAAAACAGAGACAGATTCATAAATTAGAAAAAAAAAAGACTGGTACTTAAACAGAAAATATGATAAATACTAGAGACATTTTGACAATAACAAAGCAGGTTGGAACCACAAATGAGATATCTAAATATATACAAAAGTAAATAGTTGTATTATGTTATTCATGTAATTTTAGCAATCCAAGGTTAGTGTGTATTTGTGGACATTAATAAGTTTATTTACAGAGAGAGACCCCTCTTCAAATTGAGTATTTTTTGCACCAAATTCATACAAATCTTTACCTGACATTTTGTTGGTAATAGTGGATGACTTCTATATGCAAATACCACAGTCACTCTGGAGAACGGAGGTCAGCAGATAGCACCCACTCTGCAAAAAGGAACAACAGAGAAAGAGAAAAGGTTTGTTGTTCAATTCAGGATCTTCCAAACAGCAAGACGAAGTGTCTTGGAGAAAGACACTAAACCCCAAAGTGCTCCAGATATCAGTGCTCCATGTGTCTGTGGGTGAATATAAGACATACTGTAGCACCGCTCTCGGGACAAGTCAGCATTAATATGCTTGACTTAGTTGTTGTGGTGGCAATCCATCCAAGAGAGTTTTTGCTGTAAACATCAGTCCTGTTTTTTTTTTTTTTTTTTAAATATTACGCAAGTACCTTTATAAAGAGTCCATTCTCAAGTCCAACAATCTTGTAACAAAGCACTGTTCCTTCTTCAAGCACTACTCAAATGGAGAGTTTCAGAAGTGTTACACAAATACAGTTAAGTGAGAGAGGAAGAGATACAGAGAGAGAAAGAGGGGCATTCTTGTCCCTCTTCTCATGGCCATATGACTGTTGTAATTACCAGAGGCTAATTACCTCACTTGTGTGTGTGTGTGTGTGTGTGTGTGTGTGTGTGTGTGTGTGTGTGTGTGTGTGTGTCCAGCTCTAGTGTGCTCCATTTTTAAACAGTGGCGAAATTAACAAACTTGCTGTGAGAATACTGGGAGAGAGCCTTAGCTCCTTTAAAAACTAGTTTTCTTGTAAGACAAACAATGGTAAAATGTCTCCTTACAATTCCAATGACTCATTTAAGAAAATACTATGCAAATAATTAGAACAGTAATAAAGTAAATAACAGAAAGTAGGAAATATAAACATTTACAGCACTCCTGAGCCAATTACCATCGTCTCTTCTCATGGTGACAACAAAGCTCCGTCTACCCTACACCCATCCAAGGCCCTGGCAATTTTGGTTCTGATTATGCCACATATAAAGAAGGACTATCTCAAGCACATCAGTCAGCCAACACTTGAGATTTTCTGAAAAGGAATGACTAACTAAAACACACTGACAGGGTACTACTCTCTTCAGTCAGTATTCTTCTGTCTGCAAAAGTCCAGCAGGTATTACATAGAGTTTTTTAACGCATCAATACAATGGGAAAAATGTAAGTGTCCCTGGATTTTCTTTTTCATTCACGCAATGTCAGCTCAGCCTATTGGCTGACTGTACAGGCTATTATACACAAATGACCATTTCATAAAATTGTACTAGTGTTAAACATGTGCTGCATATAAAACACATCAGAGCCAAATAATACATCCAAAATACCACAATTAATGTTCTGCTGTCCAAATAGGTTTTGAACACAAAATAATCACAAATGATTATTATCCCCTGATTATTGGATAGTCAATACTAATTATTTGAGTGGCAGAGTTTCTATGTCAAGAATTAAGCCATTGAGTAAGGGCTTCCCCTTTGGATGCTAATAAAAAGATCATAACATCTTGCTTTCACCTTCTGACTAAGTATCCTGAGAGGGGACACTATTTGGAATGCAAGCACTGACAAACCACACACAGACATACACAGGAACACATAACAGCACAACAACCGTAACCTGCAAAAGAGGCTCACCAGCATGCAAACATGCTGCCAAAATGATTCATTCCAGCAGCAGGCTTGCAGCATCTGAAGAGGGATTTAGGACTTAAAAGAGATGAGAAATCAATTTGAGGTTTGGAGGATGGCCCAGTACTTCCAGGCTAGCTCTGTGTGTAGCTCAGGGGAGTAAGGATTTTGGAGTGACTCCCTTACAAGAACACAAACAGTTTAATCACCTGCCAAGAAAAGCAACACAACTGAGCCCTTCCTGCAAACTGTTGCACATATTGACAATGTTACTGCAAAATTATGCAGCAGAGGGAAGCAAAGGTTAGACCTGAAATGATAAGTTAATTAATCAATTAGTAAATCAACATTAATATAATCAGCAACTATTCAATTGTTCAAATAATTTTTTCAAATAAAAAAAAATGTTAAACAAATGCTGGCTCCACCCTGTCAAATGTGAGGATGTGCTGCTGTTCTTTGTCTTATGCGACAGTATACTGAATGGTAGGGCTGCAACTAACGAATGTTTTTTTTTTTTTTTTTTTTGTCTTTTTTATTTGTGCATATAGAAGAAACATAAAATAACATAATAAAATGCAGAGGTGGGATGAAAAAAAAACCTGGAGTGCTTGTAAAAGGAACCCACCTAACATTCAAATTAAAGACAGCTGTACATGACTGCCACCAATTTACAAATGAACATAAATGATTAAAATATTTAAAAACGAAAGAAAACAATAAAAATTCCAGACAAGGAATACAAAAATACATACAAAATAACCATTTAATCAATTATCAAAATTGTTGCCAATTAATTTAATAGTTGACAACTAAACTATTAATCTTTGCAGCTGTACTGAATAGTTTGGGGTTGGTCTGATAAAAACATTGAAGAGAATTGAAGACGCCACCATGGGCTCTATGGAAACGTAATGTCTTTTACTTTTCTGACATTGTATAGAAGTTGAAGCTCGTACGATTTTATGTGACAAATTGATTTTGATTTGAAATTGATTGATGAGTGAACAAAATCCCCCATTGACAACTTTATATTCATAATCATTACTTTATATGTCAAGAATAGAGGCCAACCAATATAATTCTCTCACACACACACACACACACACACACACACACACACACACACACACACACACACACACACACACACACACACACACACACACACACACACACACAGTTCTCTTATTAGATTTTATTTATAGGTATGTTATTATTTACCATTCAACTGTAATTTACAACATTCCCCACAATGGCCAAATACAACCAGAGATACTGAAGAGACAGCAACCACGATATAGACTGCAAAATGGGACACGTTACAAATGTATATGATCTCACAGTATGTGTATATATATTGTCCAACCCAATACAGATTGTATGAAACTCCCAGAAACAGCATGAAGAAACCAAATAACTTATGTTGACTTAGCAGAGGACTTGACTGGGTCAAAAATAGGACATTTCCCATCTTACTCTGAACACAAAAAGATCTTTTCTATTATTGGAGGTGCGGTTGCGCTCACCTGTGTTTGCACACACTGGTCAACACCCTGCTGCAAGTAAAACAAAGAGTAACATCCTGCTGTACAGACAGGGCGAGAGAGAGAGAGAGAGAGAGAGAGAGAGAGAGAGAGAGAGAGAGAGTTCGGAAAACCCTTCCTTTACATCTGGGGGTGTCAGTAGGGCAGCTCAACAGGGGCAACACATCTTTGTTATCAAAAGGAAAAATAAGAACCTAATTATTTTACCTTGATAACCGCAACCCCCCTCCCCTAGCCAAACACCTCTTCCAGTTGTTCCTCACAGTAATCACAACAATGGTGACTCATGTTATACGCCCACATACACAGCCCCGTTTGTCGGAATTACAGGCTCGTGCCCCGCCAAGTTACAGTAGCTTTGGCTGAATAATGATACAACAGTCATTTGTACTCTTTGGCAGTTGACACACACACACACACACACACACACACACACACACACACACACACACACACACACACACACACACACACACACACACACACACACACACACACACACACACACACACACACACACACACACACACACACACACACACACACACACACACACACCTCAAGAGCAGGGAAATAAGAAGATAATGGAAAACCCTCCCAATCCACCACTTTCCAGGAAATGTAGGGGTAGGAAACCCATTCTGCAGGGGAAAGAGCTTCATAACAATGTGCAGCTCTTAATCAAAGCTGATTTTCTCTAACTTACAGAACCAAGACATTAGATATGTAGGGTAGTAACAAATGACTCATCTGTATTTGGTATTCGTGGTTACAACCACACAGTAGCACACGCAGTAACCTACATGTTAGGGTGTAACAATTTTTTAAGTTTTAATGTAAATTGCAGCATCTGTTAAACCAGTCAGCTGTTGACCAATGGTAGATGGTATGCTGAAAAGGTAACGTTGTGCACGGTTCATTAACGTTAGATCAACGCGCGATAAAGCCAAAATATCACTTGAGGTGCTATGAAAGTATGCTGCTTAACGTTACTTGTATGCAAGTGTGCACACATTATGTTACTCTCCTAGAACGCTCAGCCGTTACGTCAAACCCCAGATGACGTCAAACCATAAAATGAGCAATACTTAGCTACATTTTCAATACAAACACACATTTGACCGACTACATTCACGTGTATATACAAAGTATACTAAACAAAACGTGGAATACGATAATAAACCATGCCTACGAATTGATAAAACCCCTGACATCTGTCTCACAGAGACCAATTTTCGTTAATGTATTTACTCAGAGTTGTCAGCTGTTAACATTAGCCAGTAGCCTATATGCTACCTTTCGCTTTGAGCTAACCGTTACATACAACGGTGGACAATGGCCGGCTAGCATAACTTACCGTGACATTATTCTAGTAAAAACACAAGGTTATGGTTTGTGGCGAACGTGTCTTCTGTCGTTCGAAAGGGGAATATGCCATCACTCGTCTCGTATTTGTGATTTCCCTGCGTTGTGCACCTGCTAGCGACGTGCAGCCACGTTGTATCCTTACACCCTTTAAGGCTTTTCCTTTCCATCCTGAGAAATAGTACCAGATCCCGGAACTACACTTCTTACTGAAAATATCCTTCCGCAGAGGAATTGATGACGTAGGCACACGACGTGTGTTTGTTCCATTCATTCATCAGTTTCCTCGTCCTTTCACTCATTTATTACAGCCTCCAGCACATCAATCAGTCACAGTCACAATAGAAGGCTACCAATCAAAATGTGAGATGCAATCACGAACGCGATCAGACACGTTATCGAGAACAAAACACCTTGTTATGGAAGTCTGAATGGATAGGGTTAAGTTGTTGTTTGTGTTTATTATTTTTTCTTTTGAATGACACGTTTAATCTTTTTCAATCATGCATTTTTTAAGAGGGTGGGTCCCTAATAAACTGGCAATTCGAGGTAAAAATGCTGTTTTGTGATCTAACATTATAACAATAATAATTGTTATTATTATTTTTATTATTATAGGCCTATTAGTTCTAATAAGTATAGGCTTAGCTACGCTAATTATTGGTATTGAGTAGGTTATGGGTAGACTACCCATACAAATAAACTGTAATATTGAATAAAAAAAAAAAAAAATTGAATGAAAGAAGTGAAAACATTTGTCATCAGTAAATATTTAAAGTCAAGATAATGAAGAACAATTTTAATTATTTTGAGATTGAATTTCCTCTAAAATGGTTTCACTGATGGCTGAAACATAATGCTTTTGCACGATTGCTCCACAAGATGTCTCTAGTGCAATGAGTGCACAAGCCTTTACACATTGGCACCATCAACCACCAACCATTGAAAGTATAAGACCTTATTGCATACTGTATGTTCCCTTTACATTATTACAGCCCCCACAAGCCTCCATTTTCCTCCTCCACACATCCACCCACCAAACCTCTCAACCACAAACACGCACCAAAGATAAGATATTATGATTTAAAGTCTGATGTGCTCCTGTAGTCCAAATTGGCCTTAGGGGAAAGTACCCTTTGTTATCGCATGTTAGATAGTGGATATCAGGCTAAATGGGCATTAGTACTAAATGAACAGCTATTCTCCTATCTACGAGATGATTCATGCGTGAAGGAGCTGGCACTTTGATGCTGGAGATGCAAATTTTGCACAGTGAGAGACTGCATTTTAATTTCTTCTTAAAAAATTAAATTGTGTGTCTGTGTGTGCGTGTACATGAAAACACGTATTGCACAGCCTTCTGACTGAGGAGCCAATAATCCTTTACAATGCAAATCACTTTGGTGTCTTACTCTGTTTTTCCTATTACAATTACACAACAGTTCATCCTTCTGTTCATTCTGCAGTCTTTTGCCTCTTTTGCCACTGACATACGTAGGCCTACGTATACTAAAAAGCTAGTATACACACTGTTTTCTAAAATCTCTATTGTCTTACATACCCTTCCCTCAATCTCTCTCTTCCCTCTCACCCTCCCTTCTGCCTCTGCCCTGTGACACATCAGTATGACACTCTTCTGTTCATTCTAACCCTCTTGCATTGCTTGCATGCTTGGTTTGCTGCACCATGCCAGAGTGAGTCACATCATTAAAACTGCTGCAGCCTAAAGCCGACCTTGCCCACAGCTTGCGGGCCAAATAGCCCCAATAGTGCATTCACCCTACATGCCACAGTACTGTGGGTGTGGATAAGTCCCTTTCTGCCACCTCTTTACCCCTGCTCCACCTCCTCTAGTGCTCATCTGTCTGACTGTCTTCGTCATTTTTGATAGGATGATGGGCACTGTCAAGCAAGCCCTGGATCTTACACTGCGGTTGCTATGACGTCAGATAGAGGCAGAGAGAGGCGGAGGGAGATGCCAAGGGAGGAATGAGGAGACAGACAGAGCTCGAGAAACAAAGATGGGGGTGGGAGCATACGTGGGAGAGGGAGGGAAGAGAAATAAAGCTACTATGTGAGTGAGAAAAGATTAATTCAAAAAAGATTCAACTACCAAGATGTGTGTGTGTGTGTGTGTGTGTGTGTGTGTGTGTGTGTGTGTGTGTGTGTGTGTGTGTGTGTGTGCGTGTGGCTGAAGCACAAGAAAATTAAGGACAAAGAGAAAGCAGTGGAAAAAGAGGGAAAAGGTAGAGGGAGGAGAGAAGACGTGGGCTGAAAGGCATTTTTCTGATATATTGTTCATAGGCAAGAGGGACCTTGCGCTCACAGCCTTGGAGTATTTATGTGGGCAGGTTTTTAGTCAGCTCAAAAGGTTTCACACACGCAGATAAAAGCACACATGCACAAGTGTTATTGACTTGTTCATTGGATCAGATGAAAGAGATTATTGATCCAGATGAATCAGGAGCTTACCATCAAATAGATGAGAAAAGAAAAGGAGAGACAGAACCACTTGTTCACTCTGAGTCAGTTTGCTGCAGTCTTGCAGTTCTTCTTCATGACAGAAGATAGCGCTGTTGCATTACATCATATCCAATTCTCCCTGTATGTGGGCCATATTTGAGTAGATTATATTGTAAATGTAAATGTGTATGTGTGTGTGTGCCCGCACATGCGTGCAAGCATACATATGTAAACGGTCTTGTATGCTCACATCTATCAGGGCTGTTTATGCATATTGATTTATGTGTATGCATACTTATATATTTGTCTTTACTATGCATGCATAATAATATCACAATGAGAGTCCTGTGAGTCCTCATTCTAATATTTTCATATGGACACAAATTAAACTAAATAAAAATCACTGAGCTGAACATAATTAAGTCGGCATGTATCCACTGTCATACAGAAATGCTCAGGGCCTCCCTTAAGCAACACAGAGTGCACAGGTTTATGTAACCTGCATGAAGTGGCCTCTGCCTTTGGGATCATTTACATCATTTGTGCATATAAAGCCAGCATAGACTAAGCCAGGCTGGGTCTCTGGGTCTGGATCATGGGGCTTTCACGCAGCTGTTGCCCCGTTCTCAGAGGAGCTCTCCTGTGCTGAGGAGAATTGAAGGTAAAGGGCAGGGGCTCCGAGGCTAAGAATTGCATTGGGAAGTGATTTCTCTTGGGTGTTGTGTGCTCTTTGTATTTATGATTCTGTGTTAAATCTATTCTGTGGTGTGGGTAGAGCACGTGGGGCAAAGAAAAAGCAGGGCTAACATGTTTTCTACCTGTGTTACCAATTTGACAAAAAAAAACAATGAAGACAAATATATTTAAATGTGTTTCTTGGACTTCCGGTTATGGCGGCGCGGTGAGCAGATTTTTGTGCTCTGTTGCTAATCCTAAAACAAATACTGCTTAAATTATCCCAATTGGAGTAAAAACATCACAAATTGAAACAACAGTTGTAATACAAGGTAAT
Source organism: Zingel zingel (assembly GCA_023566125.1). NCBI lineage: Eukaryota > Metazoa > Chordata > Actinopteri > Perciformes > Percidae > Zingel > Zingel zingel. The sequence goes on along the minus strand of CM042325.1, from coordinate 8,226,604 downwards.
ATGTCAAGAAAAGTAACCAAGGACAAATATAAAACAGCTGGAGGACTCGCTAATAAAGCCGGCGAGACCGAATTCAGACGAACAAAGAGGTGCAAGCGTTGCAGAGTCATGTACAGACAGCACTGAAATCATGGACAACCCCTCCACAATGGACATCATGAAGGCTAAACAGTCATTAAAACAAGATTTTCACTCTGAGATGGATGGTGTACCGACAGCAATTACAAAATGTTGAAACTGACATTAGAGAATGCAGCGGCCGCATTGCTGAGGCTGAACAACGCATATCCACGGAGGACAAGATTGACATGCTACAAATATGTTTCTTCTTACATGCTGGTCAAGGGCAGGAGGAGAAGGAAAAGGGAAAGAGAGGGCAAAGAGTCTCATGAGTGTTTAATGCACTTGTATAAAAATCCTACATTCTCTCTGTCAAAGCTTGTTTTACCATTTCATCATAAGGTCAAGTCATTTGGGAAATGAAATGCACTGAGCATCCAAACACATTCACACACTCTGAGGGTTGATGTCATGCAAAGGACACACGTGTGATGATGAACACGAAGCTTAGAAGGACCAACAGAGTGCATGTTGGAATGAAGGAGAGGGAAGCATAGGATCTAGATTTACAATGTGAGATATAAAATACCGAGCCAAAGACGGAGAGATAGTAATCATAAAGCCACAGCAAAATTTGTAGATGGCCTATTTTCACTGCAGCATATAAAAGACCTGCATTAATGCATCACTGCAATAAAATGTTTGTATTTCTACTTTAACAAAGTGCTACAAGAAACCACAAACACCGGGCTATTGCCATAACAATAATGCAATATAGCAACAATGTGGTATTTGTTACAGCAATCACTTGATTGCAATTTGTAAAACTTTAAACAATAGCAGACATTGCAACCAACAAGATATCCTCTGTACTTAAATATTTCTTTAGTGCCAGCTGTTTGCGCAGCATTTGTGTCACTTCATTCTGTCCATCTGCTGTGGCCATTTGTTAGGTGGGACGCTATTTATTGTTTGTCTTAGTGATGGACACAGATGAATGGATGTTATGGCTACATAAATCCCTCTAACCTCCCTCCCTTCTTGTATTTTTGACCGTGAATGTAATGCTTGTTAACCCTTGAACCCTCAGTGTGTTACATTGTCTGTGTGTTTGTGCCTGTTCAGCTTAACTCATAGCTGACAGAGATGTCTAAACATAGAATAGTTCACAATCCAGTATGGACTAGCAGATTGGTATAAACACTTTTCAATCTATGTTATTCAACAGTATATCAATATGTAGACGGGTGAGAACTGGACATAAAATACGTAGACATAAAATACCTTAATCTGTTTTATATTTACACTGAGTCATTGTGCAACATTGTTATAAATGTAAGCAATACAATTGTGCAAATTGTTGTCCATGGAACCCCATACAGCCACTATCTCTCATCTTGGGAATTACTGTTCCTCAACAATTGGGAACAACTTCTTGTTTTGGCTGAGCTTATTCTTGTCTGCTGCTCTTTGGCATTATGGGGCTTTCATTCTGCTCATTTATGTAGTGGTAATTTGAGCATGTAATAGGAATAGTGCCCATCATCCTATCAAAAATGACGAGTATTAGGAGTGTCATGGGCTGAACTGGATTTGTGGCATACCTCTCTCTGCCAGTTACCATTGTTTTGTGTTGGGGGGGGGGGGGTATTCCTTCAACTCATTGTAAACCCAGCAGAGGATAATACTGTATATTGGCTTTGGGGATTTGTCTTGCACACAGCCCAACATTATTATCCTGTGATATTGGCATAATTTAAAACTCAACATAGCTTTTGTCTTATAGGAAAGGTTGTCACATTTATATTCAGTCAAGCATTTGAGAAATATTTCCACTGAAAGCAGTGTTTTTGTTTGCATTGCTACTGTTTGTTTCATGAACTGCTGAGCTCCTGCTCTACGGTTTACACTGTTGCCATACACAACCACAATTGGAGAAAAGAACAACAAACTTGGGGGACAATAAAGGAAAAATTAAGGGTGGAATAGAGATCATGACTTATGTCACACATCTGTGTGTGTGTGTGTGTGTGTGTGTCACTAAGTGCTGGCTAAGAGGATAAAAGAGCAGTGTGCCCTTGATCCATATGCTGACTTATATCAAAGTATATAATAATAATAATGAGTACACATAGTCTCTTCTGCTTTGACAATAATGGCTGTTATCATACATGCAGTTTGTAAAGAGAGCTTGATATGAAGCCCTAATGGGTAAAAAGCAATTCAATCATAAAAATGCAAGCGCAAGACTGTCAGTCTTTAAAGTTGTTATAAGGTAAATTACTAAATTTTTTATTTTTGTGTGTGTGTGTGTGTGTGTGGTAATGCAGATGTAAACAGATATTGTATATACTGTATATAAAGTTGTTAAAATGAGCTTTTTCCAGCTTCGTCTCCTGGCTAAAGTTAAGCCCTTCCTTAACAGGCATGATCTAGAAAAGGCGATTCATGCTTTTATTAGTTCAAGGTTAGATCACTGTAATGCTCTTTATGTTGGTCTGAATCAAACCTCCTCACGACTTCAACTTGTGCAAAATGCTGCCGCTTGCTTTTTAACAAATACATCTAGACGTGCACACATCATTCCTGTTCTCTACACCCTACATTGTCTCCATGTGCGTTTTTGAATCGTTTTTAAGATTGTATTGCTTGTTTTCAAGGCCTTAAATGGACTGGCCCCGGAGTATTTGTCCGAGATTTTAACCCTGCGTGGTCCTTGTGGTCCTCAAATCAGCTGGTTTTAGAAGTCCCAAGGTCAAGGTATAAACGGTGGGGTGATCAGGCTTTTGCAGTTGCTGCCCCAAGACTCTGGAACAAGTTACCCCCTGATATTTGCACTATTATGGATGTAGCTCTTTTTAGGTCCAAACTCAAAAAATTAGTTTAGACTGGCTTTTAATATGTAGTAGTGGTGTGACAATTTCACTCTCCTCCTCCTGTTTCTATGTAACCTTTTCTGATTTTTGTTTTCTATGTTTCCTTCTTTTTGTTGTATGATATGTTGGTATATTCATGTTTTCTGATGTGAAGCACTTTGGATACCTGCTGGTTGCTGTAAAGTGCTATATAAATAAATGTTGATTGATTGATATAAAATATATAATTTACATGGAGATTTTTGGTTAATTAACATGCAGATTTTTGGTTGTGTCAGTTATGAATATTATAGCCTACGTTAAATAGAAGGGTATACTAATTGGTATACAGTGAAATAGACCCTTCCTCTTCACCTATCTACTGTACATGCAAGCACTTCTCCATCTTTTTGTTTTTCTATCTAAAATGTTCTCATATTTTTATTGCTCAACCTTCTTTCTCTATATCACACCCTGCAGGGATAATCACTGTCAGTCTTCCAAATCTACCTGATCACCTCTGAGATGGCTCTGAATGATGTCCGATGTTGCCAATTGTTACATCAAGCTAAATTAATATTTATTGAGACTGTTGTAACAACCTGATTATGACATGCATGCATACAAAAAGACAAGTCCATGTTTTCCATATATTCCAGATACTGTATGTGCCCTGTCTATTGATTTATTCATGCAATATTATGAGATGACTGTAGGGAGCATTTCACTAGAAAGCATAGATGTCTTTTTTTGCTTTAAGTTACTTATACTGTGTATGGTCCAGCAGTCAAGACTGACTTCTACCTTAAGCATTTGATCCCATATTCCCTGGCTCTTCATGTTCAGCGTACACAATACCCGTAATGCTTAAACTTGATTTATTAATTTGCATTAATACATTCTTTCCTATATTTTTCTAGGTATGTGAAATAATTTAATGGGAACAACATGGGCAAAAAGGCTCCGTAGTTTCCAGCTAAATATATTTTCAGCAAGTTCTGACATGAACAATCATTTCCCATTTCTATAACATCATCATCCACCCAATCCACCTCACCTTCTTGCTGCAACTATACCTGTCTAATTACAGTTTTTTCCAACTGCTTACACACAAAATCTTTTCATGTCACATGATTTTTGAAACCTCTCACTCAAAGTGCAAAACTACACACCAAATCTAAAAAAACACAAGCTATTTCTCAGCCTTTCACTCAGTTTTCAATTGCATAAAACACTTTTTTCAAACACTACACACAATTCTCTACCTAAGAAACAAAAATCTAACAAGAAGTGACTTGCTTTCCTTTTCCAAAAACAAGGCCTATACATAGGTCAAAGGTCAGATTACCTGTTTTGAACAATGGATGCCAACAATAGACAGAGATCAAGGGGAGGAGGGAGAGACAGTGGACGACAACTAGGAGGAGGAGGAGGAAGAGGAGGAGGGAAGAAGAGAAAGAAGGAGAGCCATCTCTGATGAGATCAGGGCCACGCTTATTCATCACGTGATCAACCACGGATTGACCATGAGAGAAGCCCATTTTGAGTAGCTTTACAGTGGCGTCCATACTTCAAACCTTCACAAATGAGAACAGGCATGCAACTATGTAACGACTATTTCAGCATTATAAATCAATCAGACTTTGTTTTGCACAAAGTGCATACAATACCACCCCCCCCCCTTCGCCCCGACACACAAGCACACACAAACACACACAACACAACACAACACAACACAACACACACACACACACACACACACACACACACACACACACACACACACACACACAAATACACACACACACACACACACACACACATACACTTTTTGTATCAGTGAATGCCCAAATATGCACACTTTCTTCTTGTCTTTTTAGCTAATAAATGTATCTCTATCTTTCTCCAACATGATTTTTTTCAGCATCAAAGTTTGTTATGAGCTGTATTATGAGCATGGTTTATTTGACTTTGACTGCTCACTCAGTTGGTGAACTCTATGCACTCAAGTGCTTTGCTCATCAAACCACTGAGGCTGGCTGAAATAGCGTTCCATAACCTGCATTGCATGGGGTAAATAGTTTATCAACTCAAGAGCTTACAGTGGTCGCCAGTGTTCATGTCGTGAATGTAATCATTGCACTGCATTTTCTCTTGAGACAATCACCTCTAAATGTGCCTCTTATTCAATGTAAAGCTTGGTAGGATGCTGCTGTGATTTTTATAACATAATTTATAGTGCAATGTAAAGTGTAGAAAAGGTTTGGTTGCATTGTTACTGAAATATGGACAAAAACAATACAATCTTTTAATCTGGTGGAATATGAATGACAATTAATTACATTTGTCAATACATGCAAGAAGCCAGCCTGCAAATAAGGTTTGATGTTTGGACTTTCTCGTCAGTTATACGTCAGGCCATAGCTCAGGCAGCGATAGTCAGGCAGCGTGTTCTACCTGGGTTTGATCAAATATTTAAGATACTCCTTCCACATCACTCATCCTTTAAGCTTCAGCACAGGAAATCAAATATTGAAAGTCTTTGCCTTGATAAATAAGTTTAGCATGCTGCACACAGAGACACATGCAGCCATGAATTGAAACCTACATATCTATAAGCAAAACACACACACACACACACACACACACACACACACACACACACACACACACACACACACACACACACACACACACACACACACACACACCAGAAAAAGACAATATAAAATGCTTTTGAAATAGGCATTTTTCTTTCTATTCTCCGACAAATATACCCAATACTCTGTCACAACCCTGACTGTTATGTTGCAGTATCTTAGTGATGTGATGCAATATGATGCAATGTGTCTTAGTGACATCTGTTGTGTCAGTGTCAGTGTGTCCTGTTGTGTTCTCTGTAAAAGTGTACCTGTTCGACTGTGCGTCTATGCTGTGCAGTTCTGTGTGTTTGCCAGCGTGTTTACTGAATAATATTTCAGGAAGCTAATGACATAGCTGGAACATAATACAGTAACATAGCTGTCACTGACATTACTGTAAAATCTCCTGTAACTCATCTGTTTCTTCCCTCCTCTTCCTCACATTTCTCTCCATCTTCATCTATGTCAATCCTCTCATAGCATCTCTTATATGCTCTCAGCACAGATTCAAGTGTCACTCAGCCTCTCTCCCAGTCATTTGTGCACGCCCGCTGCCATCCATCCTTTCTCTTTTTGTCTCTTCAGTCATCCGAGCATTTCTCCCTCATTTTTCTCAATATCAGCTCATCTCTCCATTCACCCCTCTCTTCCCCCCCTGCTCACCAGCCCCGTCTGCCCACTTTCTGTCTTCGTTTTCTCCACCTGATAACAAGCAGGGTAGTGCAATGCTACGCTTCGCTGGCTCCCCTCCCTGCTGCACAAGAAGAATGTGAATAATCTACAGTGAGAACCAGGAGGCACAAACACACACACACACACACACACACACACACACACACACACACACACTGGAAAATGTTTGATTTATCTATTTTCACCATGAGTCATCACCCTGGTGAGAGGCTAGTAGCCGCTATGAAGTAATGAAATTTAAGGCTGTCTTTCACTAGCTAGCTTCACTTTCAATAGGAATGCTGAAGCAGCAAGGCATGGATATGAATGATGCCATAATTCATGCTCCGGGCATTCATTTTTTCTGGCTTGCCAGCCATAGAGCCCTGTAAAATGTTTTGCATCAAGCCGGCTTGGTTGCCCTTGTGGTACTCTAATAAAGTTATGTGGAAATGTATATTTTATAAAAATGCAAGAAGAGTTTAGATGGATTTGATGTATGGTACTGTAGAAGCAAAACATTCTAAAGTATTTCTGTTTAATGCTTATTAATATTCTGGATTAAAATATTGGAGAAAAGTTCCCTTCATTTAAAGAACTTGGGGAAAAAGTTTAATTTACATAATTCTTTCAGATATTTAAAGAATGATTCAGAAACAATACATGAGTCAGACTGGAAACTTCTCAGCAGGGGTAGGCTGAAAAATAAGTGTGTTTTTGTTCTCCTATTAAAATGAAGTGGTAACACCAACAATACAAATTATGTTAATGATTCATTAGCTCCCAGTCTGTCCTCTAGTAACTCATAATCTACAATATAGTCCCAGAATCAGAGTTATTCAGGAACTACATGTAAACGATTGATTAATTATCTAGTCGTTCCTCACTCAATTCTTAGTAACTCACATTTTTGTGTACCTTATTGTTACAGTAATTGTTACCAGTTAAGGTTTGATGCTGGAAGAACCAAAACACAGCATGTTTCTAGCAGTTCCTTTAGTGCATTGTACAATTCCTTTCAAAGCTCAACTTGAATAGCTTTAATGATAATTATGAACATAGCCAATGTATAATTCTCTGCTGGTGGTGCCAGTTTCAGGATGCTCACAATCTGTATGGGACAAAACAAGTCATGGTGCCAAAAATACAGATTGTTGGCCAGCAGGGGAAGTTAAGCCTGAATATTAATTGGCAAGATAGCTTCTCTTGACAGTCTCACCTGTTTGAAAGTATCAAAGAACTGTGGATAACTAACTCTAACCCAGGTCTGTGCAAATGGTGGTTTCCAAAAATTCAAAGTCACAGATAAACAAACAATATTGATAGGTGGCTATACATGTGATACAATAAAAAAGAAAGAAGCGTAGAGATCTGACTTGCAAAAAACGTTTGCTTTCATTTTATGAGCAAAATCATTGATTCACTGATTCAAATACTTAAGTAGCTCTCAATCGCACACATCACATTTTGTTAGTTCTTGTCAGCCTGGGGATAGATAGTGGCTTTGAAATCTGCTGATGACATGAGAGATAAAAAAAGAGAACTAGCAATAGTCTGATCAGCAACAGGAGTCCTGCGACCTCAGTTCATCAGTACCAACTAAAAAAGAATGAATTCCTAATGGTCCCAGCACACCACTCATGCTGTTACCTTGAAGTTGATATGCCCGGGAGGAAGAGAGCAATAGGCACTGCAGATGACTAATTAAAAACATATTAATCATACGGTCTGGCTTAATTTATGACTCATTATTCTGCTGCCTTCAAAAGGAATCACAGTGTTGAAAACCAGAGGAGAACACATGGTCAGAATGTGACATTTGACAAATGCGACCTCATTAAGGGGGTTTAGCAGCCCAAAAATGTTCATTTATTACAGCAAGTACCGCAGTTTCACGGTTATTTGGGATTAGATTACCCGGTTTGGGATTGCACCCTAAAAATATTTTTGCTGTATTGATTAATAAAGACGAGGGATTTTGTTTGTGTCAGTTGTCAGTTGACCAATAACATTTTGAGCTGCTGAGCTTTCTTAGGGCCATTTTAACAGATGTGAAGTTTTTAGTATTCTCCATAAAAAAATGGCTGACCATTCTGACTATACCATGCATGAACATATATGTAGGTCTGATTGACTGGATCATAATTGGTAAATGCCTTTGGCAGGATAGGGGTGTAAAAAGGGCAGGCTTTTAAATGCCCAGCTAGTTCATGCCCACATTACAGAAAACATCCACTTTGCTTAAGTGTTATTGGGCAGACTCTGAACGTTGACCTCTGTATGGAAGAGGAGCAATAAAGACAATCAATGTCACTGGAAAACAAACAAAAAAAGGCTGAGATCTGGTCTGTGCACAAACACATACCACACAAGAAAAGGCTTGTATTTATTACTGACATAAAGATCTGACTGCATATTGTATCTTTTTGTAACAAGGCTACAGACAAGCGAGATAGTGATGAACAGAGTGAGTGAGCAGAATAATATGACCACCACCTCAAGCAGAGAGTGAAAGCTACAGTATGAGAAAGACACATGCCAATGCTACAATGCATGGTTCAGTGACAAGTCAAGAGATTGAGACTAAGAGAAAGCGACATCATATATGTAAGTGTGCAAAAGGACCAAGCAGTGGAGGAAAAGAGCGAAGAAGTACAAAGCAAAGAGAATAAGGGAGCAGCAGTGATAAGAGGATGAGGGGAGAAGAGGAGGAGGCTCCTCTGGGAGGAGGGGAGAGATTTGCAAGTGAAAATACAACGAGCAGGGATAGAGCACAAGGGAAGGGGAGCCCCTTGGCAAAAGACAAAGTAAAAAAGATAAACAAGGAAAAAAGGGAGCATGCGGAAGAGGAGAATGACAGTGGAATAAAAATAAAAGCCAACTACAGTGGAAAAAAGTTGGAATGTGTTTACAATAAATCACAGATAGATATATAGATAGATAGATAGATAGATAGATAGATAGATAGATAGATAGATAGATAGATAGATAGATAGATATATAGATAGATAGATAGTGTATGAAGGATATAAGTTGTGAGGTAATTGTATAAAAACTGAAAGAGAGGGAGAGACAGAGGGAGAGAGGCAAGAAAGAGTAAGGAAATGTGAATGGATGTGAGCGTTAATGTGGTTGATAGACAGATTGGTCGCAATTTTTCACTCGTCAACATGTTTTTTTTATCCATTCATGCATTCTGTGTAGAGTTGTTACTCTAACATGTTTTTACATTGAGCTGATGATAGAAAACCAGTTAACAGCTTTAACCCTGACATTTGGACTATGTAGGCCACACATTGAATGCCACAAGTGATACTGTCCACCATGACAATCCCACTATGGGCAATGTCTTTTATCTGACAAATTGATTGAGTCTCCCCCATGACGAATTGTAAGTAATGACAACAAAACTGTCGGCGGATCCACCAAGGCTATAACCGTTAACGAAAACGAACGAAATAACGAAAACTAGGTGGGAAAAAATAGTTGTTAACTGAAATTAAAATAAAAAGTGGCATTACAAAAAAAACGATAACTAACTAAAACTGTGATGTCTGTTTGGAAAACTAACTAAAATAAAATAAAATTATCAAGTAAATGTCCTTAGTTTTTGTCTTTGTCGATGTCTTTCATAGAGCAAATAACGTATCTTTCAGAGTTGACATTTCCGATCATAGACCTGTTTTATACAGTCTATGCCATGCCAAAAAGTTTGCCACTTTATTCGAACCAAACTTCTTCTTTAGTCTATTAGCTATTTAGTTTTTTTCCTGGAACACTTCAGTTATACATTTTGAACTTACTTGTGTAGACTGTTTACATATTTATGACCATATGTAAGTTTTATGTACTGGTGTTATTTTTGAATACATTGTGAATACACATTTCTAAAATTATATGTTTTTGTTGAGTTATTATTACAAAAATAATATAATACTACTAATACTTTTTCTGACCTTTTTGAATCTTACCCCTGACAAATAAATCATATTACAAAAAAACTAAAACTAACACTAAAAGTGTCTGCGCACGAAAAGTTGCTGGACGCCACAATCTTCTGAACATAGCCATACTGAGTGTCATGCAAGCAAGCAGCGAGGCTTGGACCCAAATGCAGTTCAGTTCAGAGAGAGAATTTATTAAGAAAGAAACTACAACAAAAGGTGTCCAGAAACTGGCAGAGCAAAACAAACGAGTTCCAAAAAATAACAAAAAAAATGAAAACCACAAGAAAACTCAGCAACAGGGAAACTGCAACTCAACACCAAACAGAACACAGACTGAACGTAACAGCAAACAACAATCCAACATGAGACAAAGCCAGAACAGGAACTAAATACACCAGGTAACGAGGACTAACACAGGACAGGTGACACAACAGGTGAAACAAATCAGGGTGGGGCAGAACAATCAAAAAAGGCGGGAAACAAACAAAGACAGGAAGAAGCTAGACAAGACAAGGGAGACAAGACAGACTACAAAATAAAACAGGAAACAGAACATAACAGACTACCACAATAAAACAGAACAAAATACCCAAACCCTGACACTGAGAAATTCACAGAGAGAGTTTTGTAAAGCTGATAGTTTTAATTAGCTTTGTAGCAACTCATTTGGCAATGGTTTGAATGTAACGGACGTTCATTAATATCACAAAGCTACGCACTAAAGCTTTGGAGAAAAACTTTTATTTAAACAATATTTGGACAGCCCTTAGAAGGAGTGAGACACAGACACATTGCACTGGGCTGTCATGGGGCTCTGTTACAGCTACAATCTGTCTCATTAACACTGTTTCATTCTGTCCATCCTCTCCTGTGCCCTGGTAAAATTCAATTTGATTTTAACACAGCTTTATTAAACATTGCTATTAGAAATAACGATGATTTAGAGATTAGTGCAAACTGGCTCAGAGTATCAACATCAATATAAGGACACTTTGGAAAGGGAGATGCGAAGAGGAAGAAGGCTTACATTTCTTTTGTCAGCGTATGAAAGACAGAGGCACCATGGGGGGAAGATGTTCATATTATTGTTAATATTAAATATAGTCTTTGACAATATTTGGCTCCTGCATTCATTGTTTTGGATTAGTAAGTCTGTCATGTGGTGGTGGTAAAGCAGAAGTTTGTACTTTCTTCCAGTTACTCTCAGCTTTACTACACTTTTTTTGAATGTGTTGCTTTCATCCATCCACAGGGATTAAGGAAATGATTTTGATCTATTTTTTAAACAGCGTATATCTCAGGTTGAGGAGGGCTACACTTAATTCATTTGAATAACCTAGGCCAAATTTGGAAATTAGGTTAATAGATAATCAACATAGAGTATATCAGGGATCTGATATGGTTATTGGTTGACTCAGCTGTTTCAAGAAAAGAAAACACTTCAGATATGTCGCTTTTCACTTTATCAACACTGTACCCTTGTCAGTATCAATGTTAAGTTAACATGGACATAAAGCATGTCTAATTATTATTTTAAAAGCTTCCCGTATTTTATGATGTTTTAGTTCATGAGGCCCACAGAGATTTCTTCCACCGATATCAAGACATTGTGACACAGAAACCCTAGGACTGTTTAAAAATGTAATACCAACCGGGTTCAAACTTACTGTAAATCAATTTGTAAAGTTTGCAGCGTGTGAGACGTGGGATGATCTGCATAGCACAGTTTAACAGATTTACAATATGCCATGCGTTTAATGTGGCAAGCTTTTGAAAGGACTTCTCTTGGGATTTGCTGGTTCCTACAGGACAGAGAAGGAAGTAAAAGCCGTGAGAACATCAGTGTTCTAACATGCAAAACTGATCCTATTACATTTGACACGTGTAACACAACTGACAGGATAGGCCCAGCAAACACTCTTAATTGTTTTATCTGACATCAGGATTACTAACGTAAACTCCTGTTAACTCAATATTCCGTCTTATTCGCTGCTAGCAAAGAAACATGATATTATGTCTGATTGTGGCGCACTTTCACTCAAACCCCTCAGACCATAACTGATGATGACAATTCAGCTCCAGTTCCAGTTCAGCAAGATGAATTGAAGCATGAAGATGATTTGAAAAAGTCACTGTAATTGATGCTGACAGTCGTAGGATGACTGTGCTGTTTCCCTCTCTGAAAGGAGATTTGGTGCTGCGAGCGGTTGGCTGCATAGGCTCGCCGCTGATGCCGAAATCCCTTGGGTGCTATGGTGAGTCAGGTTCCCTGTCGCAATGCATTCGCTACAACACAGACATGCTCCAGGGAGTCCATGACTGACCCTTCTGGCCTCCAGTGCACTGTTTGTGTGTATGTGTGCGAGTGTGTGTGAGAGTGCACACAAGGCATGTGTCCTGCAAAACTACAACAAAGACTTTCAAGCCCCTTGTTGATGTCAAATACCTTGACCCAGTAGACACATGGCAGACACTCATCCTAAGTGTATGTTATGTCTGACTTTGGACAAACAGTATGACTGCGACAGGTTGCCTTTGCTTGCAGTTTGCTGAGCAAGACATTTGTTAAATGCCCCTTATCTCTGTTTACATATTAACTACTACTACTATCAAGTGTTATTTGCTGCATGTGGGTTAATTATACAATGCACATGCTGGTGTTTGCAGGTTTGTGGTGTTTTTATGTGTGCACTCTGTGTTGGCTGATATGCACGTCTTTGTGACATTGATGACAAAGATTGACAAAGCATACTACCCTCCGATTGCTAAGGACATCACACAGTAGGTGATGGATGCAGCTTTGAATCTAACGAATATCACTTGTCAGAATCAGAATCAGAATCAGAAAGGGTTTTATTGCCAAGTACATTTTTTAACACAAACAAGGAATCAACACATTCTCACACCCATCTCGTAAAATAGGGACGTTTGGTCAGGTGCCTTTGTCATTCTTATTGAAGCTAAAGGTCTTCTTTAGCGTTTTATGTAAACGCGCTTGGTCGGGACTATTGCCGTCCCTTTTGATGCAGTTATGTTAAGGACGTGTTACGGTTCCGTGACACGCGGGAACTACGGGACGGTTGGGTTTAGGAAAGGGTTGTGGGTAGGCGTACGTTTCCGTTACACACGGGAGAAAAGAAAAAAACAAGCGTAACAAACAGGACGCGAACCACGCTCTCCTGGGTGAAAGTCCGGTGGTTTTCGGGCCTTGTTAATAAGGCTAGTGGCGGAGGGGAAAAAGCTGTTCATGTGACATGAGGTTTTGGTCCTGATGGAACTCAGCCTCCTGCCAGAGGGTAGTGTCTCAAAGAGTTTGTGTCTGGGGTTGGAGGGATCGGCCACAATCTTTCCAGCACGCTTCAGAGTCCTGGTGGCGTATAGGTCCTCGAGCGGCGGCAGATTGCATCCAATCACCTTCTCTGCAGACCGAATGAAACGCTGCAGTCTGCCCTTGTCCTTGGCCGTGCTAGCAGCGTACCAGATGGTGATGGAGGATGTGAGGATGGACTCAGTGATGGCTGTGTAGAAGTGCACCATCATTGTCTTTGGCAGGTTCCTCTTTTCCATCCTCTGTTGTGCTTTCTTGACGAGGGAGCTGATGTTCAGGTCACCAGGTGGTCAGCCTCCCACCTGTAAGCGGAGTTGTCTCCATCAGAGATGAGTCCTATGAGGGAGGTGTTGTCCGCAAACTTAGGAGAAGAGCAGAGGAGAAAGAACGCAGCCCTGGGGCGATCCGGTGCTGATGGTTCATATACAGGTATAAACAAAACAAAATTATATTGAATGCGCTTAAATCATTGCTGTAGATGTTGCAAATGTAAAAAAAAAAATACACAGAATTTTAACACTAGTTGGAAATGATAAAAAGTTAGAGCACATGTCATGCAATTCAGAGGCCAGAGATTGCTAAATTAACTGAATAATCCCTTATAAAATGATTATCTATCAATAGTGGTGGATCATTTTTAGCCGTTTGGGAAAGAAAAGCTTTAAATATATATGTAAAGTACGAGTCAAAACTTTGGCCACACTTTCTCTATCTATCTATCTATCTATCTATCTATCTATCTATCTATCTATCTATCTATCTATTTATATATATATATATATATATATATATATATATATATATATATATATATATATATATATATATATATATATATAGATAGATAGATATATCTATCTATCTATCTATCTATCTATCTATCTATCTATATCTATATATATATATATATATATATATATATATATATATATATATATATATATATGGCACTCACCACTTTCGATACATACAGTATACTGTATACATATTATATTCATAACCATGAGTAAAAAAAAGACACCAACGTTCTCATATAATCCTTCCATGCTCTCCTACCTATGCCCTCTTCTTATGCCAGTCGAGAAAGCCTTCAAGTGGTAAATTGTCTCACAAGAAAGGCTTATCTTAAGAAAAGTGAAGGAGTGTCGGGGTGAAGGAGATAAGAGGGAGGAAAAAATTACACAGAGGAGTTAACGTTCAACAGTTAGGTAACCTCCATGTCCCTTTCATGTCTCCTCTATCCCCACAAATCCCATTTTACATTCATTATCCTTTATCTCAATACTGTATCCCTCCTCTTTAAACCAGCTTATTGACTCAAGCAGATACATCCATAGTGGCAGAACAAAAATGACAATTTTTGGTAGATTTGTTAGCCAGGTGGATTATTTTCTTACAAATCTTTGTGAGTGAAGCTATATTTAGACCTGATTGATTTTATAGGAGATAGGTGGGGTAATTTAATTTTAAGAAGAATATCTAAATGATTTAAAACCCATACAATATGTCCATGTCAGCGCCTTTTGTGGACTGGACCTTTGCCTGTGAGGATTGTGTCATCTTTCATCCCCCCTGTAAAGGCTTGGTAAAAAATTACTTCAGGTCATAAAATGTGTAAATTCAAATCCACAGTGACCTAATGTGCGAATGGAGCCTTCCTCCTTGACTTAATTATCCTGCCTCGACAGAGGGCCTATACTACTGCACATGTAACAGCAGAAAATGGAGTCTGTACTATAGATAGTTCTTCTACGGTTTTATCATTTCATATAACAGGTTGCAATCAAAAATAAGCATGATCTCCATATGATGGCATTGAGTCATTTCTGAACACCCTTCTTACTTTAAACTGTGCAAATGTTATGAAACTATTGCCTGAAGCTGATTATTCAACTGTGGTATTGGTGTGCATGTAAAAGTACTACAGTAGGTGATTTTACCACATGTATATTGCTATATACAGTCAGCAATAAAGACAGAAGAAAATCCATAATGGCAAAATAAACTGATTCTCACAGATTTGTGCATCATCACTGTCAGTCTTTTCAGATGATGGCTGTGTGCATGTGTGGGTGACTTTGTTCCTGCTTTTGTGTGTTATTGATCTAAAATTAAAATACAAACACTTCTAACTCACTTCTTGACCTCAGCTTCATTGTGTCTTGAGGCCAACTCAAACACAAATCACTTGATGTGTAAATAGATTTCAAATTCACACAATCTGTGTTTCGAGTGTGACAATACGTGTTTGGATGACTCTTTGTCCTTTGACTACTTGTAATTTATTTTTCAAAAGTCAACCACAGTTTTTCATCTAAGTTATGTGAAACACGGCGGCAGAGATAGGGAACGAGAGAGCCTTATATTTGTGTGTGTGTATGAACACCCACGGGTGCACACGTGCTTCTTGCACACATGCTAATTACAGTGCAAGGGAGTTGAAACCTTTACAAAGTCCCTTCAACAGTGTAAATTATCATAATCATGTTTTACTGAGTAGCCTGACTTTTTTTCTCCCCCTACTTTGCCCTTTTTTATACTCCTCACTCTCATTCCCTCTCTTCCTCTATTAGTGTTTTTGCAGCAGCGAGGTAATTACAGTCTGCACACACACGCACACACAGACACACAAGTGCACGCACACCGGCCTCGTACGGAGAAATAGAGCACATTAAATATTGATGTGGGCACTCTGAGAGGTTATTCGTCTCTGAAATTTTAATGTCTCTTCCCTGGTAGAACCTTGAGAACAGTATACGTAATGCTGCCTTAGGCCAGAATAGGGTGAAAGGTGCTTTACGTACATGGGACTTTGTGTCATCTAATCTGCCATTGGGAAAGTATGTCACCATAACCATAGTTGACAGTGATGAGTAAACGTTGCAACAATTATTTAAAACACTTACAGTGAGGTTCTCACAACCAAATCGAATTTTAAATAACTTAAAGCAATCTATTAACTTGCCATTCTAAGTATTTAAAAGGTCCTAAAACAGAAAATGTAAATAGAAGTAATTTGTTGGTTCCAAAGAAGAAGATAAGTTCTTAAATGTTTTGAAACATATTCCCCACGGTGTTTGATTATTCTTATTGAGCATCTCTATGAAATATTAAGAAAATCTAATGAGAAAATCTAAAACTTTAATAACTTCAAATATAAATAAATGGGATAAAAAAGCCATTCATTGCAAAATGTAATGAATATCTCATTTTATTCAATAAAAGGTCTGTGAATGCAGCTCTACCTTGGTTGGCTTTTATCTGATTAATTGATAAGTATAACTGGGTTTTAAAAACAAAAGGATTTAGTTAGAAATAGCTGACACACAAATGTAAACTGCTGTTCGTGCTATTTTTCGTGATTCTGAAAGAGAACATGGTAGAAAAAAAGGCATATGTTTTAAACACCTTTGTGTCCCACTAAGTGGACAGCAAGGTCTGTGGCAACGACAGCCTGTCAGCTGGGGTCCATAGCGTGATGAGCTCCAAGTGGAGCATGACAGGCCTGGCAGTGGGCTGACGGTGCACAGCCTTATGGGAAGGTTATCCCGGCAGGGCGAGAGAGGTAAAGGTTAATCAGCCCATGCAAATCTAGAGGCCTTTACAAAACCATGAAAAACTAAAGGAATCAGGAACTAACTTCGAATTAATGTATTAGTATCTTTTCTTTTATTGTCCACATTATCCAATACTCTAATTAAACTTTAATATACCCAAAACAATAAACATTGAATTCTTGCATTTGTATTCCATAGCAGCATAAAAAATGACTAAAGTAGCTCATCAACAATCGATAGTCCACAGCCAATTTCTCCTTGCACATTGCATGCCCCAATTTGTGTCCTGTGGCCATGTACATTAAACTGTGGATATCTCAAACTACCATACAGTATATATGAAGTAATGCTGACACAGACAAAGTGAACAACATTTTCATAATATGTAAATATACATACTTCCCATGGTAGGAGTTCAAATAAACACACTTGCACTTCAAGGACTTAAAAAGGGCAAAAACTATGGTACTAAAACAGTCTGGTGGGTCCAGGTAAACCTCATCAAACAGGTGCTTAGGGACAGCATCTGGTCAGATGATCTGTAAAACATGGCAGATTCAGTGTTAGATTAAGCTAACAATGAAGTTGATTTACAAATTATGAAATACGACTTACAAATTAGAGGCACGGTACAGATACGCATTTACAGATACAAATCTCTGCATTCATTTGGTCATTGCGTTTACAGACACACACACTTAAATGCACATGAACAATGTAATTGACCAACTGCAGCCTTTAGCTGGAGGATGTTTGACAGAACGATAACCCATGTGGGATTAATGTAATCAGCTAGAGGACACAGTGCCAAATGAGCTCAGAGGATGTGGCAGTAGTGGTCTGTTGTGAGTGTGTTAGTTTACTTGAATGCATATATAAAAATGCATGAGGCATAACGATTTTTTTGTTTGGTTCCGGTTTCCGACCAACCCTGTCAATTTATGTGCCACCCAAATTTATTTTATGAGCTTGGGGAAGAAATAATACAAAGTTTGAGGTGAACTATAATTACGTTTTTTTTCAGCACCGTTTTTGTACAGCACTCTTGCGATGCAAGATGCCTGTTGTCCTCCAGCAATACTGGAAGAGGACCAGATGTCACCACAGCGGCACTTACATTGCCGTGTCCAGTTTTACGGCAGCAGTGTGAGGACAGCGCCTTCAAGCAGCCCTCCCCGGCCAGCTACAGCGCTACTGCGGTGCCGGGGAACTTCAATACGTTAAACAGGGCAGATGAAACCACTCAGGAACTATATGTTGTGTTTAATGTTGTTCAAGAGGATGACAACGGTGAAGCAAGCAAACACGATCAAATGAAAGGTAAACACTAGTGCTGTCAGTTAAACGCGTTATTAACGGCGTTAACGCAAACCCATTTTAACGGCATCCATTTTTTTAGCGCGAGATTAACGTTCTTTTTGGCCTAGCAAACTTAGTAGTTTTTTTCACATGCTGTTGCAACAACTAGTAACGTTAGAAAAACTACAACACCACACCGGATCTAGCTAGACCGGAAACACAACAACAGGCACACCATGCGCACACACTTGTTTGGGCTTGCGAGCCGGCCAAAGAGTGGTAGGCTAACGTTACGTTTTGAGTGGATGGCGAGCGTGAGACGCCAAAATGGATGCCAAAAAGATTCTGAATGGAAAGTTTACTTTTAAAAAGTTGTCGGGGGGGACAGTAGTTTCACACATACACAGCCTGTATGACATGGAGAAAGCAGCCCAACTGGAACTACTGCAAAGTGCTGCAAACGCTGTCTCATTAACCAGTGATCACAGGACGTCAGTGAGTAATCAAAAATAATTGAGAAGTTACTGCACATTGACTATGTATATCAGCATACAGTTTTAGGACTGTGTTGTTTGTATCGTTTTTTTTTTTACTGTTTTTGTCTGTTTTTGTCCCTGAAAAAACCTCACCATGTTTTCAATTTACTAAGCAACAACTGCACATGTAGTGCAGGTGGGCTATGTTATGAAAAAAGTTTTTTTTTTTATGCCTGAGAGAAAATCCAATAAAGACCAAATCATGAAAGCTACAGTGTGTGAAAAGGAAAGAAAAAGTCATGCAAATATTTGGTAACACATTTTACTGTAATGCAAATCATCGAATTAACATGGAAAGACCTTTTTCTCTGTTTGAATGGTTTGCTTTTCTGTTAAGGCATGTTAAACACTTCTGTGCAGACTAGCTCAAAAAGAGTCTTTAAAAAGAGATTTGAAAGCACAATTACACATATATTACTGTGTAATATAGTACTTAAGTGAATGTGTATTAAATACTTACTTTAGGATAAAAATTGCTTTAGTGTTTGGTTTATTTATACCTAATTTGAGATAGGAGTTAGGAGGCGTATTCACTACCAAGATTCAGAAGTAAAATATGTTTTAATCAATGTGTAATTATAGTAGCTGTAAACTGATGACTGATAACAATGTCTTTCATATTTTTTACACTGGCAGGTTGATAGCAGATAGAGGCAGATTAGAGCCGATGTTCTATATTAGGAGAATATGAATGCATAATCTTCTCATCGTTGTTTTTGTGTGTGTCTTGACTTGTTTGAACAAGAAATAGATCAAAAATTGTAAAAAGGGTTTCAGAGACAAACTCAAATAAGACTGATGATCACAGCCCAACAAAGCCAGTTTAAGTAGCCATGTGGATTTGCAGCTCCAGCTGAGAGGATAGTTGGTTTATGGCAGCAGCTAAGTGTACAAAAACTTTGACTATACAGTTAGACTTCAAAACGACAGCTTTCATTTTAGACTGTAAACATTCTGTCATCTTGAATGTCACTCTGCACAAAGACCAGTATATACAGTGGCTTGCATAAGTTTACACACCTATGCTAAAGTTGACTAAAAAGAAGAAAAAAAAACATCTTTTGGAAATTGATCTTAATGCTTTAATTAAAAAAATTGGAAAAATCCAACCTTTAAGTACACCAATTTTCTTTGTGAATGAATAATGTATCGTAAATAAATGAATGTTTTTCCTTAAATTACAGGGGGCATAAGTATACACACCCCTATGTTAAATTCCCATAGAGGCAGGCAGATTTTTAATTTTTAAAGGCCAGTTATTTCATGGATCCAGGATATTATGCATCCTGATTAAAATAGCCCCACATCATCACATACCCTTCACCATACCTAAGATTGGCATGGGGTAGTTTCCATAAAATCATCACTCAGTGCAAATCAAACCAGCTATTAGGCTAACTGAAATAAAACCAGAACATTTATTTATTCATGCTACATTATTCATTCACAAAGGAAATTGGTGTCCTTAAAAGTAGTTTTTTTTCCTTTTTTTAAGTAAGACATTAAGATCAATTTCCAAAATATGTTTTTTCATTCCTCTTTTTAGTCAACTTTAGCATGGGTGTGTAAACTTATGCAAGCCACTGTATATTGTTGTTGAAATATTTGTTATTATAAAAGCACTCACACAGACTCAGTAATGCTGACTTTGATATCTTACATATTTTAAATCACAGGAATCTACTAAATGTATCCTGATAGTTGTCATAATTAAATAATCTCAGCAGGTTGTTAGGTTAAAGTGTTAGTTAATTAAAAAATTGGTATTGGTATTCTGTGCCCAGGTTTAGAGATATCTGCCTATGCAGTGTGCCTCTACAACAATACAATTCCTGTTATTCTGGACAATCACAGAGCTTTTTTTCCTTTTTTGGGGTAGAAAGTAGATACAATTAAATGTGTTGTGTATCTGTGTCTGTATTAAATACAGTATAGAATGTTATTATATATATGTTAGTTAAGACCTATAAGTATTATTGGTTAGCAGAAAATTAAATATGCAAAAAATGTTGAAGTGATAGAAAAAACACTAAATAAAACCTTTTAGGTACCACTGATTCTAAGCTTAGGCTCCTCGTCACACGCTGCATTACTGCTTGCAGCTCTCTGTTGGCAAAGAGACTAATACGTAAATCATTACTTCCTGCTCATGGCAGAAATTACTTTTGATGTGTATTATATTATTATGGCATTACAATTTGCCTAAGGGTTTGACGTGAAAAGCAGTCAAGTGAACAGATATCTGCAGAACGCTGGCTGTGATGTGTGTAGTTAGGGTTTCTCTGGGCATCAAAGAGGTTGTCATACAGTACGGAGTGGTGCTACAGTAGTGGATGCATGTGTTAGGCTATAGCCTCTTTCCGACCAAGTAGTTACAGGAATGTAGCTATAGGAACAGTCCACTTCTAAACAGTTCTACTAACTACTCTCCCCCAAAACCGTTTTTTCCATTTGCATTCACACTGGCCAAGTGGCCATAGGAGGGGTAAGGGAATGACGCAAGCATGGCAACGGTCTTTACAGCGTCGTCACTTGACTTTAGCGCCACATACAACAACAAACCAGCATGGAGGAGGCCTACATAGGCAAATTACAACAGAGAGTGAAGAATATGTACTGTTTGTGTTTCAGATGTTGCTAGGTCACTAGGGGTTCCTATGCGGAAAAGGGAAAAGTCCCTGCCCTGAAGTAGGAGCTGAAAGAGTTACAGGAATTGCGGTGAGAGGAACTTAATAACCCCCAAATTGGTCCAGTTGGAACACGAGAAAACAAGGGTTCTAGGAACGTTATGTTCTAGGAACTGCAAACATCTCTCTGGTCGGAAAGGGACTTATGTAGTATTGATCTAGTGTTTTCTCTGTCCAGAGAGCCAGTATTGAGATGCCATTGCTTGTTAAGGATCCCACAGGTACAATTATATGCTTGCCTTTGCTAATGGCCTGCGAGTGCATAGCTGTAACAGTGACAGCTCCTATAGGCCTACTGGCTAAACATAAACAAGGTTTCAAGCAAAGCTCCTGGGTATGTGAATGGCTTTTAATGATTACTTAGAGCCTGGTGTTTTTCAGCCTGGGTTGTTTAGGAGCTGAGCTGAGGTCTGGCATCGCTACGCTTGAGTTAACAGCTCTGAGTTCCTGATATATGTTTGTGTATGTGTGTTTTTTATGTGCTTGCTGATATTCTGTGGCTATAATAAAGCAACTGTGTTTGTATTGACAGAGTGTGATTGCAGTTATTTGGCCTTCGAATCTGATGGATCACTGCAGAACAATAATGTCACTGAAGCCAGGGGTGAACAGGTCTCCAACCACACACAAACACCCACATGCAGCATGCTGACTCATACTGTAGTCCTCTCTCTTTCATTCATACCTTTTGTGATCTTCATCTTCTCTCACACCCACCAGGGAATTCACCAAGTGTTTTATTTTTTCAGAAAGGTAGGAAGCCGAGGAGTTCAGAGGGGTTGATGCTTTAATTCTCTCAAAACGTAACGACAGGCATTGTGAGGGTTGTCAAGTACCTTATTAAATACTTGTCTCACTATCAGAGCCACCTGCAAATAATTCTAACGCACACAGACATGCTGGAACTCACAGAAAACGATGCCTGGATAAACAGTATGCACCGTCCATGCATGTCAAATAACCCGTTCTTCACTCCAAACTTGTCAAATACGGCAGCATGGTCAGTGGCCCTCAGCATCTGATACAGACACACAAGGCCACCTTTAACCGCTGTATGAGATGCACCAGGCTTTCAACTGCTCAACCATGGTGCTGAGAGATGAGGGAGTATAAATAGCGATTAAGTCCGCGTAGGCAGAACGTTGGGGGTGGAGGGACGGGTCAAACAAACACAGGACTTTCACTCAGGAGACTGTGTTAAAGTTGACTTATTTTAACTTAAGTTACGTACGTAACCTCCCTAAGTTACTTACATAACGTACTTAACTTATGTCACGTGTCAAGTTACGTAACAAACTTATTTCAACCCAAACCACAATATTTTCCTAAACCTAACCAAGTAGTTGTGTTGCCTTAACCTAACCATATCCTGCATGTTGATAGATGACGCCAAGGGGACCTGACCAAGTAGCCGTATGTGATGAGTTGGGAGTGAGAATGTATTGCAAATAACACATTCTCATTCCCAGTCACATGCTCATCCTGTACTACTGTTCTACTAGGGTTTTCGCATATTTACCACAACCATGATCCTCACTAAGGATCATGGTTATGGTAAATAAATCAGTATATGGCAGGTATGCGATGGACACAAAGTCTAATCTCCTGCATGAAAGTTAAACACATTATATGCCTTTATTTCTGACCCTTACATACTTAGCCATACATACTAAATTATAGACAGGGCTTAGGATACTGGGCTGTGTACACCAACTACTGATCCACAGTTGACTTGCCAGAGTCTGCTACTCTGGATTGTGAGCCTGCCCCTGATTGCCAACATCAATACAGACTTGAGTCAGAATCACAGTTAAAGCAGAATTGTTAAAAGGCACACACAGAGATAGTATATATATATATATATATATATATATATATATATATATATATATATATATATATATATATATAAATTAACATATCCATGCATGCACTTGCACACACAACAGGACAACATGTGCATACACACTGAACTGAATCAAATGTAGCAAAGAACAAACACACACACACACACACACACACACACACACACACACACACACACACACACACACACACACACACACACACACACACACACATGTTACTCTTGCATAATCAATGGACCAAATACATCTGAAAACATATTCAGCATTCATTACAAGCCATTTATATTTAAGCACCATGAATAAAACATCTGGCAGAATACTGAATGCTCACTCTACATAAAAACTGCAGAGGACCCGTCAACAGATTTTCAATGAGCCTGATTGGTTGGAGTAGCCATGTGAGTAAGTGTTGTTCATTTGTGGAATGTTGTTAGGACACCTCAGCTCTATTTCATGACATCTTTGTATTCAAGCACTGCTAGTTAATCCCTTTGTTGCACTGTTGTCAGCAGCAGCAGGACTTTTCTTTGATTATCAGAGGTAATTACAATACAATGCATGATAATTATCTTTAAGATGGTCTAGAGCTGTATAATTAAAGCTGCTATTCTTGCTTATTGTAATTAGTATGAATGAAGTGACACAGCTGTATGGAGCAATGCTAGCTACCTTGAGCATTTGTCATGTACAAGATAGTCACACATTTACATTAGAGGGTAAAACCATTTTGATGGTAATTTATTTAGAGGTGTGTGCACATGTAATTGGGTGCATTGAAAAACAGCAGAATATAATGTTACGTTTTAACATTATATTCCTACATTTAGTCTATAACCACGACGTTCCACTTCCGGGATTGCTCTCGATCTGCCGAAAATTACGCCGGATGTCACTCTTTTCAGATGTCCGTTTTCGAATGTAATTTAAACTCCGGTGGATTTCTGAGGACTATGGGTAACTGCTCCTCAGATCTCTGCAGGGTAAATCCAGACAGTTAGCTAGACTATCTGTCCGATCAGAGTTTTCTGTTGCACTACTAAAACGTACAAATGTTCCACCAAAACAAGTTCCTTCCCAAGGCTATTTTGACTTTGCGCACCGTGGCTCTGCTAGGCGCTTAGCACCGCCCAAGACAATTGTGATTGGTTTAAAGAAATTCCAAAAAACGAGAGCACGTTTTTCTCCCATCCCAGATTGCTGTGTGGACTCGCTAGACCCTCCTCTGCAGCGCTGTGGCGTAAGGTCTGGCAATGCGAGACTAGCCTACATTTGGTAATGGGCTCCAATTCCCTGTGGGAGTTTCCACACCCATCTAAAAACAGAGACATTTTAATAATTGGTCACAAGAGAAAAAGGGGGTGAGTATGGTCAAGTCGAACAACAATAAATACAAATCCCCGTCAGCCAGTGTCGACACTGGTAGGATTTAATCAAGACTAAGTGTTTATGGCCATGCTCTACAAGTGGCTCTGTGAGCATGTACTTAGTAGTTTGTTACACAAATATAAGTTTTACAAGCTGGATTGTGCAGTGTAGCGTAACTAAAATCAAATGAGTGTCAACTGTTTTGGATGAAGAAATATTGTCTTAGCAGACATTTTGAACGGCCTCATTTAGACAACTTCTGTTATGATATCATAATGTTAGAAACACATAATGAAACAAATGCAAACACATTCTGATCGGTCACCGTGCATGCTGGTAGAGAGAACTGATTGAGTCTTCCAGCTCTGTCAATCCTTCATGCTGTATGTGCCATTATAAAACTGCATAGATATTTGCTAAAATTTAGGCGCAAGGTGATCACAAGCACAACAATCTACACAACGCTACTTCCTGTGCAGATGAGAAGCTGAAAGACAAGAAAATGTAGTCGGAGCACTTGCTGAAACGCAAAAAGTTGATCATATTTACCAACTTCCCTATCTCAGTTAAGCGTGTTATGCCGAGTTCAGACTACCAAATATTTTTAGGCAATTATGGATTCATTTATTCTTGCCGTGACTTGGCAGAGAGACATGACAGAATATATGATGGTCCCCGACCAATCAGAGCTTGCTGTCTTTTACGACGCATGTGATGCAATTGGAAACGAGGTGCTAGGAACTGACTTCCAAGAACAAGAATGTAAACAAACAATGGCGTATGATGCTGGCTGATGATGTGTTTGTAAAAGCCTACAAAAAGGAAAAAACACGACTGTGTCACGCCCAGCTGCCGCTCCTAGATCATGTTTTTAGTTTCTTTCACATTCATCATCTTATTTTGCTTACTTCCTGTTTTGTTTTGATACTCACGGTTTATTTCTGTTGTTCTGTTCCTTCCGGTCTCTGTCTACCTTCCTGCCTTGTGTGATTACTTACCCTGCCCTAATGTCCTGCACCTTATTGTCTCCCCTCCTCCGTCATGTATATATACACTTCTTTTCCCTTTGTTCAGTGCCAATGCGTCTACCCTTGTGTCTTGCGTTCCAGCCTTTCCCTGTTTGTTCTGACCATTCTGCCTGTTTTTTTTGACCAAAGTCTCTGCCTAGTGTTTTTGGATACAGTCCTCAGATTTACCGCTTTAACCGCTACCTGTTTTCGACCCAGCCTCTGCCTTGTGATTTGTGGAAACCGTTGCCTGATCTTTGTTCCGCTTTTGTACAATAAATCCCCTTTTACTGCGTGTCTGAGCCCTGCATTCTGAGTCCCCTGTTTGCACCCAGTCTGACAGACTGTGACCTTTCCTCAGTTTCACAGTTACACCTCATAGCACCAATAACATCATTCCTCTTTAGATTGCCATGTTTACAGTTGTGCGTGGAAGAGCGCTCTGTGCTCTTATTGATCAAAATCACGGACGTGAGGGAACAAGTCGTGATAAGCAAAAAAACATTAAAATAAAATAGTCTTTCTGTCGGGACATTGTAATGCGCTCCAGATGTGGCTACGTCTGTCGTCCATTATAACACACTACACGGGATAAAAGGATAGACTGTCGCGCCCGACCATTGTCATTCCTGATCCAACCCGACACCTGTCTGCCGGGTCGGTATGCTAACATCTGCTAATTAGCACTAAACACAAAGTACAGATGACATTGATGGGAAAATGAAAATGTGTGCATGATTAAGGATACATTATCTTGAAACAATGACTGTCTGTACACAATGTTGTACCAATCCATCTTGTAGATGTTGAGATATTTCACTGCATATAAATTGGATGAAAACAGACAAACTGACTAGCTGCACTTTGCTGAACAGCAGAGTGTATGAGAGGTGACCATGCCACGAGTGATGAACTAAAGAGAGATAAGAAAGGATTATGGGATAAGGGATGTTTAAAAAAGTAAAAGGGTGGAAAGGAGAGATGAAGAGACTTTCAAATGAGCGTTAATAGTTTTACAGTATTACTGCAGAGGGTGATTCCTGACGTGCTTTTAATGCCGGAGTTAGGATGACACATAATATTAAGAGTAATTACATGGTGCCAAGGAAGGCTTTTAAATCCTTACCAGCAGCAGCTGCAGTGATGTACTTGTTTGTTAGACAGAACATCAGAGCTAGATACTGTTAATCTGCACTCTCTCCAGCAAAGTAGGAGTAGCAAGTCTGTGTGGTTGCAATATTAAAAAAAAATAATAATCCAAAGTCAGCATTAATGAGTATATTTTACACATCCATTTTTTCTTCCCCTAAAATAATAATAATTTTCTCAAAAAGATGGTAAGATGTTTTTGTCTGCTTCAAGCAGAAGTCCAACAGAAAGGGTTGGTGATATTTTTAGCACCACTTCCCATGCAACACATTCTCATGAACGGGTCTGTATGATATCGTACGAAAATGTATGCACACCAAAACGTATGATATCCTACGAAATTAGGAGACTGCCGGCTGGTCACGTGACGCCGGGTGGTCCGTGATGCCGAGTGGCAGTTGCTAGTTGTTTAAGCCGCTACAGAGCTTTGTGACGCTGGCTACAACCTCCGTTGTATCAGCGGTAGTTGGTGGTTCAGTTACCAGGAAATACGTGACTTTGAGACGGGTACAAAGCACCGCAAGCTGCTGGTCTTTTCGGCAGACATTACGGTTAAATTTAGTCACAAAATATCGTGTTTTGGATTGAAACACTCCTTAAGGAACATGCATTTCCTGAGTGAAAGACTTTAGTTTTGCCCTGAAAGCGAACTCCACTGTCTGGCTTGAAAGTCCTGTATATTAACTCCCACCCATCTACCCCGACCTCCTCACTATGCGGCCAGCCGCGTGGAATGCTTACGAATTACAGTGCTTAACTTTTCGTTCCTCTTTGAACGAATGGTTCATGAGAACAGGCTGCCACATAACCTTTGTGTTCTTTTTAAGCCATTAACGTCAGTCTTTCGGTGCATTGCTAGACCTATCTCCACAGTGCTGTGTCAGTGCTGGAATATGGTCTGGCTCACTAGCAATTCTGGGATAGAGGAAAAACAATGCAATGGCTTATTTGCATTTCTTTAAACCAATCACAATTTTTTTGGCAGCGCCAAGCCCCGGATGCAGCAACAGTGCCAAAAAAGATAGAGGAGATAGCGGAAGGGGAGGGACGATACCTGACATCCGGCGTGTGATGTCAGGATTCATCCCAACACTGTATACCCGATGAGCCAGACTAATGTCTTGGTAATAAGTAATGTAAGCACATGGACATTTAATATTCATCAAATAAAATGTCTTACAGGCATTTAATATAGTGAGAATTGAATGTGGTGATGTTGATGCTAATAGTTAATGCTAATATTCATATAGAGCATTCCAATCCCTAAAATCCCATAGAGGTAAGCTGCTGCAGAACTTACCACCTTTTACAGACACATCTAGGTTACTGCTTTAACAGTGGTTACCCCATGACCTCCTTATTCTCAGCGGCCTCTGAAGTAGCTAAGTTGTAACTTTCTCCTCTTCTGTCTGACATTTCATTCCATGATGGATGTGTGAGAAACAAAAAAGGAGAGAGTACTCACAGCATATTCAGTGAGAGTTTAGGCAGCTCTGTGAGAGCACTTCTCATCAAACAGTGAGAGCAAATATTGAATGTTGCAAAGTTGCACTTTTTCTAAGACTTTCTTTCTAAACATCTCCCCCACCTCTGCAAGGAACCATTCAAAATACAAATGTTTCCAGGGCAATGGATATAATGTATTATTAATATGTTTTTTTTTACTTTTGGCTTTTTTGGGGGCTTATTTTTTGTGGATACACATCATGCCTTGTTTACATGTGCAATGCCTAAAACTGTCAAAGGCAGAATGATATTTGCACAGGTGTTTTGAGCTGAGAGAACACATTTTAGCTCTTAGTGTAGTCATGGTTGTAAGCAGTTATCTTCCGTTGTCTCTTCCATTATAATGGGCCTTGAATCCAGACATCATTCACACAAAGGTTTATATGACCCAAATAACCACTGGACTCAAGCAGTGTTGTATACTTTATGATCACAATTATTATTTTGCATATTGATTTGCTATTGTTATATATGATGATGAAAGCCATTCATTGAATGAGTGTTATTATCAACATCATTTAGCTGTTGAAAAGAGTGAGATTCTGAGTCTTTTATTTAAACCACCTCTTATTTCCTCCTGTAAGAATCAAAATTCTGTCTTGGACTGTCAGAATTGTGGATTTCCTGCAGCTCATTAGTTTCGCTGCACAAGCTTTTTGATTTTTCTGATCAATTTAGCTCCCACTTATTTCTGTTATTTTTGGGAAGGCTGACATAAAATAATTTGAGGAACTTCACAAGAGTTCTACCTGACACAAAGATATTGGCTGTAATTAAACAGCTAAACATTAAAACTCAATTTTGATTAAAGATTAGGGTGAAATGTGTCTTTTTAGCAGTAGTTTTTAGTAGTAGTTTTGAATAATTTAGTAGTTATGTTTATGTTTATGTTTATTTCTCCTGTCAGGGGTCGAATTAGGATTTGTGAGGAGGCGGAGCCTTTGTCCAATGAGGTTGGCGGGTTAGGTATGTTAGGGGTGTTTTCCATAGATCACACTGTCCACATTTTTTAGCAACTATTTATTCAGTAAAACTAAGTTTCAATGAACACTGTAGACATTGTATTCTGTAGATGTGGATTATCCAGAGTAACAATAGCATTATTTCTGATGAGATGTTGCTGTTGAATTATCTGAATGTCTTTTTTATGCTGTACCACAGATACCACCAGGGAGAAGCGAGACATTTTCAATTTAATTTTGTTTCTTTATTAATTGGTCATTTGGGTGCAGCGTCCCTTCAAATGAAATCGAGGGAAAGAAAGCGCACCTCCATAAAGCTCTGTGAAGTCTTAAAAGTAAAAATACAACATTTTAACAACACAAATACATAGGCCTATTCCCAAACACAGTGACAACTTTTTTGGTGTAGAAGTCATAGTTCACGACACTGAACACTGAAATTTCTGTCCCTGACATATCTATGCACTGAAGTAATAGTATCTACAGTTCCTTGTGTGTTAGTAAAAAAGATTTTTCTTGTGCAGAAAAGCATGTATATTAATGAGATTTGAATAATTTATAAAGTTACTGCCGCTGTGTGATGGCCACAGCTATTTTACCAAGTCAAAGAGAAGGAGCCCACATTCTACATTTGTTTTGGTCAGCATTAAACAGTGTCAGACAGTTTTCATATTGCAAATTGCTGTGCATACAGTACAGCTGGGTTACATCACTTTTTCACAAAAAACAACCCTTAATGAAACAGCGTTTAAACTTTGAACATTCAACTCTCACTTAACCTTATTTATTTCACCATTCAATATTCAGTGGATTTAAGAAATAGCCCAACTAAAACAGATAACTAACAGTCTCCAATAAAGATGAATATCACAGGACTCAAGATAGTATAATCACACTCTGACATACTCACACACACTCCATCATGTATTATCATAACATTCTGATGCTCATATTCTTGTGGAGAGCGAGCTCCTGCATCGAGGGGGTTACAGTCCTGTGTGTGTGTGTGTGTGTGTGTGTGTGCGTGTGTGTGTGTGTGTGTGTGGGTGTGTGAGAAAGAGAGAGCAAGAGAGAAAGAAAAAAGAGAGGTCAAAGGGAGATTACAGAAAATCTCACATTCTCTCTTTGTCTGGTCAATAAAAGCTGCGGAGTTCCCACAGAACTTTGGAGGTCAACCCTGCTCTCATTGTTATCTGCAAAGTACT
Organism: Zingel zingel; assembly: GCA_023566125.1. Classification (NCBI taxonomy): domain Eukaryota; kingdom Metazoa; phylum Chordata; class Actinopteri; order Perciformes; family Percidae; genus Zingel; species Zingel zingel. The sequence goes on along the minus strand of CM042325.1, from coordinate 8,195,959 downwards.
TTAATTGTGTTTTATTTCATGTCTTTTATTTCCTTCCTTTGTATTTTACATGCACACAAACACATGTAGTAACACAATAAGAGATATGGACATGAACGGGGACACACAAATAGCAGGCAGGATTAAGTGTTAGTTTCAAGTAAAAAAAAGAATAAGGATAGTCAAGGGTTAATCCAACCCTCTAATCCTCAAGCGATGAAGAGCTTAACATGGATGGTTTTGGAGTTATGGATATTTAGAAATGTGGGATGTTTCTATATCTAAGTCTAAGTCTATATCTATAATCTAAGTTTGGCTTACAAAACAAGCTGCAGGTTTGTGTTAGTAGTCATGGAGAAGGTATTCTTACAGATTTGTTCCCAGTAATCAGGGGTGGGAGAAAAGGCCAGATCAGCTTCCCACTTGGTTGTTATGAGTGTTATTGTTGTGTTTAGGTTGGAAATCATTGTATATAGCCGGGAGGTTAGTTTTTTGAAGTTATTAAAGTTCTTCTGTGAGCTGAGAGGGTTGTAACGTGTTATTGGTGATTCCGATTTTATCTTTGATTTTAAGTCTAAATTGTTGATATTGAAGGAATTGTTCTCTCCCAACCCCATATTTCTCTGTGAGTGTGTGGATGACAATCTTGAATAGGAGCCCAGCTGTCATGATGATACATTCATTTTTAATAATTTCACCTCCGTCAGGTTATAAAAGTGGGGCAGCCAACTGCTCTGACAGTCCTTGTTGAGATAGACAGACACAATTCACAATACATTTTACTTTTTCACTGAGCTGAGGTGTCTTCTTTGTTGCGTGTGCTGATATATAAACATTAACAGGCACTTACAGAATATTACTGATAAATGTTGTAATCAAGTCATATTTAGTACTGTATATCTTTACGTAAATATGGTTACTGTTGCAGTTACTTTTTTGTTTAGATAATAGTAGGATATGTAACAAAAGGCTTTTGTCTTTTGGCAAAATGTTAGTGAGACACGTTTGGCACATTACTAATCTCCATGTTAACAAATCAAAGTTTTCCATCATTAGCATATAGCTTGTTAGCTAGGTTGTCCACTTGTCTGTGTATTATTGAACACTGTATTGAGAACAGAGTACAGAGCAGAATTAAGCTGAATGCAGCAGACAGTGGGACGGCTTATCTCAATGGTCCATATTCGCTGAATCAGAGTGGTGCTGCCCCTATCAATCATCATAGACTACAGAGGAATAGCAGTGTGATTGAAAGCTCCCACCTCCTATCATGGAACTAGAATTACAACAGCATATACTACGGTTATTTTTTCACACTTGTTTCACAAAGTCAAATGACTCCCTCTCATTACACACAAACATGAGGAACATGTGACAGCCTCAGGTGCCCTGACAGTGATCCACCATTCCCTCCCTTTCCATCCTGCTCTCCATCCTGTTTGTGGAGTGTTTTGGAGCTGATGCCACAGTCTGCAACATGCTCGGTAGACTGCCAATCACATTGCAATGGGTCACCACTGAATCATGCATAAATCATATCCTATAATAAGTCATTTTTTGCTAAGCAGAAGGTGGGGGCAACATAATCAACAGATCCTAAAATAGCTCAGATCTTGGAATCTCAAACAATATGTCTGATAATTTGTGAAGAGCCACAGTATTTGTAATAACGTGTTCTTTTAAAAGGGTTAAGTAAGACTGTGCTATGGATTTTTGCATCTAGATTCATCTAAGACAGTATACCTGTGCACCAGAAAGAAATCTCTTAGACCAGGGTTGTTTTATTTTCATCATTACCTTGTAATTGTATGATCATCTGGATTTGGCTAACTATGGGATTGTTTATTTGATCGCTAGTATTAGCTAAATGTATAGTTAAACATTGTGGGTGTCCTTTTCAATTGTATTTCCAATCCTAAAACATTTTTATGGTCCTTTTAAGATGATCAGTGTATATTTTAATTATCTGCCTGATCTGCCTGCTGATTTAATGATAGATAGATAGAATGTCTTTATTTTCACCAACCTTTTTACTATAGTTTCCTGCCTTTGTACATCAAATTTTGCAAGCACATTGTGTAATATGGTCAGTAAATCCCAACGATTCCTCTTTAGTCAAAACGTGTCCAACCAGCCCTTTGTATGCTACCAGCAAAGCTCAGATCCCCGGCCCTTTCCGCTTTCAGGTTCAGAAAACTCCCTGGTTGTTCTCTGTCATCCTACTCATTAAATCTGTATGTTCAGCAAAGCGTTTGCTCACACTAGACTTAAACATCTGAGTCTCTTTGGAACCGTGACTGAGGTGGATGTGTTTGTCATGTTCATGAGTCATCAAGTTCAAGTTTTTTTCTCCTCTTCAAGTACCTATCTGTGCCTGTATACCAGGGCCCTCATAACACTGGGAGGTTTAAAGGGAGAGCACAAGTAGCCAGTGGTGAGTGTGTGTGTATGTGTGTCAATAAGGGAAATCCTACTATCTCTCAAAACAGACAGTACGGGTGCTTTGCAGCCCTCAGTGCGTGAATAATTGAATTACAGGACCCAGCCAAGGGTCGGGATAGAGTAGCACATATAGTAGGCCTATACTATGTATGTATGTATGTATGTATGTATATATATAGTACACACCACACACTAGCAGACACATGTACTGTGTCAAAGTCAAATGGCAGTGCAGTGCTACATGTCAGCACGTCTTGACAAACTAGTAAATCATGAACGACAACTTAATCATTATTAATAAAAGTCCTTGTAAACGTTTTTCATTTTTAATTACAAATTTATTGCAAATATAGAAATAGATCTTTTGTACAGAAATCGCAAAGGGAAAAAAATGTCAATATCAGCAACAAATAGTTATTGAAAGAAAACAAGCAAAGAATTGATCCCATCATCCAAACCTTTGTTTTGTCTTTCCCTTTTGGTCTCCAAACATTACTGTGTAGAGCTAAAGCAAGAGGGGAGAGTCACATTAGATTTGAATAGAATATGGGACTGGGACTTTGGATTTGATTTTAAACCCAAAAGACCCCCTGATACTGTTAACCTGGCAAGAGCCCTAACTAAATTAATAGTATGTTGATTTGAGAATTAGCTTTGGTCCTCAGCCTTACAGGGATCACACAGTTGGTGGTTATACTTTAGCACTTCAGTGATTATACTGTGTATTAGATTACACAGTATAGGTTCTGTTGTTTTTTTAAGAGGCTCGAAATGCCTTTACTCTCAGTTTCTTATGAGTGTTGGGATAAAAGAAGGAATTTGACATGGAAAAATATATCCCTAAGCTCAAAGAAATTCGAGCTCAGAAGTCAAATAACTGATTACTGACTGAGCAGGTTTTGATATCCCTAATCCTTACTGAATAATAGTTTGATTTAGGCTCAGAGTTCCGCATCATGTCTATTTAAAAGTACATGTTTCTCCATCATATGTACATGAATGTTGAATACGTTTGTTACTGCAAGGCCATATTAGTTTTTGAACCAATCAATTAACAGACATTTCATTTCCTCAGTGAGTCATGGATGGCACCTCTCCCCAGCCTTCTCTCTGAGAGCTGACAGACATTTTTGGAAGCCGCTGAGTTTTCAATCGCTGGCACTGACCAGGCTTAATTATTCTGACTTTTGTAGTGCCACACCACTGGATTGTGTGTTTCAATGGATGAGCAGACTCTTCTATCTGTGAGCGCAGATAACATTAACGTTGATCAGAATGATGGGCTTCTGACACTAAACTGCATCTGCGCTCACTGCAATAACGATCTTTTAGCAGGTTTTAACAATATGGAGACAGATTAGCCTCCTGTACCAATAAAACAGATTACAGTGGACTTGTACCAAATTAAAACAGGACTCTATAAACTAATAATGTAATATAGCATTGCAATGACAATCTGAGGAGAAGCCCTTAGGTTAATGCATTTCATTATCTTTGTAATTGACGTGGGAAGGGCTTTTTAATTTTTGCAAAGGGTGTGCCACAGAATAGACTATGTGTCTCAGTTGGAGAGTCTGGTATTATCACTGCAGAATGTAAACATGACGATGACTTATGTCTTGTTGTCAGTGCAAAGACTCTTATGCAATAACTAATGTATCAGCAGTGCTGCAGTAGGTGTACCAACACGTTACTGGATGGGTGCCAAATTGAAATGCACCCAAGCCTCTGCCTCCTTTAAAGCCTCTACTCTGTCTGCTGGAACCAATTATGCCTAAATTGTTTCTCTCTGTGGTCATACTCATTCATTTGAACTTCATTGCACTAAAAACAGATACATATCAGATGTTTTTAAGGGCTGTGGAATATAAATGTTCATTTTGTTTGACTATATTCATGTTTATAAGGACCTCAATTTTAGAGGTAGCAATGAGATTTAGTTTCTTAGTGTTCAGCAGAACAGCTATCCATTTTGAATCAAGTCAACATACAGTCTTTTCAGTGCACACAAAAAGCTCATCAGCAGAAGACAGAGTTTATAATATTGTGTATAATAAAAATGATAAAAGAATGATTTACTACTGGCTGGATACAAGATGAATTCAATTAACTAGTTGGATAGAAAACCAGCAAGCTCTGAGAGCCGAGGATGAGGAATTTAGCTGATTTAGCTAACAGCGAGTGGGCTGAGGCTGAGGGAGAAGCTGCTGATGGTGCATTGATTTGCCAGTGACTTCTAACTGATTGATTGGGATTAGGTTAAGACCATTAGACAATTCACAGCGTCTGCTTGCATCACTCATTATTCATTGAACATATTGTCATACATTATATCTTTTAATCTTTAAAAAAACAAACTTGTATGGATTTTTTTTTCCATTAAGGAGATGGTTGAGTTAAGGGAAAATATAACCACAAACTGTGACAGGGCCTGGGTTCAAGCCAAAGAACAGAGTGCAGTTTCTCATAACAGATGCATGTAAACACCCACCAGCCTAAGATATTTTTACCCCCTTTTTGCGCTGCACACTCCACCAACCTGTGGCTAAATGAGTAGTAATAGTAACTGCAGTGTTAGTATATAATACAATCACCCCAATGAAAACCAGTAGGTAAGAATGTAAGAAAACGTCACAGAGAATAAAAAAACCCCGCTAAAACCTAAATGTTCAAATCAACGGTATTTAACAATACTGTATTTCAGCCCCTACAGTTTTTGTTTTCAATGTATGTCCACTCATTGTACACAACAATATATTTTTGTCTCTCAAAAAATACAGGGAATCATGCAAATATAACAACTTTTCTTTTATGTAGTATACTATGTTAAGCTTTCTCTGTTCTTAAACCTTTATAACATATATCGCAATAACTAAAAGTCAATTCCTTGGTTTCCAATACCCAACCCCCCCAACCACCAAAAAAAAAAAAACCTAAACAAAATCAACAAAGACAGCCAACTGAAAATAGAGAAACACACAGACATATCAAGGTATCAGGCTGAGTATAAAACATCCACAGAAGCATTTTTCTTTTTTATTATCTTAGCATTTTTTTCTTTTATCTAGTGTACAAAATTCACAGATATTTCACAGATTCTTTGTTGATTCTAAGTCCTTTGTCCTTTGCATAACTGTAAATAAACATTTGTGTGTGTGTGTGTGTGTGTGTGTGTGTGTGTGTGTGTGTGTGTGTGTGTGTGTGTGTGTGTGTGTGTGTGTGTGTGTAAAAAGTTGCTGAAAAACCGGGTCCCAATTTGGCTTACTTACAGGATTCAAATGCTCTTCCGCTCAGAAAACATTTTATTTAGAACAACCAGAGGTTTCTCCATAGACTGTATATAAAATGGACCAACAGATCCCGTTGCTCTGGACGGAGACCAGTGAAGGATATTAGAAGCACTTTTCCGGTGATGGCTGAGCGTTACTGCACAGCCTCCAACTGAGAGAGACGACGTAAACGTGACGTGAGCAACCTGTCTGAAAGTTGTAAGTCTTCTGGTAGCTGTGCCAAGAGAAATCTCAATTATTCCCAATCTAGCAGAGACGGAGAGCGTAGGTGTATGTAAGGAGATAACATGGGCACAGGCTAATTATTGCTAACTAAAATGCTAGTTAACATTAGTAATTAAACTTAAACAGCTAATGTAAGTCGAAACTGCCTGCAAGCTTCTCCTGTACTTTACGGTAATTCCTCTACTATGCGACAGTAAGTTGCGTGGTTATGACACAATCGTTAGCCTATTTTTATAAAAACGTCTGCTACGGAGCCATAACGTGAGATACAAAGTAATGGAGCCTTTTATACATTGTCGTGTTTCTTTAGAAAAAAACAATGGACAAAAAAGTCTTTAAACGCTTCAGATGTAAAGTTATTCGCTGTCAAAGTGGTGCCAAAATGAATGGCAGTCACTTGAATGCTAACAGCGGGTGATCGTTTGGTAGCATCAAAATGGCGCCAAAGGAGGTTCGAGCTCTGAAGTGAAGCTTACCCCCTTGGGTTTCTCAAACATTTCAGACTATTCAAAACAATTCAAAATCCATCCCTGTGCTTGTTTTGAGCCTAGAATAGCTCACAGGTATATCTTTATTTATTTTACCAGCATGGTTGTTGAATTATAAGTATTACAGTTGGACATGTGTTAGTCTGCTACATTCCGATGAAGACTTTTAGTTTTCAGTGAATGCTTTCAACATAAACCTATGAGGCTATTCATTTTTAAACTATTTTTTAGAGTGCTTGGCAGTTGAAACAGCAGTGTTGGTAGTGCTTAGCCCATCAGAGCTGCCTCATTAAAGAGTCACGCCAAGACATATTTCATTTGTCTCACCTGACTTCATTTTTAATTTTTTAGATACATATTTAACATCAGAGCAACATAAAAGATGGCATGCATTTATTTAATTTATTATGCCTTCAGTGGCTATCATGGGGGGGGGGGGGGGGGGGGGGGGGGGGGGGGGGGGGCTGGTTGGGCGGCACACAGTATAGTTTCCCATTCATCAAATTTGGCACATTATCCACACAGCATAATCTCCCACACAGTAAGCTAATGGACTTAATAGACTGTTAGACAAAAGGTCTAAAGATACCAAATGAAAGGATTTGCAGCCCACTGTCAGTGTACCTGTCTGTCACCTGCCTTGAAATTAGGTGGAAATTAAGCTGTCCTCCTTAAGGCTTTAAAGAAAGGCTGCTTTCAGTTGTCAGAAATGCTGAATTTTCTTAATGTAGGCCTAGGACCTGTTCCCACAATATGCTGTGTGTGTGTGTGTGTGTGTGTGTGTGTGTGTGTGTGTGTGAGAGAGAGAGAGAGAGTGTGTGTGTGTGTGTTAAATGGCCAATTTTACATTAATCTTGATCGCTATAGCTACGTGAGTACTTTTCGAAAAAACCCCGACCTGAATCAGTGCAGGCAACATGGAGAAGCTGCAGCTATATGTACAAGAGTCCCCTGAGCTAAAATGGCAGTTGTCGGGACAAGTTTTAGAGTGCCTTTGTTCCTCTTAACAGACACAAAATGCAATTAATATGTCTGTGCCACATGAACAGGGCCTTTACGTGTCAACAAGATGCATTTTCAACATTTCAAATTCACCTACCCTGGTCCCTGTCTCGATCCTGCCAGTAGCTAGCTTGCCCTGCTAGCTGATAGCCATTAGCCATTAGCTGCTAGCTGCCGTCCGGTTGGTGTATTCACATAGGCTTCTGTGATAATCATCCCAATAACAATCCACTGAGCGGCGAAGGTGTGGCTATGTCCTCCAGAGGACAGGTCATGTCACGTCTTGAAGTTTATTCCCCCCTAAAAAAAACAGTAGTGCAGTAGTAGCTGCTAGCTGCTCTCCGGTGAGTGTATTCAGCCATAGCAACATGAATGGCAGTCATTGGGATGCTAACGTCGGGTGATCGCTTTGTAGCATCAAAATGGCGCCATAGGAGGTTCGAGCTCTGAAGCGAAGCTTACCCCCTTGGTAAAATCCAGGAGCAGCTAGACCCACGTGACGCGTTCGTCCAATCAGCGTTCGTTTCATTTTTTTTGCCACAATACAGATTAGTGCCGCCTGCTGTTATGGAGATGTATTACGTCTCGTGCAAACGCTCAAGTCGGCGTCTCTTCGGTGTGTTTCGAGGCACTCTTTTGAGCAACACGGGGAAGCAGTCAGTCCGACTGCCTTTTCTGCTGAAGGTCGGCCGTCGGGTTGGTGTGTCAGAGCCTTTATGGTTAATTTTCAGAAGCACACCAAATCAGCATGGTAAGTTTTATTGCTTCCACATCTTTTATCCTATTTGTCTGCCTGCATTGAGCCAAAGCCCCTGTATTATTGCGGTCTTCTATTTGATGACCTTGCCCATTACCTTCCTTTCAGGAAAGGACTCCCCAGTTGTTGAGTTTAGTCAAACTGTGACTCATTCTGACTCACTCTTGGTGTGCAGAATGTGCCTTTGTACTGTGTGTGTGTGTGTGTGTGTGTGTGTGTGTGTGTGTGTGTGTGTGTGTGTGTGTGTGTGTGTGTGTGTGTGTGTGTGCGTGCGTGCGTGCGTTAGGAACGGGATGGGGTTAGAGAGGGAAAAATATTCCAAAATCCCTCTAATATGCCACATAATCAACAGCATGAAAAAAATAAGCTTGCTATTGGTGTGAACAAGTCAACACAGGTTATTTAACATTATTAATATGTGTTATGACTGTTATTTTCTTTTAATTACTCAACATGATTTATTCTTTACAAATCTCTTTTTCTGCCTATATCATGCTTGTGGCCTATCACTAGGTATTGGTCTACCAGTCCAATTTGCTCTTAGTTAACAGGATTATATATTATCACTTTAATGTGGGAATAAGGATAATGTGCATTGTAATATACTGAATGATTACTGGTTCGAGGGAATTGATTTGTGCATACATAGGCACAAGGCTTTCAGTTCTACAGGTTTGTATACATTTTCCTTCTTCATTGTATGATGATGATCCAGTAAATGACCAAGCAAAAAAATGACTACACTGATTTTTCTGTATTAATAGTTAGTATTGCCTTCTCAGATTACCTTTAAATGATGACGATCACTCAGACAGTAAAAGCAAAGTCACACTTTGACTGAGATTGCTTCAATGACCCAGAAAGTGCAGTGTGTCATGGGAGGACTGAGACCTTTTACTGTTGTACTGTCTTTGCTAATGGAAGCATTTAACTCCCTTAGTAATTCAGAAACGGATTAGACATAAACCCACTACCCGTTTTGGGCTGTGAATCATAATTTAAGAAAGCGTTTAGTTTAATTGGGCCTGGCGTTAAATATGAGAGAGCATCAAAGCATTAACATGTTATTTTCTGGCAGTATACACACATAGGGGAAAATTGATCTCTGAGAGAGCCATCCTCCAGGGGTCCAACGAGGATATAAGGAGAAGGAAGAAAAGGGTTTCTTGTTTGATGATGGCTTTGTGGGACAAAAAAAACAGGTAGAATGACACTGCTAATGTTTTGAGAAATATTTCTGGTCCTGCTTGAGATTTAAATAATTTGAGAGTGTACTCTGTCAACTGTAGATATATATATAATTAAAAAAAAAATGGATTGTGTGTAAACTATTAATTCCATTTTACATGACTACCTTGTGGTTATTTTGGCAGAAGGCTTTCAAGAAATTATTAATGATGAGAAACACAATATCCCCTCCAGCACTCATTGGAGCTATGGTGAAATCACTGTTTATAAATCATTGGACAAATTGGCACTTCTCCCACCAGCATTGACAATGTTTCCTGTTGGGCCTGTAATGCTGTATCGTTATAGAGATTAATCAAACAAATGTGTGAATGAAATCTGAGCAGAAGAGCAGTTAAACATACATCTGTCCCCCTGAAAATCTATTTTCTGAAAATAAATAAAATTGGTGTAAATGAAACGTCGTCGATAAATATTAAGTGCATGCTAAAAAAATCAACTGCTCTAAAAAAAAGAAGAAAATCAGTGTTATGTGCTGTGCAGAAGAAAAGCAATTTCTCACTTTTCTCATTTAATCAAACACAACAGGACCAAACCCATAACCCATTGGACCTGCAGGAGAAGGCCAGGTAGTGGGAGGTGGGCCAAAGGAACATCATTTACAGTAAAGAAGTGAGGACCAAAAGAGAGATAAAAAGCTTCCTAAAATTAAACTTATTTTCTCTTGAATATAGCCCTGAACAAAGGACCACTGATTGAGTTTTCACATTTTTAGGCTAGGATGTCTCAGATTGTGTATGTTAGCTGATGATGCAAAACTTCAAAGGCTACACAGCACTGTGTGTAAGCAGGATGCCTTTTGTCAGAATACCAGGAAATGGGATTTTTCTCCAAGTAGATCATTTCAGTAGAAAAGGCCAGGTTGATGAATAATACTATACAAGAATGGAGATTAGATTATGGCTGTGTTAGCAAGAGGCAATGTACTACTGTGATATATCTGAGCATCATGGTAATGTGATGTATGTCTGGGAAAATACAATAAACATTGTTGATATTTGTACATTTGTCCATGCCATTAATAATCGAATATTGTTTAGACTCAGACAACCAGCCAATGGGAAAGATATGACATCTATTAATCAAAGTCAATTTGGGCACATACAATATAATCTGACAAGGCATGCCAACACCCACTTACACTGACCAGTGTACCACACAGCCACACACACACAATCAAGAGGCGTAAAGTGCAAGCGAACATGCCTGTCACAAAGATGGCTAATTAGGTTATCAATAGACAACAATAGCATTAATTTCCAGAATAGAACAGACATGTTGGCAGTAATTATAAGTGTCCTTTCTCTCTGTGCCTCATCCGTTATAATGTTAGAGAAAGGATTTGGAATGTACTGTGGTGTACTGCTTGTAATCTAATTACATTCACAGTGGCTGCAGAAAAAAAAAAAAAAAAAAAAAAAAAAATATATATATATATATATATATATATATATATATATATATATATATATATATATATATATATATATATATTTATATTTATATTTATATTTGCTTTTCTTTTATTGTCCATCTTGCTTTACATTTCTCTCTATACTCCTTCAAATTATGCTCCCAATTCTGATCATTACTTGGGAAAATGTTGTTTAGGACAGTTTGGGACATCTGCGGGACAACATATTTTACATCACTCATTGTACCATGCAAGAGCATTAGTTGAAAGATGTGTTGAACACCAAAGGGTGCAAACACAGCTACTCACTCAACTATTTTAGGCTAAGGTTCCACTTTAATCTCTCTCTCTCTCTCTCTCTCTCTCTCTCTCTCTCTCTCTCTCTCTCTCTCTCTCTCTCTCTCTCTCTCATAAATGTCTTATGCTGCAGGAACTTTGAGCCCACTTCACTGTTTTCAGTCAAGTTTTCATTCATTTCATTCCAATTTCTTCTTTCTTTCTGTTACAGATGCTATAGACATGCAAATACATATGCTGCATGTATGACCTCATGGAAGAGAGATAGGGTCTGCAACTAACAACTCTGTTCACTAAACGGCATGTTGTCACTTGTTGTAACAAAGCACAGTCCCCACCCGTCATAGTCTCCCTTCACTTAGAAGCCTAAGCATATCCAAGTGCACACTGCAAATTGATACAGTACCCAATACCAAATAGGAAACAACACCTTGGATCACATAAGCTTAAAATTAAGGATATCAGCATTTAACTTCTGAGATTACCCATAGATGAAAACATGGCACTGATAAAGACGGTCCTTAGGATCACAAACCATGATCACTCAAAGAGTACTAAATTACACAGTTGGCATTTGCTCCCTGTGCTATAAATAAAACCCACAAACACCAAATGAGAATGATCCAAAAAAGGTGCTACAAAAAAGTGTAAAATAAAACACCATCATGACTCTCATATCCCAGGCACAGTTTCACAGTCCTTCCTTTAGCACAATATTCTATACACCTAGCATGCCAAAAAAAAACAAAGGCAAAATTTTGTCCTACATTTTTTTCCCCATCTTCATATTGTTTTGTCTGGCCCACTGGCCTATCAGGAAAAGAAGTATCCAAACTAGTTTTCTCACAATACCCATCCCTGGTCCCCTAGTCACAGCTTCTGCTGTGCTGACACCCCCTTCCAGTAATCAAGGATGTCATGCAGGTCCTCGCCTTTAGCAAACTGCACCTTTTTTCTAAGGGCATTTCCGGCTGTCACATAACAGGCCTCATCACGCTGGCCTTTCCTGTAGGGACGAAAGCGCTCCCAGATCCGCAGGGAGCTCTCTGAGGAGTACTCTGGGCTGGAGGAGTAGCCAGAGTAACTGGAATGGTGGCGGGCAGGCGAAAGCTGGGAGTAAGATGCTGCATCCCTGCGGGAGCGCGTCAGGGGCTTCAAGAAGGAAACCTTTTGGGCTGGGGAGCCTTGGTGGGAGCCTTCATAATATAGAGCTGGGACGGAGTGGCGGTGCTCCGAGCAGTGGTAGTCCTGCTGCACCTCTAGCTGCTGCTGCTGCTGATGTTGTATTTGTTGATTTTGATGGTAATGGTGTTGTTTCTGGCTGTCCTTATGTTGGGCACCAACACCACCACTGTCGCAACCACCACCACCCCCGCCACCGCAGCTCCCGCTTCCCACTAAAGGCAGCCTCTCTAGGGGCTCCCCACAGCCCACGGGGCTGGCCCGGTCTGGGTAGTGCTGCTGTTGTTGATTACAGGCATCTGGGCTACGTGGCTCTGGAACATCCAGGCTATACACCCTAGCTCCTCCACGTTCCCTGTCCCGACCCATGGAGCCACAAGAGGTGGTGCTGCACTGTTTCTTAACAGCATTTACAATAACCACAGCTGCATCTGCACTCATTTGTCGCTGAATAGGACGTACAGCAGTGGCTGGTGGAGGGGGCCTGTAGGGGGGAGTGACGACAAAGCCACCACCACTGATCCCTGGGCGCTCAGAGAGAGGGGCATTCAAAGCAGGGAGTGGAGGTGGAGGGGGTATTTTGTTGGGAGCAATGATTTGGCACGTCTCTGTCACCCCTTGGGAGAGTGGAATTAGGCCATGAGTAAGGGAGGATGTGCTGGTGGGGGGAGGGGAGGTTGGATTGGAGCAGGACATAGGGTTAGTAGAGGCCCCTGAAGCAGCAACTGCTGCTGCATCCAGTTTCAGTGCATCAATGCAGTTGTTAATGATCTGGTTAACCTTGTCCACCTCCATGGCAATGGTGGAAATCTCTGATGCAGAGCCACGACCGTCATCATCTGAGTCATCACCAACATCAGTTCCATCATCGTCCCTCAAGTCCATCCCTCCATGTCCACCCTCTCCCAACCTCTCAATCCCTGCCCCTCCAGTTCTGACATCCATATAGTTTCCTTTACTAGCCATGGCCTCTGAAAAGGCAGTGGCCATCTTTTCTACTTGTGGGATAGAGGAAAGTCTGGAGGAACTGGTGTTAGCTGAGTGGAGCATTCCCAAACTAGAGGATGCAGACATGGGAAGTTTGCCTCCATGTTGGTGCAGATACTGGTGATGTTCTCTGGACTGTTCCTGAAGCTTATGGACTGCTGATGGATCATTTGCCACTGCTGCTGCCACCTCTGGTCCATAGCGCATTTCCAATATAGTTTTCTTGACACAGATGGACTTCCTCTTCTCATCATGCATCCGTTTCTTACGTAGACAATAGTAGACAAAGCCTAAAACTATGAGCATTCCAAAAAGGCAGCCAACAATGGTCATTATGTAGTGAGTAGTTGTTGAAGGTGTGGGCAGCGTGTCATCCTGATTTTGAGCCCGAGTGGAAAACTGGACGCAGGTGTGGTTGTAACGTTGAGAGTTGCGGATGGATGCTACACAGAAGGAGTAATTGGTGTGTGGCTTGAGCTTGCTGAGGGTGATCATCTCCTTCCTGTTCTTCAAGTTCATGACGTCAGACACAAAGGTCTGGTTGTATTGTGTTAGAATATACATTTTGCTGTAGGGATTTGGGATCTGCACAAGGAGAGAGGCTGATGACAAAGAGACATGTTGGAGCTTGATGCTGGGAATGCTGTGTTCAGTGGATGAGGAAGAGGTGGTGGGCTGGTGGTACGGCCCCACACCACCAAACATCTCTGGTCCGATACCGGAAGGACCATCCAGATCTGGTGGTAGAGAAGTCATTCCTGGAATCATCACTCCATCTCTGCAGCGATGGTACAAAGTGCTTTTGGCATTTCGACCAGTATGGCCAGCAGCGATAAGTAACGGGTATCCAAACATTTCCCGAGGCGTCTCACACTGGAGGCGGTCATAGGTGTGTGTTACATTGTTGAAGGACTCCAACCAGGTTAGGAAACTATAAAGATCACAGCCGCAATGGAATGGATTTGCTGCCAGTTCACATACCATCAGCCGACTGAGAACTGTGAATGTGGATGGGTCAATACGGCCAAGTTTGTTGGATGACAGGTCAATGCTGCTGAGGCTGGGACACTCCCAGAATGCATTGCTGGCAATAACCTCAATAAGGTTGTGCTGGAGGAAGAGGCATTGCATGCGGCCAAGCCCTCTCATCATACCCTCAGTTATGTTCGTCAACTTGTTGTAGCCCAGCTGAAGAACCTGGGAAAACATCAATCAATCAATCAATCAATCAATCATTCAATCAATGACCTGTATATCAACTTGTGAGACACTGAGGTTGCACTCATTTACAGTGACGACTAGCAAGAGGAACACATAAAACAAGTAGCATTGGGGAATTTTTATTTTATTTTTCATTGTCGGCCCAGTTTAAGTCCTAATTTATACTCATTATAGTAACATTTGAATTCAACTTAACTAATGAGATTCGGTCATGCTGCAGAATTTTCTAGAACAGAGTTCAGGAGGGTAAGAAACATAATTGTGCCAAAAATATTTATTCAACCTTTTGTTAACGTGTAGTTGCTTTAGTATATGTGCACTGTTTCTGTACAACGTATACTTATAACAGATAGTCCTCTTACTCCTTATACTGTAGATGGTTTAGGCAATATGGTAAAAAAAAATGTTTGACAACCCGTGTGATTGTCTTACTGTATCACTTGTCCACTAGACTCTGTTTAAGCAATGGGGCAGATTTCATTTCATTTCATTCATCAAGTTGTTAAGTACTTGTAGGCCTACAAGTACAGCTGGAATGATTAAACACTTGAGTGACAGAACAGTTTTGATCATTTCCAAAATGGGAGGATTTTTCTGCATTGATTACTTTTACTTTTAATACTTTAAGTACATTTTCCGGATGATACTTACACTTACTTTTACTTAAGTAACATTTTAAGTGCAGGACTTTTACTTGTAACAGAGTATTTTGCAGTGTGGTATTAGTACTTAAGTAAAGGATCTGAATACTTCTTCCACCACTGCAAGTTACATAATTTAAGGTTAACTGAGAGACTAGGAGAACACATTTGACTCAGTACTTTTTTTTTTTTAATGATCATCATTACACTCAACTCAACTGCAACTGAGTTTACTGAGGAAAATTATGAGGAAACAGTTACCACCGTCATAATATTATTTAATTACTTATGGTCTCCATGTAATCTCTAATGCATGTTCCATACATTCAGCAAACATTTCACTACAATAAAGTGTCTTACTTTAAATATTGAAGTAGATGAATTCCACAGAACTGTAGTTCAGTGAAATGTAAGAGAATTAAGCATCACATTTTCTGGAGGTAGTTTTTCCCACTAAATCAAAATCTTACTCAAGCTGTCGCCAAATGAAAGTCTCAAACCAAGGTTGAATGCACTGTGAAATATATTCTTGTGGCTCAAAAGATGTATCACCCATTCCCTCTTACCTGTAGGTTGGCTTGTCCCGCAAAGGCTCCATCCTCAATATAGCTGACTTCATTCTTGGTGAGGTTGAGATCAGTCAGGTTGGTGAAGCGATACATGGAGCTGAAGAGCACAGCTTTAAGCTTGTTCTCATTCAATCTCAAATCATGGACAGTGTTGTTGATGTGCTGAGGGATAGTCTCGTACGGCGGCTGGTTCTGACTGCAGATAGCCAGCCACACATAGCCTTTGTCCCCCTCAATGAGCCAGCAGTCCCCATTGACCATGTAGGGAAAGTGGGAGAATAATATGAAGGAGGGGAGAATAAGTAAAAGGAGAGTGGAAGTGGTAAATGCACCCTGCATGATGCGGATGAAAATAAATCTAAATTATAATAATTAAGGACAAAAATGTAGGGGCAGGCAGGAAAGGAGGTCGCGTTTGCAGGAGATAGGGGAAGCAACAATGGTTGCTATGAAGGATTTTAAAAGAGGAGAAGGGTCTGGATTGGGTGCTGAGAAAGGGGTGAAGGCTTCACAATGCCATTCACAGCTTTATGGTCATGGTGATTAGCAGGGGATCCATGTTATGTCATATCTTGTTGGGCTGCAATGCGGGGTTAGACAGCTTGTCTTCATAGTTTCTCCTTTGGCTTCAGCTGTGACTCAGTCAAATGGATGGATCCTTGGAGTAATGGAGAATCTGTAGAGGAGAATACAAAAAAGAAACCTAAGATAAACGCAACACATTGTATAAATATAATGCATAATGGAAAACACAAATTTGTATGTCTTCCTTTTTAAATTATTTGTATTGCTGTGTTATATATATATATTGCTTGCACTTTGCCTCTATTGCCTGCACTTTTTGCACAAATGTACTGAAGAATAAATTAATAAACAATATTGAGTCATGCATCTAAATGAATGGTAAACAAATTTAGACTCTTTATGATTAAGAACTTTTCATCGTCTCATAATTATTCTGTTCCCTGCAGGCATTCCACAATCATTCCTTAATTTTCCTCAGGGCTTGTCCCCCATTTTCTTCATCTAGTGTTCTTTCTCATCATGTTAATATATGCATGCTGCATTGTCCCAACAGCTCCCCTTTTAGCCTACTGCATCTGCACTTAGTCATCCCCCCCTTGGTGCCTCACCTCGTGAGGCTAAGAGGTCATCAAGCTTTGAACGATACCTATGTACATGTACCTGCCAATCTTTCCTCAGTCCTCTACGGATATCTTTTTGTGAACACAAAGTGCAGAATTAATCACCCGAATGCTGACAGCACATTGTCTCCAGACATTCCTTGTTATGACTCTATCCTGCCAAACCAAAGTTCTCTATCCTATCTGCATGTCATTTGAATACCAGTCAAATCTTTACATAAGTAGAGGATTAGCTGCCTGTTGCATTATGACAGACAATGTCCTCCCAGCAGTTGGGAAAAACATACATACACTTACACACACATTACACAAACATGCACAGTAAACTATACACATGGCCTGAAACATACATGTGCATGTGTAGACGTACACACTCAAACACATGTCCTCATTTAAGCGTATGCATGTATGCTCACAGGCACTTGGGCCAGTACAGACATAAGTCAAAGCATTCTGAACAACAGTGATGGTATGCTGTCTATGATATTACACAGTTTGTCTATTTATGTGTAATCTCTAATCTTACGTCTTTCATACCACATCTCCTCTGCTTTACACTCTCAAGATTCCATGAAAACAACAAATAAAAATATTTTTCTTTCTCCAAGGAACAGGCCAGATTTCATCCTCATGCTCCAAATTCAGACCTATTTCTAATTCTGACAGGGAATTGAACTCATTCCACTCTATTCCGGTGCACGCTTCCCGGAGGTGCTAGCAGAGCATCAGGTCCATCCTCTTTTTTTAATCTACTTATTACTACAGAAAATTGCAATACCTAAAGCATGTGTGAAATGGCACATTATTGTGTAGATCTAATGACCTTAGGCACCTGCTAGTTCACCTGTGACCTTTTATTAGGCAGACACATAGCAAAAGAGATACAGTTGTCAATGTGTTTGACTGATTGATATAACAAATAACAAATGGATATAGACAATCACTGGTGACAGAATGTTCACAAGTAAACAGCTAGAAAGGTGTGAATATTATCTGCAGACATTATATATATATATATATATATATATATATATATATATATATATATATATATATATATTCCAATTGTGTACTGTACTATTCCAGTACTAATCTTTATGCAGCCCTACACCACTCCCTTGCAATTGATTGTCTTGCTCTCTGATGTCTGAGGATTATCCCTTCGACATGAGACGTGATCTCATTTGGTGCTCCACATAGGGAAACCCAAAGGGTTTACATGAGAGAGGATTCAGGAAGCACAGTAGGTCTGTATCTGTGCGTGTTTGGGAATATGATTACATAATAAGGAATATGGGACCTTCAGAACACTTGTGTCAAAGGGAAAGAGCATGACTCATAACTATGATCCATTTCTACTATGTAGTAAAATGTAGGACAATGCTGCAGACTGCTGCTGTGTGTTGTAAGATTTCTTTCCATTTAAATTAGGAGATATATTTGTCTTGTTGTGTCCACGCAAGTACAGAATTTGAAAATACAATATCCAAACAAGCAAATTGTTTTGTTATTATTTTTTTTAAATATCTCTATGCCAAAATGTTATCTAAATTGTTTTATATGACATGATGAGCTCCAGTATCAAGCTTCTTTTCATGGCAGTTATTTTGGACCTGCACTTGTGGAGCAAATACAGCCATCTAATCTGAGTAGGGCACAGCAGCAGAAATAAAGGAAAGAAACAGGTGAACAGGTGGCACAGGGGTAGCTGCAGGTGTCTGACTGTCCTACTTCCACCTTTTCCAGTAATACATTTGATAACACAAATCCTCCTTTTTCACAAGCCTCATCTTGCAATTTAATTACTGCCATGCACCACAAAGAGAATACAACTACAGCTACTGATTAACTGCAGTTAATTAAATATTGAACATCATTCATTGGCACATTTTAACAACTGACTGTAAATAGGGTCTGTAAGCTAACAGTCCCAGACCCAAACCAAGTAAATATAAGTGCTATCATTACAATACATCTGAATAAATAATTTGGAATGTTATAAGAGTGAATAAGGAGAGCCTTCTCCATGTTTGTATCACACAGAGCTAAAGTGCAGAGGTCGACAAACCATTTTACGGTGTGTTATTCCAACCCTTGTTAGAAACACTGCATGTTAGCCTAATAGTAGTCTCACTTTGCCACACGCTGCGGAGTGGAGGAGGGCCTGGCTAGTCCACATAGCATACCGGGATGGGAGAAAAACCTGCTCTGGTTTGTTAGCATTTGTTTAAACCAATCACAATCGTCATGGGCGGCCCTAAGCTCCGCACGGAGCCGCTGTAAAATAGTCGTGCAACAGAAAACTCAGATTGGACGGATTGTCTAGCTAGCTGTCTCAATTTACCCTGCAGAGATCTGAGGAGCAGTTAACCATAGTCCTCATAAATCCACCAGAGTTTAAAATTCCAACACAAAGAAGGCGGAAGGAAACGGACATAGGCAAAAATACATGCATCCGGCAGAATTTCCTGCGGCACCGGAGCAATCCCGGGAAGTGGAATGTCAAGGATATAGACTAGCCTAATAGCCATTGTTATACAATATATATTAGCACATTCCATCAGAGCAGTTATCTTCATCTTTGGAACAATACTATACTGTGTAAATCCATGCACACGCACACACACACACACACACACACACACACACACACACACACACACACACACACACACACACATATTAAACTTAATCAGACCCTTCCCCTAATGTGAAATGGAATCTAGGTTTCTGAATGTGCTCATATTGATCAAATATTGCCATAGAAACACACTTATGATTGACAGTGGCAATTAAGCCTAATGCTAACAGAATAGGATGCTGTTGGCATTCACATCAAATCAGAGTTTCTCTTCTGCTTTATTAGCCCCAATGAAGAAACAATGTGACAGGTGTTGGAATTGGAGAGGATCCATATCTTCTCTCCATGACTTTTGGAGCTGGGCCACTGTCAGTTCAAATGTAATTGTATTTACCGAAGGTTGCTGGCGGCTCTCATTTACAATTGTGTCCCCTGCAAACAATATATATACCCATTGAACTGACATGTTAAAACAAATAGGGGCAGATTTATGCACATGAAAGTGCAGGGTAAAATTGCAGTGCGTCTTTCATTCAATTTGTGTTTACAATATGTATGTAATTAGCGTCTGATTATACTCAGGCATGCAGTTCATTACGCAATCGGACCTCCTGTCTTCTACTGTAGGTGCATTCAGAGAGCAACTTTGTGGTGATGCTGAAGAAGAAATACTCAGTAATGAAAGTAATGAAATTCTAAAATATTCACATTATTATGTTTAATTCATTAAATTATGATAATAATATTAATTCACTAGAGAGGCTTGTAACACTAATGTTGTGGGAGTCAACAGTGCAGTGTCGTGTATGCAGGCCAGGCCAGGCACAGTTTGGTTTAGAAGGGTTTGGCTGCTGATGGCGAACATAATCACTTGTTTTGAATTATACATCGTAATGACAAAGAAACATTTAATACAAATAAACTGGACATATTTCTACATGTTCTTAGGAGAATGTGAACTCATGCTTTGTTTACGGGTGTTCACACTCTGCACACAGCGCAGTGACATTTCCCCAGGCATTGGCAGCCACAACATCTCAGTGTTTTGCTGTTGCTGGTGTTTAATTAAGAAATAGGTTATAAAAAAACAAACATAAACAGGGCTAGAATATTGCAACTAAAAAAAGAAGAAAGAAAAAAAAGACACATTGGATTAACACTTGCTGGGTGCCTGGTTTGCTCACCTAGTAGAGCGGGCGCTAGGCCTGCATGATTAATCGTTATAAAATCGCGATCTTGATTCACCCCTGTTCGCGATTAAATTTTTAAATGACTTTTTTTGGGGGCATTTTCGGCCTTTATTTTGATAGGACAGCTGAACACATGAAAGGCAAGCAGTTAAAGAGTGTGCTAAGAAATCATTCTGTTTTTGATACTGTACTTAAATTGGCAATTGACAAAACTCCATTTCTCTAGAGACTGAAGCTGTAGCTGCAGCATGTTGATTGACATGTTTTAATTATGTAAAGACATGTTCAAGGAGTTCAGATAGAGCCTGTATCAGGGCCATATTTAGTTCAATGTGTTATATGTCACTATTTTTAGTAGCCTACTGTCCAGTATGTACTTTATTTTCTTCATTCATTGAAGCCTCTATGTTTACAGGCTTGTGGTGATGTTCAATGTGCTATAGGTGCCAAAACAAATCTATGTTTGGTACTGCCAATTTATTTTGTTTTGTCATGGTTCATGTGTGCAATAAACATTACACTTTGTGAGAAAAAAGTCGTGGCAGAGAATCGTGATATCAATTCTAAGTTAAAAAATCGTGATTAATATTTTTCCCCGAATCATGCAGGCCTAGCGGGCTCCCATATATAGCGGTTTACTCCTCGACGCAGCGGCCGCAGGTTCAAATCCGAGCTGCAGCATGTCATTCCCCCCTCTCTATCCCCTTTCAAGTCTAAGCTGTCCTATACAAAAAGGGCCTAAAATGGCCAAAAAATAATCTTAAAAAAAAAAAAAAAAAGATTAACACTTGCTAATAAATTAAGGAAACCAAGTAAGGTAAATTACTTAGTAGCTCTCAACTCCAGAAGGTAACGTTGATATTTCCTCCCAGGCAGTCTTAGGGGCATCGCATAAGGTTCGACAGTCTTAATGGACAAAATGACAATACTATTTAAGTTTGATATATTTGTTGATTAATGCCAGTACTCAAAGGATTTTCTTGGCAGGTACTGAGAATTCTGGCATTCCACAACTTATTTTCCATCCATTACTCTCTTTTGACCCTGTGACTGACTGCAGTGGGATGTTTCGAGAAGTGTGATCTAGCATAACTACCAAAACAACCGTTCCCGGAGTAGTTTTGGAGAAAACACAAAATATGAAATTATATCAAACACAGAAACAATCACATAATAGTTCCTAAATGTAGATTTTCCGTTAAAAGTGTAAATATGCAAACCTGTTTTGTCTGAGGATATACTAATTGGCCCTTCACAATTTCACTCTTTTCATCCTGGTTCTTAACTGAATTGATTTCATTCATTCCACCATGAGTCAGAAGACATTAGACAGACTTAAAAGACTGATTTAAAGTGGGTGTGCCTCGCAATTCAAGTGTGGATTTCAAGCATGTTTCTATGGGTATACAGTTAATCAAACCAATGTATTCTTTGAGAGTTTATATTGAAAGGCAAAACCTTTAGCTCCTTTCAAACAATTAAAGTAAAAGAAAAAGTGGATTTCAACTGACAACCACTCTGAATGTCCACAGGCTGATATTATGACCTTGAATTAATCCTATTTCTATTCACTACAGTGATTTGGGACAGACTCAGGTCACTATGGTAACTGTTATGCAAAAATGGCACCATGGGGTATTTAGCTGATGGCTCAGTGATTTTCATGACAGACAAAGATAACGTTGTAGCTGTCAATCAACCGTCTGCAGACAGACACACACACACACACACACACACACACACACACACACACACACACACACACACACACACACACACACACACACACACACACACGCATTCCCCTTATTATCTAACCCCTGCTATCCACCTTCTGTACCCATAACATTCTTCAACAGGTCAGCTCTTTTTCCTTAAATGTCCCTTTCCCGCTCTTCTTGCACAGATTTATAGCGTAATGTACACTATAAATAGTTGGTACACATGAGCATACCCACCCACAGTGGATGTCTTCCTGAACCTGGGTAGGAGGGGAACAAAGGGACTCAAACAAAAGAACTGGCGTGCTCAACTCAGATGTCTTTATAATGGGCGCCGACCCAAAAATCACAAGTTTGCAAGTCGTCAGCACTCACAAATAAGTATGTAATACTTTTAATGATGCATGGCAGCAGAAAGGAACAGACGTGTTTTAGCCCTATAGGCCTTTCTCAGCGTTTCGGAGACATTTGTGGGTGTAACCCCTTATGAACAGTAGCCAGGAACCTGCAAGTGATTACCAACCAGCTGATAAAACAACCTCATCAAAAAAACAAATAATAGTAACAAGAACCATTAAGTAATAAGAAGAGATATATCATATTCTATCCTTTCAACAACTAGATAAATGACCAGTTGATTTACACACTAACAGTGGAAAATGCCTGAACATACAGTATGTAAACTCATCATGTGCAGAACCTCTATTAAATATATATACATACACTACAATCAAAACATCAAAAGATAAATACTTGTAAGAAAAAATAAAATTGCATTGTTATTGCAACAATCAGATAAGTGACCAATTAAATTGTACACTAACAATAACAAAATGCATGCATGTGCATGTGTGAAATCATCACGTGCTGAACCTCCAAAAATACAAATACATAAACATCAGTAATACTAATACAGTAATACTATTCATTAACAAAAACCAAGACAGCAGCAATTCATCATTTGACTGGCAAACAACCCAAGCAGACAAGAATCTCCAAAAGAATCCTTGTTCTGTCTGCACCTGCTTTTTGCTCTTTATCTTCCTCCTCCAAGGTCTCTCTAGATCTCTCTACTCTCCAGCTCCCTCTAGCTTTATTTGTCTCTCAACTCCTCTAATCCCTCCACAAGCCTTGATATGAGTTCCTGTCTCTTAATTTCTTCCAGTTTGTGTATTTTTCACCTCTCCCTGTATCACTTTGTTTCCGTCAGTCTGCACTGTTGTTATGCTTTGCCTCGTCCAGGCCAGTTCCCTGGAGTACAGTCAGTGTGGTGCTGAGAAGTTTTCTGTGAGTAAAACACTCTTTCCTCTCCACTTCACATAGGGATTATAGATGAAACAAACACAACTACAGACAGAGGAGGCTCCTCTGATAGCTTCACCGTGTGTGTGTATGTGTGAGTGGAACAGATCATTCCTCAGTGGCCATACTGTAAGAGGAACCTGCTAAAAGCAGCAGTTCTATACTTTGTTAAGCACCGCTGAACAAAATGTTGCTTGTTCACTCTTCGCAGGGTTTAAAGATTTCTATTTGTTTTTCTATGTGTGCATATTCATAAACATTACGTATATACTTTTTCTTTGTTTGTCTCTATATAAATCCACATAAACTTATGTTTGGACCATCTCGCCTTCATTCCCATACGTCGAGTAGCTATTCGTTGCTGAAGTAGGAAAGAAAAATGTAGGAAGATAAATATAAATGAGCATGATGAGAAAGAAAAGGCAGAAAGAGAGAAGCGAGGGAGGAGAGAGAGCGGCCAGTGGGAGAGACGGCTCGAGACAGAACCGATGAGATTCTGCGTTTGATCTTTGATTCCTCCACAATCTTATTTTTCACAGCAGCACAGAGTAGAGACAATGTCACAGACAATGAAACACAAATCACATTGGATGCACAGTGTTATTATGACAATGATCCAGGCTGCAAAAACATATTTGGAAAGTGAGGAAGCCGTACAAGCACACAGTGAGAATATGCAGAAAGGAATGAGAGGGATAGTAGAGGAAAGCGTGTTTCTAAGGTTTTATCTATAATTCATACTTCATCGTTGTGTAGGCCTTGAGAAGATCTTTTCAACTAACCCTCGTCTTTTTTCTTTTTTTATGTCTGTCTCACTTTGTCTCTGCCCTTACTGACCTTCGCTGTGTGTTTGTGTCTGTACCTGGTTTCCAATGTTTGACTTTTAGACCACTGTCGTCTATGGCTGCTGATGCATGACATCATATCCATTTCCTGGATGCCTCAAAGGAAGAAGTGATGCAATGGAGCATGACAGAAAAGGACCCAAAGGTCTGGGGATAAATGGAGCAGAGCTCCCCTACAGACCGCTATTTCACCACTGCTACCACAGCTTCTTTTCAACCCCAAATGACTGGATGCAAGGCCTGGGGGGCGTGGTTCCATGGTGAGGCTTGTGCGTGTGAGATGGTTGGGTGGTTGAAGAGTTTCTAGGAGAGAACCATGGTAAAATAACACCCAGTGGTGGGGTTAAAGCCAGTGAGAGCTGGGCATTGAAACTCAAGAGCAGTTATAGCAACCATGCGGAAAGAGGCAGATTGTTTTTGCTAGAAGCTAGTGCAGGATTTGGGGAATAGCAGCGGACATGTGGCTTGGACCAGGGCAACACAGGAGATGATGGAAAACAGAAGTTGAATGATGTGAACCACAAAAGTAGTGGGGATAACTCAGTGATTGAGGTCAGTGAAATGTCAGATTGCAGCCTTTACAATAATGCTATTGAGGGCAGAATGGAATCATGATCCTGCATGGTTATGGTAAGGAAAAGGTCTTTTCAAAAGTGTTCTTGCTGTCTCTCAAAACAGCAGAAGCTAGCAAGATTTTCAACAGATTTTAATCCATCAAAATCATGGTCAGAATAATTAACTAAAGCTTCCATAAACAGCATAGCTGCAACTCTAACAGTTATCAAAGGCCAACATGAGGCCCAACACTTAAAAAGTGTTATTGACAAAGACCTACAGCTAGACAAATAATTAGCCTTTACTGACCCAGCCATCCCCTGGTATTAGAATCTAAAGTCCCTGTTATTAACTCTGAGAGATGAGAGGCTCAGCAAGTCTAAAATGTTCAGACATGAGGTCCCTGAACAAAAACAGTCCATGGAGTAACAAAGAACAATCTTACAAGATGGATCAAAAACAACAGGGAAGGGATGCCTCACACGCCGGGAGACGGCCGCGCAATAATAACGGGTGGCGGAGGTTGGGTTTAGGAAAAACACAACAGGGAAAGGACGCCTCACACTGCTGCCTTCAAGGCACCTAACCCTAACTTTAACCTTAACCCTAACCCTAACCATAACCAGTGCCTAAGGCGCCGTTGGGGGCAAAAAACACAGATAAACCGCCGGGAGGTGGCGGCGGGGGACGCGCAACAATAACGGGACAGTTGTGATTAGGAAAACAACGGGGAAACAAACGTCACACGCGGGGACGCGATCCCCGGTCTCCTGGGTGAAAGTCCTATTTTTTGACCCATCCACCACCCCGACCACCCTCGGCTTTTCATAGTACTCCCTACCGTATTCGTGCTGTGATCACGAAATATGCTTCCCATTGAAATACATTACTTTACATTTTTGTGCTGGCCACCACGAAAAAAAACGAGAAAAACGTCCCCGTGAACACGAATCAATAGATTAAATAACATGACCATTTCACGAACTTCCGTGAGACTGGGTTGGACTGAAACACATACATACTGTAATCAACAATCAAGTAATTGGATGCCCACATCAATTGACAGGAATGTCCAATAAGGCACTATCTCAATGTGGTTTCAATAAATAGATGTGTATAGATAATCGTCAAACAGCCATTACAGTAATGCAGTTAGGCCTAAGGGGTTTACATGTCATGACCCATTCATATCATGTCACCTCACTATGGCTACAGGGTCAATATATGCTGAAACTGAAAAAGAAGAAGAAAGAAATTCCTCAATAGGAAACTCAATGCATTTGGATCAATTTCTGGATCAACAAATCAACCACCTGACTGGGAAAGAGGGCGGGGCTTAAATTACAGCTCAACAGACCTGGTTGCAGCTAATGAAAATGAATGGATGAAGTCAGACTTCAATCAGAAAGGGTTTATTTCAGGGGAGATTTCAATATTGCATGTGCTGATCAGTAATCCCATGAGAATCCGATAAAAGCACATATTGTGGGTGATTTTCTCTCCCTATATGACAGTATTAATAACAGTACCTAACACTTTTAGTGTTATGGCAGTTTGTGGAGGGATGATAAGTACCCTGGTGATAAGGGTGAGGTCATTTTTCTGCAGAATATTCTTGTGTATCTCAAACCACAATGGGTATTTTGACAATGGATGAATGTCATTTAGAATAAGTAAACTTAGTGCCTGGCAAATATTCTATTAGCAAACTGCTTTGTTTTGCCCTTTTTCACTTTTTTCACAATGAAAATTGAGTGAGGGTTACCCTTGAGTTACCAATTTGTGATGTGGGGGACAGAATTTGAGAGGCTGTAATGACAAATTTGAAAAGATCAGAAAACATCTGTTGATTATAATTCACCTCTCTGTGTGTTATGTACAGTAATGGTGCCTTCGCTTTCCTTGAAAGAAGGCATAAATCATATACCGTACTTATTGATTATAGCTTATAGTCTATTGATTTTCTTCTGGAAAAAATTTTCTGGAGGTTTTTCATTTGCAGAAGATGAACTCTGACAAACACTTTAATAATATATTATAACAATACTACTTCTACACACACAAGTACACACATGCATATGTTGCGGAGGCAGCTGTGAGTTTAACATTTGCTGCTTCTCACATGCGAGACCACAAGTTAAGCTGCACTCTCGATCAAAGCACAATACATTTGCCACCATCAATGCATCTGTTATCCTTCGACCTACCCACTTCACCCACTTGCACCAGTGCTGTCATAGCAACAATGTATCAATGCTGGAGGCACGGAAGCACAATTTCTTCTTGAACACAGCAGAGCATGGGAATCAACGATGTAGAGGAAGAGGGGGAGGAATTGAGATATAGGGGCCAGATAGAGGTATTAGTAAATTCAAAGTTGGAAATAGTGATAAAAATAATGAGAATGGTATGGAAAGCAAAAGCACTACATGAGAGATGGATGTGTGGAGTAAAAAGAGTAAATGGGGAACGGATAATAAACGGGGGACATGGGGTGTCAAGAGAAAGAATAAAGATTGACGGTGCTAGCAATGTTGAATCAGCAGTAACCTGCATCCAGCAAACTGCTGCGCTCACAAAATAGAAGCTTCACAATCATATTAATGTCTTTTTGCAGTGTTATCCCAAATTAGTTGACTTTACTAGAAATTTGCGTGGAAACCTGTTGCCTTAAACCTTAGTTTTTACAACAGGTCAAGTTGTATTAACACAGAGCGGTAATTTGATGCAGTAGACAAATTAAGTTTACATTAGTAGTCATTATTAAAAATCATTAGTAAACATAAATAATTTTTTTCTGAAGTCATGTCTAAAATAAGCATGTTAAAGTGCTCATATCATGCTTTTTGGCTTTTCCCCTTTCCTTTATTGTGTTATATCTTTTTTGTGCATGTTATAGGTTTACATAGTGAAAAAGCCCAAAGTATACCCCAAAGGGACTTATCATCTCCAACAAAAAAAAAACAGTTCACATACTGCTCCAAACAGCTCTGTTGTAGTCCAGCCTTTACTTCCGTGACGAATGTGCATCACTTTGTAACACACCTTATAATGCTCGCCTAGCTGTTAGCATGGCACGCCCTCATACTCTGCTTCTGACTGGCTAGTAGTCCTTACCTAGGTACTGTGCATGTGCAACTCCCAACAAAGATGGACTAGAAGTGAGATGCCTCACTCTGTAGCTAAAACAGAGAGCTCAACACACAGGGTGAAAAGAGGAGCTGCAGCAATGTGCAGTATAACAAAAATATGGTGTTTTTTGAAAATGAAACCATGTAAACCTATTCTGGTACAACCTCTAAATACAATTATAAACCTGAAAATGAGCATTATGTGAGCACTTTAAGTTAAAGCTTTAGTGCATAACTTTTTATATTAATGAACGTCCGTTACATACAAGCCATTGCCAAATGAGTTGATACAAAGCTAATTAAGACTATCAGCTCCACACAAAACTCTCCCTGTATTTCTCAGTATGGCTATGTTCAGGTCTTGTCCGGCGACTTTCTCACGCAGAAAATCGAGCGAAGATAATTACCTCTTCTGAAGAGTGCATCATGCTTTTTTAATCCTCCGTGTCCTCCTTGGCTACTAGCAATTGTGTAGAGGAGTGGGTGTGGGGGTGGTGCACAATCACGGAAGGCTTGTATCATGTGGATGCGTTTGGTTGTCAATACTTAGAATTCCTCATGGGGGAGACAGAAACTACACGCTATAGCTTTAAACATGCAAAGAAACATAACAAATATAAAACATTACGCTACT
Source organism: Zingel zingel (assembly GCA_023566125.1). Lineage (NCBI taxonomy): Eukaryota > Metazoa > Chordata > Actinopteri > Perciformes > Percidae > Zingel > Zingel zingel. The sequence continues at coordinate 8,167,113 of CM042325.1, read as the reverse complement.
TATAAATACTAAAGAAATACTTTGTATATATACATTTTGTTTTTTTCCCATCCCTTATGTCAGTATGATTTTAAGAACAACATATTCAACACATCTGTTCCAAAAAATACATAACAGAAATTAAAACACAATACATTGTAATTTTTCAATGTATTGCACAGCCTGAAAAATTTCACTCAAGAAATAGCATGACTGGTGTCCCATCAGCGTACACACTACTGAACAGCTCTCACTGCCCAGACCCCATCAGTCCCCACCTGGGTCTCAGTCATGGTGCAACAATAAATGTAGATAAACACGAACACTAAATCAACAATACAAAACTAAAATCCAGATAACACAAATTAACACCCAAAACATTAGCAGAACATTCTTAAACACACTTTAATTAGGACAGAAACCGTTCAGAACATATTTTTTTCCCCATGAGCCTTTGCACCGCTTTATTGCAGAACAGTTTAAATGACCCCGCCCCTCCTATACAGAAACTTAACATCCTTATTTGTCTCTGCTTGATATGATCTGTGCACTGCATACTGAAGCGGATTATTACAAACAACTAATGTGATTTAGTAATGAATAAGGTTTTTAACAAAACATGAAAGAATAAGTAGTGGCCACTAAAACTTTTAATTACAACTAAATCTAGGTTAACAGTGTGTGGCGATTCTCACAACCTGGTAATGGAGGCAGTAATAATTAGGCACAGAGTCTTCCATGGCAGACTTGATATGGGTAGAGTGGTGCAGCACTGCCATTGAGATGTGTGAATGCAGGTGTGTTCAATATACCATTAGATTTTAATTAGTTTTGCATTCACTGTGATAAACTGGCTACCCCGCCTTTTGCCCAATGTGTGCTGGGATTGTGTGCTGGGATTGACTCCCTACAAACTAGAACAGGATAAGTAGAAAATAATTGGATGGATGGATGGATTGTGATCAGTTTTGCCTTCCCAAATCAAAGAAGAGCTGGAATTATTCTGCCTAAAAGGAAACAAAAAGGTCACCAACTGTGTTTATAAGTCATACTGTATCTTGATTTTGTGGCTGACATTGCTGAAATGAAATGGGAGCTCATTGGGATGAACATTAACAAGGTTATTTTAGAATAAAAAACCCCATCAGGATGCACTTTATCTGTGTATGTGTGTGCATTTCCATAAAGGCGGGCCAACAAGCTCACTTGGGAGAATAATGTGCAGTGCTGACTAGTTATGTGTGAGTCATAAATATTCTAGATGCCTAATTGCAACTCGCAATGTTGAGGAATTTCGTCAGCAATCCTGAAGGTAAACCACCATGCTAAAATAAATTGAGAGGAGAAGAGAGAGAGAGAGAGAGAGAGAGAGAGAGAGAGAGAGAGAGAGAGAGAGAGAGAGAGAGAGCAAGTTTACAGTTTGCAGTTTGTACTTTCAAACAAATAAAAAAAAAATGTTTTCTTTCCAGAAGCTTTACAACCTTTCCTTTTGCACCACTTTGCAGATTAATTATTGGGTGTACTTGTTCCGCCCAATGGGTTGAAATGGTGCCATGGTTGGAGTTTTGGAAAAGTGGATGCTCTCAATGAACTCTAACATTGCATTCACCAAATGGCACACTTCATGTTACATTCTAATTAAGAGGCGCAAAACAATATAAGAGCTGATGTTTCTCATCGTCTCTCGTTTTACAACCCTTCTCCCTCCTCTGATCACTCGTTGAACATTTATTGAAAATAAATACAGTTATATATTTTGCAAAAGGCTCTACTGTGAAAGAATCCAAGCAGCAACGAGGATTCTGCGGGGAGCACTAATCCCCCAGAATAATAAGCACATTCACTGTAGTATACAGAATTCTGAGATAGCTGTTAACAGATATCAGATCTTTGCAAAGTCAACAATATTTAAGAAGCTTTACCACAAAAAAGAAGGAGTTGGAGTGGTGGAAGGTGCTGCAAAAGCTGGAATGAGACATGAGAATAAAGGGAACACCCACAATCTGGACCAAAATGACACAGCATTACAAAGGAGCATTCCTCAAAACTGTTGCAATACAGCTTATAATATTAAACTGTGCTTAGATGATTACCACTTGTTGCGGCTGTAAGCAGTCCAACAAAGTGCTGCCGTGAGGGACTAAACACTGAGAGATGCATAAACACACTGTGACGCGCTCTCAGGGTTGTCCCCCCCTAGAAATATCATTAAAACAATGCTGTGTATTGTAAATAACATAATGATGTATACTTAAAATATCTGTGTAAGTAGTAAAACAATACAAACCCCAAAAAATGCTTTTTAAGTTTAGAAACATTTTGAGTCCCCCCTCCCTTGCCTCACAGTGGTTTGGTCCACTGCATGCTGTACGTTACCCATCTTCACTCGACTCACAGTCACATCGGTAGTGACAGGAATGTGTCTTGTAAGTAGGCGGTTCAAGGCTGTTTTATTCACATTAAACATCGGATGAAGTTGTTCTTTTCTCAAGTAGAAATGATGCTGAGTAATTAATGAATTAGTTGTGTATGTTAGTGTAATATAATGTAACGTTAGCTAGCTTGTTTAATAGCTTGTTGGATAGAAATGCACCCACTACAACTAACGTTACCACGGCGATAAGCCTAACTGACATTAGGGTTAATGTTGAAGATCTAGCTACAGTTGTGTTTGAAGTGGCTGATCAGTGGGTTTGCTGCAGTTAAATATATATCCTCTGTCCCAGACCAAACCTAATATTTATGCGGAGAACGCAAGTATTTTTGTGGCTTGTGTACACATGTCCTCTACCAGTATAATTGTGGCTGTATTATTTGTGTCCCCTTCAAAAATTGCTCTTCAGAAATTTTAAGTTTATTGTCCCCCCCTACTGTTAGATCAGATTTACGCCCATGTCCACACGTAAAATACAACTAGCACTGCAGTTACCAAATGTAAAGTTACTTTGTGAGTGGAAATAAGTGTGTTAGTGCGGCGGTCAACAGAAAGTGTTCGCTCCCAGGCTCACCTCCTCTCTGTCAAAGCACAAAAAAACAGGTGAAGAGGTGAAGCAAACAAATATGTTTATCACTTCTGCTCAAACCGTGATGAAAACGCCCACCACCTACAATTTAAGTGCACAATATAATAATCAATAAATAATATAAATGAGACCATAAACAACATACATGTGGCTCCTACACCACTTTAGACATTGTAGCACCATGTGTACCTGTTGCTGTATATATATATATATATATATATATATATATATATATATATATATATATATATATATATATATATCTGCCTCTGTATGTGTTATGCATGTGTGCAGTCTGCCACAGCTTATTAATTAAAAGGGGAGACACAGAGGATATGATGGGCTGAAAGGGTTAAAACAGTGCTGCTTTACAGCCAGGTTGAAGCTTGATTCACACAGGAGCTTCATATGATTAAAATACAAAAAGAAAGATGAGAATAGAGCAGAACTGGATAGAAAATAATGTAATCACAATGGCTTAGTTAAGTTTAGCAGCGTTCTTGTCAAAATCTTACTCCATGGCAGTTGGAATAAAAAGATTGATCCTTTTAATATTGATCAAACTTTTTTTAAATCCTATTCTTCGATTGAAATCAAAGGGGTAAATAGTGAGACATGTTTAACAAGTATTTGCACCGTTTCTTTGCTGTATTACTTTTGGGAGGATTGACAATCTAGTGTAATGTCATAAAAGCCCTTCCAGTGGAACATAACTTGTATTATTTAGCTGTTTTTTTTTTTTTTTAAATCATTCATTCTTCAATATCATAGTGACTGAGTTTTTGCTGAATGCAAAGTGTGAGGTGAAATTGCTGTACTGTAAAGTCTCTGTATGGGAAACAGCTACTACCAGATCCCAAGGTTGCTCGGGGGCACTGAGAGTGTAAGACAGTTTCTTGCATCCAATATTCATGTCAGTCGTTACTCTGACAGACACAGTAACCACATAAACATGTTTGTACTTTTCGCTTTACAGATAAAAGAAAAAAGTGCCCAATTCTTTTACTCAGAAATTGGATTTCATGGGTCTATAAAACACAACAAATGCCTCTATATTCATTTCCTTCTCCTCTTGAGAAACGTGTTTTCGGGCAAAGTTGCTGCTTTCAGGAAGTAACTCTAATTTGTCAAAAATCATCGTCTGGTTGATGATGTTGGGATATTGACAGCCCTGAGCTTAGAGGACGGAGCTCCTTTTGGAAATGTCAGATGAATGAGAAATGTTTAAGCCTAACACTGCACTTTATTTTAATATATCTTCTCTGCACTATTGTGCATTGCTCGATGCAATATGATTTACAATAAAAGGGCTGTTTAGCAGTATTGTTCTATTGTTGGCAATGACAATAACAACAATGAGTACCAATGTAATATAAAATACCAACAATGGATGAAAGACATTAGGATTTTAACTAGGCATAATGTTTAATTTCCAGTGTATTGAGGGTGGATTGATGGCTGGAGATTTGCTACTGGCACTACTTTTTTTCTATATTTCCCCTCATATTTCTCCTCTGTGATTGTTTATTGGTCTTAATAACTAAAGACCAGAATAAAGTGTGTGTTACGGCCCCTCCCATTTCTGCCTGCTGTTGGCTTTCCTGGCTGAGCTTGCAGTGTGGGAGGGGTCGTTAGTTAATTGTGGACACCTGAGTAGGCCTCAACCAAGGCTATTTATACAAGTCATGTCTGATTGTTCTTTCTCGGCATTCTCCTTCTCCTAGGCTTCACATCTCCTTTGTTGTCATTTGTCCACACATCTTTCACACACACCGCACACACTACTGATAACATTGATTCCACACCTGTTCTGATTTTTTTGGTAATGGTAGCTTGTTTATTTTACAATAAATACTTTATTGGCATTTTTAACCTGTTTGGTCTCCCCTCTTTGTCGCAGGCACTGAGCCGGTTTGTGACAGTGTGTATGTGTGGATATGAGCAAACACTTTCCACATAATGGCTGGGCCATACTACCAAAATGAAGAAGAAAGAAAAACAACCTTGGCAGTGTACCTGTTATGATAAAAAACAGAAATGAATGTATTCAATTGTAGTCAGTCAATTTGAGAAGGAAAATATTCTGTAGGTCATGGTTTTCTATTGAGTAAGCTATTTAAAATGTTGAATTACTATGAAAAGCTTATTTTTTGTATTTCTTTTGAGTGAAAATAGTGAGAATTGTGGGTAGTATACCAGCTATATTCTTGTTCTATAAATGTGTCTCGATAGTGTGGTATTATTGTATGGAATCCTTTTGCTAATTTGGGCAGTTGGGGTAATTTTGGTATAGGTTCACAACTAAAGCCAGTCCCCTTGCATCCAATGTGCTCATAATGTATGACATGGTGAGAGGAGCACAATTAAGGCTGAACTGTCAAACTATTCCTGTACTCACTCTCAGTATAGATAATGATGTGATGTGCCATAACACATCATTTATATCGTTTCATTTATATCATATCACATCCCATAATGGGATATACTCAGAAGCCCCCCGACCTTCGTTCAGCCCTGTAATTGTGCTCCACTGTCATATAATTTGGTTTTACATTTTATATTACTCTTTTAACTTACCAACCATAATCTTCTGAATATTTGTGGCCCATACAGTATTATTCCTAGTGTATATTTATTCCTTTTATTAATTGGCCTTTTTCCACTACATGGTACCTGCTCGACTCAGCTTGGCTCAGCTTGACTCGGCCGCGGTGCCCCATCCTCTATTTTCCATCACAGATTTAGTACCGCCTCATGCGTGAGGCGAGCGTGGCTGATCGTTATAGCAAGGAAACTGCCGTTACCTAACGCGACACACACACAGAACGTTGAATGTGTGTTGTTTTGGATTCTCGGCATGTGGCTGTTTGCCAGAATACTAATTTTGTTTCAAAAGAAGCTGGAGGCAGCAAAAAAAAAACACCGCTGGCTAAACTATTTAAAAATGGCGGGTTTGTTCAGGACACCCCCATCTGTCACTAGCAATGATGACGCAGTGATTAGTGACGATTCTCTCCGACCAATCAGTAGTCTGCAGGTTTTCACGTCACCTTTCGGTATCACCTCAGCTCGCTTGGAACCTCGACGGAGGTGATACTAAAAAAAGTACCTGCTGGCAGGTACCAGGGACTTTCATAATGGAAAACCAAAAAAGGCGAGTAGAGTCGAGCAGGTACCATGTAGTGGAAAAACGCCATATGAGTCAACAGTGAATCCAGGCAATGTGTCATAGTTAATAATAATGGCGATTCTGTCTGGGGCCCCAGATGGATGGCTTCTCATATAGTAGCCTGCAGGGCAGCATCCTCTACTGATTGCAACAGATTATAATATGGGTCAGCTGAAACCCAACACTGGTTCAGACAATCAAGTGACACATGCTGACACATGTGACACGTGTACTTCCTATTTGTATGTGTATAAGGACATATTGTACTGTACAAATAGGAACACATGCACAAACATACACTCCTTTTTTCTCCTTTCCTCCATCTCTCTGTTCTTCCCTCTTACTGTATTTATACCCTCCCTTCTATTGTTACTGTACAGTAAGTGACTAGTGTGATTACCTCTCATTCTAATTGGGAGAGAATGATTTGGGGTGAGACATAGATTGTGTGATGAGACGATGAGCCAAAGACATTTTATTCTTTCTTTTTTCTTCGCTTATCAGTTTTTAAGGTTTGATTTAAACAATCTAAATGAGATTTTTATACATTGTCACAGCAGCTACATAACTAGCACACTTCCTTTTTCCATACTCTCTGCTTTCCTCACTCCCCCTGATTTAGGTCATTTCATTCATTGTAACTCTACACACTAAAATGTTTCACACTGGTAGTTGTTACGAAAAGCATTTTGTTTATTACTATATGATGATGCTATTTCAAAAAAATTGGAAATATATCAAACAAATATTAGTATTATTCTCATAAATGTACTAAATATACAATAAGTATGAACAATACAGTAGCAAGCAGCATATTTTGTGATGGGGAGCAGATGTGCTTTGCTCAAAGCTAAATGTTATTCATATGCTCCAAGGAGAATTCAATTGGCATTCATGCAATGATGCAAGAAAAGCCGTGTATATGCATATGTTGGTGGGGGTGTATGCTTGTTTTTGTGCATGCATGCTTGTTCTTCTACAATACACTTAGACAGTGAACATCTGAGCATCTGCACCTGCACTTCACTTAAATGGAGGCATGTATACAGTATAGGTGATGTCAAACCTTCCTGTATTATTGTTTCGTGTGGGGGTGATGCTAACAAACCTTCTGCACCGCTCAACTAGGCCACTGTCTGGCTGCCGGCAAAAAAAGAAAAAGAAAAAAAAAAAAGATTGAGAGACAGAGAAGGGGAGAGAAAGAGAGTGAGAAAATGTGCTAATGAAGAAATTACATAACAGCATCAAATACCGTGGAGAGAGTCATTCCCTGTCCGTGTCTAACAGTGCTCCTCACATGTCACAGTGACCCGCAGATTCACATTAGACAGACAAAGCAGGTAGACCGAGAAATATATATAATCATTCAGAGTATGCAGCTATAGGACGCTGACCTGTGTGGATTCAGGAGGCTATAGTAATTTCAGCATGTTTTAATCATGGGTGGTAAAAAAAAAAAAAAAGGTGGAGTTCAACAATTATGGTGCGGTGCTGTCTACATACATACATATATATGTATATATATATATATATATATATTTTATTATTATTATTATTTTTTTAACCTTTTATTTATCCAGGTAAGTTGATTGAGAACAAGTTCTCATTTGCAACGACGACCTGTCACATACACACAGTTACATATTCATACCTGGAAGCTGCCCAGTACAACCACAGTCTGATTTTCTGGCCACTGAGCAGCTCCACTGGAGCGGTTGGGGTTAAGGGCCTTGCTCAAGGCACCTCAGTGGTGGTAATGAGGGAGGGACAAGCGCTGCTCTTTCACTTTCCCACACAGATTTTATCCTGCCGGTCTGGGGATTGAACCTCCCAACCTCCCAAGCTCGCTTCCTTAACCCCCTAGGCCCCACTCCCCCATATACAATCCACCTTGGCTGCCTTATCCTGTCAATCCTCTTTGATGTTGTTAAGACTGTAATGTGTCATCATCAGTTAACTGGGGTTAAGTAGTTTGTGTAGTCATAATACACACCTGCCTAACCAGATGTGCATGCCAAAAACCCAGATGAATTGCTAGAAATCAGTTTGCTGTTACTTTAGTGAGTACTCCGGATATTTTGCTGACCCCATAACTCTTTCAGAGACTGTTTACTCAATTTGTCTTCCAAAGAAAAGTAAAAGTACTTTGCATCACAGCTACCTCTTGAAAAGTTACCCGGACCATCTTTCTCTTCTAAACTCAGATTCCCTGCTTCTTCCTCCTGCTGTCTCCCCTGCTGTCCTAAGCACAACCCCCCTATGGTAAAGTGTATTATATCACACTGGGAGTTTTAACTAACTGCCACTTCCCCCAATTAACATTCTTAAAACGCTGAGATTTGTCAGCCACAATTGCAGGCCTTGGAAGATGGCAGGCATGGACTGGAACAAGACCAGGATGAGAGGCTCCTGAGAGTCTACATACATCAGTTCTCTTTTCAACACCTGGGGCCCATTTCAGGAAGGAGGTTTGACAAACTCTGAGTCTAACCCTGATCTCTGAGTTGATTTACCCTGAGATGGAAACTCTGAGTTTTCGGTTTCAGAACAGCTGATTTGAGTTGGTTCAATCAACTCAGAGTAGGTTCACGCGCATGCACCACCACAATAAAAAGGCAGCATGAATGCAGCCATGATACTACGATTCACCATGGTAACAACCACGAACAAATGGGTCGGCGGACATACTTCTGTGCACATAGGCCTACAGCGAGTTTTTAACATGTATTTCGTTAAAAAAGGAACACAGCAGCTGCTACAAAAGAGAGAGAATTTGCGCGGGAGAAAATTGCTGCTAGAGTAAATGCGTATATTCCAATATCATCTTCAATCATAAGTATAGCCTAATATTACTGGTGAAATGGTATTGAACCTATAATCTATTTGATTTAGGTGCAATCCTGCGGGCGAAAACATACTAGGCCTACTAATCCCATACTGAGGCTGCAGCACCATCATTAACAGAATTATAATTCATAATCTTTTATTTCAAAGGGTTTACATCATTCACCTGCAATATTGTGGAACTCTTTTTTAATGTCTCGTACTGGTTTGTGTCCAGGGAACACTACAAAAATGTTTAAAACACATTTCAGTGCTAGTCACATTCTTCTGACGGCGCTTTGCTATACAGTGGCTTTACTAAAATGCTCCACATCACCAATGTAAAGAAAACTGCCGTTTTAAAAAAAAATAATGTGACACAAATAATCTGCTGGGATGTAAGAGCATGTCCACGATGGGTGACGTTAGTGATATAAGGACGGATAAGGTTATGTAGGCTACAGAACTGATAAGACTGGGAAGAAAAACGATATCGCTCAAATAGGAAGCTATCTGGAAATGAAAATACATCTATAGGGCCTCAATATCATCTCCCGACATATGTTTAACTCCCTGCGAAATAATACAGCTTCTTCATCAACGGGATTGTCGACAAAAGGAAATGAAATGTTTTGAGAAAAAAAAAACGTTTTAGCCTATAGTCTGCCTAACATGGTTAATAAACATATCTCATCATCATCATATTTCTCCTGTATTAGCTTCTCTGCATTGGCTTCCTGTAAAATCCAGGATTGAATTTAAAATCCTTCTCCTGACCTACAAAGCTCTAAATGGTCAAGCACCTTCATATCTTGGAGAGCTCTTAGTACCTTATTGTCCCACTAGAGCACTACGCTCCCAGAATGCAGAGTTACTTGTGGTTCCTAGAGTCTCTAAAAGTAGAATGGGAGTCAGAGCCTTCAGCTATCAGGCTCCTCTCCTGTGGAACCAGCTCCCAGTCTGGGTTCTGGAGGCAGACACCGTCACCACTTTTAAGAGTAAACTTAAAACTGTCCTCTTCGATAAAGCTTATAGTTAGGAAGTTAGGAGTTGCAGCATTCGCCTGGTCCGGCAGGGGAAGGTGTGTAGCCATAGTCTTGACGCACCTCCTCCATATCTCTGCTTCTCTTCATAGAAAGCTTACTATATTTAGGGTATGAGGAGTTGCAGCGTGCGCCTAGACCGGCAGGGGTGGGTGTGTAGCCTCAGTCATGGCGCACCCCCATCCTATCACTGCTTCTCCCCATAGAAAGCTTACGCATACTTAGGCAGTAAGGTGTCGCAGCATTAGCCTAGACCGGCGGGGGAAGGTGTGTAGTCACAATCGTTGAACACAGCCTCCCTATGCGGTTATAGTTCTTGACTACCGGGGCACCTCCTTTGACACACTGAGCTCCTCTCTCTTTCCATCTGTGTGTATTCATGTTCCAGAAATGCTTGTTATTAACCTAGTTCCGGGGAGCTTCCCCGGAGTCCGTATGTTCTTTGTCCCCCCAGCACCATCATCTTGGATCATGATGGCACCTACATCATGGTGGCAGCTTTCGCCGTGGTCCTGCCCTACGACCTGCTGTGCCCCCATTACACCCTGCAATGCCCGGCGTCGACTTGCTATGTCCGGCCAACGCCCTGTTACGCCATAATGTGCTCTACGACACCATGAACTATTACAACTACTCTAGTCATTATCTTAATTGTGACTTTTTTATTGCCATTGTTCATCAAACCCACAACCGGCATCGTCAGACACCGCCTACCAAGAGCCTGGGTCTGTCCAAGATTTCTTCCTAAAAGGGAGTTTTTCCTTGCCACTGTCGCACTTACACATTCATGCATGCTCTTGGGGAATCACTGGAATTGTTGGGTCCTTGAAAATTACAGAGTGTGGTCTAGACCTACACTCTATCTGTACAGTGTCCTGAGATAATTCTTGTTATGATTTGACACTATAAATAAAATTGAATTGAAATTGAATTGAATTAAACCAACACTGTTTTTTTTATTCATGCAGATAACAAACTCCGCTAAAATGCACCTGATACAGACTGAATGAATGAGGAAATGAATGAATGAATGAGGAAATGAATGTGCACTGTGTCACAGGGAGGAGACTGAGAAAAACCAGCAAACAAACAGCCAATCCCAGCCTCAGCCATTGGGTGCTAGAGAATTCAAATCAGTATCATCTAATTCTAAACAAATGTAACTTCTGGTTTACATCTTGTAGAAAGTGCTCAGAACCCACACTTAATTTTCTTCTTGTATCCCTTTTTGCCAATTGCTGCTGCAACAGTCTACTTTCACCATGGGGCTCGTGAAAGTTTCATCCAACCATATCTTACACCTTCTATGAGCTTTAACAATATTTCATTGGTAGTTTTGAAATACACATTTGCACATGTACAAAATAATGATTTATCCATTATATTCTGGTCACAAAACTGATGTGACAGAAGCATAGGTCAAGTTGGCACATACATATATTTATGAAAACTTCTTATCATACTGGCTTTTCATAGCATAGATCACATGCAACTATGTTATAGAATTGATAGTTTTTTTAAATGGATACAGGCAGACACAATGTGCGTTCTTATTACATTTACTCTATCGGCGGCAGACACAGACACAGAGAGAGCTGAGATTTTCCCACCGCATCTCTTGACACGTCTTCCTGGTGCACCACCTGTTGCCAAGTTGAAAGGGTATGCTACCTGGTGTGACATTGAAGGGATGTTGGCTGTCTGGCAGCACACCCCTATGATTCACGCCTTAGCTACAGTGCAAACAATAGACGTGAACACATTTGATTTACCACACATCTTGCAAAGGCCATATACCATAGTGTAGAAAAATACAGACACTTCGAATTGCCATCATCTTGTCATGTCTTGTTGTCTTAAGTCAGTAAATTTGGAATGTTAAACATGCAAGATCTGCCAATCAGCACATATGTTAAAAGCCTTACTGTAATATCCTCTAAACTGAATTGTAATTTTAGAATTCATCATTAAGACATTGTCCATTAGATGCAGTGAAATTAATTAGTTAAGTATATGCTTACTTCTTGACAACCACAATCTAGCAGCCATTAGAAGAGTTGCACTGGCCTCAACACTTAGCTGCAGTGGCTGCTCCTTACCATGGATAAAGTTCAATTCAATTCAATCATTTATAGTATCAAATCATAACAAGAGTTATCTCAAGACTAGACTGGGTAAACCCAGCCCAATCTGCCATCGTTTTGATTTCGCCCTGCAGCTCAGGCTGGAAACCTGTGCATTTATCTATGCTGCTTCCATTACAATTTTGCGGGGACCAATCACAAACTGGCTTATCCACCCACCATTGGCGGATTTAACAGGATGACGATAGAGAAGCGACCAAGCAGCTTCTTGTTTACATTCAACATAGTAGCCACCGAAGCGCAGAAACCGTTGATGCTACGTCACTAGGAACGTTGGTCTGATTGGTTGAAGGACTATCCAATTGCGTACAGAGTCATTTGAACTATGCCCGTTGATCACGTCTCTTGTGCACAGAGCAGACTCCCCAGACTAATGTTCGATCTTAAAAGCTTGGTCCAGTGATAGCCAGACTATCTCAAGACACTTTACAGATAGAGTAGTTCTAGACCACACTCTATAATTTACAACGACCCAACAATTCCAATAATTCCCCCAAGAGCAAGCACTTAGTGTGACGGTGGCAAGGAAAAACTCCCTTTTAGTGAGAATCCTCGGACAGACCCAGGCGTGGTACTATTGTCATTGTCTTGGTACTATTGTGCTCCTTTTGTTTCATTTTTGAAACAATTTCCCATAAACTCAATTATTTACTGCTTTTGCATAAAGACAACATAGACCGCTGATTGCCCCTTCTAATGCTCTTGTTTGCTTGTGGTTATTGTTGTAATATCTACAATTTAATTTAGTAAAATGCCAAAAGTGATGCTTCAAAACAAATACAATGTGATCCTATATAATTGCAACCCAAGCCTAAATCATAGAAGCAGAAATGTTAGCATGGGGTATAATCAAATAAAAAATAAATAAAATGATTATTGATGCCTGCTATTGCCACAGCACATACAAATTAAACAGCGTGTGTGAGCAGCAAATTATGCCCATAAAAACACATCGTACTGTAAGTGCACTTTCACATACACACACAGACACAATGGTAGTTTAACTAGAAGGGTACACTTTGTTTCTGGGATTAAACAGTAGCTCCAGATGTGAGTGGATGTTTTAATGAACTCACTGCTCCTGTGCTGGACACACACACATTCAGTACAGTCAACATTACAAGCTGTCCAGAGACACTGAGCCAGATATCAAGCCTTTGTGTGTTAGTGTGTAAATACAGCAAATACATACTGTAGCATTAGGAGCAATGTGTGCTATGGAAGTGTTGATTTTCTTCCAGCTATCGCTTGATGCTTAAAACTGTTGACAAAAACACACAAAGGTGTGGATACACATGCACAAACAAACACATTAACTGGCACTCAAGCAAACACACGTAGTTTTCTTGTTTTCTTAGAATTTACATAGATTTCTCTTGGCATATCACTGTTCTCACAAATTCAATTTTCTATTATGGCAGTTTATGAAAAATAAGCAATACCTACAAGATCTTGAGAAAGAGTGAAGAACTTTTAAATACAGTGCCAGGCCAGTTTGCTCTACCCTACTGTCCCTGACTCTGGGTTAAGAACTGAAAATACTTGACCTGTGAATACATTCACAACATTATTTTTTTATAATTTCCATCTAATCTTGTGTTCCCTCACCCCTCTGGTCTATCAGTAAAACATTCCTCCAGTATTTTAGATTCACAGTCCATTCCCTCTAGCTTCCATCCCAACCACACTCCATCCTTCCTCAACTTCCCTTTGTATCCCTGCCCCTTTCTGTCATTCACTCACGTTATCTCTCTCCCTTCATTCCTTGGGTGTTCCCCTCTGAACTGGCACCCATTAGTCACCCACTTGAAAGCAAACTCTTAAGTTTGATGCCAGCAGCCCAACATGGCGAGGCTTCTACTCAAGAATAGCACTTCATCGAAATTGTATTCTACCAAAATGCATATACAGAAATGTATGGCAATCTATGAATTCTCTGTGTTAAACCTGGAGACGGAAAGGTTAATTTCCTAAATTGCAAGCGAACTAGTTGAGTAGAAAATCAACAATAAAATCCCAAAACAACAACAAACCACAGTGAAAAAAACAACAACGGATTAGGAGGCATATGAGAGTAAGAGTCAGAAAAATAGCAGGCGGGTCTTGCCTAGAACTGTAATGGGTTCCATAATAATGTGGGAAACACGTCTCTGACTCTCTGACCATCAGCCTGCTCTTCTCCCTGTATAGCAAGGTCCATCAAGCTTCTGCGCTGAGGACACCACTCTCATTGGACTCATCTCTGGTGGGGATGAGTCTGCCTACAGATAGGAGATTGACCATCTGGTGACCTTGTGCAGTCAGAACATCTCGGTGCTAAATGCTCTGAAGACAGTGAAGATGGTTTTTGGATTTCTGGAAGAACGCATCCTCACCCATGGGTGACTCCCCAATCAACACTATGGAGTGTTCTGTTTTCTGTGCTCCATCATCTTCCAGGACCTGAAGATGGAGCTGAGCATCGCTAAGAGAAGTGTCGTGCAGGGTGAAAGAACTGGCACAAAGAAACAGGAGAGAAAGATAGCAAACAGAGTGAAAAAAAAAACGTGGGAGAGAGGGGACGAGTTTGTGATTAGTAGAAAGTGAAAGTGAGAAAGTGATAAAGAGAGGGAGAAACAGGGAGGGAGAAGAGACAGGGAGAGCATGAAATGACAAAGAATAGTGTTGAGTGTTGAGTTGACACTGGGAGCCAGATAATAAAAACAAGCCTCATTATAACTCTTATTGTCCTCTGGGCTGCTTAAGAAATGTTAGAAGTCGTCATTATCAGTTTACCTGCTATTCTCTTCTCTCACCTTTCAGACAGCTTGGCGAGGCTTATAGGAAAATGCTCCCATAATTATGTCTGGTTTTTTTTGTGTCCGTCTCTCTCTTTTCTACCTGACAACCTCCAGCAAGCCAGAGTAGGAGATCCAATTTAAAAAAAGGGAAATCAATGTGTATATTTTTCTCAGAGCGGTAACAATGTCCAGCACCCACTTTCAGTGGGATGATGTACACGATGATGGATTTAGGTAAACATCAGGTAGAGAGCTACCGTGTGTTCATGGACATCGGAAAAAAAAATTTCCCAGTGAAAACGTCACCAGTAACGAGAATCAGAGGTGGGAAACTCGGGCTAGATTTTGCTAACAGAGTTTCCCAGTTGGTGACGCGTTGTTGACAACTGACGTTTGATGTTGAAATATTTCAATGACAATAAACTGTTTATTGTGGACAAACGCCTCTGCCAAGAAACATACACAGACATAACATGTTTCAAATTATTCATAAATAGGCCTATGTATAAAAAAAAACAATACCTTATTCCTGTCCTTTCCCGTTCGTTGTCCTGCAGATAACACAAACAAACACCTGTCGATGTGCTGTTTGTATGCTCGCATAAGAAAACAGCAGCAAATCTCTTGTTATTGTGACCTCCATGTTTTCACACACCTGATGCTCTAGGCTACGGCCAACAGTTGGTGGCAGTCATGCCAAATGCCAATATAACAGAAGAAGAAGAACACGCATCCCGACCATGTGAACGCTAACAGTTGGAAAAACAACGTAATCACGGGGGCGGTCCCTGATATTCCCAGGTGACATGAACGCACCGAGCTAGCAGTTGTCTGTCTATCTATCCGTATGTCTATCTATCTATTTTTTCCTGTCCACGCTTTCTCTACAGTACCTCTATCCGTGGGCGACAGTATTTCTTCCCTGTGAAAATACGTGCATGTAGGCATATCAGCATATGGCCTGTGATCATACAGAAACAAAAGCTGGTTGGAAGAACAATGGCTTTGGTTGCGAGAACAATGATTTCATACACTGCTGACTGCACGGTAATGATCACTGCCACATTCACACTGTTTTGGAAGCCAAGTGTGCTTCTGTTGCACACACAGAAACACAATTTTAGAAAAAGCACAAAGTAACAATAAGAAGCACATTTGGTTTGATCAATGTGGCTGTAGATCACTTTTTCATATGAAAACTGCTCATGTGCCCATAAGTTTCTCAACTTAATTAAAATCATATATTGACAACATGCAGTAAAAATAGAAAAAGAGCAGGATATGACATTAATGGATAATCACCACAAAAGAGGAAACCTTGGTAACTTTCTTGACCACTGCAGAGGTTGTAATTTTTGTCACAAAGACAACTCACCACCACCTTCCATTTAGTACATCGTATTAAAACAACAAATCAGCCCGTGCAGTCCAACAGAGGACGAGGTGTGAAACTGCTATGACACAAACTAATAAGACTAAAATAAACATTTACAAAAGGCGCTAGGCAAGTTCAGAAGCAACATTTAAACAGTGTTGTGAACCTCAACTCAGCCCCAACAGGCTTTTTTTTAAATACTTTAGTTCAGGCAAAACTAATGATGCATTAAACAAATTGTATTGAAAGTCTATAAAAGGCAGAGAAGTGTAGTAATACAGTAGAATGGCCTTTTGCTGCGACCGCTAGAGGGATTTGTCCTTTGAACATAAAAATGTGTTGTTTTGATAACAAAATATTACATTGTTAATATGTAATCCAGTCCATCCAGGATTTTGCGGTCTTTTTTTTGAGATTGTTGCGGCCCAAAATGTCTGCTTTTGCGGGAGCTTTTGTAAAAAATTGCAATAAGTTGTGATGTCTTTTGTATTATTGTTGCAATGAAGTTGCGAGAGACAGTGAAAATTGCAAAAAAAAAGTTGCGATTATTTTTGGTATACTTATAAAAAATAAAAGGAAACTTGTTTTGGGGAGAACAAAACTACTCTGGGCTGAGATTTCCCAGTAACCTTACCAAAAAGGCTCAGGATGCTGCAAATGTTGGTATAATATGAAAATGGCTGGTAGATTTAAGCCAAAAAATAATAATTTATTGAATGAATCAAATTTGAACATATCTGTCAGTGGTATCTTGATCTTTACATTGTTAGTTCATTTCCTAACCTGGCCTGGGACACACATACAGTTTGATAAAGTACTTATTGGACTTTAAGTTATCATTGAAATTACAATAGCGAGCGTAGCTGTCCTCAATTTAGGTCATCGTGTACGTCTCATCTCCGGTTTTTCCTGCATTCACCGTGTGTTTGTGTGTGTGGGGGAACTGAGCTGCAGCCCCGCCCGCTGCAGACAGCCGACAGGATTGAAACAACAGCAACTTTCAGCGACTTTAGAGTGAAAAACCTTACTGATTTATTTATTTACTTATTAATGTTAAAATGTATACAGGTTGGCAGGACGGTCTATAAAAGTTTTGCACGGTCTTTCGCTGTACATCTTGTTTGTAAATGTGAGATGTTCGAGTCACACACGTCTCATCTTCATATCAGAAACAAGGAAATTAATTTGGCAACGTACGTGTGTTACATCAACCCGTTCTCACTCCTGCTTGGTCAGTGGCTCTCAGAGTCACATACTGATACAAAGTCTGGAACATGGAACTGGTGGGATTGGTTGAAGTTGAGGGAAACTCTGGTTATTGGTCAAATTTGCGGTAAAGTTGCGGTGATTGGTCAAAATTGCGAGTCGCACCAAATTCATGGTGATTGTTGTTGTGATGGCGACATCATGAAATCCAGGAGGGACTGATAATCACTGGAAAATTGTTGAATGCTTTGTATCTCTGTCTTTTTATTGCTGTGGCTAAGTTTTTGAGTTGGGTTGTCTTTGAAGTAACCTTTAGGGCTTTAAACCTATTTACCAACCCATACAGTGTGCAGAAAGTGCTAAGCAGCAAACAGGTCACTCTCATTCTAGGCTACCTAGATAACATAACCCTGACATGCTTCCCAAGTTTAAAATAACACCAGGCTAGGTCTCAAACGACACACTGTTCCTCATTTAGTGCTCCAGTTTCATCTTCTTGGCAATGTATGTGTGTGGGGGTGGTGATAGGTGTGTGTGTGTGTGTGTGTGTGTGTGTGTGTGTGTGTGAGCATCATAATCGAGACCCCACCACTCACACATACACACAAATTATGACCCAGTAATAACTTCCTGAAACCATTATGAAAATACTATATAACCCAACTTTTTTAAAAGCACATTTGCTTATATGAGCTGCAGCAGAAAGTGACATGACGAACAGCACAGAGCAAAAGGTGCTTGGGAGCTGAACTGAAAATCAGTAAGTGGCACCTCAGTTCAGTTCTTCACAGAGCTCACCATATTCTTGTCGGCATCTCTTAATCAGGTATGTGTGCGCTACAGCAGAAATAATGTGGAACAGACATTCATTAGTTGAAAGGAGTTTGTTCTGTGTTCAAATAGGATACCATTTGTCAGAAATTCATCTTATTGTTGTAGACTATGTTTATTGGTATCGATAGATCAAATCAAAATGGAATAACATGAATAAATAAAAACTAAATACAGTGTATCTGAAAGTGAAGTCTGACTCACTGCCATGTCAAAGGGTGAAAAACTCCTCAGAACTGTGAGTGGTTTCTTCTCAAACGGATGCATTACCAAAGCAGCTTGGCCAATCAAAAACCAAATACACTAAATTGTTGCTATAACACCACTTCACAGCAGTTTGAAAGTCATACACAAATAGCACAGCTACTGCCATCACACTAACAGAGAATAAACACTGTGGTGGCCTTTTTGAGATGAAAAGGTTTAGCATAATATCAAAGTTTCTCCTTAACTGTATGATAGAACAAAGCAAGTTAGTCATTTTATCATATCATTCATCATTACACCAATGGGTGTCACAAGTCAAACCCAAAGTAATGTCAAATTACTTTTCCTGGTCTAGCGAGGGAGAAAGAACCTCCATTAGCACTTACTGTAAATTAATGTAAAACTGCCATCAAAGGAAATCAGCACTTTCAATTTAAGCTTTTACCACTTAAAACATTTGAATTCCTTCACAGTTATCAGTGTTGGACCAAACTGCCTTCTTATAACAGTAATACTTTAAAATAGACTAAAAGTGGCCTCTCAGTTGATATCTTATTAATAACCACATCTTTAAATAATTTCAGTCATCACTCCACAGGGCAGGTAATGGACTATTCCAAGTGTCCTCAATAATGCTGATGCTGTTGATGCTGTCTTTGCTCTAACACATCACAGTCCTTTATTAGAGGACAGAAGATTTACACTAGGAGGCACCAGGGGATCATGCAGGGGGAGACAAAAGGTTTTAAAGGCCGCCTAAGCTTACCGGCTTACTTGATATTAGCGATACTGTACAATGGTAATGACATCTTGCCTGTACAGATACTGGTGCTTTGGGTTGGTGCAGTGAGACGTGTAATGATGCCCAGGAGTGCCTGCAGAAAGTGAAAACCTGAACAGAATAAGCTTTAATAGCCCGTATTCCTCTGATAGTGAATTTTCATGGAAGCTGCTGGTCTGAACAGTCCGTACGAGTTGTACGTGTAAATCATGCAACAGTATGCAGGCTGTCCACATTCTGTGCGAGCAAGGCGTTAGTGGACAAATATGGTCATAATCTCCAAGCATATAAGCCCATCCCCCACCTCCCTCCCTCTTTTTCTGAGAATGGTGAACATTAGAGACTACATGGACCTAGAAATATCATAGCACTCATAAAATATACATGGTAGATACACAGGTAAAAAACACACACACACACACACATGCACTGTCCCTTGCTGTGAGAAGTATCTGCTAACGCATTCAAAGAGAACCTCAAGCTGGATGTGGATACAAAAAATCATCAAGGGATGATACTGATCTGATTACAGCACTAGATACAGTAGGTCATCTTATGCAACATGTATGGCTCGCTGCATATGGGGGACCTTTCTCTCTCTCATGTCTCCCACTGTTTCTTCTCCTGTGTTCTCCCTCTCTCTTGGTTTGTTGATCATACCCTTAGTGAAATATATGGCCAAACTATATTACGTTATTTTAAAGATACAGAGCAACAAAAAACAGATTGTCCAATTGTAAAGTGTTGTTCAGCAAAGGAAATTTTAATATGTCATTTTAAAGATATTACAAATTACCTGATTGGCTGTGTCTGCTCTAGCCCTTTCACCTGTGTGCTAAAATTGTTCATCTGGTGGAGAGAGCAGAGCTGTAATATGAATGTCAGCATAGATTAGCATGGATAAAATGATTTTAATGCAACCTCCTATACTCCTCTCTCAGACAAATGGAGCTCAGCGTAAATTCTTGCAGAAAGACTTCTAAACTTAATCACATTTCTCTCTCTTCTAAAACTGAACAGGTGTTAGAGGCGTTCACTTTTATCTAACCAATCAGAAGCAGCCTTGAATTCACAAGCCAATCACAGCATGATATCCCTGTTTTTAACCCTTCTCTCTCTGGTGCTCAGTTGTAATTTCAGGCTAAGAGCACAACCCTCCTCCTCCCCTTGCTCCTCCGGTCTTTATCTTGCACGCCTCCTGGTTCCTCCTCCGACAAGACTACCATCGGCTCCTCGGTTCGGTATTCGGATTCCTCACACCACCATCAGTGTCTAGACTCCATCGTGGGATCAGCTTCTGGCTTTCTAACCCCCTAAATATATATATATAATTTCATAATGATGGAGTCTAATCTCCAAAGACTGTACATGTCACATCATGCATTCATACAATAAATCTTTGCATATCTGCAATGAAGTCTCTCCTGATTGAAATATACATTGCTCTTTCTTTTCCAAACGTATACCTATACTGTATCTCCATTTGTACCTCATGAACAAGGACCATGCTTGGTGCTTGCACTGTAAGTTTCCCTCAGCACAAAACACAGCAACGACAGTTCATTCACTGACAACAGTATTTATTACACGATTGCTCACACACTTTTACTGTAACATTAATTCAAAAAACTTTTCAATGTGTCTCTGGTTACCGAGCTTCTTTGGCACAACGTTTAGTTGCTCACAGATTTTAACACAGTTCAATGAACAATATCTCACAGCCCAGTGTCCATCTGTCTGTGGTGTGTGGCAGTCATCTGTGGTCCAGCACGCTACTGCATTTAATGCCTGAACACCCACACAGGTGATTTCAGTTATTGTGGCTGATTAGAACTCTGCTCAGGTTGGAGTGGGCCGAAGCTTAGATGGGAATTTATTAGGTCACAAATATTTTTTACCAATAAAAATGGCAAAGCTGTCATTTGTCCTGCCCTAACTAAGGTTGGGTACTGTTCATTTTTTTTACCTGAATTCTGTTCCGGTACCCAACGGTACCTTTATTCGGTACTTTACCTCTGCAATAACAAAAAAATAATAATTTCAGTTGTAAAAATAATTCCAAACCTTTTTATCATATTTACTCAGAATATTTTGCTATTTTATTTATTTCCCTCTCTCCTCCCAAACCCATCCCTACAAACTATCTAATAATCTTGTATTCTTGTATCGTGTATCTTATTCTATTTTAGCCTGTTTTTATTTTCTCTCTTTTTAAACTGCTCTTTAATGTTTTATGTAAAGCGTTTTGAATTGCCTTGTTGCTAAAATGTGCTATAGAAATAAAGTTTGCCTTGCCTTGCCTTACAAAGTCAGCCTGTGGTGCCTGCCTGTCACAGAGGAAGTCTAATGTTAACCATACTGCGACAGCTTTCACCTTGCTGTTACATACGCTGTCTGCGTGGAGTTCTGAAAAATGTAACCGCGCTTGCAACCACGTTACCGGCATGGCCCACTGGTTTGTCTCTCATCTGAACACTGGCCAATCACATCCTACTATGGCCCACTTCCATCCTACCATAGAGACAGAGTGCATTGTGGTACGAGTTGTATGTGTAAATCATGCAACAGTATGCAGGCTGTCCACATTCTGTGCGAGCAAGGCGTTAGTGGACAAATATGGTCATAATCTCCAAGCATATAAGCCCATCCCCCACCTCCCTCCCTCTTTTTCTGAGAATAATGAACATTAGAGACTACGTGGTCCTAGAAATACCATAGCACTCATAAAATATACATGGTAGATACACAGGGGAAAAAAACACACACACATGGACTGTCACTTGCTGCGAGAAGTATCTGCCCATGAAACAAACACATTCAAAGAAAACCCCAAGTTGGATGTGGATACACAAAATCATCAAGGGATGATTGTTTGAAGACTGCTTCAATCTTTTTTTGATCATATTTACTTTTTCCTTTCTCTGCCTCAACCTCTGACTGTCACGTATTATATATTTTTGGGCTAAACTGCTGTTGTATAGCAGTTACTTCTGGATTAGGCTTTTGCAAGCATACTGATCTGATTACAGCACTAGATACAGTAGGTCATCTTATGCAACATGTATGGCTCACTGTATATGGGGGACCTTTCTCTCTCTCATGTCTCCCACTGTTTCTTCTCCTGTGTTCTCCCTCTCTCTTGGTTTGTTGGTCATACACTTAGTGAAATATATGGCCAAACTGTATTAAGTTATTTTACAACCTCAGTCTGTGGTGCCTGCCTGTCACAGAGGAAGTCTAACGTTAACCAATACCGCGACAGCTTTCACCTCGCTGTTATATACGCTGTCTGCGTGGAGTTTTGAAAAATGTAACCGCACTTGCAACCGCGTTACCGGCATTGCCATGACTCACTGTGACTTTACCAAGTCAGCGTTGTTTTGCTCCATCCGCATCACAGTTCTGCGTGTGTGTCTCGGCAAGCATGGAGCTCCGCTCTCTGTCAACATGCAGAGAGGACAGATATGTGCTCTCAGGCACCGTTTGATTTTAAGTGAATCGGTCCTCGGGAGTAGCGACTTAATTCAGTCGGTACCTGAAAAAGTACCGAGCTCGGTACCCAACCCTAACTGGTGCAACAAAGCTAACAAGAGACTCAGGAAGATGTCAATCAATCAGTCTATACACACCCACACAGTCCTGGGAAGAGGTCTAATCAGCCAGATTAACTCAAAACACCTGTGTGGGTGTTTAGGGACTTTAAAGGGTGAGTGTAATTGGACAACAAGCACCAGCTGTGTCACTTAACTCACCTGGCACTGCTCTCATGAGCAATCCCCACATCTCTCTCCCCTGTCACTAAATGCAAACCATGCTCACCTCCACAATGCTATCAAAGCAATTACGTCTCTTCATGTAAACACTGGCCATTCACATCCTTAGTCTCTGGCTGACCGGCCCACATAGGGGAAAGAGATCACATGATTGGCCCACTGGTTTGTCTCTCATCTGAACACTGGCTAATCACATCCTACTATGCCCCACCTCCATCCTACCATAGAGACAGAGTGCATTGTGGTGGGCTGGTCTGGATCTCAAAAGTCCAGGGCTTATTTTTTTTATCCCAGTCCAGCCATGGATAGAGCTAAGCTCAGTACATATGTTTTCAGTGTCCTGAGGATATACTATAACTTGGAACCATATTGGACTGTCTTTCTCTGCTGCAAAATATAATTGCAATTACAGTAATAGTTGCCCTTTTATCTGTTACTGGCACTCTTACACACAAGGCACTGATAATTACTTCTAGGATTCAGCTTCATTAGCCAGCAGACCTGGCAAGCGGATTAACACTTTAAAGAGTGGAAAGAAAGGATGAGGAGGATGTTGGGAGTCAGACCAATGTGAGGTAATGTTAAAAGTTGAGTTTGAGCATTAGAAACAGAATTAGGTCAGGACAAGACATGACATAACATGACCTGTATATACATAATTCGTTCCTATGCAACATTTTGAATGCATATCTGCATGTGTGTTGGCCTCTGTGTCACTGGACATACAGTATCTGTGTACTGTATGTGTGTAACTGTGAATAAAGTCGGTTCTGTGCTTCTGAATAAAGAACACATTGCAGGAGGGGGGATGAAGTACCACAGAAACATCTACAAATATAGAGACAAAGCGACAAATGGATCGGTAAGAACTTAGAAAGAGACAAGAGACAATATACAAACAGATTGTATCTTTTTTTAGCCTTCTCTCTGCATGGCAGTAATAGTCATAGCATAAGCTCAGTAATGGTGCAAACACTGTGTCAAAGGAGGAAAGGGTCAGTGATGTAACCTAATGTGAGCAGGATTAGTAAATGCTAGACACAGCATACTGGCACACTGACTGCCACGTTAACACCACAAAAAGTAGTAGGATAGGCAGTAACACAGTAAGAGATGGAGACATGAGAGTAAGTGAGAGAGAGAGACAAGGAGGAATAGAAATAACCTAAGAAGTATTTATAAGTTAAATTTGTACAAAATAGAAGACCAGCCAATGTCTTTCACAAACAGATGTAGGAGAGTGGAAATATATGCAAGAGAGAGGGCGTAATGGAAAGAAAGTGGGCCAGTGCACAGGTGAAAGACAGAGAATACAGACGTGTGAGTGCAGATATATAGATTTGTCTATGTGCATACGTACAGTAATAGTGCCTTCCCTTCCTGTTCTTTATCTTTTTCTCCTCCCTTACTGCTCAATTTTAATCAAAGCTGAGACCTGCATGTGTACACTAAATGATAGTGAATGAAAGAGGAGAGGAACATTTGGGTGAAGAGGAAATGAGTTGGGAAAGTATGTTGCACGCCTAATTAAAATACATAAAGTTCGTGCAGTGGGAAAAAGTCATGATAAACTGCAGGTCTCTGCTAATGTCTAAAAATATTACCGGGTTACTGCTATTTTTACTCTTTCTCCGTACTGGCTATGACACAGTAGTTATACAAGGGTAGCCAAGGCATGGGCGTACACAGAAAATATTGTGCTTATGATTGATGATAAGTCAGAGCCCGATTTAAAATCCAAATATTTGGACTGATAGTGACACTAGAGACAACATCATTTAATTTGTCAAAATCTGTAGGATGATTCCACCTGGCAGCATAAATGTGCACACCAATGGACATGCATGCTCATGTATTGTTCCCAAACAGATAAACACACAGATGGAGCACATAACCTGCTAGGCTGAGGTTGGGGTTATTCACAATATTATTGCAGTATGCAAATAATATGGCAGAAAAAAATTGAAGCAATGGGAGTCACCACTGAGGTAAATAAACTGGCTATCAAAAAGGTAATTGGCAAATGCCATTTTGATTTCCAGCTACCTGAAATGTGTGAAAAAATGTACCGGTGGCAGTCAAATCTAGCGGCAGTAACCCTTACCCATCTGCCTTTTCAAGACAAAAAGCACCCACAATGGACAATTTACAGCCACTTTGACATCTGAGATAATGAGAAAAGCAAAGCAATGAAAGTCTTGGTGGATATCAGTCAAAATAAGCTCAGAACTCATCAGTAAAACATGTCACACTTTTGATGAGACTCAAACTGTGAGGTAATTTAATGCTTCATTCCTTCAGCCCTCCACTGGCAACACCCACATACACACATACATGCACACACAGCTTAGATGTCACACACACACACACACACACACACACAAACGGCGAGACACAAACATACTCTCAGTATACTAGTCTCAGTTCTTGGCTGCCACCCAATCGATAATCCCATTATAGCTGAAAAGGCTCTTTTATTTGTTCTGACTGAGTTTGAGGGGAGGAGGAGGCATGGTTTATAAGTAAAGCAGAATTTGCTGAAATTGATGGTTAAAGGTCCTGTGACATGGTGCTCTTTGGATGCTTTTATATAGGCCTTAGTGGTCCCCTAATACTGTATCTGAAGACTATTTCCCGAAATCCAGCCTTGGTGCAGAATTACAGCCACTAGAGCCAGTCCCACAATGAGCTTTCTTTAGTATGTGCCATTTCTGTGTCTGTAGCTATTGAGGAGGAGAGAGGGGGGCAAGGTGGAGAGTGGAGGTGTGGCCTTGACCAACTGTCACTTTGCTCGTTTGAAAGCCATGATGCCTCTCTCTCATGGGTGGGCAAAGCAGAGAAAGGGGAGGTAACCTTGGCCCATCTGAGGTTTCATTTTCTCAGAGGCAGAGCAGGATGCCCAGGGCTTGGTTTACACCTATCGCCATTTCTAGCCACTGGGGGACCATAGGCAGGCTTGGGGAATGCATATTAATGTTAAAAAACCTCATAAAGTGAAATTTTCAGGCCATAGGACCTATAAATGGGGTAAACCTTGACAGCCATGACAAAGACACACCAGAATGCCCACACCAAACTCCTACTTATGAGGATGTACAAACATTAAATCAAGTGAATCTCCATCAACACACAAAAAACATATTTCATAGCTCTCATAGACATGGTTATTTGTTATCTGCAAGGGTACTGTGAGGAAGCACAGCCACCTTGTCAAAACAAAATTCAGGGTGCCTTTAAGCAAGGTTCCCAGTGCAACAGTTCCCTCAGGCTGTTGCTGTAACAATCTGGTCTTCATTGGCAATCATAATACTGTGTAACTGCTTCAACAATACAGTACATACAACAACAATGAAAGCTAGCAGCTCCTTAGCAAAACATCATCTAAAGTTCAACTAGTTCAAGAAATATTATGAAAAGTTGCAGTCTATATGGATGAACTTCCTCAAATTGCTTACAGCATCATTGCATGGTGTGCTACATGTTTGACAAAGGGTTACAGCGTATAATTAAAATAATATTCCTTTTCTAATATTTCCTTTGTGTTGAATCAGGTGTAAGGAGTACTGTAACAGAAAACACAAGTGGACACTCAAACTGTATCTCAAATTTGCTCAAATAGCTTGAGGAAGGTCTCGAGTATTCCAGGGATGGATGAACCTTTCAGAATGTCACACCATGTTATGTGCAAAGATATAGATAAGCTTTTTATTATTACATGGAATTCAAACTGAACTCATTATTCATGGCTAAAGCTGGAAGACACCATCACCTGACATATTAATACAAAATCATTACATGTTCCATGCCAATATATCTCCTTAAAGGACTGTTCGATATTTATTTCAGGGGCCACCAGAGGAGTTTAGGGACCTTTAGTCAAAATGGAGCTGAACCTCCCTTTGTCCGCAATAAATTTAGAATGATGCTCCAAAATGATACAGAAAAAGGGATGACTCTCTGCAACAATTTATTGACCTCTGCATTCTCATCTTACGCATCACACTCCTCTGTTATGGTGTGGTGGCCATTTCAGTAGATTTACTCTCTAACATTGTTGTGGAAACACAATAAGCATGGAAACTAAATGCACACTTCATGCATTACTGCATTACTTCAAATACTAAGTTACTCATCTAGTAAACTAGTATTCACATGAAATAAAACAATAAAACATTGAGACCATTCAGTAGCACACTGGGTAATTCAACACTGGTTGCTGTGGACTCGTCACTAGGCTTCCTCAGTCATTGTATATTTTAGCATATAGCTAAAGCTGCCAAAGCTGAACATTATCCAAAACTCCATTTCTCAGATGAGCATCAATTTGGGATATTGCAAGCTACTACTCCTTCCTTCTCAAATGCTTTGAAAAGGCTGTCGTTATATATATATATATATATATATATATATATATATATATATATATATATATATATATATATTATCATGCTCTCCCGGCTTGGTGCAGTCCGCAAGCTTTGATTTTTCAAAATAAAAGCTTGCATCTGGTCCATTATGTTTTCGTACAGTGTTTTGGATGTTTTTGAACTAAACAGTATGACAATCATGCTAATGAATAAAATATTTTTTTCATCAAATGTTTTATTTACAACACGATGGAGCTAGCAAAGCAGTTTTGTGTTTATATGTGCGAGCGGGATTTATTCAGTTTGGGAAGTCCCACGGTCTCTAAAGCTACAGTTCAAATTGTCTGGCTGACTAAATAGGGAGGGACCCATCTGCTAGCGATAGGGGCCGAGACTGAGAGAGCTACATGGAGCTACATGGATAAATATTCACCAAACAAGCCACTTTGAAATGTTGCTGTTCTCACGAATACAAAAGTTGGATGACCCTCCCCCCTAGACTAAAAAAAAGTTGGATGACCCTCCCCTCAACCAAGAATAAAAAGACATGACCCTCCCCTATTTTCCTCCAGTGGTCCATTCCATGAATACCAAACAGTCCCTAACCATGTCCTTTACATCTGTACAGACTGTAATTTTGCCACCATAATAGCACCTTCAATGATTGAGAAGCCTGCCATATTCAAATCTCTTTCCCTGTCTTCTTAATTGTCTACCCCTGTGTAAATTGGGCACATCTCTCCAAGAAACAATAGTGCGTAAAACATCTGACACATGCCGGATAAAAGGCTGCAGTATTCCAGGAGCACAGCCAACATGTGACTGGAAGGAGCCATATGCAAACACCTGAAGTGTTAACATAATTTTAACAATGCTGTTAATGGCTTTGAGATCTTAGAGTGACAGGTTTAATGTCTTCCTCAATCCCATCAAACAAGTCAATAATTGTATAATAGCCTATAACGGTTAATAGTTTCTCTGTTGGTTAACTGAAACAATGTTAATGTCTAAATATTCTCTCCCTGGCATGCCTGGAATGATGTCAGTGCATTTGGCTCACAGTAATCATCACAGTAACAGTGGTTTTCAACCTGGGGGTCGGGACCCCCAGGTTGATTATAGATTATAGATTTTGTTGGTACGATTATAGTCTGAAAAATAATCACGGTTTCACGATTATCATGATTATTATGTATTAATTAATTTCACTGCTAATGTATGCAATGACATGAACACTCATTTCAGTGTGTTATTTATTGCTGCCTTTAAAAACAGAAATAACACGGTAACAGTTTTGAATGTTTGAAAAATGATTATATGATCAATCATCAACCTTTTTATTTAAATTCATCTGAAAATATTAGAGACTAGAGGTGAATCAGTCACATCACAAACAAAGGCCAAGTTGGTAACAACAGTGTTGTCCTTCTTAAGAAGAAGTTGGCCCTTTTTGGGCTAGAAACAGCCCTGCTAGTTGGTGTGTCTAAAAGTTGGAGGAGCTGCTAGACAAGAGGCACCTGTCACAGGAGTAGGAATAAATAAGATGGAGAGGACCCTTTGCAGCCTTATGTCCCACAGGTTATGAAGAGGAGTAAGTAAGTAACGTTACGTGGTAACGTCAGTGACAGGATTGAGCTGTTGTGGAGTTTTGACTTGTACGAACGTAACAATATTGTCAGCTTGCTCACTGCAAATGCAAACGTCGTCTCTTTACTAGTTAGCTGTTAACTGTAACGTTACCATTAACATTAAACAGGCTAACGTTAGCTAATTGGTAACGTTAACAAGCTAACAAACACTTAACAACAACGTTAACAAACAATAAAGTTGCTAGCAAGCTTACCAACTTGGGTTGAATTCCCTGTTGCAGCTGCAGCTGTTGTGAGGTCAGGGCTGGCTCTGCTCTGTTTTCCTGTTGTTTGCTAACTTGATGGAACTTTAAAAAATTGCAGCAGTAAGCTATCCTACCACGGAGAGCCACTGTCACTCTGATGGTCAATACTCTCTTAATACATCAGACGCCCGGTGACCGGACCGGACCGTCTGATGTGCCGTGTGTGTGTGCAAACGCGAATGTTTTTTTAGGTTTAATAAGAACAGCACACACCGCTACACATAATTTGCATTCAGTTAACACTTGTTGCGGTGTAGCGGAGCCTTTATGATTAATTAACCGTGGCGTTTTAAAGCGCGGTTAATAGTGAAATCGGTTAATCGCTGCAACCCTAGTCGCAAGATTAATTTTTGGGGATGTGAAAGTTATCACGATGATTCCTCCTGCTTCGTCCGACGACTGGGCAGTTGATGGTTGTTGACAAAAAATTAAATAACATGACTAGACTAGACTGAGGTTGTTTTTTACATTACTGTGTGAGTTTGGTGCATTTCCTGTGTTATATTCAGAGCTTCATTCACAGAAAGGGGTTTGAAGGCAGGTCAGGGAAAGAGAAAAAAGCCACAAACTCATCAAAATTCCATAGAGCCATACTGGTCCCCTTGATCACCATAGTTCTTTGTTTTTACAAGCACAAGTCAGGATTTGAAGTATCAATAATATAATATAATTATAGAAATTAATAACTCAGATAATTATACAACTATATGAAATATAAATGATTGTGTATTGTATTATTGATTTGATCTTTTTTTCTTAGGTGTGGATTAAACAGTTTAAGGGAGAGTGCATCCATGTGAAGATTTAAAAAAAAAGTATGCTATTGTGAGAGACACTGAGTTGTTTTTTTGACAAAAATAATAATAATAATAATAATAATAATAATAATAATAATGACTAATGATCACCACAAAATGAACAAGAAAGTGGCAGTTGAGTTTACTCTGTTCTATCTACTTAGAGGAGCATTTTCCTCAAAGCTAGCACAGTAGGCGGGAGAAGAACGGAGACAAAATAATTACAACAATTACTTCTTTTACTTTATCTCCGCCTGACACACACACACAGCAGACTCACATTTGCACACACATACGGAATATAATAGCTGTGGTAAGTGAAGTTCTGTCAGCACTAATGACAGTGTTTCCAGTAAAATAAGAGCAATAAAAGCAGGGGAGATGGCATAATATAAACCATGAAGACACTAACTAATGCTTTCACTGCAGCGCTTAACTGTATTCCAAAAACTTTACACACACTCACACTTCACATACACTTGTGTAACGTACATGACACACACACATGCAAATGTACACACGGTATCATCCCTGGTATGTGCTTTGTATGTGTGTGTGTGTGACACTCCAGGTAGACAAAGGTCAGATATGCTGGGTATATCCTTGGGAAAAGACACAGAGTCACACACACATGATGAATGACTTAAAGCAGATTGATTTATAAATTCATGCCAACAATTATTATTTTAATAGCTTAGTATTCTATGCACAAAAACGGTATGTAGTATTTTATGCACTAAAAAGGTATGTATAACGGCTTTAGGCCGCCCTACACATTTTTGTAGGCCCAGTTTAATACGCAATTTCATTTTATATAAAATATGTAGTAGGAGGTGCCTGCTTCGTCTCTCTTTCAGTTAAGGGGTCATTGACTTAAAAAAAATGGTGAAGACCCCTGATTTAGAGACAGTCATGCAAAGGAGTCCATGTTCGAGAATAAGAAACTCTGAGAAACCTCATGGTAATGCACAACAGGAAATACATTACTTTTTATATTTAAAAAAAGAATCTCCAACCTGTTTCCTGTCTTTGTTGTAACTTCTCACTCTTCAGCTGTCTTCGTCGAGACACAAGATTGCTCCTTTCTCTCGTCTGACCACTCTGCTGTGTGTCCTTTGTGAAAACTGGAAATTCTGTTGAGAAGTGAAGAAATAAATGTTCGTTAAGTCCAAAGTTGTCTTTGTCTGTTTATTTAGCAACAATAAATAAAAGCAGAATTCAAGTTAATAGTTTCAGCGAAATTACAGAGGCAGGGCTCAATGCAAATTTTTTTCCCCAAGTAGAAAAATTTAGGAGCGCATAAAGAATTTTAGGGGCGCAATGAAAATGTATTAATTAATGTGTTTTTCTTTCATGAAAGGAAACGAGGAGACATTTACAAGCAAAGGGACTTCATTTCTTTGAATAGAACAAGTAGCCTACACTAGGTTTTTGATTATTCTGCTTCAAACTGTATTTCTTTAATATTTATGTCAAAATGTATACTTTAAACTGTACATGGTTCAAGGTTCATTTATTGTCATTGTACATCAAATGTCCCACTAAATCCAGACAGACTTTTGGAGAATTCACTCCAGTCAGCTAATAGAGTGACTTACATAAGGTAACTGCTACTGGTACACAGTGATACATTTTTTACAACACATCTTATAAATACAAAACGTTATGAAGTGTAATTTTTTCTATTTTAAAATACATGTTCTGTCGATCAGTACACTGAATATACAGTAGTGGTGTAACAGACCACTCCCACGGTTCGGCATGCATGTATACAGTTTTACTGTCACTGTGAAACCGCCTACACATGATCAGAGTTAAAACTGCGAGGTAGGGCACAGAGCTCAGAGACAAACTGTGGCGCAGGTATACGTTGTTGCTTCCGGTTTTAGTTGCATCTTGGAAAATCAGCAGCTACGAGGTCAGAGTTGAAATAATATGAGCTTTAAACGCAGCGCTCGGCAGCAATTCCGAGCGGTGTGCGATGCCAAGGGCGCGCTATGTTCCAACCTTAGTAAGTGGTTATAAAATAGAGAATAAAGTTTGATACTGTATAAATGGCTATCACGTTAATAATAACATTATTGTTTATTAAATGTCTATGGTATATTTAGTGTTCTTCTAAGATATTAATAGAGACACAGTGAAAAGTAAATACAGTAATGCATCATGAATAGACTTGAGTTGAGACAGCGAGAAAAAGGTGAGGAAAGGAATAACGGAGAGAGAATGAGAGAGGAATTTCAGAAGCATACTGATTTTTCTCTGCATCAAGACGGTCAAGAAATGTGCAATGGACCCATGACAAGCATGAGAGATAATACTGCCGAGACTGCTAATACTGCTACAGAGGAAGAATCTATCGATCTATCTATCTATCTATCTATCTATCTATCTATCTTCCATATGCCTTGGACTCATCTCTTTGTTGCTCTCTCCATCCCTCATTCTTTCACAGTCCATCCTTCTCCCTTTTCTCCTTCTCACATTCTCTCACATCTTTTCAGCTGCATGTGGTTCACTTAAATTAACATTACCAGGGCAGACAAGCAGGATAACAATAATGGTGACAATAATGGCTAATGATGCAACAGAAGAGTACAAGGTGACAGATGGCTGGTTCTGTAAGTGAGACTATATTTAATGAGATGCTACCTATCTTTCTGTTTTAGTCGCAGAGCAGGACACTTGTCACATCACACCTCAATCAGTCAGTACACAACACACTGTGCCTATCTATGAATAATTTGTGCAAATAACTGTCAGAGAAACTGACATACACAACTTGCTTCTCGCTCTCTCTCTCTCTCTCTCTCCTGGTCGCTCCTTTTCCTCTCTGCCTCTCTTTAACCATCTCATTCCTTCTCTCTCTCTCTCTCTCTCTCTCTCTCTCTCTCTCTCTCTCTCTCTCTCTCTCTCTCTCTCTCTCTCTCTCTCAATCCCCTTCGAGCACATTCACCCTCTCCCTGACACACACACACACATAAGCACAGACAAACCCACACAGACAGCCTAAATCAGTTATGAGAGCCTGGCCGGCTACCCCAAAGTGAGCTGAGTGTGACATCTAATTTTCAGCAGTAATACTGAGCTGATCCTGCTCCTCTCTTACAAGTTAAATTGAGAAATAGCATATGCATATGAAAAAATACAAAATTTAATTGCAAATGAAAACTTGCCCCCCCCAGTGTGCTTGCACAACAAAAAACTAAAGAAATTCTAAAGACTAAAAAAAAAAATCAGACCTCATTGAAGATGTACATGTCCCAGTGGTGTGTCTTTGCTCAGCAAAATAAGCTTCACAAGAATAAAAGCACTAATGAAAATGGAGCACACTTGAGGCCCACTTGTTCCTTTGTGGTGTCCACATTATTTGTTTATTCCTTGACTGACTATGAAAACACTGAACACATAAAATAAATGTAATCTCATCTCATTCCTCAAAAATGCTGTATAACCCTCGTAAATGTTGATTTCATATTCATGATACTTTTTAAGGATATGTTTTTGTACTAGCAGGCATAACAGGGGTCAACATGGATTGCCTTGGGAACTTTCATCTTAAAGGACCATATGGCTGTCAGTAGAGCTCTAAATAAACATTGCTCAAATGTACCGCACATTCACGCTTGAACCATTTCCATTTTTTTTTTTAAACCTCCAAGAGGTTTCCTCTGGGAATACCCTCAGGTCAATCTGTAATATTCTACCCAAGATGTTGAAATCTAATGGCCAGATTTCAATTTGATTTGCTGGGGATATTTACGCTCCCTGAAGGAGGAATTCTAGCATTTTGGGTGAACCCTCTGACCTTTACTGTCATGTGGAGGCAGCAGTCTTCCGCTGTGCACAAGAAATCTGCTTTCAATCTTACAAAAAATGTACTGAGCAAATTCATGCACTTCAGAGAATAAAACCTTCAAACTCCCTGTGACTCTATTTGCTATTATGACCACATGGCCTTACCTGTAGTGACACAGTCAGGACGGTTTAATTGTTAACCCTACTGGTGCAGTTCTAAGATCAGAAAACATATTGTTATGTTGTTCGTTTGGTTCAACAGTCACACAACAGGCTTTATACAGTATCTGTGGTACTTTTTCTAACAGTTATGTATTTAATGGCCCTAGTCTTGCAATTCAGCATTGCTCCCTCACCAGGCAATGAAGTAGTGTGTTTTCTATCTCTCAACGGTTTTCTCAATAATGGAGGGTCACCATGTCTGATTACTCTTTCATCTTCCAGTTTTTATTCATAATAGACACTACAGATTCTGTAGACACGAAACCCATCAGTACTGAAACTAGCTCAAACCAGTCCTTCCAGAAAAATGCGGAGTTTGTTTGTGATTGTTGCGGGCAAAAATCCTTGATTATGCGGCACGTTTTCTTAAAAAATGCGATGGAATATGTGGGATATTTATGCAATTTTATGCGATGAAATTGCGGGAACTTGCAAAAATTGCAGGAACTTCAAAAATTGCGGTTTCATCATGGCTTCATCACGGTCTGCAGCTTTTCGATGATGTTCACGTCGCGTAATTACGTCACTTCATAACGTTCCCATGGCAACGGGAAAATGGCTGCTGCTGTGTAAAGTAAACGCAACATTTCTCAACTTTCTGCTAAGATATATGTGACTTGTTTGCAACGAAAATGTTATGGTATTATGAAATCATGCAAGCCCCGCATATTTTGCGCGGAAATCTGCAATTTATGCGGCGAAAGTGCGGCGTATTTGAAAAAATGCGGCCCCCGCATAAATATGCGGACTTTTGCTGATTATGCATTGAATTATGCGATCGCATAATCGCGTTTTTCTGGAGGGACTGTCAAACAAGTCACCATCACTTATACAACTTCAGTTGGACACAAAACATGAGCCCCCAGGGGACTTGGAGCTATTATTATAATTTACATTTACCAAAGTGAAAAAAAAAATATTTGTTCTTCTTTCTCCCTCTCTTACAGATGTTCACTGTCTCTCAATCTTTCTCTACCTCTCCCACTCATAATTACATCAAAGAGAAGCAGCTGCTGACACATTGAGAGGGTTGGAAGTGCACACACACACACACACACACACACACACACACACACACACACACACACACACACACACACACACACACACACACACACACAGGTACACACAAACAGAAACCTAACTCATACTGTAGCTAGGTTACGCAAATGGGTTATAGAATCCCAGTGTGTGGGTGGTTGTGTCTCTGGGTTTGCACACGTGTTATTCCATACTTTGAAATTGTAGCATTTCATCAGGGTGAACAGTGACAACTAATCATGAAGAAAGGAAAAGAAAGGAGTGGGGAAGAAAAAGGGAGAAACAAGAGAGAAAGCAGTGCCAGAAGAAGAATCCAGATGCAAGTAAATGTGAGGAGAACAAGAAAGCAAAGAGAGAGAACGATGGGAGGAGTCATCACAGCAAGATCAAAAGTTGTAAGAAGGATTAGAAAGAGGGAAGGTAGGATTACAGATAGTGCTTTTGTGCAGTGTGCACTGAAATAGAGTACGGGCATGCACATTTACACCTCATTAGTCTGACAGCCTGTTGTATCAAGACCAACTGAAATTAAGCACTTTGTGCGAGTGTGTGGTTATATGTCAAGGATGGGGGGGACTTGCAGAATGGACAAAGTGACAGGACTTTGAACTTCATCCATAACTGCAGCTCAGAGCAGCAATTACAGGTTAAATTAATGTCAAAGCCAACCAATCAAAGCATCATCTTTTAAATATTTAGTCCTGTATTTTGCATGACTGTCACAACAACTGTATTACCGTAAAAGTCCCTTAGAGTGACAGTCTGAATATTTAGCCAAATGTCAAATAATGTCAAAGCCAAAAACTGTGACATTGTTTTAACAGTGTGTCGACATTGCAAATGTTTGAATGGATTATTGATGTCAAGGGTGTGAGTTGGAGTAATAATCCAACCATCCATCCACTGTCTTTAACCGATTATCTTATTCAGGGTCATGGGGGGGGGGCTGGAACTGATCCCAGCTGACATTCGGCTTGAGGCGGCGTACACCTTTGACAGGTTGTGTGTGAGATGTGTACATGGGTCATATGGGTGATGGCGTGGGTTTTGGTGGGCCGTTGAGAGTTCATGGCTGATTTTTATTGCCAGCAGCCTAATGGCTCTGTGCCTCTGACATCTTTATCTTTTAAACCCCACATGCAGTACTGCTCACTTCAGCAGTCTCACACAAAGTGACACAAGGAAGTCTCCTGCATACATATGCTTCTTCCTCACAGCATATAATAGAATGAGAGTATGAGGGAGAAAGGAGGAAGCAATTAGAGGGGAGGAAACAGCACTACGTATGATCAACTCAGATCTAAAGTGTACACTAGTGTGCTCCAGGCCAGCCTGCTGTTACATGACTACCAATGCTAGCATTATTCCCTGTAGACAGGTGCACAGTGGTCATTAGGCTTAATTCTTATAAGCATTACGTGTGCCAGGTGTGCAATGTGCATCACTGTTACATGAATTTGATGAAAATAATAAAATGTAAGCAGTAAAAGGCCTTAAAAATATTGAGAGTAGTCTTATGACTCTTAAATGTGCTCTAAGCGATGTCACGTTTTTTAGGCTACAGCATTTTTTGTCACATACAGCATCTCCTCACTATCCGCTGGCTGCCTGTCCACTCCAAAAAAACGTGGTCTCTGTAGACAGCCCAGACTCCACAAACGCCAACAAAAACAAATTGTGCCAACCTGCACCACCAAACATAACAAAGAGTCTTTCAGCGTTCCAGCCAATAACCGACAAGAAGGATTTGGGGGTGGGGGTTGGGGAGTTAGTGCACGGAAGCACGGAAGGGAGGGGGAGGGGACAGAATGAGGAGGAGGGAGGGGCGAGCTAGCCTCGTTTTGTTTGAAAATACTTCGAACGTCAACAAGAAGTGCCGTCACCCAACATCGCTTAGAGCACCTTTAAGTCTTAAGTCATAAGATTTTTTTTTTATTTTGATAAGTTTTAATTTGTATTAGTTTATTTGTAAGGGACAAGTACAGAGGAAACCTGGAAACCTAACAGTTGCCGAGGCAGTGTCTAATGTACTGTACGCGTATACGGTGTATAGCTAAAGCAAATATTAACACTAGTCCTTGATGGGCGTTGGAGCCTCTTGTGTCTGCTATGCTTTGCTACACTTGAAATTTTAATTTCAGGATGAGGAAGTCTTGACCTCTCCATCTGTATCTTAGCATGCAAACATTCCTTAATTAATTTGACACATTGTGTAAAAGATGGGAGACAAGTAAGCTTGTGATCTCACTGGATGTGATTTCTTGGTACATTAAAAGAGCAATAAAAGATACCTAATTATGCCTGAAATGCTTCCTAGCACTTCGCTGCATACCGATTTATAATACAATCTGTACTCAACAGGCAAATAATGCAGGAGGAATTCTCCTTTACACATGAATAAATAACAATATCGGTCAGTTGCGTAGTGATCATCCGGACGATTCCCATTTGTAATTTGAATATGCAAACATCTAATTATAAAGCCTTGTGCTGCATGATCTTTGTGAGATCATCAGGTGAAGAACGACAGAAAGAATCACGTATGAAAAATTATGTATTATGTTTCTTATTGCATGCAATGAAGCAGACTGTATGGCCACATACAGTTTCCTGTGTGCCTTGTTCGAAATCAACATATGTAATAATGCTTTCATGATATAAAACATAATGTATGTCTTAGTTCCTTTCATTTACAGCAATGTATTCATGAAACGTTATGAAACTTTGGCTGCAACCAGCTGTTTATTTCCTGATGATGGGTAACACAGCATAACAGTTAGCTCTCCACAGTTCCTCCAGTCTCACACAAAATGAATAGAAGACGCCACATGCAGACAGTCAAAGTTGTTCTCGACACAATATTAAGATATAACACAAAATGTGCCTGATGATGAGTAACACAGCATAACAGTTAGCTAGCTAGCTCGCCACAGTTTAGCCAGTCTCACACAAAATGCTAAAACAAATAAGAATGTAGTAAATTGAAACTAAAATGAAGCTAGCAAAAACGTTACATGTTGACAACAAATGAACAGGAAAACGCCAATGAAAGAAACAAAATTGACATTGCGACATCACAACTGCATTTAATCATGTAACTAGCTAAGTGCGGAAGATAAATAAATACAAAACAGTTTTACCCATAAGAAGGCGATTAAAATGAATACATAACGGAGCTAATGTTAAGGCAGCTTACCATAGAAGGCACCACATGCAGACTGTAAATAATTTTGGTGTGCACCGCTCATTTTCTGCGGGGGCGCAGCAGAGGTCGCCCCTGATACACACAACCAGGTCTCCATGACAACCACTTTTACATCTAGCTACAAAAAATCTCTACCCTGGAAATCCCATTGATATATATAAAATGGACCAACAGATCCCGTTGCTCTGGACGGAGACCAGTGAAGAATATTAGAAGCACTTTTCCGGTGATGGCTGAGCGTTACTGAGCAGCCTCCAACTGAGAGAGACGACGTAAATGTGACGTGAGCAACCTGTCTGAAAGTTGTAAGTCTTCTGGTAGCTGTGCCAAGAGAAATCTCAATCATTACGAATCTTGCAGAGACGGAGAGCGTAGGTATATGTAAGGAGATAACATGGACACAGGCTAATTATTGCTAACTAAAATGCTAGTTAATATTAGTAATTAAACTTAAACAGCTAATGTGAGTCAAAACTACCTGTGAGCTTCTCCTGTACTATACGGTAATTTATCTACTGTGCGACAGTAAGTCGCGTGGTTATGACACAATCGTTAGCCTATTTTTACAAAAACATCTGCTACGGAGCCATAACGTGAGGTACAAGGTAATGGAGCCTTTTATACATTGTCGTGTTTCTTTAGAAATAAACAATGGACAAATATAGTCTTTAAACGCTTTGGATGTAAAGTTATTCGCTGTCAAAGTGGCGCTAAAATGAATGGCAGTCAATGGAATAACGGGGGGTGATGGCTTGGTAGCATCAAAATGGCGCCATAGGAGCTACACATTCCGAGGAGAAGCTTACCCC
The DNA here is from genome assembly GCA_023566125.1 of Zingel zingel. Lineage (NCBI taxonomy): Eukaryota > Metazoa > Chordata > Actinopteri > Perciformes > Percidae > Zingel > Zingel zingel. The sequence continues at coordinate 8,127,846 of CM042325.1, read as the reverse complement.
CTTGGGAAATCCAGAGGTCTCGTGAGAGCACACTTTGAATTTGCTCAGCGAGTCACTCTGGCATGGAGTAATGATGCTCATTAACTATGCCCTTGTAGCAAGCTGCACCAATCACATTGGTGTATCTGATATAGGCGGGCCAGAGGTGAGCTAAACAGATGACAACAGGTTAATCTATCAGTTAGCTTTGCTTGTAGCTGAGCGTATGGGGCTCTGGATAAGTCACCCCGTGTATTGTTGTGATTGGTCGTAGTGTTATCCAGTTGCATGCAGTGAGATTTTCAAATGCATGCTTGGTGCTGCCCCTCGAATTGAGCCGTTTTCATTACTCAAAGCCAGACCCTTAATCTTTCGGATTTGGGTCTGGATTTCCAGCCTAATAAATCTCCAGAAAATAAACTAATTTTAAACAAGATAAAAAGCTGTATAAAACGAGACAGTTAACAGTATTAAAATAAACTGATGACTGATAATAAGTCATATAAAATGAATACTGAAATTAATAAACAGTGACAGTGTGGCAAGTAAAATCATTAACTCCGCTACACTCATAACAGGGCCCTATGAAGCAACACCAAACACTACTTAAATGTTTCACAGTATTAAACACCCTCTAGGGCAAGAAAGTGCAGCATGCCAACAAAGACAAAGGTATAATCTGAGGACAGCAGGTGTGTGATTCAAGAACTGAGGTGATGTCACAAAGCTGGGGGGGGGGAGCAGGTGGGCCAGGCGAGGTTGAGAAGGAGCCCCCATCTGGTAAATGTGTCACTGTTGGTAAGATAACGATGCCGAAGGCTCAATCAAGCATGAACCAGACGTTTTGGGGAACTTTCTGTGTCGTTCCTGCACGTTTCAGAAACTCACTCTGTATGAGACAATCAGAATTGAAATGAGGCCAATTATACCACTGACAGAATAAGGACTGGAAAGGAAAGAGGAGTGAAATTGAGCTTCAAACAAATACCATCTACAGTATATCTATTTCCCACCCATCTGTCTTTTGTCTCTGTCTTTCCTTCAAGGCACATGTGTCCTTACTGCTAGGCAAAATCTGCCACTGAGGCTCCTTACTGCAGAGCTTCAGGCGGGTGAGATGGAGTGAGAGATGGAGTAAGAGAGACATAGAGAGAGAGAGAGAGAGAGAGAGAGAGAGAGAGAGAGAGAGAGAGAGAGAGAGAGAGAGAGAGATAATATGAGGACAAAAAAAGCATCAGTGATAAAAAAAATAAAATGCCAAAAGATACAGCAGAAACTGCTGTAGACTTAGTTTTTTTAATGCTTGTCACATGTTTTTTGGACCCCTGTGTGTGTGTGTGTGTGTGTGTGTGTGTGTGTGTGTGTGTGTGTGTGTGTGTGTGTGTGTGTGTGTGTGTGTGTGTGTTTAATTTATGTGTGTTTTTGTATGAACCTGTTTTCCTCAAGGTAGTCTGCTGAATCATGTGTCTGATTCATGTGGAAACCCTTCAAGTTGTTATGTCATGACATAAAAAAATGATTTATGTCTATGTAGGCCCTATGTGTTTAAAGTGTAAATATGCATACACGCAAACACACACTGACAGTAATCCCTCTGGCATAAATGAACTATTTTACCTCCAGAGGTGTCCATGTCAGCTCTTTGGTTTTGTCTCACTTTGACACTTAAGCATCTTTTTTTGTGTGTTGATAGTGGCACGTTTACATTTATGCACCATTTTAGAAGGTAAATAGGCTCAGTCTTCCATTTTCATCACAAGTCCTTTTCAGTATATGCCAAGCTGCACAAATGAGTAGTAATCATTCATGTTGTCAGCTATGCCTGTGAACCTAAACCAAAGATTGTCTAGCCTGCCAGTAGCCACAATGCAAGCCTATGTTTTAACCAAACCTGTGGCAGAAGTGTTTCGGTTTTGGACTGATTACTGGTGTCGCCACACTCTCTGGTAGAACATTGTGGATTAGAGGGAGAATGGGGACTTTGATAACCCCACCCCCATCTTTCTCTCTCTCTCTTTTGGGTGATGAATGACAAATCTCTGAGGGGTAGGGATGCCATCAGAATATTGTTAAGATGATGTAGAGATACAGTTAGGACAAGGTTTCATTGTTTTGTTATGTCTGATTTAATTTTCACCCCAAAAAGAGAAATCAAGAATTAACAAAGAGCATCATCAGGGTCCCATGTGAAATTGTGACAGGCATCCAGTTAAATAGCTACTGTATATATGATTATCAGTTTTGGACAAGTGTGCTACAAAATGTAATCGACACACCACATAATACTCAATAAAAAGGTCATTACATTAATTTACTTATTCTTCAAAAGCAAAAGTAATTAGTTACTCGTTGCATTGTGGTCATATTAGGGCCTTTAGACAACTCCAAATCCTCCACAACCACATACAGTATTTCAATCGCAACAGACTTAAAAACTCTTTCATACATCAATCTATCCTATTGTTAAACCAGCTATATTAAATCCAGTGCAATATTTATTCAGATTTACAAGTCTCCAAGACCTTGTCTGTGTGTATGTTCATGTCATTTTCTGTTGTTATACATGTATGCTTTGTTTCCTTACTTGTGTCTTTATGTCATTTGTGGTAATGTTTCATGTATGTCCTTTGGTGTTATTCATCTTATGTATGTCTATATGTATGTCTATGTCCTATTTCTTATATGAGCTACCCAGGAATGCAAAAAGAATTTCAGCCCTGGCTGACAATAAAAGTTGTATCGTTTCGTAAGATGTTATGGTTTAACAAGCAGCCAGCCTGCATTTTGACAGTGTTTATTGACTGCTTGCTTTATGTTACTGCACGCAGGAGAGCCATTCTTACAGTGAAGACCGTACATGATCCCTGAATGTAGGCTTATCAATGGCTAGTGGTGAAAAGTTAGCTAGGAAGATACAAAAACATGTAAATTACATTTACTGCACAGCTCTCCTCTTTTGGTATAGGCTAATTGCCTCCCCACACCTTCAGCTCATGCGCCAAGCTAACACATCACTAAGCGGTCTGTCCTCTCAACACAAAGAGAGCAAACCGCTGTCAACCCACCATTGAACTCGCAGTAAGACAGCAAACAAGCACACCCCCTAAAAGTTACTTAGCATTACCGTAGTAACTTTAATGCAATTACTGATATTTAAAGCAATAGTGCGTAGTTTTTGTCACCCACATGAGGAATTCTAAGTAATGACAACAAAACTGTCGCGTGTCCACATGATACAAGCCTTTCGTGATCGCGCACAGCCCCCACCCCTCCTCCACGCAGTTGCTAGTAGCTAAGGAGGACACGGAGGATTAAAAAAAACATGGACTCTTCAAAAGAGGTCATTATCTTCAATTATCTACAACACCAGTTTCTGAACATAGCCATACTGAGAAATACACAGAGAGTTGCGTGGAGCTGATAGTCTTGATAAGCTTTGTAGCAACTCATTTGGCAATGGCTTGAATGTAACGGACGTTCATTAATATCAAAAAGTTACTCACTACAGCTTTAAACCATAATGGCACAGTAACTACTTGTCACTGAAAATTGTGATGACTTTATTGTAACGCTTTACTACTGTAAGCATTACGTTACTGCCAGGACATTTCAAGGGGGATACAATTCCTTTGTTAGCAAAATGACCAAAATGCAAGCCCCTTGTTAAAGTTAATACCATGAACGTCATGATTGAGAAAAAGCTCTAATTGCAATCCCTGAACTCAGTTGTAGAGAGGACATATGCAGAAATAAACATAACATCCTGATAATAATCAGGATAATCTGTTTGTCGCAGCTGTATCAATCATGCTACAAAGGAAACTGTGGCTTAGTTTGCAAGTGAAATTCCTTAAAATAACTCTGCATTGCTTTTGACTGAGACCATGCTACCACAAGTGTGGGCTGTTTGCTGATACATCAGCGGTTGACTCGTCCACTGTATTAAGGTTGAAATATAAAAGAAAAGGTCTTCATACATGGCCACTGACTAGCCTGTTTCCTCAGGCCAAAATTATACAGAAACTTTTCAGATATGTGCTCAATGTCCTCATCAACTCATCAACAAAACAAGAACTCTCCGAATTGATAACAATCAGTCTTATAGTTGGTTGTGAAATAAAATACAAAAACATCCATTTCTCAGAACATTGCCTTCCCAACTCCTCGTTTTTGTGGGCTGCTTTAAGATTTACAGAACAGGAAGTAAATTATCACAACCTCTTTTGTGCCCATTTTTGTATATAAACCACAGCACAGTACAGTGGCACACACACATTCCCGCACACACTCGTCTAAGCTTTTGTCGCCGGACTGGTGGATTAGGGGGGTGGAATTGTGAAATCATTTGAACCCCTGGGGGTGCGAAGAGGAGTGTAGACGGTGTGTGTGTGTGTGTGTGTGTGTGTGTGTGTGTGTGTGTGTGTGTGTGTGTGTGTGTGTGTGTGTGTGTGCATGCGTGTGCGCATGTGTGTGTGTGGGTACCACTGTTTATGCATGCAATGTGCTGTGCATTTTGCTTAGGTTTGTGCACATAATATAGCATATTCCTGCTTGTGTTTGTGGCCTACAGTGTGTAGTAAAACTGCAGTGAAAAGAAGTTTAAAAGAAAGTACCGGAAAATGAAAAATAAAAAAGAAATGAACTTCCCTTGGCTTGTTTTTTACGTAACAGAGGATGTACAGCAATCAATATTATTATTGGGTGTGGGGAGAGGTAGCATTTGTTTGACTATCGATTACTTTAAGCCAACAGCATATTTCTATATTTAAGCCTCCATTACTCCAGACTCTCTGCCTGAGAAGCTGACTAAGCATCACACAGCATCTGAAGGAACCTGAATGGGTAAAACATACAGTTTTTTTTATTTTGTTTTCACTTTTTAGATATGAATGAAAGTACACACATACCGTTTACACACTGCCAAGGTTTAGTCCATTCAGTTCAGATCAGTAGAAATAAAGCAGCTTCTGAGTGCAGATGTGTGTCTGCAGGCTTTAGGTTAGGATGAGAGATGTGTTTCTAATCTCTAATCCCCTGGAACAAACTGAATTATTCTGCCCTCCAAACACCTGTCTGTCTATCAAGCCCAAGTCTACATTTACTCAAGTACTATTCCTAAGTAAAACATTTAGACAGTACTTATACATTATTTAACTATTTTCATTTAATGCTATTTTATACTTACACATATCAGAGAGAAATGTTGTATTCTTTTTAGTCCACTACATTTATTTAAAAGCCATAGTTACTAGTTACATTGAATAGCAAGATTACAGTTAACACAAAATGTAAAATATAATGCTTTTATATGCTGAAGTACTTTTTTTGGTTTAGGGTGAATAAATAAGGTGAAGTTAGGGTAGTGTAAGCATTGTAAACAAGAAAACTCAAAAACAATAAATGCAGGCTGATTCTGGACACATTTTGCAGGACAAGACATTGAAATATTTACTTTATAGGCCATGGCACAGTTAAGATGCAAACAGATGCTTCAGTAGAACATACCGTCATGTACTCATCCAACTTAACTATGCCTAGACAGACAGACACACACACACACACACACACACACACATGCACACGCAGGGGCAACAGAGATACTGTCTCTCTGCGAAACTGCAGATGCTGAGTAGTTGACAAACATAAGATATTTATACCCAGATCTTAGCAGTCTGTACTAAGGGAGGAAGAGAGAAACAAGGAAAGATGGATGAAGAGAGGCAAAGATGAAGAGATTCAAGAAGAGAGGCAAGCATGAAAGACACACACACTTTCCATCGCGGTGTGTGTGTGTGTGTGTGAGGATAAGCAGAGTGATAACAACATAGACAGAAAGAGAGAGAGAGCGAGAGAGAGAGAGAGAGAGAGAGAGAGAGAGAGAGAGAGAGAGAGAGAGAGAGAGAGAGAGAGAGAGAGAGAGAGATAAGTGTGTGCAGCACAGATGCCAAATGAATCTAGGGCAGTCCAGAATAAAAACAAGGCATTATTCCAAAATCCACTTTGTATGTGTTTGCAAGTATGTATACGTAATTGTATTCCAATATGTGTGTGTGTGTGTGTGTGTGTGTGTGTGTGTGTGTGTGTGTGTGTGTGTGTGTGTGTGTGTGTGTGTGTGTGTGAATCATCCTTGTAAGATTCTGTCTAATGTCGGGGTCTTTAACGGCCAAGGACCCCTTAGCTGAATGAGAGACCGAGTAGGGACCCCCTACTGCATATACTGTATAAAATTGAGTTGCATATTAAACTGGGCCAAATGGATGAAAATAAATGGTCATTATTTATACATCATGTTTTAATGTTAAACATACATGTGGAAGCACAGTCAATCTTTAAGCTTAACTTTAAGGATACCATAGTGGCTAGCTTAATAGGAAGTAAGCTTATCTTCAATATGTAAATATATATATTGTTATAAATTATATTGTTTTCACAAATAGGCCAATTTATCTTTGCTATTGACATGTTGGATTCATATTTATGTATATTTTTCAGACATTTTAATTTTTGGAAAAAGAAACTTTTGTTTTAAATGTTTTAAATAATTTGGTGGACCCCCTGCACTAACTCTGAGGACCCCCTAGGGGGTCACGGACCCACTGTTGAAGATCTCTGGTCTCATGTTTATGTAACATTCCAGAGACTGAAATCTCAAGCAGAAATACCATAATTTATTTTTTGCTCAATCTTTGTGCTTTTTATTCATAACCCTTCAACAATTACAGTGCTCTTTGCATCACACCCACTCTTCTTCTAGCATGTTCTGTCTGTCTCTCGCTCTCTCTCTTTTGCTCTATCTCTTTTGCTCTCTCTCTCTCTCTCTCTCTCTCTCTCTCTCTCTCTCTCTCTCTCTCTCTCTCGCTCTCTCTCTTTTTTGTTCTTCATCAAACTCAAACGCTGAAGGATTTTGTGTGTGTGAGCATGGGTGCGGGTTAACAGGGGTTGGGGGTTGGCACAAGGCAAAGATGATGGCAGATGGTGTCCTTACATACACACATACAGTACACACACACACACACACACACACACACACACACACATACACACACACACACACACACACACACACACTGGATACCAACTAAACACATACACCCTCATACAGAGAATAATTAGCACAAACATACACACACATACACAGTAACATACATGCGTTATAATATACCAACATGCAGGCTTCTGCATGCAGGCTTCTGTCAACCTCACTGAACCACCCTCGGCTCAGTTCTGTTTACATGTATTATGTAAGATTTTAAGCAAGGTCTGACAGTTTCCAAAGATGGTGGATCATGTCATTGCGTTGTTCAAATAACTTGCTGCTACAAATTTCACACCACTATGTCAATCTTGCCTTGTAATTTTGATTTTAATTGATCTTGTATAGTTTCTATTTTTATTTATTTTCTCATTTTTATTTGATACAACTTTTATTGTTTATTTTTTACTTTCTCTATCCGTACTTATTTCTGTCCCTGTGTTTCACCTGAATTCCCCCTCTGGGGATCATAAAGGCTTATCTCATCTCATCTTATTAAAATTTTGCAATTCAGTTTTAATTCTACAGATAACAATTCAATTCAAAATCAATTCTAAATTAAATAAGCTGCTTTTATTTTTGTATGCCAAAATTATACTACACATGAATGAATTGCACTCATTATCGTCAGTAAGATATTTTAAATGGCTGCAGTTACTCGTTTGAATAAAAAACTGCATGCTCCCACACATTTATCTCTGCTTTGTTTTTGACAATTTTTTCAGTCAGATGCTGATTTTGATTAAGACGTATTACTGTTATCATTCCAGTGCACTGAAAACATGAGTAAATCCATTTATAAATCCATGTATAAGTGCAGAGTTCACTGCAGTAAGAGCCTGAAAATAGGACCCCTGACAGTAACAGCTGCATGTTGTATGAATCATGTCAACGCTTGGTTTCACTGGAGATCTAATTTATATATTTTTCCATCTTTCAAAGAAGCATTTGACTCCCCTATATAATTGCAGCACAAAGTTTGATCTATTTTGTAGTGCTTATTTAGCATTATCTTTTTTAGAGTAAAAACAAAAATGTTACATATATGTGAAATGGAATTTGTTAGTTGATCCAGAATTGCAGAGTTTCAGAACAAATTTATTTTTCCCAATTGTATAGTATAAATCATGCTCTGGGGGACAGTATTTGTGTTTGATGTAATGGTGATACCAATTAAAAAACGTGGCATCAATTATCAGTAATAAGCATCATAGCTTCAATGAAATGTGTTTGTGTGTGTGTGTGTGTGTGTGTGTGTGTGTGTGTGTGTGTGTGTGTGTGTGTGTGTGTGTTTATACACATATACTGCAGATATTCACAGACCTCAGTCAACAACACGTCTTTCAGTATTGAAGGCAAACGTGGATGTCCATACACTCACATACACGTTGCTTCGGTATGTCGCCACAAGAGAACCAACACCTTCTCTCAAACAGATACGCTTCGCTGCACCCCCCCTTCTTTCTGCTCAACGACTTTTCCCTGTCAAAAAACATTTGGTCAATGTCAAGTCACTTTGCACCACTTTGTCACTCCAATTACAGCCATAAAGCGCTGAGTTGTGAATCTATTAACATGAGAGAACGAATACAGTATAATCGAATGATTGCCCTCGACATAAAGATTGCTTTGGGTTCATTGAACATTGGTATTTGGATTACAGTGACTTCCTAAAGGTGGTTATCAACCCGCCTGCAGTATTTTCTGTCGATCTACCTGTGGCTATCAATTCAAATGAATGAACCATTCATTTGTGAAGTTTGATTCAAGCTGGATTGAGGTAGCACATATTGTGTCTGTGCTACTCTGTACATGGCCCTTTGCATCAACACTGGGCTGAAATCACTCGGTTACAATGTTCTGCAGATTGCACCCTTCTCCTGATTTATACAGACAGTTAGGTTAGGCTGCCTACCTGCCATTCAGGAGTTAACGTGTTGAAGATTTGTGGTTCACTAACTTCTCATTACTCACTCTCCATTCTACCCATCTACTTTCCTATATACTGGAACACTCTTATATAGAGTAACTGATCTCTATAATGATAAAGGGTTTAAAGCATATGCAGAAATAAACTCATAAATCTCTCCTAAACAAATACCTTGGTGTGCTATCTCCAACTGAGAAGTGCAATTACTACTTTTAGGAATCATGCAAAAGAACTGCCAAAAACATCCTATTGGGATAAATGTTTACTTGTAAAAGATATTTCGCAAATAAAAACATCTAGGTAGTTTTATTTCAAACATTATTCTATCAACACAGACATTTGCATCGATAGTCTGGCGTTATTATTTATTTGCCTGTACTGTGGAGTGGGTAAGACTGTTTTTAGTGGCAGGCTAGCAGATACTGTTGACTTGTGCTAGCCTAGCACCAGCGAACTCTGCAATTGGAAGGACTGGATGAAAAGTGTTGAAAACGGTCTCCACTGATAAATAACACACTGGCTAACTTAGAAATGAGGTCCTATGTCCAAAATTCTGAACCACCCCTTTAAGACTAAACCAACCCCCTATTTTTTTTTTGTCTTTTTGTGTGTGTCCTTGTTATGTCATTGTCATTTTATTCATCTTTGCATGTGTATATGTGTGTGTGTGTGTATATACAGTATGTGTATGCATATACAGTATGTGTACACGTCTGTGTACATATGTGTATGTATATATAAGAAAATAAAGAAGAAAAAAATATACTGTAACATTCGTGTATCCAGTCTCTATCTGTTTCATGTTTCATGTTTCTTCCTCTTTATTCCATCACTGGTTTCTCCTCTTTCCAAGCCTCCAGCTGTCCACTATCTCTGCACTCCTTACAGCTTTCATCCTTCCATGGAACGGAAAACAAAGTTTTCCCCATGTCAACACTTTCACGCCATGCAAATGTACAGCTAATGAACAAACCGGCCATTGCTGTTGCACTTCTAGAATCTTGTCAGCGAATCACTGTCTAACATGTCTCTCAGTCTCTTGCCCAAGGGGACCTCCCACAGGTTCCTGGAAGTGAGGGAGTGACAGTTGTTGTGAAACATGACTGTCATATTGATTGCACAGAGGACTGCAACAGCTGTTAGGTTGAAAGAGAGCGCAGTGTGCCTGGCCAAGGATGTGATGTGGAGGAGTGAGCAAGTGTGAATGCCTCCCAAGGGTAATCCTTCTCAAGATCTTTGCATAATCCTTCCTGATGGAAACTGAAATCAAGTTGAAGGGCGTGGCTAAGAAGGAGAGGCCAGGGAAAGTGGAGCTGGTGGGGAATGCTAATGATTTGAGATTGTCAATTGTGGGCCAAAGAGGATAAGAAACACAGTCTAATTAGGTAGGCATGATTCTGAAATTGGCATCCTTTTTTTATCAAAAATTGTACAGAGGTTTTTCTTCTTAGCCTATATCATCCTTATATATATATATATATATATATATATATATATATATATATATATATATATATGGTGTATAGATAAAAAAGAAAAGATGAAATGCATGAGGTTAGTTAATGGCCCAACATTTTTCTGACCATAATTTGCATATACTGTATACAGTATATTTGTATAATTAATTAAAGAAGTTGAAAAGGTGGCATTTTATTTGTTTATCTTACAAACCGTATTGTGATTTAAATAATAGTCCTATTTAATGCTGTTGTCTTCTAACATTACTGGTGTAAACATACTTTTTTACAGCATCAGTGGCATCGATAACCTGTCATATATGTATTAAATGACTTGTCAATCAACCTGTCAACCTGTCATAGAAGGTATGACAGGTTTAATCCTTTGGAATTGAATAGACAGATTGTGCCTTTAAGGTTGCCTGGAATCTAGAACATGGAGTTGCTAATGGCAACAACTCAACAAAGCCAGGTGTTGATCGTGAGAAATAATTTGTTTAATGGACTTAGTGAGAGAGATAGTAAATGACAGAATCAGTCAGTCAACTAGTCGGCAAGGAAGCCAGTCACTATGTGCTTATTTAGTCCATTAGTAGTCATCAAACTACACACACTGTACATTTACCCTAACCCTAACCCTTTTTACATATATTTGGTCAACTTTCTCTAAAATGTATGTGCTGTCACACAGGAATTATGGATACATTTATTTATATAAGTGAGTTTAAATGCCAGCAGACACATTTTGTACACATTTCATGTTCTTCTTTTACATCAGTTACAACACAGTTTCAACATCTCACCCAACTTATCAGCATGCACTGCAGTAGCATTCCATCACTGCATACAATCCACCACGTCAGGACCATCCTCCATTTGACCTGTATCTGAGTGCAAGGCAAATTAATTGGGTCACCGGAGCCCTAGGTGTCTTAGACTCTTGGTGCACCGAGGTCGGGAAAATAAAATGACAATAATGGCTCTAGTTATCAACTATTCAATAACTACTCAAGCTCCTGTCTATCTGGCTTTCAATTGGCCGAGACAGTTGTTAGAAATTGAGTGGTGAAGAAAGAGAGACAGCTGGAACATGTTTCTTATTCATGCCAGGCCATCTATCAGACTAAATGATGAGCTTTATTTAGAGTATACCAACAAAAAATGAATATCTAGTTCATAACATAGTATCTTTTTTTGTTGTACATAGATATTTGTATGATATTTGTGGTGGAATTATGTTTCCCTATATGTAATTCCTGTGTGTGTTTTGTTGCTGTTTCCTGTTTTTATGTTGCTGCAGTAACCCAATTTTTCACTGGCATTGTTGTTATTATTTTCTTATTTTATCCATGTGAACCCCACATCATCACTAACCATCTCTTGGTTTTCACACAAGCGTAGTAAGCAAGAAGAAAATTGTACTTCAGGTTTCTTTTAGTATAACATCTATCACCTCTTGAGAGCAACCTCAACAGACAGCGCTATGGATTCCCTGAATTGTGGCCAACATAGTTCAATAGTATTCTGATGAACTAATGATTACATAGCAACAAGGCAGCGGGTTTGGTAGGTGGGTGGTCATTATTTAGGTCTCCCAGGCTTGCCTCCCATACTGATTTCCCTTTCCCCTTTTTCCCGGTGCACCACTGATCTGTGATTGCAATTGATTGGTGACTGCTCATCATTCCTTCGAGGGCAACATCAGGAATCATCGACGTCAGGAGGGAATGGGTTTAAGGAGATAAACAGAATGGGATAAATGAATAAAGCAATGTGTGGAAAACAATGGAGTGTAAAAATTATATTTTCAGTGCAATTAGATTGCACTGTAGCTTGACAATTTTTCCTTATGTATTTCTACTTAATGTTAGTGGGTGTGACCAATGATTGATTAGGCCAGGCTTAGGCATGGATGGTAAAGCCACTATAGGAGAGTTTTTCCCTTATTGATTGAAAGCAAATGTACACTGTAAGGAATCTAACTACTTAGCAAACCAATAGACCCCTCTGTCATGTTCAACAGAACCTGATGGAGCACTTATTAACTATTGATCAGCCACTGATTAAAGAAACAGTGCTGCCTTACTGACATCCATTTCTTTAGTTTAAGACCATCAATTGACTATAGCAGGTTTCTTGAAATATGTATTGATTTCAAATGAATCTATTCTCAAGCTATAGCCTATACATAAAATGGAATGGCACTTTATTTACATTAATTTAGACTGAATTGTAGACAAATTTAGTGGTACATAAGTGGTATTTTAATAAAGAATGTATTGTTATGTTGTTTTTGTACTGGTTTGAAAACACTCAGATCTAACTTTTAAGGTTGAAATAAGTGACTGTGTAAACAAAAACAAAATAAATATGCCATCTTTCATATTCCAGCCAAACACTCCCATACTGAACTCAATTCCTGATTCCTCTATAAATATTTCCTGTTATTATTGTTCAATAATTTAAGTGGACGAGACAATGCTGCCTATATTTAGATTATGCGTGAAGAATATGTTCAAGCATACACTTGTCACATCTTAGGACCATTCAATCTCCCCAATATGTAGCGTTTACAGCCCACCAAAGCCCGTTATGCGCTAAGTCAGCACAATGCGCTGTCCATAGTGCTGAAGCACTGCACTCCGTTCACCGTGCTCTGCCGTTAAGGACACAGATATGGCTTGATAGACACCTTTGACTGTCTACATACACTGCCAAATCATTTAACCAACGTAATGACAGACCGTTTTAAAATGTTGTTTACAGTTGCTACGTGTTATCTCGTGCCTGGCAGTCGAAAATGTGTGGGCGAAGGAATCTGTGTGGTCCATCGGTCAGTAGTTGGACACTGTTGCTGCTGTTGGCAGGAAATCTCTCTCTCTCTCTCTCTCTCTCTCTCTCTCTCTCTCTCTCTCTCTCTCTCTCTCTCTCCTCCCTGTCTCTCTCTCTCTGACTCACACGCGCGCAAGAGCACGGAAGAACTAAAGGCAGCTGACACCGAAGCCCTCATTGCAGGTAAAATGTGGCGCCTGTCGTGCGACAGAGTAGTCAACACTGCTGTTGAGCTGGGCCATTCACCCTCAAAACACAAGCTAGAACACACACACACACACGCACACGCACACGCACACACACACACACACATCGCCAGTTTCATCCCCTGCGTGATTCCTCCCTCGATACTAAATCCCTTCTCGCACATCTGTCCATTGCGCGTACTCTGCCCGTCCATCCTATCCCCGCAGCACCCAGCATAAATACCAGCCTGGCTTCATGTGCCACTTTATATATATGGCCACAGATTTTAATCACTTCTGTTCAGCATTTAAACCAAGAAATAACGCGTTGTGGTATACAGCAACAACTGTAGCAAAACGGGTGAAATATAGACGTTATTGATAATACCCTTCAATAACATCTTTATCCATTACTATTCAATATCACAAGTCTGCTCAAACACGCACTTAATGCCAACCACAAACAGAAAAACATTCCCTCGTAAAATCAACCATATGGGCTTCTGTTGCGCCAAGAGGACTCAACCCAACAGAGCGTTGGAGTCTGTAGTGCAGGTGCATGCTCGCTCTGCCGTCGCTTGGCTCCATCGCACATCATTTGTCATACCAAGGATACATAGGCTACAGTATTTTTGTTAAATGATAAATTATATAATTATGAGTCTTTAGATGGAAATTTGCATTTTTGTACAGTACCTTCACTTATTTCCTTTCCAAAGTATGCGTCCGTTGGCTGAAGCAAAAAGAGAGATTTCTTTTTCATCCACGGCTAACGTCGCAGGCTCAGCAGCGGCAGGAGAGGATGACTGAGATAGAGAGAGTGTGTGTGTGTGTGTGTGTGTGTGTGTGTGTGAGAGAGAGAGAGAGAGAGAGAGAGAGAGAGAGAGAGAGAGACAGAGAGAGAGAGAGAGAGAGAGAGAGAGAGAGAGAGAGAGAGAGAGAGAGAGAGAGAGGGTGGATATACAGACCTCTGCTGTAGAGTAATATGGTTGAACTGCAGTGGGCATCTTCCTCTATACAGCTGTGAAGTGAATATCTGCAGACAAACTTTGTGGCAGCACTTACCTTTATTAACGACAGTGGGGTTAATAATAGCAAATGGTATTGATATAATATTGAATAAATCACTTAAAAGTATTAATGTGTAGTAAGACCACATAACCCGAGATTCCCTTCACCATTAAAAGCCCACGATCTAACAGACATTTCACACACAAGGACAGACAAACATGTACAATCGCAAACAATCTGATTAGCCTTTTCAGTCTGGCACTTTCAATAAGAAATTAACAGATACTGTTATAAAAAGGAGAAAAGGGTGTGAGGGAGTGGATGCCGTGAAAAAGGAAGCAGGATTTTGCTCCATGAAAGGAGCAATTGTAACTTGACAGATTCAGTCTCATCAGGGAAGTGAATTATTGAAACAATAATGCAAAAGGCATCACCTGTTGTAAGCAAATTGCAATGATTTGGGGCAATGAAAGATTAATTTATTAAAATTTTACTCCAAGATTACAATATAATTTAGACTAGCCAATAGGTCATTGAGAATATCAGAGCCCATTTTATTGCCAGCTCCCTCTCTACTTTATTTCTCCTCCTTCTCCCTTCTTTAGTTGTAATCTATTTTTTCTCTGCTTTGTCCACATACACATTTAAAGCTTTATAACAACAACAAAATGGAGCAGGGGGTAAAATGTGATTACGTCTTCAGCAATTTGTGAATCAAGCTGTGCAAATCCAGAGCTAGGAATGGGAAGGTCCCGATGATGTTCTGCATGCCGTTGTCAGCGGTAGGGAGGTTGTCTCTGCCTATTTCACATGAAGGAATATGTTGGAGGTGTGATCATACTCAATTAACACTCTTCCCCATCTCATTTCTCACTCACTTTTTTATCTTCTTGTCTTTCTCACTCACAAAAGCAAGTGCACACAGACACATGCAAACACACGTGTATACTTCAGCTCATTAACTCGCTCTCTCTCCATCTCTGCCTCTTTTCCTCCATCAGTGGAGGACTATTAGCTCCAGAGAGACTGATGCGGCACTGAGACTCTCATTAATATTTTCTCATTATCAGTGCCTGTAGTGTTAAGAAAGAGCACAATGGCTTGTCTTGGCATGATGTTCGCTTAACACATCTGTTATCTATTGCTGCTGGGAGGATGTGTAGTCATGTGTTACACCTATGCTTCCACACACAATAGGCTATATTTTTACCATAAGCAAAAATTCAGCTGTGCCAATATACCAATAGTGGGAAATCATGATTCCTTGCATCAAAAGTCATGTCTTGCTTGCAGAACAACATCATTATTCCACATCATCTGGAAGGTTCTGATGCAGCCACAGTAATAAGAAATGTTAAACATCCTTACAGCTGAGTCAAAGCTGGGGAAACAGGGAAAATCCTGCTCTAATAATCCTGTCTAGTACTATTTATTGGCTGAATGCAATCTAGGGAAATGAGCAGATTGAAAGGGGAAAAACAAGAGCAGGCAAACACCAGAGAGAGTTTCCTGACTCACCCTCCATTATCCCTGGCTAAGAAATTGTTGTTCCATTTTTACCTTTGCACATCTGATACAATCAGTGACCTCAGGCTAACTGCTTAAACTGTGTGAAAGAGTTGAGCTGGGGGAGCAACAGAGATTTAGAGGACTGGATTGGAAAAGATAGACAGCGAGAGAAACAGATCACACATGTGGACTATGACTATGAAGAGCAAAGTGTATGTAAATCAGGTCGTTAGCTTTTGAGAGACTTCATTCGGGATTTGAGTGACATTTTAGATGAAAGAAGAATTGGGTCACAAAAATCAATAGGAAACTATCTGTACCAGAACATTGATGATTTGTTAAGATACTCTGTCTCATGTGGGACACAAAGAAGGGCAGATTAGCGATGTAAGCATTATTTTGTCTGACCACAGAATGTCAGGTTTCAGGCTAGTGTTGATTGCAAAGATGCTGCCCTGTCTGCCTGCATTTCCTAATAGCTTCATCCAGCAATCTAGTCATAAATAATTCTTTCCTAACTTTTCTCTCACGTACAAACCCCTTTTTGATGCATGGGACACATTTCCTGACAGCCAAACAATTATTAGCTGCTCTAATGTTCTCAAGTTACTGACAGGGACTTCTTGTGATGCTAACTATTATTGTGAAGACAAGTTGGGTTGTCATCATGCCACTACTTAAAGTTCTGGGACATTGACTGCTTCATTAATGAATCTAATTTAGATGCCTTCCCATTCCAGATTTTTTTTTTTACAACTGGGTGCATTCCTCTCTACACTTTTCTACTTGATTTGTGTTTATACTTTTCCTGGGAAACTGCTTTGGAGCACATTGTCAGCTATGTGTGTCCTCCACTCAAAGTCCGACTGGAATTACATTACCTTGTTGTAGTAAAAAGTAATGTCAAGATGTTTTTTTAAAAGTAAGTTTATGTAGGTTAGATAAGAAGGAGACTTTAGCAGGAATAACAAATATGGGTTATTGTTCAAAGTCTATGTCTCTTGTGTTGTGTAGGCTGCTGTCTGGCTCACTGTGACTGTCTGCTTTGTCTATGATAGAACGCTGATGAACTTTTTGCAAGATTTGACTGGCTGTAAGGTGTCCATAGACAAAGACCTACTGCCTAATGGTATTACGTCAAACTAATGCAAAATTAGAGGGTCCCATCGTGAAACCAAAATGTCTCCCTTTTGGCTTCCGTTTTTTTTTTTCTTTTAAAGGAGAACACAGAACCAATGTTTTACACAGCAGATAGCAGAAAAACAAATCCAATTTCATTTCAGTTGGACTTTAAAGCTTACCCTTATTCAACAGCGTTGTCTTGATCCATACAAGGCTTACTTCTAGGTGGGTCAAGGTTTTCATGACTTTGTTCCACTTACTAAACAAGTATTCCCATGTGTAAGTGCTAAAATGGCTGAACTGCTTTTTTTAAATTCCTGTTCCTCATTTTAAGTGTTAGTGCCAGTCTCATTTTTTAAGCATCTTTACTTTGTTTGGCTAAAGACTAAACACTGGTCTAAATATCCCTTTTATCAAGTGCATTAAAACATTGTTAGGCATTATCTAGGTTTTTTTTCTGCCTACAATATAATAATACCAAACACCGCAATGTATGTATGTATGTATGTGTGTGTAAAAATGTCATAGGCATCAAGGACTGTTCTGGTCTGCATGTCATAATTAACCATTGTTTTCTGTCCCGATGATGTAACTCGTTGTGCATACAGTACACAACAGTGTTTGTTGTACAGCAGGTTGTCTGCATAGACAATAAAAATCATTAGGTTTATCTTCCCTATCCCTATCATTATAGTGATAATTACAGGCATGAAATGATTGCTCTTAAAGTCTGAGTACGCAGACAAGACATAAGATGTAGTGTACCATGAAATTCTACAAACTGTATTAAAGTGCTCATAATATGCTTTTTGGCTTTTCCCCTTTTCCTTTATTGTGTTATATATTTTTTTGTGCATGTTATAGGTTTACAAAGTGAAAAAGCCCAAAGTCTACCCCAAAGGGACTTACCATCTCCAACAGAAAACACTGTTCACAAACTGCCCAAACTCAAAGCTCTATTGTAGTCCAGCCTTTACTTCTAGGAAGAACGTGCGTCACTTTGTAACACACCTTATAATGCTCGCCTAGCTGCTGGCATGGCACTCCCTCATAATCTGCGACTGACTAGCTATCAGAACTTACTGCGCATGTGCTACTCCCAACAAAGATGGAACAGAAGTGAGATGCCTCACTCTGTAGCTAAAACAGAGAGCTCAACACACAGGGTGAAAAGAGGAGCTGCAGCAATGTGCAGTACAACAAATATATATGGTGTTTTTTGAAAATTAAACCATGTAAACCTATTCTGGTACAACCTCTAAAAATAATTACGAACCTGAAAATGAGCATAATATGAGCACTTTAACAAATATAGAGAGTGATGTTTAACGTGTCCTACTGATACTCTGTTTTATTTTTATTTCCTTTATGACTGCAGTTAGTTACCTGTTCAGCTTACTTAATTAAATAGGCTCATGCCGTATCTGTTCCCTAAATATGAGTTAAATAAAACATCAAAACTTGCTCAAGGACAAGTTTAAAGTTATCACAGCTGCTGTCTCAGTGCCACCCCTGGTCCTGCCACCTTTCCGACACCCATTACCTTTGACTGACATCTACATCATTTGACAAACTCACGCACATATCGAACATACTCAGTTCAGATTGCAGGATTGTTTACTAGACGAGGTATCTCAGCTGACTGGCCTCACGACTCAAGCACTGCAAGTGTGTTTCCATGGTAACCAAGTATAGTATTGAGGAGAGGAGCAAAGAGTGAGAGCCACTGAAACTAACCCTGAGCACTGTATTCTCTTGTTTTTCACTCCTCTCCCTATCCATGTTTTTTTTTTCTTTCAGCAATGGCTGCATCTTGAATAATAAGTCACAGCCATGTTAGCATCATTGCCGGTTACATTTGTTAGAAACTTTAAAAATGTGTCTTGACAACATTTGTGCTTATGCAACTCTGTTTTCAATCCATTAAGATCATTGCCTTTTAAAGCTCAACAAAGATCCACACATTATTGATTTATATATCAAAATGTTCTCGGCTGTAGGTTGTTAGAAATGCTTTGACACCATTTGGCACCCAGTGAAGGAACATAGACATTGTTTAGGCAGAGAGCCTTCAAATTCAGTAGGAAGCAGTAGTTATAACACCGGTTGAAACGTAAAATTGAAAACCCCTCCAATATCTTGGAAAAATTAATTTTGTTGTCCCCAGCAAACACTTCGACTTAATGAAGTTTTGTGAGCATTGTCATGCAATTTCCACAGTGATGGATTAGCTTAATATGATAAAGCTGTTTCATACATTTCTCAATTGTGGTGCATGCTTGTGAAAAACTGTACCTAGATTCAGTGTTTAAAGCTATAGTGTTTCTGTCGCCGCCATGAGGAATTCTAAGTAATGACAACAAAACTGTTGGCGCGTCCACATGATACAGCCTTCCGTGATCGCGCACGCACCCCTGCCCCCACCCCTCCTCCACACAGTTGGACACGGAGGACTAAAAAAACATGATTAAGAGGTAATTATCTTCACTCGAGTTTCTGCGCGGGAAAGTCATCGGATGACACAATCTTCTGAACATAGACATCCTGAGAAATACTGAGAGAGTTGTGTGGAGCTGATAGTCTTAATTAGCTTCGTAACAACTTATTTGGCAATGGCTTGAATGTAACAGACGTTTATTAATATCAAAAAGTTATGCACTAAAGCTTTATGACCCTCTGAATAAATGGTGAGTGTGTGTTTGAAGTGTGCATGTTAGCTGTGTCATCAGTGGCCTCATGCCTGGACAGAGTTGAGGGCATTATCACTAGACACAACTGGGATGCCATAAAGGATCACCTAAGCAGACAGAACGCAGAGTTCCAGCTGACCCTAATAGCGCTACGCATAATTAAACAGGAATTTAAGTGTGCAAAGTTGATTTTACAATTCACATGCATGCCAACATGCAATCATGCACACATCCACAAATTACTGAAGAGCAGACAAAAGTTGACTGTTTAAATGCAGTTCAGGATCTCACACACTAATGTGCACACCCAGTCCCATGGAAAAAGTATTTTTTTACACACTATACACAATATATGTTGTATCATAAATATTTGTGCATAAAGCAGATTAATATACTTTTGTTCCTGCACTGGCTAGCCCCTGAGAAGGGTGCTGCTGTGTACATAGCATACAACATAACTTTTATGATTTTCATAAAGGGAAGCTAAAGGTGGTGAAAAACAAAGGATATCTCAACTTCCATTGCTCTGCTTTCATGTTTATGAATAAAACAACAGTGCTAAGTAAGCTTGCACTGCTTAAGAATATTTTATTTCCCTGGAATTGAGAGGTGCTGTTGTTGGGGTACTTACATTAATGCCAATGGAAGTGAATGTATAAAAACAGCAGCAATTGCAGGTTCTCAGCAGGAAACCCATGGAGTGCCTACTCCAGCTAGGGAATGAGTCCTTACCCCAAGTGAAGGAGTTCAAGTACCTTGGGGTCTTGTTCGCAAGTGCAATGGAGCGGGAGATTGGTCGGAGAATCGGCGCAGCGGGGGCGGTATTACATATACTTTATCACACCATTGTGACGAAAAGAGAGCTGAGCCAGAAGGCAAAGCTCTCGATCTACCGGTCAGTATTCATTCCTACCCTCACCTATGGTCATGAAGGCTGGGACCAAAAGATCGAGATCCAGGGTACAAGCGGCTGAAATGGGATTCCTCAGGATGGTGGCTGGCGTCTCCCTTATAGATAGGGTTAGAAGCTCAGTCATCCGTGAGGAACTCGGAGTAGAGCCGCTGCTCCTTTGCATTGAAAGTAGCCAGTTGAGGTTGTGTTGGGCATCTGGTAAGGATGCCCCCTGGGCGCCTCCCTAGGGAGGTGTTCCAGGGACGTCCAACTGGGAGAAGGCCTCGGGGAAGACCCAGGACTAGGTGAAGGGATTATATTTCCACCCTGGCCTGGGAACGCCCCAGTCAGAGCTAGTTAATTTGGCTCGGGAAAGGGAAGTTTGGGGTCCCCTGCTAGAGCTGCAGACCAGGCGACCCGATCCCGGATAAGCGGACAAAAATGGATTGATGGATGGATAGATGGAGCAGACAATAGCCACTAAGTCAGTTACACAGTCAGTCAGATTCACAACAGGAGCATGTTGAATAATTTCCCAAAGCTGTCGTTAAACAAACTCAGTTAAAAGGTACAATCAGTAAAATGTGGCGCTTTGGTAACATCTAGTGACAGTCATGGAAAACTACACCAGCATCATCAAGTGTGTCTCTAGCTCTATACAGTATATTGGATTTGACTCACAAATTTCAAAAGAAGTTTGGCACTGTTACTGTAGGTAACTGATGCAGAGATAAGACATGAGGCAGCTGAAACACTGTACATAACACTGTTATTAACAATGTTAACCCTAACCCATATACGTATATATCAACCCAGAGTTTCAAACTTTTACACTGGAGAACTGGTGAATTAATGCAATCACAGACCTCTAAGCTCAATGATGTGCCAGATTTTACCTGCAACTGAGTACTTACTTGTTACTTGTGCAACAACTACAACTTTATAGATCTGCATCAATCTTGTAGATTTCCAAGTAGCTCATTATAATTCCTAGTAATTGGGATTGTTTGTTTTAGGCAAAAGGGGATAATCCTCTAAAATGGTCATACAGGCTTTAAAGACACTAGCTATTTCCTGTGACCACTCCTCTGCTTTAGTAAAAGTACATCAGCTGTCATCATATGTGATTACATTATGCACCCTTGAGGCAGACATATGCATTGTACTACTGCGGCCAGTGCAAGCTAAAGCAAGTGTTCTCTGTGTACAGTATTTCTGAATTGTACAGTATACACACATAAAAGGCAATCTCATGGACAAAGACATCAATTTTTTTTCACTATAATTTAATTCTCACTTGCCACTCTTTATCATCTTCATTCAGATATTAAAGATTTTACATTTGCTTTTCTAAACCTCTGGTGTATCGCGAGCAGTGATATCCATAATTAATTTTTTCCATGATTTATGAGAACAGGCAAAGATGAATGAATTTCGAACATGTAAATGTAATTCTGTAGGCCTATGTGACATCACATGGGCCTACAGAAATTCAGATGGGTTACGACAACGAGAGAAATTCTAAAAGACAATCTTTCCAGTTGGCTAATACTGCTAAGAGTAATATTGAATAATATGCATTATCCCCATAAAAATAAACATTAAAGTTTATTTGTCCTGTAATGCATACATTGTTTGCATGTCTGATAGACACCTCCTTCATATAGAGTAAACTAGGGTAAATTAGGTTGATTCTTGCACTCCTGGGTGTTTTTGTTCACGTTACAAATCTAGTATATCTAAGTTTAATGATTTCTGTGACCGCTGTGTGTGAATCAATGTGTGAGGTAAATACAATTGAAATGCATAAAATGTAAATTATAGAGATTGTGCTTGGCTTTGCCCGTCCCTTGAATTTGACTTGTAAATTTTCACACACCTCAAAGTGTCCCAGCTTTTATGTAAATACAACACAAATGGAAGAAGAAAGAAACAACTGAGACTTAATGAAAAGTTTGTTTTTGTAGACTGTCTGACTGAGGGTGTGGCAACATGTCTGGATGCTCCCACACCCAAACAAATGAATTAGGTGGAGAGATGCTGGTCTTTTCAGTGTTTCATAACACAGAAAGGACTTCTATTATGGGCCTAATTTTATAATTAAAAAAAACATTGTAAGCATTAATGTGTGTTAAGGTAATTTACTGTGTGTAAGAAGAACATAGTGAAGAAATGACAAAAATAAAAGGCAGATTTTGAAAAGCTTTCAAATATGTACTGCACAACTGTCAAACTTTCCAACATTCTTCAGCTACATAAGCTACATCCAAAATGTATTTAGCATAATAATAATAATTAATGGTGTTAATACAACATGAAATATTGTATTGTACAACTAAACACCTGCATCAACCTGACTCCAGTAAGTTGAGAAAGAGTAGCACTTTAGCACTCAACATTTGAGACTTTAAAACATTTTACTAGCTAACTAGTTTTAGTAGTAATAACTCGAATTTATGAAAACAAATCCTAACTTCATACTGAAGATTTTGTCTCTATTGTCCCTTTTTACTTCATCAGGATTTATCTTGTTTTCCCTCATCTGTCTGTTCCTCATGCTTGTCCAAATCCTCAGAGACTGAAGGTGCATCTTTCAGTTAAAATACATATTATAATAACCATTAGTGTTGTTGAAATTGATTTACAGTGTTAGTACAAACCAAATACTTACTCTCCAATCCAAAGACTCTGCCTGTCTGTTGCTCATCCTTTTCACATACAAAACACTGAACATGGTAGAATCAGTTGGGGCTATGCCTGGAAAGTGGCACATGTGAGTTTGTTTGAAACATTTCAGTAATACCACTTTTTAAATTAAATCTCTATTTGAAAATAACAACTTGGTTAACTGCTTGAAATAATGAGTTGTATTTCCAGGGACTCGCCACAGATCTGTTCTTTCCAAAAGAGCATGTCAGACATCTGATGTACTCCTGTCGCACCTGGAGCATACAATTCCTTAACTCAATGATATACAAAATATACAAAAAAAACACAAATACTACAAACCACTACACGAACGTAGTTCTACGTAACATCAAACATACCCACAGAATCAAAGAGTATAGGTTAAACATCAGGGTAGCTCATCTGTTTAACAAATGCAACTTAACATTACAATTTATATTCTCTTTATAGTATTAGTATTAGCCTTGTATTGACAGTTAAACAACATGTTGTTAGAATTTAGGATAAAGTATAATCTAGCTGAAGAATACCTCCTTGTTGAGCAGGCAGTGGACGATGTAGGGGAACGTGCCCTGCTGGGAGTTAAGAATTATAAAGAGGATCCGGAAGATTCTGGGCCTGGTACTCCTATATAACATAGATGCATCTGATCTGTCTGCAAAATCACCAAGAAGGACAGAGGAAAAAAATGTTGGACGGCAGGTAATTGCATTGTAATCAGCACATCACATTACATCTCCTCTTTAGACAGTCAGGAATTGTGTGATCTGCCTCTACACTTAATAACACTCAGGTTTTCTACATACTGCTTCTGCTAAGACGACACCTGTGTTGTTCTGAAGTTGTTCATCCATATTGCCAAGGAAAGCTCTTTCTTTTGTCTGACCCTGCATTAAAAGTGTGTGTTGAGTATTCGTTTACTACACTGTGAGCTGGTGATTTGACATCTATGTGTTGACAGAAAGGTTCTAACTTTGTATATATTTGTAATTTCAAACTGGCAACTGCTAAGTTCAACATAACAGCAAGCCAGGGTCAGCACTGGCATCTAAATTTGTCTTACCTCTGGAGGTTTTATTGCATCTAGAATATCTTGAATCCCTGTCAGTAATTTATAAAATATTGTACATGAAGATCTTTACATTTCCATTAATCTTAATTTTCTTTAAACTCGACTTTGCTCACTTTGACAAATGAGACGCCCATCTCCCACACAATTACAGTTGAAGGGAAGAATCCATCAAGACAAGAACAACAGAAGGTCACCGGTACATTAGTGCACATGGTTAGTTTACCACAAACACCAGGTGTCTCACTGCACTCACCCATATCTATAGAGGAAAAAGCATGCATTATATAGGGGTCATTGGATACACATATATCCAAATGGCAGAAGCACAGTATACAGTACAAGAGAAGAGCATGCACGTGTGCATGGGTTAGCAAAGCTGGCTATGATGTCTGGCTTGTCCAGCCGAGAACCAGGGAGGCAGGTGCAGGTGTAAGGTCTGATGGAGTTTGTGCAGTTGGAATTTGGTCCACAGACAGTTGCATCTTCGATACACTCATCAACATCTGCAAACATAGATAGGAGATATCATTAAAGTATATTTGATTCCATTTACATATGCTGCCTGTGATACTTTCTTTCAGCGCACTTTCCAATCCAAGCTCTTGATATAACATTCTGACATAATAGAACTATGTGCCGCCTAGGTGCTACACCTGCCTTCTCTGTAACATCCGCACAGACGTTTGCTACTGTGGTGTCTACAAATACCAATACAGATGTTGGTATTTTTTTTGGTCGAGTAAGTGTGAATCCCAGTTGACATTCACACGTATAAGCTCCAGGCGTGTGGGTGCAAACAGAATCAGGACCACAGAGAGTTGAGTTGAAACACTCATTGATATCTGAGGACAGTTACTGAAAGTGAAAATGTTCTCATTAAACTGTATCATCTCAGGTTCTGAAAAGCTAAAACATGTTCCTGAGGTTTTCTTTCCATATTCCAAGCTAAATGGGAATCTCCTATTATAATAAATTACAATATCTAGTTGTCTTTTTTATATTTGCAACACCAACCATGAGTTTTGAACATTGACATACTGTCACTGCCTATAGTTGTCTAACTTAAGATTTGTGTCTGTAGCCTAATACCTCCCAAGCCTTTTGCTGGCATTGTAATATGACTAGCGCTGACAATTAGGTGCACCTTATTTACCCATGGTTTGTTCTATGTTCAATTCAATTCAATTTTCAATTTTATTTATTTATAGTGTCAAATCATAACAAGAATTATCTCAGGACACTTTACAGATAGAGTGTTGTTGTTACTTCATCAGTTTTTAATGAATTTTAATATTATTTATAGTTTGTAGCCTTCAATGAATTATCAGTACCTGCAGAGCTTAGCATATTTTTTTAACTACCAAATGGCTCACTGAGGATCATCCCTTGCTCACTGCATATTACACTTGTATAGTATAGTATAGTATAGTATAGTATAGTATAGTATAGTGTAGTGTAGTATAGTAAAGTATAGTATAGTATTGTATAGTATAGTACAGACCTTGACAAAAAGGAGTTGTTTCAGGTACAAGGTGGTAGCCTTTTTGGCATTTGCATATTTAGCTTCCTGGGTTGTTGTAACAGGTCCCATCATCACCATAGATATTGTCAAGACATTCATTAATATCTATAGAGGAGCAATTCAAAGACCTGTATTAACCTGCAAATACATTTCAAGCTCTGTTGCATTGAATTTGTGGTTAACATTGGTTAACAAGATGTCCATCATTTTTAGGAAAGCCAGGGAAAGAAGTCTCGGTTGCGCAATGGTTCCATTATGTTGGTGTATCCATCACACAAATCTGCAAAGAACACGGAAACATTGGCAATAACGATGACTTAATGGTTATTTCACTTATTGTTAGAATTTTTTTTTGTTGTTGTCTGTAAGTATGTGGACATCATCCGTACCAGGACGAAAATCACATGTGACATGGATGACAAGTAAGCTTAACAAAAAGAGAAAGAATGGAGAGTTAGGAAGAAGTTGTCTGCCTTGAAAAGGATTTTGCTCAACTTTGTATAATCTTAATACGTTTCAAGAAAAAAAGGGATGCTGATCATCTCAAAATATTAATAAAAAACCTTCATTTTTCAAAATATGAAGCTTTAGAAGAAATTGAACGCATCCCTCACACTACCTCAATCCCTAGCTCAATTAATTGGAGATTCTCACACATCTAAACGAAAACAGGAATTCACTTACCCAGGAGAACTGACGAGGCACAGTAGTTCATCATGAAAAGTCAAAGATGTTTTGACTGTCTGAAGTCAAAATTGTAAAATCCCCAAACATGTTTTTAAAACGTTTAAAGCAAATGCAAAAATATATGTAAATTCATAGACACGTGGTGTTGGAGGCCTCTTCAATTACCGGACAAAAGAAAAGTTAAGAGGAGAAAATATGCAGTCACCAAACACCACTATTACATTATGTGTACCAGGACTGCAATTTTGGTATCAAAGTTTAATAAACAAATATTCCAATGACGCCCATATGCTTTGTTGTGTCGCTAATACAACGGGCTGCATCACAAAGCTCTGTATGGGCCTAAACAGCTAGCAGTTGCCACTCTGTAGCACGGAGCTCTGTAGCCGATGTCACGTGACCACGTCTCCTAGATTTCGTATGAGATCATACGTTTTAGTGTGCATAACTTTTCGTACAATATCATTCGAACCTGTTCATGAGAATGTGTTGCTTTCTAAGTGTACAGTGAACAATTGCATATGAAGACATGCTTATTTTGTAAAATTTCATTAAAATGTCATATGTTGACAGAAAAATTGAAAAAAATAAGAATAGTCACTACTGTATGTATGGGTGACTCGTAGGTTTATATACGTAGAATCCTCCAGGACAGACTGAGGGCCACACTCACTTTCCAAATTAAGCCATAACACCCAGAATAATAACCATATGCAGTCACAGTTGTTGGGGTCACAGACTCAGTAGTTGGGTAAGCAAATAGAATAAACATATGCCATGTGCCACCATGTCTTTTTGATACACAGCCTGCAATAACTGTCTCCACCAATCCCTGTGAAGCGCCACCATTTGTCAAGAAGATACACATAATTTTAGGAAAGCCAGGGAACTAACTACATTATACTTGTAGTTTAGTACTGATGGCAGTACATTCGTTTCTATTTAGTGAGCACATTTAGTTAACTTCTGTGCAATCACACTTTAGTTTGTCTTATGATAAGTTTGCCTTCATTTATTTTAATTCCTACTTTTTTGAGTTATCAGTGCTGAGGGTGTCACTGCTGGTTGCTGGAGGGACATCTTGTCAGGCCGGAGACCCCTAAAGCACATTATTATGGATCCCATGTAACTTCCAGGCAAGTCCCGCCCTACGAAGCCAGGGGAAAGGACCTGAACAAATCAGGTTACGTTACCTTGCATAAGCATGGACGCCTGGCCAATAATAGTGTGTGAATGCTATTGAAGGGCAGGTCTTAATGCCCCTATAGCAGTACGCATGCTCTTAAATACAGGAAGTGACCAAACAGGATGTACCAAGTGCCCCCTACATTATGGTTTATTTTTTTAGAATATATTACTTTGTTGGTGCTTTTGTTTTGGCTAACTGCTAAAATATGTACAGTATACTGATAGACTAATTGCCCTGTGTTGTCTTTGTAATTTAGGTGGTCCTGTTTGTCTTTTCCCATTTGTTTAAAAAATGGTCTGATCAGCTTATATAATATATAGTAAGCATACAGATTATATATAGTATGTTCCCCTTTG
Organism: Zingel zingel; assembly: GCA_023566125.1. Taxonomy (NCBI): domain Eukaryota; kingdom Metazoa; phylum Chordata; class Actinopteri; order Perciformes; family Percidae; genus Zingel; species Zingel zingel. Next base: position 8,099,692 of record CM042325.1, on the reverse strand, counting down.
TCTTTGGATTGTGGGGTCAGTTTAGTCTGTTAGGTCTGTTCAGTATGTTCATTTATTTAGTTAATGTTAAGTTAGCATAGCCTGAGTGAAGATCTGTTTAGTTGACCTCTTTTACTGACTCCTCATGCCTGCCAGCTCGGTCCCTCACAATAATGATCTGTAAACACTGTTAACAGTAGTTTTTTTGTTTGGTTTCAGTATAATGATTTATTGTATAGCTACATTCAGGAACACACCATATTTTTAGCAGGACCCTTCAGCCATTACGTTTGCTCACAAAGATCAATGTAGGTTCAGTTTATTTCTAAAATTGTTTCCACCACATATTCAAATAGCTGATGTAGGCTATATGACACCTACCTATCCTGTATGGGAAGACATGCGGTGTTAAAACATTGGGTTCATTGCAACAAACTGGGAAAACTCAGTAACAACAAAGGTTTATTATATTATAAACCCATAATAAAAAAGCACTTAAAACATACAGATGAGTTTACAAAACTACTAGGGACTGATTCATAGCACAGACCCGGAGCTTACATTTGTATGCTGCCTACACTCAACACTTTGAGACTGCCCACCATATCATGGTATGTTCACATAAATACAGAGCTAACCACTTAAAAAGTTAAAAACGAGCAACTTTCATTCTATCATACTTTCCATAATGCCAGTTCCATGGGTAACATATTAAACAGGATGGAGATTACATGACATTTTACTATCTGTTGTATTAGAAAATCCAAAAGCTACAGTACTTATGTGTATAATTATGCACAAGTTTGTGGATGATGACAAAAGGCCACTATAACTAAACAGAAAAACCTGCATTGGACGAGGAGAATAATTGCAGTAATGATGACATCATGTTAATTTCTGATACTGTCAAAAGCTTTTTGTGTTTTCTCCAAGTGAACATCATGCATAGCCGAAAAGGACACAAGCAATAAGAGTAGCTATAGCACATAGACACAAACATATACATTTGATGGTTTGTCGTCCCCAACCACAACACTAATGTATAGCAACTAATGGTTCAAAGTGGATCAGGCTTGCATTTCTCCTCTCTGTCTTGCGTGTATCTTTTGTCACACTCATTCCATCACCATCAGCCTGTCAGCTATTCAGCCTTGTCCCAGTCCTCGGAGACTGACGGTGCATCTTTCTGTAGAAATACATTTTTCATATTCATTTTTTACATAACATAACATAACATTACATAAATCATAATTCCAGCAAGTAAACTTTCTACAGATCAGTGAAACACAATACTTTTTGAAGTGTATACAACATATATTCACATATATAGGCACACCTAGGATCACCCAGGATGATGTTTTGTCTGTACAACATTCTATTTTGTGTCTTTGTCTTGAAAGACATATAAAAGCTACAAAGACACCTCAAAAAGAAAAAAGAAAGAGGTATACTGCAATAAATACAAACATTTCACAATTATTAAAGTGGTTCCTGGTATTGTGCATTGTTTTTGTGTTAATAAAACTCACCACAGATCCTCCTTCTTTGGGCTTATTGAAAGAACAGGTCAGCCATTTCACGTATTCATCTCTAACCTAGAAAATACAATGAAATACAATCGGTTTATGTCTTAATGCAACAATTGCTGTTATTGTTAGTAGTAATGCTCTATGAATTAAAAATGTATCACAGAGTGTCATCTGCATTTAGAGTCTACCTCCTTGTTGAGCAGGCAGTGGACAATGTAGAGGAACGTGCCCTGCTGGGAGTTAAGAATTATAAAGAGGACCTGGAAGAAAAGGTTTGTCTGGTACAGGCCCAGAATCCAGGTACAGCCCAGTATGACAAACTGGGCCACGATCTTGAACAAAATCAACCTGTAAAAAATGAGAATTTAATGAGTATTTTTCTTAAGAATGTAGAACTCTTTAAACACAGAAGGCTACTGTGTGCAGTTTTTGAAACGCTCTATCAGCTGAAAAAATGAATATATGAGTGTATATGTGTGGATGAAGCTAGAACATCAAATTGTGTTCCTGCACAAGACTATTAAATGCATTCAAGTGGACTTTATATTGAGTATGTTATATATTGTTATACTGTATGTAGCCCACATTATATATGAATAGATTTCTTCTGATTTTTCATTTCTATGTTAAAACAACACTCAACACTCAAACCTGGTGTCTTTGGATTGAGAAACATCACTTTTCATGTTGATCAGGGTGGGTCTCAGACTCCATAGAGTAGCACAGAACAATGTCCAATTAAGCTTAAAGAAAGAAAAGACACAGATGCTGAGCTGTGATAGAGCAGCATATTGCCAAAAAGGAAAGGAAAACACATTCATCCACATATACTACACTTCCTGGCCTAGCACTGCTTCACTTTTACATTGTCAGTTTTTTGGCACATCACAATGCAGTGTTCAGACAAAGTCCACCTTCATTTGCATTGAGTTAACACTTTTCAACCCCTCCCTTTTTTCGCATCTCGCTTTGCCTGTTATCCCACAATCCTTTGTAAGCCAAATTACTCATGTCCTATAGAATAGGGGTGAATTTCTGTTTGGAGTGCACCACATTCATTTGGATTTCACTGTAAATCTAGCAGGGCAATGAGAGAGCTTCAAGAGAGACAACTTGCGTTTTTGTCAAAAGTGCACATTGGCTTGTTTTTCGGTTAGCTAAATATTGGTCCAGACGGGTTAAAATTACAGAACACACCAGACTGAGGTAATTGGATTTTTGTGTAAATAAATGGGATGCAATTGCTAATGTGCAATATACTCACTCCAAGGATAACAATCACAGGACCCGTTAAAGCCCAGTTGAAATTGCGCTGTCTAGTGAGCCAGCACCTGCAACAGAATCAAACAATTCTTTTAACCTAGATGCAAATCAGACATGCAGGAGAATATGGATGTATGTAATACTGTTTGTCCTACTCACACCTTAGCATCAGTAGCACCATATCCATTAGAATATATCAGTGCAGAAACACCCACAATCACAAATGGAACGCCGTAGCCAATCAGGTAGAGAAGTGGCCTGGGGAGGCCATCTCTCTGGATGACCTGCACCTTAGAGAGTCTCCGGACCAACAGGTGGAGCTGGAGCGCCTCCAGCAGCATCCACACAAAACCTGCTATAACTAAGAAGTGGAGAAGCCCCGCCATGACTTTGCAGGCCAGCTGTGGAGACACAAGAAGAAGACGAAGTAAACAAAAAAGTGCTTCTGATATAGCATTAGCAAAGAATGGTTCAGTTGAGTCACATTTAACACATGTGTATGAGGCCCCATTGAATGTTTTTAAAGCAAAAATCGGAGTCTTAGTCTTACTGTACCTTTTGATCAGCATATTTGTCATTCCACAGCAGCAGCAGATGGGTGAAGAAGAGGTTGAGGCAGAGGTGAAGACGGGCTGTGTTGTTGATCTTGGGGTTCCAGCTACACAGAATGAAGGTGAAGATAGCCAAAGCTAAGAAGAACAGTCCAACAATCACACACATTCGGTTTAGCCAGTCTAAGAATGGATTATCTGGTGGAGGCTGAGAAGGCAGAAGACACACAGAGAGAAATACACACATAGGTTATGATTAGCCTGATCTTGGGTCTGCAACTTTATCTTCATATGGGTACACACTGTAAGGCTGGCAGATGTCTAAGTAGATTATTTTAGGTCCTACCGTACCATAGCCCCATTTGTCAAATCAGTGCGTTTCATATACCTCGGAACTCAGAGCCGAAGCTGGGAATGACGTCACACCCGAGTTGAATGTGTTCCATTTACAAGTCGGACATTCTTAGTTTTCCATAGCCCTAACCAGGTTAGCCATGCCAGTTTATAACAACACATAACACCGTTTTTTGTGCATACAAACAGCGTAACATGTCCACAGATAGAAGTTGGACAGCGCTGTGTGTACGACTGATTTAGTGAGACACAAATAACACAGAAGTGCTTATAACTGTATGTTACTACAGCTTTCACAACTGTTGATGCATGGAGAAGCCATGTTGGATTTTTAGCTGGTGGTACTCGGTGGTTGCCCGAGGTCCGAGCACGGAAATCCAAGGTCAGGGGGCGTTTTTCCGACCTTGACCTCGGAAAATCCAACATCCAAGTACAAATTGAATGCACTATAATAAAACATCTGATGAACAAAAATCTTCGAAATCAATTAGGATTTGAAAAGTCCTCAATTGTGTGACCTTAGCAACACACTTTTACCATGTATTGTCCATAGAAATCTGATATACCTCCCCAATCTGCATGATGAGGGCAAATGTGGAAAGGTGGGAGCAGCTGCACACTGTGTAGTTTTCACCAGAGAATGCAACCCAACAGCCCTCTACCGACCACTGCATCGTCTCTTCTTTGCTTTGCTCTTTCCAGTACACACAAGTCACTATTCCAGATTCAGGTACTTTCTGAGAAAACAACAGAAAAAGAGATTACACTAAATGCTAGTTTCTTTTTGTCTGGATGGATAGGTGTTTGTGATTGTGATTTTGGTTGAGTCTGCACCTTATGTTGGATGGTAAAGTTGACAGGCTCTGTGAGGTTGGTGGTGTTTATTGTTGGTATTATTGCAGTAAAAACATCCGAGTACATCTCTGTCGTGTTCTCTGTTTTAAAGTATTGATGACTAAGAAGAGTCTCCATCCCATTCAGTGTCATAAAGGCAGCTGCTGCAGAGCCTGGGAGTGTCCACATGATACAATAATTAAACATCTATAAATGTTATAGTCATCATGTTTGTTATAGTCTCTTTGTCTCACCATTGTTGGTGCTGGCTAGAGCCTGCAAGTTGATTTCCATGGTCTGTCCTTTGGCACAAAGTGCGACATTGTTGTCATCATGACTCCCTGGGCCAATGGCATGTAGGCTTAAATCTTGCAAATGGAGGAAAATTAAAACAGCTATAGCTGATCATATGCACTGGGAATGTGTATGTAGCCCATCTAAACTAGGGGGAACCACTCTTACCCACTGTTGGAGTTTGCACTGCTATTCTGGTTTGGTTCTGAGTTTGTGGCACCATTGCAGCAACTAGATGGTCTGAGATGTCCAGGATTACACTGCCAGTCTCCCCATCCCCTTCACTACTCACCGTGATTGACTTGGCATGTGGTCCAACACCTGACACTTCCTGCAAGAATTTAAGTCATTGTAATGAATGAATACAAGGTCAACAAAAAGTCAAAGATAAAATATGATATAAAGATGTAATTTTCTTAGGTGTTAAGTACCATAGATGCAGAAAGGCTGTTTGCCACTGTCTGCAAAGACACCAAGAAGGACAGTAAAAACAGTGAGACAGAATGTAATTGCAAGCAATGTCCTGAGCACATCACATTACATCTCCTCTTAAGACAGTCAGGAACTGTGTGATCTGTCGCTACCATTAAAACGGATTGGTTTTCTACATACCGCTTGTGGTAAGACGAAACCTGTGTTGTTCTGAAGTTGTGCATCCATATTTAAAAGGAAAGCTCTTTGTTTAGTCTGACCCTGCAATAAAAGCATGTGTGAGTATTTTTTACTTCACTGTCAGCTGGTGATTTGACATCTATGTGTTGACAGAAAGGTTCGATTTAAATTTGGAAACTGCTAAGCCAGGGTCAGCACTGGCATCTAGATTACCTTCTACCAAGATCCTTAAACAATGCAGCTTTAATAGAGTCTAGTTGAGATAATTGTTTGAACATTATTATGCATAACATAAAATCTTCTTACCTTTTGGGGTTTTATTGCATCTAGAATATCTTGAATCCCTGTCAGTAATTTAGAAAAAAAAAAAGACAACGTTTTTTACACTTTCAAAAATCTTAATTTTTATTTAAACTTGACTTTGCTCACTTTGACAAAATGAGACGCCTATCTCCCACACGACTCCAGTTGAAGGGAAGAATCCATCAGGACAAGAACAATAGAATTTCCCCGGTACATTAGTGCACACAGTTAGTTTACCACATATACCAGGTGTCTCACTGCACTCATCTATATCTGTAGAGAGAAAAAAAACACACAGTTAAACACATAATAGAAAAAAATGTATGACAGTAAAATCACACTAATAGTGATCACACACCTGTGCATGGGTTACTAATGCTGGCTATCACGCCTTGGTTGTTCAGCCGATAACCAGACAAGCAGGTGCAGGTGTAAGATCCGTATGAGTTTGTGCAGTTGGCATCAGGACCACAGATGGTAGTATATGCGACACACTCGTCAACATCTGCCAAATACATTGTACACATAATAAAACAATAAACCAGCTAGAACCTAGACAGCTTTGTGTGTGTGAGACTCTTCACTTCTGCTAAAAGTTACAATTGAGATGTTGTTTTCCATCTGCTTCTAGATGCTGAAAAACATTGTGCATCTGAAAAACAATATTGATTCAAATACCAATACAGATGTTGGTCTTGCTGGGCTCGAGGTCCTTTTTAGTCGGTGAGAATCCCAGTTGACATGTACAGTTATAATGTCCAGGTGTGTTGGTGCAAATAGATTGAGGGCCACAGATGGTGGAATTGAAACACTCATCAATATCTGAGAAAGGACAGTTAACACAGCTGGCATTAAATTGTTAAAATACAAAAATAAATGTGTTAAAGTGATTTTACTCCAAAATAAAAACACTAAAGTATAAACAAAAAAAATACATTACTCAAATAATGTTAATGATCAGTATGAACCATGTTTCTCTTCCAGAATAAGGTGCCTATCCGAAATCCTGCATCGAGGAAATCAGGTACTTTGATTCTTGTTCTTGAATGAGTTGACTGTAGATTCATTGAGACACTAACTGCTGTTATGGTGAGCATCTCAAGTAATACTTTGCAATTCATTAGTTTATATTTTTCTTGTTTTGCTAATAGTTTAAATGTGTTGGCAAAGTTTCTGGCTACAAAAAATTTAGAACTGCATCTGACAGAAATAGATTAGAGAACATGGGAAAAGGCTTTTGATTATTCTGTGATCCTGTGTGACATTACCTTGGCAATGAGGTTTTGCATCAGGTAAAAGCTGGTAACCTTTATGGCAGATACATACAAAACTTCCTATGTTGTTGAGACAGGTCCCACCATCACCACAGACATTGTCAAGACACTCGTTAATATCTATAAAGAAAAAAAAAATCAACTGGAGTCTCAACTTCTATATCAGCCTGAAAAAAATAATCTAATTGCAGCTCGGGATTCACAGTAAGACGGGCATATATATTTCAATGGTACCTATGCAATTGTTGGTGGTGTTAGGTGGTGATACTGGATCTGTTGCCTTGAATCCATTCAGACAGGCACAGAGATATGATCCAGGGGTGTTGGTACAATTGGAGTATGGGCCGCAAATTCCTGCAGTCTCCTTGCACTCATCTTTGTCTGACAAGAGATGTTACAGACAGGAGTATAAAGGTGTATGTATGTGCTCACAAAATGCAGACTGTGTGTATGAAACATCTTGATGTGCTTCCAGCAATAACAAAAAAAGATAGTTAGAGTCATTATAAATCACTTTATACAGTTTGGATGAAATTCTGTGTACTTACCAACACAACCATATGACTCTGGAGTGGGTAGGTATCCTGAAGGGATTCTATACCCAGAAACACAAATACAGCCTCCACTATCTGAACACTCAGCAAGTGGTCCACAGGAGTCTGAGTTGCATTCATAATGATCTAAACAGAGATGACACACACATATACACACAAAAACAAACACAAAAAAACTATACATAATTGTGAGAAGATAAAAGTAGGTCTCTTTAACTGTAGTTAGTAGCACATCAGTGGGACATGTCTATATCAAAATGTAAAGCAAATGATGACGATGAGTAATAATTCCTTACAGGTTGCAAAAACCAAATAGCCGTGTGGGTGAGACGCTGGGTTGTATATGTAGAATCCTCCAGGACAGAGGACCACGCTGATTGTAAAACCATACCAATTATATCTGCAGGGTGCATTATTAGTATATGCAGTCCCTTTTGCTGGAATGAGAGATTCATTTGTTGGATATGAAAACTCAAAAAAAGCGGTGTAGTAGCTACCAGCACGATTGGTTACAATGCAGTTTGCTAAAATTCGGTCTCCACCAATCCCTGTGAAGCGCAACCACTTTGAAGTAAGAAATCCATCATCCTTTGGGTAGCCGGGTATTGAAGTTGATGAAAACATGTAGTTGCGCCATGTATCAGTTATATTCGTGTAACTATCACAAGAACCTGCATGGAACAGCAAAACATACGGTATGTTAATAATGACAAACAAATTATTTCACCTAAAACTAGAATCTGCATCTCATGTTTTCAAGTGAATGTCATTCATACCAGGAGGAAAAACACAATGGCCAAGGACAAAGAGGGAACCTATAAACCACAAAGACAAAGAAGAGTTATTGTTTCAATGACTTCTTTAAAGGTTACATAATCCAAACAAAATATGAAATAAAAAAATTGTGTGAGATTTATATGCAAGCCTATTATAGAAATGAGCTCAATGCGGAATTGGTGCTCATGATTAAGGCATGTAAAAGCCCAAATTACTGTATAACAGTGTTATATTTAGCCATACAATGTACAGTATTCTTTTTAAAACTTGATTGTATTTTATAACATTGTTGCATTCGGTTAAAACATAGAAATCACATATTGTCTGTCACTCTGGATGCAGTTCTAAATCCGGATTTAAAAGTAATTGTGCCAGCTCAATGGGTCATATACAGTGAAAGTATACACTCTTTAAATGTTCTCTGGCCTAATTTAGAGTAATACATAATTTTCACACATTATTCACTAAATAAAACATGAATAACTCACCCAGGAGAAGTGCAAGGGCACAGCAGTTCATCATGGCAGATCAGACTCCACATAACATCAATCTACACTGTTAAAGCTATGTATACGCACATTTTGGAAATTTGCACATCATCCAAAAACTGTTTTTACAAGGTTTGGCACCAATGCAAAAACCAATTCAAATGACTTATGTGTGATGGAAAAGTTTAAGTGTAACACAGCTCGTGTCAAGACACATGGAGGGAACCGAGCTCTGAGAGGCATACTGTAATACATTTACATAACTCTGAAAATTCACCATCTTCTTAGTAGTAAGAGGATCACCCCAAACAATATTCTGCACATACTAAAAAGTATTAAGATCATATTGTAGTTTGATTGAAGACCTACATAGCAATCCGTTTCAACAGAAAGAAGAGCTACTGAGCTTTGTAAAGTGAAAAATAAATAAATACAATTATTTAAAAATAAATAAAAAATGTATGGAGAGGGTGAGAAAACGAGTGTATATGTAATGATACATGTTGGCCTGTTGTCCAGAATATGCATTAGTCCAAAGTGTCAGCCATTCTTTCAAGCCAGGTGTCCATGGTAAAAAGAATTAACTTCCTAATTCTGTGATTTTTAGTCTTATTTTAAATATATACATTTGTGTGGTTATTTTTTTTCTTCTTTTTGTATTGTATTGAAATTATTATTGCTGTGGTGGTTGTTAGCTTAGTTTTCTCTATAAGATAGATGTATTTATTTATGTTTGTCAAAAAAAAAGCTAAATGTTCAAAAAATGGGTTAGGGTTAGGGTCAAGGGTAAAGAGGTGTTTTATTATACTAACGACAAATGACATAAAGACATTTTTATTTTAATTTAGACTATAAATTGATATTTGTCAAACCAAATCATAAAGATAAAATGTAAAATTTGTGATTATGGAAATTCTTTCAAAACATAATGTTGTTGGGCTTCAGATCATGATTCTTTATCAAAGTCACCATTTCTCAGTGAGTGTAAATATGTCTCAACTGTACAGTATAAATGTGTCATAGTTTACAGAGTGAAACTCCTCAGGAGAGAACGTCAAGTCAATTTGTCTTGTAAAACTGTACCATGGTAGTGCATCTAGGCTGTATGTAAATAACTAACAAATACCTGCAAATACAACTGGAGAAAATAGGAATGATGTTTTGAAGGCAGCAGCTTGCTTGCCCAGTATTGTCAACATTTAAATAATGCATTAAGATCACGGTTTAAAGAAGGAATGATATAAAATAGATAATGTCTTGAAAACATTATTAGGAAAAGATCACCAAGGTCACCATTGTGTCAATTATATTCAGAATGAACTAATTAATTAAATAAGCAGCAAAGTTTTATCACAAGCTACAGGATATTACCAAAGGACACAGGAAGGCAATCTGACAACATATTGAAAAGTAAACATGGGGAAATATATTTCAAACTGCTCATTTCAATGGTAAGTTATGGACAGGTATTTCTTGATTTTGAGCAAATCACAAGAAGATTAAAATGTTTGACAAACATGTCTAAAGAGATGTATATTTTGAGAATTTGGTAATACAGGCTACACTTTGTTTTTAAAAGACCTCAATTTGCATGGTGGTGCAGGTGTACAGAATAATAGAAACAGCATTGTCTCTTTAGATTGTTTGACCTGTATATTTACAATCATGAGTGTTCACTGCCCTCTGGAGGTTACAGTGAAGAACTGCAGCACTACAATTAAATTAAGTGTTACAGTAATATCAGAACAATCAATATGAATTTGAATACATACAACTCAGTATTCGTGTGATAATACCATAGACTGTAAAAATTAATGGACAGAGCATCCGGTTCGGCAAAGTGATGCAAATGCATGCATTCTATCTATAGACTGTAACAGTATGGACAATAAGAGGATTAGGGCCATATGTGAAAAAAGGTTTGAGTTCTGAGTTTAAAGTCAGAGTTCTGTGAATAAAGTCTGGAATGAGAAAAAATCTCAGAATTCTCACTTTAATCTCACAATTCTGACTTGAATATGAAAATTCTGAGAGAAAAAAGTCTGAATTCTGACTTTAATCTCAGAATTTTGACTTCTGAGTAAAAAAGAAAAAATCTGAATTGTGACTTTAATCAGAGAATGCTGACTTTATTCTCAGAATTCTGACTTTTATTTTAAAAGCTTTAAAAAAATGTAGACTTTAAACTTAGATCTCAGATCCATTTTTCATATGTGGCCCTAATCCTCTTCCGTATTATTATTATTATTATTATTATTATTATTATATACAACAACAGTAACATCAGTATGGACTGGAGTTCAGTTTACCCTGCTAGAGATCTTTATACCAATGTCAAGGCATACATGATACCATAATAAAGATAATGTTGTTATATTATTATTATTCAAGACATACTTGATTGATCCTGCAACGGGAAATTATTTGTTAGAGTTACCAAACATTTGGAGAAGAGAGACACTATCTCTTATATCGAAATGTTTTACCGGAAATGGGAGTTGTGTGACTTGAGTCTGCCTTGACAATGTGGTAGACTGTAGAGTGCGGATTGGGCCGACCCGAGCCCGACAGACATTAAGATATTTATGTCTGAGCCCGACCTGAACCCGACACAGTTTTTCTCATACTAATGAAACATGTACGTTTGTTTGTGTGGAAATCCCGCTTTTATTAAGCTATTTAGAATACTATCATATGAGGGGCTAAGACATTTGGATAATTAAAAATGACACAAAAGGTACATTTTTAGAAAGTGTCCCACTTTACCACTATTCACCATATCAAGGGGTTTGTCCTATTATACAAATTTGAATATATTTAAACCTGATAGTCTATATATCCCTTGATGTTCCACTTCCGGGATTGCTCCGTTGCCGCCGGAAAATCTGCCGGATTGCACTCATTTAGGCCGGATATCCGTTGCCTTGGGCTTCTTTTGTGTTGGCATTTTAAACTCTGGTTGATTTATGAGGACTATGGTTAACCTTTTCTCATATCTCTGCAGGGTAAATCCAGACAGCTAGCTAGACTATCTGTCCAATCTGAAATGACTAAAACGCGGCTTTTCTCCGGCGCTTAGCACCGCTCAAGACGATTGTGATTGGTTTAAAGAAATGCCAATAAACCAGAGCACGTTTTCCTCCCATCCCCAACTGCAATGTGGAGTAGCCAGACTCTCCTCCAGCGCTTGGGAGGAGAGTCTGGCAAAGAGAGACTAATTTAAACATCACCTCATAGATATTACATTTTACATAATAGTCTCTACAAACACAAATCTTTATTTTGTTGGTAAAGTACTTTTTAACTGTACAGTTATTCAGATTTTTTGCTGAAATTTGTAATTCCTGAAAAACAAGCTATTATCTTTTGTGGTGAAGTGTAGGAAAGGAATGTAGGCTATTTTATAATAAATCTTTTATTTCAGCTTGCTAAATCCACAAATGTAAGTTTAGGGGCTCTAAACCCTTCTTTCCTGTATTTAAAATTGAAGTTAATGAATATTTGGACTCCATAAGATATTCAAAGAACTGTGAAGTTCCGAAGACTGTGCATAAAGGCTATTCAACATATGACCTCACATGACTGAATGTTGGAACTCAAAGTAGTTGATGCAATGGATTAGCCTTGCTGGACTTTGTAGACTCCCTGGGGTATGATTTGTTTATTTATTTAAAATAGTTGTGTGGATGTGTCTTTGTTTGTATGTAGCCTCCTTGCAAAAGTTCTCAGTGCATTTATTGCATGGATGTATTAAGAGAACAAAGTTTAATAGTGGTCTCTGCTTGAGACGATCACCATAGTCATAGTAACATTTCCGGTTAATTCTTTCAAAATAGAGCCACCAGAATGAGGAATAGATCACTACATTATTATGAAATGGGAATCTTCATTGCTATAGTGTTCACATTTATGGTGTTTTTCATGGGGTACAGATCGAGCCCCCATGAGCTAAACAAAGAAAGGATGGAGGAGATGGCTACGAGGAACCTTTCTTTTACTGTCTATGCGAGGAACCAACATTTCTAGTCTACGTTTCCTGTCGCCTATTTATAAGACCGGGACAAGTACAATAGGAGTACCTACGCGCTTACCGGGTAAACTAGATGCAGATATTTTGTGTTTAATGTCTTCATATCTGAATATGCGTGTCCCTTTCATTTCACATATACACGCCATGTGAGTTTGAAGCTGTAGTGTACGGTTAACGTTAGCACTCGCCGATGGACTGCTGCGAAAACGGCTTGCTAAGCGTGTTGATGCTGTTTATAATAGCATCAGGTGCTAACGGTATTAACGGTACCGCTCAGTGTAGGAACTTATAACGTTTTGTGTTGCGTTTCACTTTTGTATTATTAATGTGACGCTGGTTAACCCTAATGGGGATTACATTTAATCTGTCGTCGTCGGCTCGCTCAGTGTAACTCACAAACACTTCCACTTGCCAACAGAATAGTGATGAATAAGCGCTACGGCCACTTTGCTTTTGATTTACATTTTAACCTGGTTAATTTACGAAACTCTTCTATTTAATAGTGTACCCAACTAGTCTGAAGCAACTGCTGATGTGTAGTAAATCCAGAGAGACGACCAACCATGACTTCTCTGGTAAGTTAATTCACTCTCCTCTAAAGTGCAAAACACAAAATCTCACTTTTATCCCTGCCAAGGGAGTCTCATCACGGCGTGTGCACTGCTGGTATCTCATAACAAGCTAACTTGTAGCTAGCTGTAAGTGCATAGCCTTCATAGCCTTTTATTATTAACGTTATCTCCGTTTAAAGGATGACGTGATCTGTTGGGAACTGCTACTGCATACCGTATAATTCCAATTTCATTTCAGATGGAATAAAACAAATTGCTGCTGACACAATGCCCTCTAAAATAAATGATAATAAATAAAAACTGAATCTGTTTGCTTTACAGGGGGGCAGCAGTTCCTCAGCCACAGAATACACAGTGCGAGTCCCCAAGTGAGTAACATGGACTGACATGCAAAGAGCCACAGAAAAGGGTCTGGACAAGCCTTCTCACCGTGTCTTTCAGGGATGTCGTGTGTACATCAGTGTTCACATGGGTTTGCGAAAAGAAGTGATAATAAAACAAGGCTTTCAGAACTACTTTTTTTTTTGGCAAACATTTGCATACAAATGTATTGATTACTCCAAAACTTCACTGGCAGTTTATGTGTGACTGTACATTAAATGGTTGTATCTGTGCAGTATGTACTAACCTTTTATTGAAGCCCTTTACCCTGATGTGGATGCTGAAATGTAGGGCTGAAATGATTCCTCGAATAATTCGATTACAAAAAATCCTCGATGCAAAATGACTTGCCTGGAAGCTTGGTTAAATCAATGTTACTAACGTTGTATCGCTGACGGACGGTGTTTCCGCTACTGTCGCTCACCAGACGGCTCAGTCTGCTGCTGGCGACACATGCCAGAGCGTAAATAGTGAGGGGCTAAGAGAAGAGACCGGCTGGAGGAAACGACAGAACGTGTCCAAAGTTTGGAATCAGTTCAAAAGTAATTAAAACTAAAACTTTGTACAGTGTGTCTACTGCAAAATCAAACTAGCTTAGCACAATAATAGCACAACGTCAGTGCTTTAGCATCTCAACAGAAAACATGGAGTCTAACTTAATCATCCATTCCATGAAGAGGACCGACAAAAGTCAATCACTGAGTCGTATGGACGATGAAACTACATCAAACACAACAACTACCAAAATCAAACAAGAAAATACGTAGTGGTGACCACGATCTGAGCTGACTCGCTGACTCGCTGACTATTCCTTCAGAAAAACAGCTGATTGTTGCGCATCTCTCTCTCTCTCTCTCGCTCTTTCTCGCTCTCTCGCTCTCTCTCTCTCCATGGAGAAACAGCTGAACAACGATCTAATAGCATAAGTGTAACAGAGCTGTGTGACATTATAATCAAATATGTAAATGAAAATAGGTTAAGTATAACTAATATTTACATATAGGTCTAGTTTTGGTTGTTTCAAAATATATATATATATATATATATATATATATATATATATATATATATATATCTATCCGATTAATCAATCGATAAAGTGCTAGATTAATCGATTACAAAAAGAATCGATAGCTGCAGCCCTACTGAAATGTACCTTTTACAAGTAGAAATTGATTTATTGGACTGCTTGATGAATTGCTTATAATGTAGGTGTTAATAGGTATGTAGTTGTGTATCTGCATTTGCATTTAATTAGTTATGATCTGGCAACTTTTCCTGTGACCCTCAATAGCAGGTTAAGATAATTACTATTTGTTTGCATTTCTGTTTGTCTGTCCCATAGAAACACCAGTAAGAAGTACAACATCATGGCTTTCAATTCAGGAGACAGAGTCAACTGTTCAACTTGGACACAGGTGGGCTTCTTGTCAGGATTTGAAGATGCATGACGGATAGTTTTAGCGGCACTCCCTGCTAGGTGGGGCACAGAGTCAGTACTGGGAGAGAAATGACAAGCAGTGTAATTACCCTAGAAAGAACACAGGGGAGATACAAGAATACAGATGTTCTGAACTCTAAGATGAGTAACTTAGCGGCCATATTACCATCTTTCAGTTTGACACTTCTAAACATCTCCCTCCCCAGGCTCGTATGGAAAGAGACATGAGTGCTCGGCGGATATATGGGGAGGAAGAGTCAGCGGAAGGCGCGGCTGGCAGTGAGTTTGGCAAAAAGCAGCGTGAGGAAGCACGGCGGAAGAAGTATGGTATTGTGACACGTGAGTTCAAAGTGGAGGACCAGCCCTGGATTCTCAAGGTCAATGGCAAGGCCGGCAAGAGGTGGGCAGAAAAAGTCTTTACATTCCCTTCTGATTCACTCTCATTTTAACCAACATATCTCTCTTTGAACCTGTTAGGCCCGGAGGAACGCACACATATTTATTAAGTAGCTGAAACTGATGTGTTTTTGTATATGAGCTATTAATTGCACAAATCTCTCAGCCAACTACTTGGAATCTTGGAGGATTTTAGGCAGGAAAGATAAAGTTGTTGTGTTTTAAAAGCCCCTGCATGGCTGAAATTTGTTCTTTGTAGTTTTTAAAGTCAGTTCACAATACCTACATTTTAAAAAAATAAAGAAATAATTATTTTGTCAAATTATCTCCATGCGTATATGCAGGTGTAGTCTGGCATTGCCAGACCTTAATCCACAGCGCTGCATATGAGGGTCCGGCTAGTCGACACAGCATTCCCAGATGGGAGAAAAACGTGCTCTGGTTCATTGGCATTTCTTTAAACCAATCACAATCGTCTTGGGCTGGCTAAGCGCTGCGCCGGGCCCCGGTGCCGCTGTAAAATAGCCTCGTAAAAGAACTTGTTTTGATGGAACACGTGTATCTTCAAAAGTAGTTTTAGTCGTGCAACAGAAAACTCCAATTGGACAGATAGTCTAGCTAGCTGTCTGGATTTACCCTGCAGAGATCTGAGGAGCAGTTACCCATAGTCCTCATAAATCCACCAGTTTTTAGAGTTTAAAATTCCAACACAAAGAAAGCGTAAGGTAACGGACATCCGGCCGAAAAGAAGGACATACGGCAGAATTTCCGGCAGCAACGGAGCAATCCTAGAAGTGGAAAGTCGTGGATATAGACCAATGCAGGCCTGACGGGGGATCCATACAGTTAACAATACAGCTATTCTCTCCCTCGGTCTGTGTACAGGTTCAAAGGTCTGAAGAAGGGCGGTGTTACAGAAAATGCATCCTACTACATCTTTACACAGTGTCCCGATGGAGCCTTTGAGGCTTTCCCTGTCCACGGCTGGTACAACTTTACACCGCAGGCCAAGCACCGAACTCTCACTGCTGAGGAGGCTGAGGAAGAGTGGGGCAGGTAAGAGAGGGGAGGAACAGGCAGGGATGGTTGTATGTAGTAAAGAAGAACATATATATATAAGTACTTTGCTTACTCAACTGGGGCAAGGTTGTCAAACATTTATAGTCCGTCCATTTACCGTGGAACTCGAAAGCCGGAGCTGGGAATGACATCACACCCGAGTTGAATGCGTTCCATTTACAAGTCAGAATCTTCATTGTGGGGTTAGCTCTAGCCAGGTTAGCCATTGTGAGCCATACCAGTTGATAACAACGCATTACGTTGTTTTTTGTGCACACAAACAGCGTAACAACGTATGTCCACAGATAGAAGTTGGACAGGACTGCGTGTACGACTGATTTAGTGAGACACAAATACACAAAAGTGCTTATAACTGTATGTTACTACAGCTTTCACAACTGTTGATGCATCCATGTTGGATTCTGAGCTCGGGGTACTCGGAGGTTGTCCGAGGTCCGAGCTCAGCAAGCCGAGGTCAGGGGGCATGTTTCCGACTTTGACCTGGGAAAATCCGACTTCCGAGTAGGGCTGGGCAATATATTGAAATTATATCGATATCGTGATATGAGACTAGATATCGTCTTAGATTTTGGATGTCGTAATATCGTGATATGACATAACATAACGTTGTCTTTTACTGGTTTTAAAGGCTGCATTACAGTAAAGTGATGTACTTTTCTGAACTTGCCAGACTGTTCTAGCTGTTCTATTATTTACCTTTTCCCCACTTAGACATTATGTCCAAATTACTGATGATTATTTATCTAAAATCTAAGTGTGAAGATATTTTGTTAAAGCACCAACTGTCAACCCTAGAATATCGCCTCCATATCAAGGTATTTGGTCAAGAATATCGTGATATCTGATTTTCTCCCTATTGCCCAGCCCTTACAAATGGAGTACAAATGGAACACACTATGAATATCAGAAATTCCCCTCATTTTACAGAAGGAACAAGGTGGTGAATCACTTCAGCATCATGCTTCAGAGACGTTTCCGGGATCAGGAGCGTGGTGGTGATGATGATGATGACGAGAACGAGAAGTCGGGGAAGAAGAAAAAGAAGGGGGGTGGGAGAGGGGGCGACCTGCGCATTCACGACCTGGAAGAGGACCTGGAGATGAGCAGCGATGACAGTGACAGCAGTATGGGGGACGGTAAGAAGAAAGAAACGGGATGGGGATTTAACAGGATTCAGTGTTCTTTTATTCTGCCATACCTTAGCCATATTTCCCTTCCCTCTGTCATTGGGTGATTTTCCTTTTTCCCGCCCCCTGACAGATGGAGAGGGCAAGACAAAGGCGAAAAAAGCCACAGGGAAAGGAAAAGCCAAGAAGAAGAAGAGAAAGAGCAGTGACAAAGAGGCCTTGGAGGACAGCGATGACGGTGACTACGAGGGTCTAGAGGTGGATTACATGTCCGATGAAAGCAGGTCAGATCCATCGCGTCGTGGCACGCAAAGACTCCCTCTTTGTGGAAACTACATCGATGTTTTTGCTGGTTGTGTTTCTTCTTTTACTAGCATGTACTTCTGTTTTTCAAAAGCAGTTCAGATGAAGAGCTCGAAAAGGGAAAGCCCAGCAAAGCAGAGCACCACCCCAAAGGTCAGACCTTGTGCCGTTGAACACTACTGATCTATTAATTATTGAATGTAGAAAAGAAGACAGTAATGACTTAATGCATGTTGAAAGTACACAATAAAACGTAGAGCTTGGTCACTGGACAATAGGTTTGGCTGGTAGGGATTAGAGCTGGGCAATATATTGATATATCGATATCGTGATATGAGACTAGATATTGTCTCAGATTTTGGATATCGTAATATGGCATAAGTGTTGTCTTTTCCCGGTTTCAAAGGCTGCATTACAGTAAAGCGATGTCATTTTCTGAACTTACCAGACTGTTGGAACTGTTCAATTATTTGCCTATACCCACTTAGTCATTATATCCACATTACTGATGATTATTTATCAAAAATCTCATTGTGTAAATATTTTGTGAAAGCACCAATAGTCAACACTAAAATATCGTTGCGGTATCGATATCGAGGCATTTGGTCAAAAAATATCGTGATATTTAATTTTTCTCCATATCGTCCAGCCCTACTAGGGATTTCACGTGTATAAGTATAATACAAATCTTCTCTCAATGTACTTAAATTGTCAGCAAACATGTATTTTAGTGCATTTCAGTGTCTTTGGCCCATTGGCTTTACCGGATGAATGATTGGTATTGAGACCGTTTTCCTTCCAAATGGTTGTCCTGTATAGGGATCGATGAGGCGTCTGAAAGTGAAGAAGAGAGTGAGGAAGAGAAACAGAATGAAGAGGAAGCAAAAGAGGAGGAGGAAGAAGAGGAAGGAAAGAAAACCCCGGTCCAAACGGAAAAGAAGAAGAAAAAAGGTACAGACCTCATGGAGACTGATGATGGTTTGACTAAATACATACTTTTACGGAGCTCTCGATTATTTTTAATGACACTCCCTTCTGCTTGATGCATGAAGACGAGTGATATTAAGTTGAGTCTTATGTGTCACAGACAGCAGCGGCGAGTCGGAAAGCTCCGACGACAGTGACATCGAGGGAGAGACGGCCTCCGCTCTGTTCATGGTACCATTTTTGTTTTTGCGTCATCACCTTCGACTTGGATCATAAGCAACATGATGATCAGTTACTAAGAGTCAATAATGTGTCGATCACAGTTCTAGTAAAATGAGAAATATGTTCAATTACTGTACAGCAAATTCTGTACGCCAGCAGATGTCTTACTTACTAATTTTGGGGGTGAATGTGAATGGTTCTGTATTTACATTTTTGTACCGGTTTTTTTCTTTTTTTTTTTTGTTCTCATCAAATGTCTAATTTTCCCCTCCTCTCAGAAGAAGCGCACGCCTCCTAAACGTGGAGGACGCGGCTCTGCAGGCAGCTCCAGGACTGGTAGTCGCCCCGGGACGCCTTCCATAGACTCTGCCTCCACCTCCAGTACACTCCGTGCTGCTGCCAGCAAGCTAGAGCAAGGTGTTTGCTCACACACCAATTCATTATAATTAAATAAGACGCACAACATACTAACGTATTCATGGGGAATCTTCAAAAGTGGCCATCTACTCTGAAACTGAAGACTTGCATTATTCCTCCATTTCAGCTAAATCTCCCTTTCTCGCAGGTAAGAGACCGACTCCGGGTCCTAGCACTGACTCACCCGCTGCCAAAAGACTGAAGATGGAGCCCAGCAGTCAGAGCCCTGTTCCCTCTGGGAAGAGTACGCCTCAACCCCCATCCGGCAAATCCACCCCTAGTTCAAGGTACATGACTGTTACCAGTCTTCTTTTTATGCCTCCAAGAAATATTAAATGATTTGATTATTCTGAAGGTCCTGGGAAAGTGGTAGATATAAAATATAGTGGATGCCTACCATACACTGTAAGACTTTGAACGGACTTTGAAAAGACTAGAGTCTGACTCCATCTTACATCTAAAGACAATCATCTCACATCTAACGTTAAAGCCATAATATGTAAAGACTGGGGATCTTGCAGGGTCAACAACTAGATTTGTTTTGAAAAAGGTAACCAAGCTAGCTCACACTAGCAACCGGTGACTTAAGGGAAAGTTTGCAGATTTGCCGTACGTGCAGATGAATGGCAGCATTACCCGGAGGTCCGGGTTTATCCGCCGGTAAATCTCCCGTTGGATGGCATGCTTCAGAAGGGTTGAAAATCGGCAACTTTCCCTCCTTTAGTGTTTAGCCAAGCGCTATAGCAACCATAAACAACACTGGCTTTACCTGGTTTGCTGCTTCCTGTTTGGTGCTGGAGGGAGCGCAGCCATTGGTTGTTGACTACGTTCACGTGATTTAACTTCACTACCAAGACTTCAAATTTCCGATAACATCGAACATGTTTGATCTGCGACGGTGGAATCGCTTGAGAAGTCGTTTTGTGTAAGGTCGGCATTAACTGGGTGTTGGAGAACAGGGTAGAAACTGTATTCTTTGTGTCTACTCCACAGTGATGTGCAGCTAACGGAGGAAGCGGTCCGGCGTTACCTGATCCGTAAACCGATGACCACCAAAGACCTGTTGAAGAAGTTCCAGACCAAGCGCACAGGTTTGAGCAGTGAGCAGACTGTCAACGTGCTGGCACAGATCCTGAAGCGTCTCAATCCGGAGCGCAAGAACGTAAATGATAAAATGCACTTCTACCTCACTGAGTAACCGGTGGAAGAGAGGTACGGAGCGGCAGAGTTGGAAAGGATGGAAAAGGGCTGAAATGAACCTCTTCGGTCAGAAAACCGAGGAGACATTTAGTGTCAGTTTTTAAAACCAGTTGTCCTGCAACACGCCACAGGATCTGAAGTCTAAACTGTCATCACAGGTGACATTTATCAAAAAGTATTTTGTTAAGCATCCTGCATTTGTTTTTCATGCCCTGAAATTTCACATTAAATAACAGAAGCCTTGTTATTGTTGAGTGAAAAACATCTGGATTTCTATAGTTTTTCACTATGTGTGAACATTTGAACCTAGAACTTAATGTATGAAAAAAAAGTCTTGTTTTTCTGAGGTAGAATATTTTTTTTTTTTCCAATAAAATTAAAAATCTGTCGCTGTGTAAGGCTTTGTACCCCATCCCTCATATACACTTAGTATATTTGGTTTCAAAAAATATCTTAAATTAATTAGAAATATCTATTAGGCATGGGTATTTGCAAGATTCTGGCGATACTATACGTATCACGATACATGGTTCACAATTCAAAATATATTTCGATACTGTGCATAAGGCGATATATTTGGATTTTTTTAAAGTATAATTTTAGAAAAACTAATGTTTAAAAAAATACGTGTTCATAAAAGTCAAAGAAGTTTACTTTAGGTAAACAATTCAGTATACAGAAAATCAAACTGCCAGTTTGGGATTGTGGTTGCCAGGTTCTTAGTGAGCTAATGTTTATATGCTAAAGTAGGCCAAAGTTTTTTTGTTATTTCTTACGCCCCTAATATCTATCCAGTCTTGAAACTGTAATGGCCAGTCTGTGGCAGTCTGACACTGCTGTTGTCAATTTACAGAGAGACAACATCAAAATCAATGACAACGTCTGATAAACAGCCCACGAGATGGGTGTCACCAGGGTCGTGTCTTGCCTGTCCAGTAAACTTTTATTTTTATTTTTTATTTTTACGTTTATTCAGTGTAGTTCTTCTGAACTTTTTAGCAACAAAACAAACTTACTTATTAGTAATTTTTTTGTTGTTTCAAGCATAAATTCAGGTGGATTTAGGGGTTAGTAGGTGGACCTTTTTAATACAAATATTTTGTTAAAAGTGGAAGCAGTGGAAGCTACCAGGACATTGCATAATCATTTCCCAGTTACACACTTTGTGTAAATGGTGACTCATTACAACAGAACTGTTCCATAAAGTGCAATCAAACACGCATTCAATGTAATCTTAGCAAACAGTTCACACTGTATTCACTTTATAGGAAACATGGCCTGATTATTACCACTGTTGCATGGTTTTGACAGTGATTGATTTGTTTTCTGTGTTTGCGCTATACTGCAGGTTGCAAACACAGCAATGCTTAGGTATCATAGGTTGAAAATACTATGATCATTTATGATGATAAACTGAATTTTAAGACCAAATCATCATTACAATAGTCAAACAAAACGTTTCCAAAATGAAGGCCAATTTTATTTAAACCACATTTATCCCATCACACTCTGAATTAAATCAGACTTTAATCAAAGGAGTGTGCATGGATATAACTAGAGAGTAACACAGGACAATCACAAGTGGTATATCATTACCGTTGTTTTCCACAGCACTTGGCACTTTTTTTGGGTTAACGTCTTTCGTTTTTTTAAGCTTCACACTTAATCATAAAGATGTACTGTCATTTCCGCGGGTAAACAATCTGTAACTATACAGCTTTTACAATTCAGAGAGCCACACTGGTTAACTCAGCGGTTAAGCATCTGACATTTGTGTTTCAGCATTGGCACACTAACGCGCCACCCTACCAAAGAACAAATCAGAAGAGGACTGAAATAAAGTGCATATAGCAGAATCAAAAAATAAAAAGCCCAGTAAGTATAAAGTTTGGAACAAATCTGTTTTTAAGCTCCATTTTTTTGTACTTATAACCAGCTTTCCAGTGTTCATGTACTATATGTTGCAGCATAAAGAAACACATATTTTGACATAACCACACACTCAACCAGTTACAAAGAAGGTGTCGGGGCCAGACGCAAAGGCTGATCCCTGCTCACAACCTCATTCGTATGCATCTGCTCTAATATTTCATTTTGATGAGTCTCTAATATAGAGAAAACAGTAAAATGTGAAATATAATCAAACTGTTCACACTACATATGTATATTAAAAATAACCCAATGATTAACACTAAAACCCAGAAAATAAATTTGGTAGCATGACATTGCATAAGAGATGAACAAACGGCTGCAGTGTATGGGTGCAGCAAAAGTGTACTGGAAGATCTTAGTATGATGACCTTAGGTGAATCATCGGGAATGGCTGAACAAGTTCACAAGTGCCTTGTTTCCCCGGTTGCCACTGTTGGTGATAAGCCAATAAAGCTGTTTAGGTTCAAGTTAAGTTACCTTCAATTTCCAGTCCATGTCCATGTTGGTACATGTTATCTGTAAACAGCTGTCCCAACTATTTAACACTGACTTTATCAACACTAGTGTATGGAAATGTAATACAGAAACAATTTTTTGATAAAAATTTCGGTATTCTACAAATATGAAGTAAGGTTTGTAAATAGATTTTTTTTTTTTTTTTTAATTGTGAGAAAAAAAAACTAGTTTCTTTTTGTTTGCTCTCAAGGTGCAACCGACTTTTTTATTACCCTGCAGGCTGCGGTACATCCTGGTGTGTGTAGAATTGTGTGAGCACTTTTGGAGAGGTGGTGTTCAGTTCACAGCCAATTGTATGTACTTTGTTTAGCGAGATATTCCTTATTTGCATATGAGGGAGGGAGGGATTACTGTGGGACTGTTTGGGATGATGAGTCCCTTGTTTCTATTACTATTTGCTTATTAGATTATTATTTCTTAGACTCTTATGAAACATTCAACAGTTTAATTTGCTATTTAAGATAAGTGTTGCTAAAATGATTATCTAATTATAACTTAATGTGAAACTCCTTAGAGATTAAAAGATGAAGAGACATACGCTAGAGAATATGTCAACCCTTTTGTTGTCCTCCCGTCTACTATGCAACTTTTTGTTTTTTTTCTGGGTCAAAATTTTAAATTCACACATTTTTTATAACGTTTAGGCTGTTTTTTTCCCGACACTTTTGTCGCTTTTTTTCCCAAAGTTTTGGTCACTTTTTTTCCGACATTTTTGTAATTTTTTCAACGCTATTTTGTCTTTTTTTTTTTTTAAATGCTATAAATTGAATAAAAATCCACATTCAATGAAAGTAGTGAACTGATCATTTATTTCACTTGTGAAGAGCGTTATTAGGAACCATCCACGTTATTATTTTTGACAAGTTGGTTGAAAGAAACCCAAATTTCTGGTTATATAGAAACTTTTTGAAAACGGGTTAAATTTGACCCGAAGACAACAGGAGGGTTAAGCATTGTTTAATGTGGCACTGTATGAACCAATATTGCAACTTGCTTGACACCAGAACCAAAGAATAGTGTGTTTCAGCTCAGTGTTTGGTCACTTCATGTCCGGGTAATGTCATAGTTGGCTACGAACCAGTCGCAGGTCATTTGTATAGCTAGAAGAAAAGAGAAATTTGTTTGTTGAAAAGCAGACTAATCTTGCACCAAGGCAAAAAACTCTGCTTCTGCGCTATCATGTACGCAGCGCTATAAGATCAAACTAAGTATTTTATAGGAAACTTTAAATTATCTATCATATAGTTGAGACTATGGCACATAAAAGTGACAAAGCAACAACAATACTTTACTTTGTAATGATTGAAACAAGTACAGTGAACTCTGACCTTCTTTAAGAGGTGTGAAGGAGAAGTCGGGAAGGTAGCGTCTTAGTTTGGCATTGCTGGCTGTCTTCTTCATCTGACCATCTGACAGGGTGGTGTCAAACTGATGTTAGGGGTCAAGGGGAGACCGGATTTTGCCTCTGTGCTTAAATGGCTACATGCAGCATAGTAACATTTGAATTAAAATAAATTGTATTTGGAAAAACACGGCCTCCCTGAAAGTGGTTGCTCAAGAACAACAATTGAATTGCTTAAAAAAAAAAAAAAAAAAAAAAGACTCAACCTCATCATTTTGGCAATATCCAATGACGTGTTTGGTTTCAAGCCAGTAACTCCTTATGGAGCTTTTGTAAAGAATCTCTTAACAGTAGGAAATAAGTTGAACAGTTTATTGCTGTTTATTGTATTAATGCTTGCTAAAGGTGAGCACAGCACTGTACTCACCAGAGAGGATAATAGGGTCAATTTCTTCATATTCTCTCAGGGCCCAAATGATTAGACGACCCAAATCCTGAAAGTAAACACAGACAATGGGACTAGGTTTTCTTAGCTGATGTGTAAGAATATTATCATGCTCACTTTATCTTAATAAAGTCAGACGTGCATTTTGCAGAGATAGTTACAGTATGCAATGGCATTTTCATACAAGCGCATACCTATATAGTAATATATTGGGGCAATATGTATTGATACTCATACCAGAGAGTAGATGAACTGTCTCCTAGGAGCTCCAGAGCCACAGCAGTTCCTTCCTCTGAGAGAGCGACATGAGGAAGTAGACTCCATTAGCTGGGTATTGTGTGTGTTTGCATGTGTTATTCACTGCTTGCAGTATGTGTGTGTCTGAGTGAATTACTTTTATGTCTCCCTTTTGGCCTTGTATGTCTTGTTCATTAGTGCCGACAGCACATGACCATTTTCTATGTTGAAGTTGTCATAGGGACCAAACACATTGGTCGGGATGACCGCTGTGTAATGATGGCCATACTGCTGAAAGTATGCCCTGTCAACACAAACACAAACAGAGTAACGATCAGACATACTGTAACACAGATGAACACATTCACAAATTGAACAGGTCTTAACTGGCTGACTTAACACTTGGCTCGGTGTATTGCATTCAATTATAGTTTTCACAGTAACAGATCAGTGGATTGTATTTTGGCATAAAGGCCCAGCCATAAGTTAAATAAAAGCTACAAAAGACAAATAGAAACTATTTGCCTGATCGAGTGCCGCCACCACAGCCCTTTGTTGAGGATGAAGTCATGTCATATTTATAGTATGTCTACACCACACCCCTGTTTTCACTGCACAGCTGCTTACCTGTTCTGAACATCAATCAACCTTTTAGCATGCGAGTATCAAAAATTGGAGCTATGGGATGATCCATTGTGTATCTATGAGAGTGGCGCATTAGAGTAAAGATAGTTAAATCGATGCCCTTTGCCAAAGTAATAATATTTGCACTTAATTTCATGGCTTTGTAGCAGCATTGTACCTGATAATTGCTGTCAGGGTTTGAGCCAATCAATGCAAGATCAATAAAAAAATTACAATAAGACAATACCACTTTTAACAAAATATCTGCATTGAAAGTCCACCTAATAACCCACAAATCCCCCTGAGTTTAACCTTGAAACTATTAAAAATGACTAATAAGTATATAGGTAGTGTTCTGCTAAAAAGTTCAGATGACCCACACTAAGTAAACATGTTTAAAAAAAGAAAAAGAAGCTTACCATGGTCTCATCGATAGGGTATGTGGTTTTGTCAGGGAAGATGCAACTGGACAGGCAAGACACGACCCTGGTGACACCTATCTCGTGGGCGGTTTGTAGGACGTTGTCATTGATTTTGAGGTTGTCTCTCTGTAAAGGTTTCAGACTGTCACACACTGGCCATTACAGTTTAAAGACAATGTAGATATGTGTCCATTAACCCCACTTTTTTAGAGTCAAAATATATATTTATCCTGCAGCTGTGGTGGATCATTCATTATCTCACCAAAAAGTGCAGATTCTCCCTCATGTGTAGATAGAGTCCTCCAACTTTTGCAGCCAGGTGGATGACATGAGTGGGACGATACTTCTCAAACACAGCCCTGGTCTGACCAACGTCTCTGTTTGTGTTGTAACACCACATTTATTTACAATTGGATAGAGATTGGAAAAAATATACAGGCTTGAAAAAAAGGACATTGTAACCTGAGGGTGCCTGTTTGAATTCTTGTACTCTAGTGTTTGTGTTGGAGCGCATCAATTACAGACACATTTCTTTGTAGGCACAATTGGGTATAAGAGTACAATTAAAGCAACTTACACAAGATCAGCATTCTTGGAAGAGAGGAAGATCCATTCTTCTCCCTCCAGTTTCCCACCTTCCTGCTGCCCCACGTGCTCAATGGCTTTGCCCACCAACCCAGATCCACCAGTCACCAGGACACGCATTTACCCTACTTTGATCTCTGACCCGATCTTCTATAGCTGTGCTGGCTCCTTCGAGTTAACAATTACACAGAAAATAGGTTTAATGATTCAAATACATCTAATCAACATAAATGTGCTACATGTATGTGCTCTTAAAAAAAGAAAACTAGGTAAACTAAATTAATACACAAACTTAGATATCACATTGACAAAAATTAGGACGCTAAGCTGAAAAATACAAGTAACATAAAAGTCCTTACCTTTGTGTTAAAGGGCTGAAGTAAGTGTGGACATACATTGAGTGTTTGCCTAACCTGTGTTGTCTACTAGTACACAGTCGGTGCTGAGAAGGGCATCAATCCTTTGTATAGTATGTCGTTTTACTTGTTCCCCCTCCTCTCTTTGGAGTGATGAGCAGGGTTTCAGTGTGTGAGGTAATTTGAGACTCCTCTTACGCCTCTGCTTTTTGATTCATGAAGGAGATGAAATGCTTCCATCTACTGGTCATAATGTATATCAGACTTAACTTTATAAACATGTATATGTGCATGTATGTGCAAAAGTAAGTAAAGATTCCAGTTGTCCTGCAGCTTGAGATACTGTATGTTGGGCACATGGAAGAAAAATGAATAAGAGCTCCCGTCTACCTATAAAGAATAGGATGAAGTAAGCCAAGTTCTCTTTCATTTTATTTGGAAATTATTCACAGGGGTCTCTGTATTATACAGAAGTAGAGGAACACACCAAAGTGATGATAATACACAAAAACACGATTCAGAATCAAAAGGACCCTCCCTGCCTTTTAATGTTGAACCAACAAATGTATAAATAAACAGATATTTTATACATTTAATGCTAACATCCTTTGCAGAAGTGAGCGGTTATTGAAATGATGTTCAAACTACAGCCAAGATGGCACAGTTGTTGTGGAAGATTGTGTAGAAACCTGCTGTTTATTTAAATCAGCCATCGCTGGTTCATTTTAGTACTCTTCACTTTCCGGTGCGATTCGACCCAATAAATATTTCTCAATAGCACAGTATGGAGAGTGTCTCAACTGCTAAATAATGGCCTGGACACTTCACCATTTATGTATATAATACCAATACATCAACCCAAAAAAACTTCTGTTCATATCCAAGCTGAGTGGAAGTGGGTTTTACATCGGAAGGTTCCGACAGATGACAGAGATACGACGCAGCCGAGGCACTCTCTGTCCATTGAACACAGACTCGTCGTCTTTCAGGATCTGGTGAGTGAAGTTAAATCTGGCCTGGTCCCTGTATGGGTGTGAGGAGAACATGATGAAACACATTACTGCACTGTAAGATTCTGGGTATCCTACAGAGTATGATACAACTACAGCACACTTCATGATGAAATATGTACAGCATATACTGAACCTCAGTATGTAGAGGGAGCGCCGGGGCAGCAGCAGGTCCAGCCATTCTTTGGTGGTATCCTCCTTCACCAAGCGCATGATACTGTCCGACAGGAGACTCAACCCAGCAATAGTGCTACCACAGAACTTAAAAAAGACAGAGAGAACACACCTTGGATAACAGCCCAGGTCTTACCAGTGTATACAGTGCTGAGGAATCGGATATTGTCTATGTTGTTAACATTTGTGATTGTCAGTTTTCTTTGTCTGGATGCGGGAAAAAAAGGAGAAAAAAAACAAACATACCTTGACACTGTCAACGTGAGGCTTGATATAGCCAGTCTTGTCCAGATCTAGAATGTGCACAGGCCCGAGGAGTGGACTACCCTCAGGAAACGCTACTGATCGGACACGATTCAAGACCTCTTCACACTTTTCCCCCCACTTCGCACGCTCAGTCTCTCTGTACCCGTGAATAGCCTGAATGTGGGGAAAGTGAACACGGCACAAAAGTAAATGTCACTGTCATCTCAAATACATTTGTGCTCTAACTTTTGAATTGAAATGATGCTCACAAATAATTCCACAGCCTGCGGTTGTACAGTGAGTAAGTCTAATATTGCCTATTTTGTGACATGACAGGTTTATTATTTCTGCCTATATGAGCCAGTACTCTCGAAACGGGATTTTTATTAAGGGATTTGCGTAACCAAAGAATATACCCGGAAATGGAACAATACAAAGATTGTCTTGCATCTACAGGTGAAATTTGGCCAGAAAATACCTTCCTACTAGGGCTGGGTGATATGGAGAAAATCAAATAACATGATATTGTTTACCAAATACCTCGATATTGATACCGCAACGATATTGTAGTGTTGACTGTTGGTGCGTTCACAAAATATTTACACAATGAGATTTTTGATAAATAATCATCAGTAGGCCTAATGTGGATATAATGACTAACTTGGTAAAGGCAAATAATAGAACAGTTACAACAGTCTGGTATGTTCAGAAAATGACATCACTTTACTGTAATGCAGCCTTTAAAACCAGGAAAAGACAACACTTATGCCATATTACGATTTTACGATATCCAAAATCTGAGACGATATCTAGTCTCATATCACAATATCGATATAATATTGATATATTGCCCAGCTCTACTTCCTATATGATATATATTAAAGACAGGTGTAAGAGAAGGTCCATATCTGTGGATAGAGATCCAGCTACAAAGTAAAGCAGAGTAAAGCATATCCACAACAAAAGCCATTTTTTCACTTCTGAAATAACATAAAATGTTCTGCACGTAGCCTAGCTAGGCCTACTGTAGGTTTTGGTGTATACATGTAGTATGTTAAATGCAATTAGGTCGAGCAGACAGTCCGAAACATTACAAGCTCGGCTCGGCTGGCTCGCAGACAACCTTACGAGTCCTCGATGAACATGAGCTGTTGATGACTCGTGAGTTCTCGCGGGAGTCCGTTAATCCCGCGAATCAGCCGGCTACGTTGTTATGAGTGGATCTGATTCAGACGAGCGAGTGAGGTCTCTCCTCGAGCTCAGGGTAAAGCAAATCAACAACCAAAGCCACTCTTTCACTTCTGAAATAACATGCAATGTTCTTCACGTAGCAGAGCTAGGCCTACTGTAGGTTTGGTCTATAAATGTAGTACATTAAAATGCAATTAGGGCGAACAGACAGTCCGTAAACTCACCTCGCCGACAACTCATGTTTTTTGTTGTCTTCAAAAAACTTTATTATTATACAAGTACAGATACACATTGAAAACATTAAATAAATACATACATACATACATACATACATGCATACATAAAAAAGGGGCGCATGGAATTTACATTAAAGAGGTTGTAAGTCATTGTGAATGTTCAGAGTCCGGATGGCTTTCTTATTTGTCAGTCCTATTAAAGTTTCAAAATATAATTTCATGTCATTTTTAAATGAATATTCGGGTTTCTTTCAGACCATTGACATTTATGGATATAACGTTTTCCAAATGAAATTAAAAGATTCTAAATGAAAACAAATGAAAACAACATGGCATTTTATCCAAATCAAAAGCTCGCCTTGGATGTAGCCAATACTGACTCAAAACTCGAGTGACTCGCACAACCCGGATCAGTTTAGTGAGTGACTCAGAATTACCCGAATCCTTAAAAGGAATCGAGTTTGCCAGGCCTACTACAAAGTGAAAGTGGTCCTTTAACTCGTATATAAGTAGCATATATTGGCCGGGGTACTAATTGGGCTTAATTAATCGTAAAATCTGTAAACACAGGTGTGCGTTGCAACGTCACATGCACATTGTTTGTTAACGTGCGAGAAATTAGTGTAGACCTGTTTCAACTATCAACCCTGTACTTCTTAAGATAACTTACATCGTCCCAATGGTCGAATTCGTAGCGTTTCTTCTTCAGGCCTGGCTCCAGCTCTCCCAGAAAAGCCCCCTCCTCCTCCTCAGTGATGAAGCCCGTCCTCACCTCCACCTGTGAGCCAAGTCTCTGCACAAGCTCCCGGCTTGACCCGACGATGAGAGCCTCATCTCGGGTAGGTAACGTTAACAGGCCGCTGCTGGCACAGGAGCTCAGACATCGTTGGTGACTGGTGTAAACAGCTGGTTTGCGGATTCGTTTTAATACTGCCAACAACGGTTTCATCCTCCTGCCTGTAATATTATTAGTCAACCTCACTACGCTGTCCTATTTACCTTTAGCTGTGTTTTGGTCTTGTTGACAGAAGTCAAGCGGCATCGTGAGACGCCATGTTGAAAACGCAATGCATTGTGGGGGGGTGTAGTCTTCCAGCAGTAAAACACATCTGGGATTTCGCTGCCCAAGGTGAGTAGAAAATGAAAACGTTTGCAATGAAAGCGTTTCCCAATCTAAATATAATTTGAGAATAGAAAATATTTGAAATAAATACCTAAAATATATTGTCACCTAAGGTGAAATACAGTCTTACACATGTATCTGATATAATCTTTTATATTGAGGATGTATAATTATTCTACATATTCTGTATGGAATATATTTCTGACATGACTTGCATGGTTTGGTTTTTGAACGAAGTGCCTTGTATACACTTGTTAACTTTGATAAGAAATAGAAATAGATCATTCATATAGACATGCAGGCTTACTAATTGTCTCATGTTGGTAATATCATATGATAATGATCCTGTGAATGGTAGAGAACCAAACAACAATGGACAGTGGTGACACATTTTAATTACCATCAATAACTAATCATACACCAGTCATACAACAGCTTGCATCAGTATATGTGGTTTGTATGTTATCTGTATGGGCACGCTTTCAGGCCTTCATGAAGTGATCAGCCTTAAAAGAAGCTTACTAAGTGCAACCCTTCTTGCTCTCATAGCTTTTTTAGGATGTGAACACACAAGAGTGGCAACACGAAGAAAAAGAGGGACTGCAGATGTTGCAGTTCTTCGCTGTGACCACCGTAGGGCAGTGGAGACTCATGATTGTAAATACACTCAGGTCAGTTGTCTTGTCCCCTCCACCTGTGCCAACATCTAGTAAAAACTTTCAAAGACAAACATTAAGAGAGGAAGTGGTGTTTCTAATATGTCTACTGCCAAGTGTGTAAATACATATTTTGATTTTTTTCAGGGCTTGTTGATTACAAGCACTTAGATTTCTCAGATTGATAATGTTTATAACTCTTATTTCTTAAGTTAATAATAACCTAATAGTTCAGTATTTATCATACTTGAGTGACAGCCTGCGTCATACAAACACAAATAAATGATACTTGAATTAAAAATGAAATGTGTTTATTTGGGTTAAACAGATCTAGGAACAGAATATGCAGAAATTATTAAAGAAATATTATATTATATATTAAAAAAAAAGGAAACAGTAAATACAGAATAAAATTAAATAAAAAATGTAAAATATACATTATTTTCTGTGTCCCTTATTTCACTTTTTGGGCCACATAGTGAAATGTGGGAGATGGGGTACCTATTTGAAATATTTGAAGGGTTGGAAAAAAAAAAAGGAGTATGAAGAAAGAGAGAGAGAAGAAAGCAGTTCAAGAGGGGACCAGAAAAAAAAACACTGGCCTATTTACCAATAAGTACAGGTTTCTCTCTCTCTCTCTCTCTCTCTCTCTCTCTCTCTCTCTCTCTCTCTCTCTCTCTCTCTCTCTCTCTCTCTCTCTCTCTCACTCTTTCTCTTTCTCTCTCTCCTGCTTCCTCTTTTGTTTCCAGGCGAACCCTTTGTTAGTGAAATACTGTAACCGTATAGAAGGAAAGTGAGACATAATTGCCCTCACAGGAAATCTGTGGAGCTTACAACTGATGTTTAAATTCTGTATCAGATAGATAAGATCTAAGACTAACTGTCAGGGAACCCCAAGATGGAGGAAGAAGATGTTGCTTGTGCAGAACCAGCTAGCTGCATTACCCTACTTATGAGTAGGTTAATGTTTCTATATGTTTAAAAATGCCTCATGCTTTGTTCTGCCGGCTGCTGCAAACTTCTTATTTGAGTGTATTTTTGTGTGTTGCACTTTTAATGCATGTGAGCATGAGCCTGCACATGTAACATGCACATCCAAACACATCAACTGCCTATATAAAAGGATTATTAGTGCGCCTACTGTGAGCCTCCTGTTGGTCTCGGTCAGTGAGCATCCACAATAAAACTAACTCACACCACCCCTCCTCCAACACACACACACACACACACACACACACACACACACACACACACACACACACACACACACACACACATAAACATAACTGATGTGATGCCCATTTCATTGTTGGATGCCATGTTGCTGCCCCAAGCATTACATTCATCCAGCTATGATGAGCGTTTGGGTTCATATTCTCATTCCCAGTTGGTGCACTCATTTAAAGCTTCTATGATTCACTGCATTATCATCGTTCAGCTTGTCTTGGAGGCATCATTATGCCTTCTGTTGAATCATGCAATTAAAGTGAAAATCACCAGAAAAATACTTGGCAGTGGTCAGTTTGGAATGTACAAACCCGTCTGCAGTAAATGCGCATAAGCACCAAGAACTCAGAATGTCACAGGATAATCTAAAGATTTGTATGCATGACAAAATCATGAACAATAAATGAAGTGGGACCAAGTGGTGGTTATGGTAGCACTGTTGTAATAGAGGTACATAAACTCCACCAATTTTACACATCAAAGTCTGTTTACAGGTCTTAAGGCTCTAACACTACAACCCGACGGCCGACCGTCGGCAGAAAAGGCAGTCGGACTCATCAGTCGGCTCCCGTCTCTCAAAAAAGTGCCTCGGAACACTTGACTTGAGCGTATTCTGCGCGTGCGCGAGACGTAATGCATCTCCATAACAGCAGGCGGCACTAATCTGTATTGTCACCTAAAAAAATGAAAACTGGAAATGACAGAACATCTCTCTAGACCTAGCAAACACAGAGCACGCTGCCGTCAGTCATTGTTTTCATCAGAGAGTGTTGATAGTAGTCAAGAAGGATCGTTGTTGTCATCACTCGCTGAACGGAAGAAAATATGATGGCTAGTAATAAGAACATACTGAAGTTGTCAGCTCTCAGGCTTTTTCTTGTGGAAGAAGCACTGATTCGCTAGTCAAGGACTAGCACTCCACCAATCAGATTGGTCATTGAGTCCGACTGCCAACTGGCCGAATCAACAAGTCAAATGGGCCAAAATGGATGCCGACGGCTCCTCCAACTGACGACGCCACGGAACACACCGAACAGACTTGATCTACCGACCTTGCCAGGCTGTCTGACGGCCTTTAGGGCCTTTAGGGAGTACTACTGCATGTGTGAAAAAAATAGTATAAAGCCTTTTGTGGCTCCGTAGCTGTGTGAAATCTGGTAAATAGCCTCAAGTGATGTCACTTTTAACTATCCATCATGAGTCGTACAATGGTATAGGAAAGGAATGCTAAGTCAGTAGAGTTCTCTTCTTAAGTTAAGTTCACACAGTGAGATGGACCCTAGGACACACACACAGAGGGAGAAAGCAGTGAGAGGGGAGAATACAAAATCCTTATCTCCCATGTAGTCTAGCTGTGAGTCTGCATACCTGTCTCTGGGCATCTGTCCTGTCAACCAGTGTGTCCTATAGTCCAACATGCTCTGCATCCCCTTCGCCTGGCGCCGTTCATGGTCACGATGTGTATGGGATATATATGCGCATGTGCTCTATTCATTCACAATATGGTCCTATTATCCCTTAAAATTTCTATACATTTTGATGTAGTGCCAGAAACCATTCTGTTACACAGTTAGACTAAGCTTCAGTTTAGATAAACTAAACTAAATACAGCATCTGACCTAATTTCCTGTGGTTGGACACTGGAATCTTCACCTACCTTACTTTTTACTGGTTATATAAAAATGTATTTTATGGCAACTGCGAAATAGTATTTTTGACACATACTGTAATATCTCATTAACTGATATATGGCGGTAAACCACAATTAGCTGTGTATGATGTGGACCAGTCTTGCAGAGGTTTACATTTAAGTCTGCATTGGGTCTGTGGAGGACCGGGTACAGCAGGAGCGGAGTGCTCTACATGCATCCAGCCATTGAATTATTCAGCCTTATGAATCATTGAGCCACGACACTCCTTTTTAGGCCCTCGCCTCAGAGCTCTGGCCTCACAGCTACACCCATTTAAACATCTGACATAGAAAGAAAAAAAACAACAGAAAACAGTCATCGGAAGTTTAATTACTTTCTCCATATAGTTGTGCTGAATCATTACCTTTATTTTCGAAGACGCAGTTGTTATTGCTACTGCTTCCTTACAGAGTTTAGCATCCAACGTAAATGTAAAACAATCCCTGAAGCTAATCACATATGCTAAATATGTTATTAGTCTACATACTGTAAATTCCATTGACAAGCATGCACATTTTCACATTTTATTTTAATTTATTGTAAAGAGGATTTGTATACCCATACAGTATCTTAAAGACAATGTGTGGTTTCAGCCCTTGTCAAAGGCATGCAGCAATTTACACTCACTCACAAAGACACTGCTGTAGAGCCTACCATGTTGCATTATTTTTCTCAGCCAAATATGCTATGAATACACAGAGAATATCATGTTTCTCTATCTCTTCTATAGAGACAGTGTATGTGTTCTTGTGAGGTAACAATGTTTTATGCATGGGTGGCCTGGGAGCTGTTGCTCTTCAGTGCTTCTTGTGCTGGCTGTGTGGAATAACATGTTTGGACAGAAGGCTGCTGCTCCTCAAAGGCTCCAGCTCTGAAGGGCAATAGATAATTTCACAGATCATCACACCCAAGTGTAAACACATACATTTGTGAACACAAAGATACACAGGATAGAAAAGAAAGAACAGCCTAAAAAATTGGAAGACACTTTTTGTTAAAGCCAAAATTCTATACATTTCATATGTGCTCACTGCATCTGAATCATCAATCATTGTTAGTAGTTTTTTTTTTAGCTTATGGTGATGTTTTTTAGACAGCCGAGATTGTGTAAGAAAACTGCAGTCTTAGCATTTTAACACACCCATCATGGGCAGCATAATTTAAACTGGAACCAGCCAAAAACTAGCAAAAGAAGAAGACATCATATTATGATACAAACATACAATACCTTGTACATTTCTTTGCAGACCACATTTGTCTTATTTATTTCCTTTTCTTTAAGTATTTTCATGCTGTTAATGTTTGTTTTTTAGGTTTTTGATACCAGCTACTGTGCTGGTGTGGTCATTATTTTATTTTGTAAATGGTTTTTTACTATCTATGGATTGATAGTTCTTGTAGGATAACGTTGGTGCTATGTGAGCTTGTTGAGGCGCTCTCCGTGGTGCTGACACGTCCATGACATGAGGATATTAGTGCTGATTTTGTGGTGCTGTCCATGGTCCTCACTTGATGGCAGTGAGGTTAGCAGTATGTCACTTGTTTCAGTGACTCTCTCTCTCTCTCTCTCTCTCTCTCTCTCTCTCTCTCTCTCTCTCTGGTTATCTGGAATTAATTGATCAAGAATTACAATTTGTGTTATTGCATGCCCTTGTGGTGGGGTCAGTCTCGCTATCGCGGCCGGAAGCCTTGCTTAAGTGGACAAAAAGCAAAACGATCCCTTTCTGACATATCGGATAGACGTTTAAGGTCGTGCTGTTATCGATTAACGTTCACATGTGCAGTGTTCTGATTCAATCTCTTGGAGAGGTGAATTACTTCTCCCGGTCAACCTTAAATCTATGTAGGCTATATATGTATTTCCCATTCACAGATGCAGCTATTTCTAGAGTCAATCAATTAGTCACATAATAGATTAAAAAGAATGTTTCCCTGTGATGCTGTAGGCTACAGCCTTCCTCTTCGCCCTCTTCTCCGGGACTTAACGTAACGTGGCACCAGTACTTTGCTCACCTTGTAGGCCTAGTTGTGAGTGACTTATAGCATGCATTGAACATGATACCTCGCTTTGTCATCACTTTACATGACCCAGAAAATGCAATCGAATCATCATGTACAATCCAAGATGGAAATACAAT
The DNA here is from genome assembly GCA_023566125.1 of Zingel zingel. Lineage (NCBI taxonomy): Eukaryota > Metazoa > Chordata > Actinopteri > Perciformes > Percidae > Zingel > Zingel zingel. The sequence continues at coordinate 8,062,633 of CM042325.1, read as the reverse complement.
CGGTATTCAGACTGAAACTGCAACCTTGGAGATTTCAGTTTGAAACTAAAGATTGTTTAAAAATGAGGTTTGAACATAGATAATGTATAGAAATGTTATCACAAGAAGAAATACTGCAGTTGGTATTATCTCTTGGCTGTATCTATCCACGTTATCTCTGTTTCCTCTGTGTTATGTAATTGAAAATATGTGTTGTGCCTTGACTTTAGCGCAAATCATGCGGCGCACCTTGAACAGGCACCTGTGTTTTGGTGGAGCTATGAGAAAAGCCTCGAGGAGAGGAGAAGAGGAGAGGGAGCCAGGGAAGCTGATCCTCGACTCGGTTTCGGGAGGGAGGGAGGAGAGAGCGCTCTTCGTCCATTAATTTCCAAATGTCTGTTGCTAAGAATAGCCTCCACCTTCCCTAACAAACACTCGCAGACTCGCGCGCGCACACTTTGCCGCGCACTTTCTCCCGTGTGCGCGCAGTCATTGTCAGCTTGGGTTGCAGCTGTATCTTTGCACAAACTGCATGCCGCCAACACCCCGCCTCTCCGCCACACATACGCGCGCATCTGGCTATAATAAGCATACTTATTAGGTCTTTATGAAATACACACTTACACAGAGGTGGAAGGAAATTAGAAACACAGTCACACAGTTGCCGATGTCACCTCATCCTCTATGCGCCAACAGGCTCCTTTACGCATTATTTGAAATTGATTTGGAGTTGGGTTGCTTGTGAGGTCCTGTTCAGCTGGGCAGGGCTATAGCCCGAAGCACCTTAAAATAAACAGGCGATAGTCGATGCCTCCGTCCGTGACATAGCCTACGTCTGGAAGTTGGACGAGCAGCGTGCGTCATGTGCTGCAGCTGCAGAACCGATCAGGCTCTCATTGTTCACACAAACTGAAAGACAACGATTTCGCGCGCGGTGCGAGCTATTTAATTTACAGGTTTATACTCTGGCCTGAATTCCAAAGAAAGAGCCGGTCTCCTCCCTTTCATTTTTGTCTCCATCCACTCATCACCGATCCATCTATCCATCCGTCCTTCTGTCCCCCCCTCCTCCTCCCCTTGGGGCCGCTGGACGAAGAGAGAGGAGGCCGTGAGGAACGCTCTACCCTACTCCAATCAGAGAGAGAGAAAGGACGCTCTGCCAGGACATTTGGGCTTATCAGTGCGGACGAAGGTAGACTTTTCGGGGCGGGGATGGTGAGGGACTTTTTCGGCACTGCTGCACCTCGAACATCCAAACCAAGATCATGAGAGGGTGTAAGACGGCGGAGAAGCGGCCGTCATACCCTTGTTTTTGACGACGCCGTCCGTGTGTCCCTTTCTCAGCTTCTGGATGGCCGCGCAGGTGACGGAGAGAAGATGATGGTTGCAGCGAGGGAGGATATTATTGAATTCGTTTGAGACAATTATTTCATCTTCAGCGCTTGACAACAATGACATTTCAAAGGAAAACGGTATTTTTCTTTCTCCTTTCTACTCGAGATTGTGCACTCTGAAATAAGACGCATTCATAACAAATGTCACAATTTCCCTGGTCTCAAGGCTTGTTAGGTCGCACTGGTAAAACAACTAGAAGGTGGCGGGAGCCCCATTATTCCCACACACTATGCCAAACATTGCGGATGTTTCAAAATTAAATAAATAATAGTAGCTTTTTCCCTTGTCAATGCCGTTTAAGTCTTCGGAACCGCGACCGTTTCCAAAATGAACGTCACTGACGGCCATAGCTATGGGCTGTTAACCATTTTCCCAGATTTATTTTCGACAATCTGATTTATTGAGGCCTGTGTGATTTAGAGTCGTTTAGATTGTCATTACATGCTGTCATGAGAGTAAAGAAATAAATCGTCCACAAAGGCGCAGGAGGCTGTGGTGCGCTCTGATACTGGCATGAACCATGGAGAACATGAAACATTCATGTTAACTCGCTACAGTCTCCCCATGATTTCATGTTGGGGGCGAATCCTGCTTTATACGGACATAAGAACCGACTAAGACTGAGACACCCCACAGCACTACCCTACAGTGCAACCAGTCAGCCAACCGACCACACATTTAATTTCCTCACACCCACAATTGGCCGTTGGCAGAGACGCAGAAGGAGACAGCAGCCTACATGGGCGTCCTCGTCTGCTAAAACCAGCATATAACTGCTCGCCGGGTGCAGGTGTTCAGCGTAAGCTTACAAGACAACCCGTTGTGCATATGAGACGTTCTGATCCAGATGGGATGTAATGTTGTGTGGCTACACAGCTGAGCATTGGTCTTCTTCTCCGCTGCTTCGTGAAGATTGGCTTTCGGTGGTCAGAGAATGGCGCGGTTCGGAGATGAGGTACAGTCCAGGTATGGCGGAGGGCCCGGCAGTGGGGGCCCGGGCGGCCGCGGTGGTAGCAGGCAGGGAGGACCCCACGGACACGTTCACGGCCACGGGCATGGCCACGGGCATGGCCACGGTCCACCCGGAGGGCCCGGGACCCAGAGAATGTACAAGCAGTCTATGGCGCAGAGAGCCAGGACTATGGCCCTCTATAACCCCATCCCCGTGCGCCAGAACTGTTTCACTGTCAACCGCTCGCTGTTCATTTTCAGTGAGGATAACTTCGTCAGAAAATACGCCAAAAAGATCACCGAATGGCCATATCCTTTACCTGGCATAGTATAGTGAGTAAAAGCTGCTACTGTGGGCCTTGCCCGAGGATCAGGTAGGCCTAATGTGCATGCAGATGATTGGATGGTTTAAATGTTTTTTCATTCCAAGAGTTAAAGCCTTTAAGTTGCCATAATAACAAAGGTGTAACAAGCACATGCATCAGTGCAGGTCCATGTGAAGTAGGCTACAGGAGGTCACCGAGGAAATGCTCGACATGTAATTTATAGTTAATTAAGAGAAGGGGGGGCATGAACCAGCGGCCCCTTTCATGAGGCTGTTGATCACCATCAATCAATGTTAGTAATTTCATGTCACAGTCGCGCGGGACCTGCTTGATATACGATGTGTGTGTGTGTGTGTGTGTGTGTGTGTGTGTGTGTGTGTGTGTGTGTGTGTGTGTGTGTGTGTGTGAGAGTGTGTGGTAGTGGTTGAGGTGGGATGGGGGGTGTCAAGAGGGCGCTGCTGGTTGCTGATGTCAGCATGTGCAGTAGCCTAGCGCGGCTAGAGAAACAGGAGAGAGAGGGGGGAGGGGAGGAAAGGTGGGAGAGACCTAGAGAGAGATGAAAATAAGCAGCTACAATTTGTGTGTGTGTATCCTTGCAGTGATGCACACACAAGCTCCCATATCAGCATGATGCAGGTGTCTTTCTAGGTGTGTGTATGTGTGTGTGTGTGTGTGTGTGCATGTGTGTGTGTGTGTGTGTGTGTGTGTGTGTGTAGAGAGAGAGCAGGTAAGTGTGAGTATAGTAGGCTATTAACTTGTGCATTGACACAGTATTTAAATCTTTTCCACATTTTGAGCCGACTCTTAATCACACAAGCTGCAGGTGTCACTGAATGAATGTGGCACAATTTCAAACTGTGTGTGTGTGTGTGTGTGTGTGTGTGTGTGTGTGTGTGTGCCACTGAGTGTGACAGTGTTAAAATTCCAGCAATTCCCTGCATTTTCATCTTTCATGATAACCAGCACGTATTGCACCATTCAGGGGAGAAATAGCAAGTGATTTCAGTATTTTCATTTGCAGGACTTGTGTATGTCTGTGTGAATGCATACAAATGTGGAAGCAAGTTTCTGTGTGAGTGTTAATGACAAGAGGGGAAATTGGAGTAATGATTGTATTGATCCATGCTGATGCTTGAGCCGTGACATAACTACACACACTAATTGGGCTGCTCTAGTGAAATGCAGGAGCTACTTATAGTGCCTCTGAATCATGTCTATTCACCATCTAAATGACAAACGTGTGTTAGTGAGAGAGGGTGAGTGTGTGCAGAAAATCTGATGTTGTATAATCATATATTTCCTTTCCAAAATACTATTTACTATTTAATAACTGACGTTCTAAGATTTCCATGCAGTCTTGAAGTATTGCATTCATTTTGAATGAAACTAGTCATTTGTACAATGTTTTCAAATGGTAGATTTCTTACTTTAAAATGAAACATTATGTAATTAGGATGTGTTCCCTGCTTATAAGCAACAGTAATAGTGTTTCCAATTTATTAAAAATGCCAGCCACAGAGTTCACATACTGTACTGATAGAAAAGAAGAAGAAATATAAAACCAACTGACGGCTGAGAGAAAAACAATTGCTACACTGATTTCAACCTTGACAGTGCTAATGACAAAACAGAGAAAGAATACATCCAAGAAAAAAGGGGCCAATGGCAGAGGGTCTCATGGTGATTTGATCCAGGGCATCCAACATGTAAGGCAGTAGGGAACGCACAAGAATTATATATTTTTTCTTTTCTTGTACTGGCCTTTGAAATAAATACTCTTTAAAGTGGCTAAAGCTGGACCTTGTTAGGTCAAAGTTCAGACGACTTTCCTGTGAGTGGCAAGTTGTGATAGACCTCTTTTCAAAGAGGACATTTTTGACATGTCACAGTAGGAAAAGCAAATATATAAATAATAATATGAATGATGGCTGAATTCCATTTATCTGTTTCAGTTTCAAGGTCCTGATAATGTGCATAGCTGGCTCACTGGCCCGCTGTCATGGCTTACTGCGACACATGGATAAAACGGAGCGAACGTTTATGTTATTAGTAACACCTGTGCCTTTCCTACGACAATTAGTCTGCTATGATTATCATCATCTGATTTCATTACATTTTTTTTTTCCCTCATCATTATATTTGGCAGCATGGGAAATGTTCATAGCCTTGTGATGATGGGTCAGGAAGCCCAAAGAATAGAGCTGAACTACTGTAAATGGAAATGTAGTATCTACATTCTTTGCGTGAAGAATAATTGTAAACATAAACAGAAGCAGTGTCTTGTATAGCACAATGCTGTGGAAGGAATGGGTTAAGATGTAGTGTTCTTGCTACAATTCTTAGGTTAATCTAATATTTAAATAACTTTAGGCGTAGAACTGTGAATAGTTCATTTGAAGATTTCACAAGAGTGCTTGCTCAGATATTGCTATGTAAACTTGTAGCCATACACAACAGATGAGGTTGCTTATTTTGTTTTATAATATTTAACATCTCTGCTATGTGACATTAGTGAGGTTGGTTTCTTGGAACTTTATGATTGGTCTCTGATGGTCTAGAAATCAGCTGTTGAGGAAGGATTCATATCAATTTTTTTCCGAATTTGCAATAATGTTTGTATTTGTGTTATTGCTGGTCTTTCAAGTACAGTACACAGTCCCAACACCAATGTGGGGGTGTTTGATACCATAATGTGAACACTAGTATGATCTAATGTAATCCAACACAATAGCTCTGCAATAACTTCTACCTTTGTGAAGCTTATAATGTTCAATATTTGCTGAGACTGTGTCAAGGTGTTGATTCAAAGTGCTTTGTGGGGTTATCGTTTATTGGATTATAATAAATTGTGAGGTGTAGCTAGTAGAGCATTTTGTTCCCCTCACCAGGGAATACATTCACGTTATACTGTCCATCCTCCGTATAACTTGGTCTATTGTGGGCAATCCTGAATAAGTTTGAGAAACAGATGATGTTATGCTGTGGCTTAATGTGGAAAAACTAACCAAGAGGAGACTAGAAGAAACAAAATGGATTTTATAATGAAATGCTGGGATTTTCATAACTTCTTTTAATCGATATTTCAAAGACAAAACCCACAGCATCTTTAGAAAAAAATTCCAGTAAAGGTCTCATTAATTATTAGGTATTAAATCACCCATTTTTGTGAAGGGTTTGGTTGTATCTGACTGATTCATGATTAATTTGGTGAATGGATTAGGTCTTACTGAGGTACCAAATGTGCTTAAAGGGTAACTACCGTTTATTTTTTTCAACCTGGCCCCTATTTTCCTGTTTTTGTGTCTAAGTGACTGATGGGAACAACAATCTTTGACATTGGTGCAGTATTACGCAAGATCGCTGCAAAAAATGTGGTCTCTGTCAGCCCAGGCTCCACAAACAGCAACAAAAACAAACTGCGCCAACCTGCACCACGAAACGTAACAAACAGTGTTCCAGCCAATAACAGACAAGAAGGATTTGGGGGTGGGGGTTGGTTAGTTAGTGTACGGAAGGGAGGGGACGGGATGAGGAGGAGGGAGGGGCAAGCTAGCCTCCGTTTTGTTTGACAATACTTCAAACGTCAACAAGAAGTGACATCACTCAACATCACTTAGAGCACCTTTAAACATCCCTTTTTTTAAGAGGGTGTGGTAATACAGTTTCTGCCGTTAGTCACTTCACTGCCCGTATGGTCAGCATTAGTGTAAATCGTATTGCATAACACAATGAAGGGCTCAGCAATATTGGTGGTATAGTTCATTAAAGTATAGAGGAAGACTGTGATTCATTCAGTAGAACCTGTAAGCCAATATAAGTGTAACCAGATGCATGTTGAGTCAACTGACTTATTTTTCACTGATTGAAACAGCTTTTTGATACACCAGAGTCTCAGTGGATTCACTATTCAGCAGAATTATGACCTGCGGCTTTATTTAGTTGTGAACTGACTCTGGACCCATGGGAGTACCATATAAATAACTATTCTCTCATATCCACATTTAGATACAGTAGGCAGATATTTGGTTGTTTAATTAGAATTAGCATTACAGAGTTCAGGGCTGTTACTGTGCCATTTTGTCATTTGCAACAATAGGCAAATGTTAAATACAATTAATACCATCATTTATCTTTTACACTGAGTTTGATTAACATACTAAACTATACACACAGAGCATAGTGTTCAGATAGAATCCAATCTCAAAATTTCATTTTTGTAAGAATTAGTGCATGCATTACAGCCTAAGGTAGGGTACTTCAGTACAATTTAATTACATAAATAGTACCATGCAATAAACCTTATTACATACATTTTCTTTCCATGTTGTGAAATGTCTTTCAAAGGCAGAACACATTTATTTTCTGAAGTGACATATTTTTTTTAAACATAAAGATGAACTATTCAGGGTTATAGTCCTGTGAGCTAGTGTAGTGTGTCACAGGTAATCCCACCACCCTTGTGTTATTATCAGTCAGTTGTTATTATTTGATATTCATTGTTTGAATACTGTCTTATGGCTATTTGGTAGTTTCCGGTAACTTCCTCCCCCATTTTTCTGCCCCCGTCCTTCACGTAAGTGTTTGCGTGAGTGGCCCGACCCTCACCTGCTATCTACCTGTACGTTACTGTAGCCTACAATTACCCCATGCCACATCTGCCTCGAACCATCTTCTTTCCGAATTCCACGTTGTAAGAAATGTCGGAATCTACTGTGTCCAACACTGCCGGAAATTGGATAAAAGTACAACATATCATAAACTATGCCGGTGGCACCACAAACCTCGTGAGAATTTTACCAAGGCGACGTTTTGGCAATGATTTTCGGCAAGAGCAGTCAACAAGCAGTGAATGTTAGCATCTAGGGTCAACGAGCAGTGAACGTTAGCATCTAGGGATACTTCAATGTAACATAGGCTAATTTCTTCTCCCAGTCAAAAGCAGTAACTCTGGTTTATTTGCAAGGACATCTGCCCAGCACTATTGACAATGGCAAACTTCAGACGGACGACTCTGAAGCTGGAACTGAGGTAAAAACTGTTATTCAAAACCCAGTAAGTTAACATTTGACTAAAAAAATCCTGCTCCTGGAAGACTAGCTACGATGTTATCCTTATACTACTAAAACAATATAAAAAACATATTTTTCTTTTTAAAATGTGGCTACTACCAATAAAACTTCTTAAATTATTGTACAAGAAAAATATCCTATAAATATCCTAGCCTATTAAATCTGAACTGAGTCAAAATCACAGCCAAATAGATTGATATTGAATCACAGTGTAACGTTGGTTTATCAGATAGTGGACCATAAATACATATCAAATCATCTTAGAAGAAGACATAGCTTACATGCCCCAGAATTATTGCACCGGCCATACTGTATTCAAGTGTATAACATAAAAATTGTGATTGTGCTGTTGTCCTTGTGTGCTCAGACTCTGCTGCATCATGTTACATGCTGGGGGAAAGTTGAAACTAAATAGGTCATCCTAATGGACCTTAGAAATGAATTCCCCATTGGCTGTCCAACTGTCCTTTGACCCTAAATGCCCATTTGACCTTATTGTCCATATCAGGAGTTAATGTAAACCATGCAGCCCTGCAAATGGATGTTTTCTTTCTGTGTAGCTATGTATTAAGTGTCAACTAAGTTCATAATTTGCACATCTGCAGGACACTCATTTTATCACCCGCAAGCATTACACACAAACACACACATTCGCCCCACCCACATTCACTACACACACACACACACACACACACACACACACACACACACACACACACACACACACACACACACACACACACACACACACACACACACACACACCCACACACTATATGGTGTTGACTGCGTCATCAGCGTATACACTTGTTTTCCTGTGCTGTTGTAAATGGAGAGGAAGTCAATATATGTTCTAGCTATCTATAGTAACAAGCTTAATATGAAATATTATCCAAGTAATGTGTTTTAGAAATGAACCACCCTTTCATAATTATAAGATGTTAAATTAGAAAAGTTGCTTTGAATATTCTGTTGACTATATAAGCAATGTTAATTCAGCAAATCTATTTGAGCATGCCGTTAGTTTTTTCTTACAGTAGATGCCATGAGTTTTGTGTTTTATGTGCTCGTGTTGTGTGTGTGCTTGTGAGTAAATAGTAGTGCCTTAATTGTCTAGATAAATATCTGATCCTATACGTGTATATATTACCCAGAATTGTTGACCGATCAAATGACCACTCAAGACTAGGTGTAATCTCTTGCCTCAGCTGTTTCACTGAGTAGTCAACCTCCCTCTTTTGTGTCTTAAATACCTTTTTGTGTTAACCACGTACATGCTGTCACCAAACCAAAGGACTGTAACTCTACACTACCACCACTCCTACTAGTGCTACTAAAGAATATGAAGATTTTTAGTATTTTAGTTCAAGTAAATTGTACAGTTGCTGACAAATTCAAGTCGGTGTAATGCTTGTTGTGTGTGCTGCTGATTGTGTCAACAGTTCCCAATGAGAGCACACTAACATTAGCTCATATATACATTCTACGGCCACATATTTAGTGTACCTGACTAGGCCACCACTGATAAAAATCTGGTATCTTACTTCCTTTGCAATAATGTGATTCGGATTCAGAGACACAAATAGCCAGGATATGTATAAGTGATTAAGAGAGACAGACCGGGAGAAAGTGAGACACGCCCAGGAATAGAGAGACAGAGAGAGGACCTGGGTGTTTTTGGGTAGATGTGGAGAGTCAGTGATCTACATTCACTGCAGAATCTAAATTATTTATTGGCCTTTCTCCAGCTTGCAACTGTCAGTTGATGACTACACAAACTTAACATCAGCTTTGTGTGTGTGTGTGTGTGTGTGTGTGTGTGTGTGTGTATATAATTTGTGTGTTTAAATGCATACGTGCTTAAAAATTTGTTTACAAGTCTATTACAGTCTGGGTCAGTCATTCTTATGCTGCCATTTTTCTCTCTCCTTCCATTTGCAAAACCTACACAAAACGCACACATATATGCACTTTTACAGTACGTATTCTGCTCATAAGGGTTCTCTCTCTCTTGTCAAGTCTGGTCACATCACATCCATGAGTCTTTATCTTTCACATCAGGCCATCCTAAAAATATCAGGAGCTGCTTTAAAAGAGCAATTTTCAGTAGCAGTACACCTTCCTTCAACCCTCTTTGCTCTACGTTCTCCAGTTGCCACAAAGAGACCTGATTGTTAGGAAAGTTTACAGCATTATCATGGAGTGTGTGTGTGGGTGTCTGTATGTGTCTCTGTGTGTGTTTCTGTTCCTATGTTGCCGCACTGTTAAAAAAAAGTTAGTCATTTTTTTTATTTTTTGTCTTGGCATTAAGTGAAGGGTAGTTCTCTGTGGGATGAAATGAGCTTTTCTAAAGCGGAGAAATAAAGGAAGCAAAAGAGTGAGAGAGGTGAGGTAAAAAGCTGTTCCTGCTCTGATTCTCATATGAAGCTGGGGTAGAGAGACAGAATGGTGAGATGGACTATGGAGTGACAGAAATAAAGAAAGGAGGGGGTAAGTCAGTAAGACAGAGACATTATAGAGACTAATGAGAAACAATGGAGAGAGAGAATGAAAGAGAGTAAGAGAATCAAACTGCCTGTCTGCATATAAATCATTTAACGCAAAGTGGTGGAGATTCAAACACTCAGGGTTGGCCAGCTACACTGCAGCCAGAGCACACACAAACTTGTTTTTGTAACTTAGAGAGGCATTGCATTGACTTATTCCTGAGAGACTTACCCAACCATAATAGCTACAAATCTAACCTCAATCATAACCCTAACCAAAAACCAAAGTCTTAACCATACGATTTAATGGTTTACAATGTGGAGGGACTAATTGCTTTTGTCAACAAATAAGAGGCCAGTTCCCATGATGTGAGTGAACAGATTTTCGTCAACAACTACACACACTGAGTGTTTAAAGTGAGTTTCTGCTAACCCCCCCCCCCACCCCCCCAAACACACACACACACACACACACACACACTTTTTTCTCCTCTGCTCTCTTTCCTCCATCTCCCTCTCTTTTTTCACTCTCTCTGACTGATAGGAAGTGAAGTTTTGTCGTCTCCTCTCACGTTCCACTACCTGTACTTTTTTGTCTTTGCTCAAAGTTGATCCATCATTCTTTATTTTTCTCTCTCCTCCCTGCCAGTGCTGCTCAACTCACTCTCCTCAACTGCATCTTGCCCTCCATCTAATTGGTTGTTTCTGCCTTTTGCGTTACTAATTTAAAGCATTTGTTTGAAGTTTTGGGGATACTTTGCAGAACATCCTGACAGCTGCAAGTGCTGTTTAGTTTAGTTTGCTAGTAATTGTTGGCAATAATAAGTGCTTCTGTCTGCATATGTGTTATAATTTGTGTGTGTGTGTGTGTGTGTGTGTGTGTGTGTGTGTGTGTGTGTGTGTGTGTGTGTGTGTGTGTGTGTGTGTGTGTGTGTGTGTGTGTGTGTGTGTGTGTGTGTGTGTGTGTGTGTGTGTTTGCATGCGTGCATCCGGTAATAAATGTGTGAATTGATCTGTATCCGTGAGTCCCTACGGGCAGACTCGGCACTAGGGTTTGCATGCACACACACACATGCACAAGTACACACTCACGGAACTAAAAACAAAAATTGAGTTCACGAGAGCCTAATCTATCTAGATTGCTTTTCATACTGGGACAATGTATTTTATTTTTCTCATTATGTGTTGTATGTAGGCTATTTTTCATCTGTAGTGTTGTCTTCTGGAAAAAAACAACCTGATTAATCAGCCAATATTTTTTTAGAATATAGAAAATCTGGATTTTTAAAAGAATAACTTTCTTTAAATAAAATAACCTTAAAATACATACTTTCCATTTAAACAGCAACATCTTTACTATTTTTCTTCACTTGATATTGTTCATCAGCAGAGCATTATTTTACTTTTACCTTGTCTGGGTGTGTGTCTGTGTGCTTGTGAATGTGCATGTGTGTGTGTTTCACTGAAATATATCTGTCTGTCCTCCCACAGTGTTGTTACAAAGAGGTTGAGGAACACTGAGGTCATTTGAGGTAGTGAGAAACCTACATTTCCATCTCTCTCTGTCTTTCTCTTTCTTCCTTTCAACAACTGAATTGACATTTTATTCACATTTGTCACAATTGCTCAGGATGTATTTTGACCACTGACAAGCAGGAAGTCTCTAAGACAATCTTACATCCACAGAGCACTTATATTCCATTGGCTTATCACATTTATGGCTAACATGTTACCAAATGAATACATGTATAGTAAAGTGGAAATGCAGTGATGCGGAGGAACGGTTCACCAACAGCAATTGAAAATGACAAGCCACACTGTTCTGAGACTGTAAATTGATCCTCGAAAATCTGATTAATGCATTGTGCTAGCTGTTTTTTGATATACTGCAGATGGGTGCCCTTGTAACATATATGGCAATTAAGAAATGGAAGCAAAATCAATATGGAAACATGCTGCTGTGTAGCAACTAGGGCATAAATCGCAATAGCTGATGGTGGCTTACTTATAATACAGAAAACAAATGAACTTTGTTAGTCTTTAATGGTCAAATTATATTTAAGAGCTTTTAGAAAATCTGATCTAGTGAAAATGTAGTGTTTATCCATTTTTACTGCACGTGTATGGACATTAAATAGAAGATCATATATTTCTCTTTTTCATTTTTCTTTGTTTCTCTCTCTCTCTCTCTCTCTCTTCTTTCCCTTTGGATTTGTCTCCTTCTCCTTTCTCTTAGCTGTGCATTCTGGCTCTGTTGAATAATTCAGAGAGAGAGAGAGAGAGAGAGAGAGAGAGAGAGAGAGAGAGATGCAGTGACGTGGGGCAGAGTTATTTTTGGGATTGGGGTATGTGGAGAGAGAGAGAAATTGAGAGAGGGAGAGAGTCTGTGATGGATTGATTTTTTTCTTGCCTGTGTTCTTTAGTCATGTGCTGCGACTGTTACTAGACAAACCCTGCTGGGAACCTGCGCTCTACCTGCAGGGCGTGCTGACACACACACACACACACACACACACACACACACACACACACACACACAAACACAGTGTGTTTTCCTATCTTTGTGGGGACCCTTCATTGACATAATGCATTCCCTAGCCCCTTACCCTAACCTTAACCATCACAACTAAATGCCTAACCTTAACCCTTACCTTCACCCTCACCATAACCTAATTCTAACCCTAATCATAAAACCAAGTTAAAGTTGTGGGGTCCAGCATTTTGGCCCCACAAAGCTGTCCGGACCCCAGAAGTATACTGTATTCCCGGTTTTTGGACCCCACGAATATAGTTGAACAAAAACAGACACACACACACACACACACACACACACACACACACACACACTTATGTACACATACACTTTGGCAGTTAAAAGCAGGCAAATGCACACAGTTAAATTGACAAGTACCATCGGGTATACAAACAACAGTCTCACTAACACACCTGCACCGCCTTTTTGAACATACATCTCATCTAAAACAAAATGTCACATGCTACATTGATACTCTACACACAGCCCACAACACACACACACACACATACACACACACACCCACACACCACTGTCAGCATCTTGTACAAAGTGACAACTCGGCTATATGTGGGTGGTGAGGGAGAGGCAGTGGCTGGGGTGAGATAGAGACACAACATATGCCGTATGGAATAAACAGGCAGGAGAAGTGGGCAACTGTAAAGACTATACACACTGAGTGATGCTAAATCAGACTGAGAGAGGCCAAGCAGGGCTAAACTGGCCTTCGAGCACTCCCATTTGTTTGGCATCGCAGTCAAACATGGTGCCAAAGTGGGATAAATGTAGAATCAATTAATTATTTGTAGCACTGAGGCATGGGCATGGATTTGGTTTGGGTTTCATGTCAGACAGTGTTTTGATCCCAGTTCTTCTTTTGCTTTTGGTCACAGTGTTGAATGCAACAGCAAAAATCTGGTTTTCATGAAACACAGTGATAAACTGCATATCCATATTCTGGTATGAACGTATGTGAAACTATGAAGTATTGCTGTATAATTGCTGCTTCGAATACAGACTTCATATTGAGTATTGTGGATGTTTTTTTCTCTTGGCTTCGGCATAGAAATGGAATCACTTTGTAATTTAAAGACTGAATCTTTAGCCAGGAATCTTAAAATTTAAAACAACTTACAGTATAGTCATTCATATTCATTTATATGTGAAAATGCAAGGCAATATTTGAAGGAAAACCTTTAACTGCGATCCATACGATTCTATTTAAAATGTATGATGCAGGGATAAAATAAGGCGCTTCAACCATGTCTCTTATCTTTTATGGCTGCTGATTATTAAAAAATAATTAGATAAGTCTCAACCACAGTGCTTAGTCCCGTTCATTTTATCATATCAGTGCTTCTGAGAGAAAAGTGACAAGAAAATTAAGTAATCATTAGAGCTGTTCTGCCAGCGCTCTGCTGCATAATGTAACAGGAGAGAGAGAGAGCGAGAGAGAGAGAGAGGGGGGGGGGGGGCGGGAAAGAAAAGGAGTGAGGGAGACAGAGAAAAGGAGTCTGCTAAGTTATGAGTTGAACTTTCTTTTTTCTTTTTTTTGTCCTCTTCTTAAAAACAACACTCAACATTCACATGCAGCAAAAGGACAAGCAAAGTACATTTGTAAATTATATTGGATGTTTGTTGATAAGATTTGTAATGTGGTATACCTAAAACACCTAAAATATCTCCTTCATATCACACACAAACGCACAAATAGAGACTGATATAGAAAGAGAGAAAATACTAGTAGGCGAGGTGATTATTTCGTCCTTGTGGTCCCATTATTTTTCATATTTGCATAGCCAGAACTGTGAACAAATATGGATTATGATAATGACATTTGCACTATTACTGAGGCTCTTTTTTCTTGACAAACATTTCAAATGAATGTATCATAGTAAACAAAAAAATGATGTGGTTTATCAGAAATAAACTGAGTAGATAGTGAATGTCAGAGTGAGAAAGGCCAATACTAGCATGCTTGGTTATATTAATAGGGAGGCTGGCACATTCCCAAAGGGTAGCAGCTGGTCTGGACTCTATTGGCAGACAAGTGAAGTGCAGGGAATTGAAGTCTAGTGTGTGTGTACAGTACATGTATGAATATGTGTCCTTGAATGGCAATATGGCACGTGCATGGATGGAGTGGAGAGAGTCTAGAGAAGCAAGAGTGTTCTGCATGTATGCTCATATGGTGGTGTGGAAATATGTGAAGTTTCAGTATATGGAAGCTTGTGAGGGCTGCAATGATTTCATACAATGCCACCATTTGTCAGTGGCACACATACATACATACATACATACATACTATATGTTACTGTAAGATGTATAGTCTCCCACCCACTATCTTCCTTTTATTCCCCCTCCCATTGTATGTGTGTGTTTTCTGCCGCTAACCTACTTTCGACAGAGCACACCGCTCAGAAGAAGAAAATACCGCAATACTCTCACACCCCTCTGTCATTCTCTCGCTTTATCCCTCATTCAGCACTCCTATGCTCTTCTTCTCTGCCCTTCTCTCTTCCTCACTGTTGTTTTCCTCCCTCTGCTACATCCCCCCCGCCCCCACAACCTCTCTCGCTATTTTATTCCTCACCACTCACTCTTTTCAATCATGTCTGTGCCCACAGGACAGTTTCTTTCTTTCTATCTCTGTTTCTCTTTCCTACTCTCCTCTCTCTTTCATTTAGCCCTCCGTATATTTCCAACCTGGACTCTGTCCAACTGTCTTGCTGTCAGTGTCCTCGCGCGTTTGCTGACGCTGCATCTCATTCGATATTGAATGGGGATGGCGTGATAGAGATAGGGATGATTGATGGGTGGAGAGAAAGGTGGACTGAGAAGAGATGGGAAGGAGAGAGGCAAGAAAGTGGGGGAGACAGAGAAACAAGTGTGAAAAGAGCAGAGAGGAAGGAAATGGATGTGGGGATATAAAAGCAGAGAGGTACTGTATGGGAGAAAGAGAAAGGAGGCTTAACAGGGCAGGTAGAGAGAGAAATATATCAGTGAGAAACAGGCAGGGGCTTTACTCAGGAGGAGAGAAGGTAGGAGAGAGAGTGAACATGGAGACTGTATGGAGCGCTGATGGACAAGGTGAAGAAAAGGCCAGTAGATGTGTGCGTATGTGTGCATGCGTCATTTGGCTTCAGTGGTGTACTTTGAGGGCCTCACTTCCCTTTTCTTGGCGAGACAGCTTATCTAGACAGATAATAAAAAGCAAGCATATGCAGAACCACGGGTAGAGCAAGAGTGAGGCAAAAGAGAGAGAGAGAGAGACAAAGAAATATTACAAAGATAACGGGTGGGAGAATGGTAAGAGAGCAACATATTCTCATCGCTCTCTTCCTCTTTTTTCCTCACCCCCAATTCTTCCCTTACTTATAACAATATATAGCCACTGAGGAAGGAGGAAGAGGAGATTCATTATTGAACGGTTTATGGCAGAGTGTGAGTCATTTATTCATATTCTGAATGTGTGTGTGTGTGTGTGTGTGTGTGTGTGTGTGTGTGTGTGGTTCTCTGCGTGTTTGTGTGTGTGTGTGCGTGTGCGGAGGGGGCATCTTTAAAAATATTTGTGCCTCTGTGAATATTTCACACACCCATATAGACACACACACACACGCTGCCAGTGTAAAGGGGGAGCAAATCACGTGGCACCTTGAAACATAATGCTGCGACAAAATGTGCCTAATGGTCATCAAACACACACACACACACACACACACACACACACACACACACACACACACACACACACACACACACACATATACACACACACACACACACATTGAACAGTCATCCGTCATGAGCAGCATTTCTATTACACAATATGCACACACATTGGTCCCTTCGTCCCTGTGTTTCTATATCAGTCTCTCTCCTTCTCGCTCCCTGTCTCCTTGCTCCTCTCTATATTTCTCTCCATCTCTCTTTCCCTTTTTCAGTCAACTACACCCTTCCCTACTCAGAGCCTAGCACATACACACATGCATATACATATATACATGTACACACTCTCACACTATACACACACTGCTGGGGGGCAGGAAGGCTAATTGAGTAGTGCCCTGGGTGTTCTAGTAATGTGTGCATGTGAGTAAAGAGCGGTCAAACAGATGATCACAAACACATGCGCACACATTGTGGGTTTGGACCAGTCTAGAGCTGTTTTTCAGTTCCCCTTGATCATGACTGGAGAAAACAAACATACACATGCACACTAAGGCTCATACACGCACACACACACACACACACACACACACACACACACACACACACACACACACACACACACACACACACACACACACACACACAGGCATGTAACAGACATGTTTCACACATGCACACATATAATGTGTGTCCATAAATAGCCTCTTCCTCCTTTCTGGATCTCCACTGTTCAATTTTTCCCCTCCTCCCACTACCATGGGAATGACTGCTCCCAAAGGACACAAGCAAGTAGGAAAAAGGTGAAGAAGAGGAGAAAGACTATAATAGAGTTGAGTACAGAAGAATAGAATAGGGAAAGAGTGGATTTGTTTGAGTGGCTGGGAAATACAAATTACAAAAAGTCCAGTCAAAAGTTATATACTTACTTTATATGCGGTAGATGTCCATGATATGCACACATAATCATAATATTAATTATGAAAGTCAAACTCTTTCCCCCCCCCATATTCTCATGTTTATCTCCTTGCCTTTTTTCCTTGCTCTATCCACTCCTCCCTCTCCCTCATCTCCTTCACACGTTTGCTCTCACATTTTTTCTCTCAGTCACTCTCTAGCCACTCGCTCTCTCTTCTCTTTTAAATAATAACTATTTATCTTGTGAATTTAACGAGACAGGATTGATTTAAGTAGACACCACCAGAGTGTGTGTGTGTGTGTGTGTGAGAGAGTGTGAGAGAGAGAGAGAGAGAGAGAGAGAGAGAGAGAGAGAGAGAGAGAGAGAGAGAGAGAGAGAGAGAGAGAGAGAGAGAGAGAGAGAGAGAGAGAGAGAGAGAGAGAGAGAGAGGAGAGAGAGAGAGAGAGAGAGAGAGAGAGAACGACACACCTTTTTATTTATTTCTCTTTCTCTCTCTCTTTATCTCTCTCTCCCTCTCTGAACTAGCCCTTAGATGTACATAGAGCCAAGCGGTGAAGTCACAATAAATCTCATTCAGTGCCTAGGCATGCTATTACACACGTTCACTTTAATAAAGCCTCTGTCTGTTCATGTGTGTGTGTTTGTTTGTTTGTTGTTTGTTTGTGGGTGGTGTGTTACCAGAACATACACTTAGCATATTTACTGACTCATAATGATGGCTTGTGGGTCTCTGTGTGTGTAAACAGACGGCAAAAGCAGTGAGATGCCAGATATCGTTTCATTTGAGCTATAGGCCTGCTGTCTGCTGTCTGACTCGCTTACACTCATTGCATTCAAGTTGACTTTGACCTTAAATCTGACCATTAACATGAGAGTGGTGATATTATGTTCATTGTTAGAGAATTGAGGTAATTTAATTTAGAGTCATTTAATTTAGAAGTTTAGAGCCCTGACCTGCCATACAGCCCCATGTGTATTAGAGTGCGGATTGGGCCGCATTTTTCTGTCCGAGCCCGGCCACATCCGACAGAGCAGTAACCGAACCCGACCCGAGCCCGACGCAGTTAAAATCTCATTTTTTTTCTCATACTAATGACACGTACGTTTGTTTGTGTGGGAAGCCCACTTTTATTAAGCAACTGTAGGAAGGCATTCGGAAATGTCAACAGATGAGCGCATCAGAGGTTGTCACAGCTACATAAACAAATTTCCGCACATAGGAAGACAGATGTTAGGGTAATATTTTAAATTTATTTTAATCACAAAAACGAACATCAAGTGAAACAGACCCATTGGCTACCTACATAATAAGCTGTTTTTAAATTTAAAATGTTCAATGCCTTATCGCGTTGATGTGACCGGGGCCCGACCCGAACCTGAACATCATTTCTAGATATCTGTCCGAACCAGGCCCGGCCCGTCGGGTCCCGTCGGGTACCGATGTGTCCCATAGGATCCTGTCAGGCTCGGGTCGGGTATCCATCCTCTAATGTGTATATAAGGAAATAACACTCCACAACAATCCTAAGTGTGGAGGTTGTTTTTATTTAATATTAGTGTGCAAACATTTTCAACCATTTTTGGGGCTTTTCCGCCATGGCACATATTATGCAGGATTTTCTACCTTTATACCTTTTGGTTTTAATGGACACATTCTTTTAAATGCAGTAACTAAGGAATAGATAATAGAAACTCCCCAAGGAGTAAATATTCTGATTAGATTATTGTGGTACTTTGCTGCACAAATTTGCATATCAATAAGTTAGTCTTATTTTTTAACTAATGGATGTCCTTGTAAGGTTGACAAGTCTTTTTATTTTTTACTATGTAAGACTTAATAATTGTCTGTGCATGTAACTTTAAGTTTGCCCCCATCTCAACAATCATAGTCCTGTCTCATTTGCACCTTCAAAAACGTACTGACCTATTATTTAAGAAATATCATTAACAAAAAGAAAATCCTAATCCATATATAAATTGTAAATATTAGTAATGAATCAAAATTGCAGAGCTATGTCATTTTTTGCTTGAAATTTGTGCGATTATTGACAATAATGACCCATGTGCATGCTAAAATAAAACCCTGACTGCCAGCAGGCGTATTCAAACAAGTTATATCAATGTGAGGCACATTATGCCATGACTATG